>JAMZEH010000048.1:780000-1510000 GCA_024699665.1 Ostrea denselamellosa | reverse complement strand
TCTCTCGAGCGGTATCACGGTATGCGGCGCACGAGATCCACGTGCGCGCTGCGCTGGGTATTTTCAACACGTGGTTTTATACACTATAGTTCAATATGGGTGGAAAAATCTTTGAACAGAGGGTATATTGTAAGATTCGAGCACACCTCTGGTTTCCGTCAATGGAAATTCATGCTGATTTGCAAAAGGTTTATGGGAATGGTGCTTTAAAATATGCTACAGTTTGCAAGTGGGTACGTCGTTTCAATGATGGTCGGGAGTCAATTGAAAATGATCCTCGAGTGGGTAGGCCGGTTTCCGTTTTGACGGAAAAGAACGTTGCTACTGTGAAAACGTTGAGGAAGACACACGTTATACCGTGCAAGAGATAGAAGAATTAAGTGGCATTCATTCGTCAAGTGTTTTGAAGATCTTGCGTGAACGACTTGGGCTACGTAAGATCTGCGCGCGCTGGGTGCCCCATTTGCTCACTGACGAGCAGAAACAATGTCGGGTTAGACTTGCATCGTAAGTTATAAAAAAAAATATAATAAATGTGACCCACCGCGTTTGGAAGAGATAGTAACAGGTGATGAAACCTGGATCTATCATTTTCAATCCGATTCTAAGGCTAAAAATAAGGTTTGGGTTTCATCTGAGGGCGACAGACCTGTCATTGCGCGCCATTGCAAAACATCAAATCGCATGTTGTATGCGATATTCTTTGATTCGAAAGGTCCAGTCCTTCAACTTTCAGTCTCGAAAGGTAGTTCTATCACTGGAAAGTTTTACAGAGAAAGTGTTCTTACTCAACTTGTTGATTTTTATCAGAAACGCAGACCGCGCACTGGTGTCCGCGGCATCAAATTACTCCATGATAACGCACCGGCCCATAAATCCGCTATGGTACAGGAATATCTGAAAGAATCTGGGCTCGATGTCTTAGATCATCCCCCATATAGCCCTGACCTGTCCCCCTGTGACTTTTGGTTGTTCCCAAGACTAAAGGAAATGCTGACAGGGCACCGTTTTGAATTCCGTTGTCGTATAGGCAGTGCGGTCTACCAGTGTCTGCAACATATACCTAAAGAGTAGTACCGGGCGGCGTTCCGGAAATGGGTAGATCGGTGTAAAATGTGTGTTGAGGCAGACGGGGCATATTTCGAAGGTCTTGGATAAATAAAATTTTGATATTTCAAGCGGTTTTAAAAAGACCGCCCTACTCTACGAACTCTGTTAAAGCTTATATTATATGAAACATGTAACTATTGTGGCTTCTTTGCTAATTACTCAAGTACGATGGAAAGTATATTGAAAGGCAAACACTTGCGTACGGGTATTGGTGTCCTGTGACAGCATCTAGTTAAATAATTGCTCTATCTAAATGAATTATAGCGCGCCTCAATTAAATTAATGATATCATAAATCATTAATTCATTTGAAGAAGTTAGTAATTAAATTATTGCGCGTATTGATTGAATTGTTGCAGAAATTATTCGAATGACATGAACTATAATGCAATCATTGCGTCATTAATTGAATTATTCTTATTTCAATTGAATCGCCTCGTGGTGATCCGGGTTAGAATAGATCCTTAGTACCCTTGCTTGTCGTAAGAGGCGACTAAATGGGGCAGTCCTTCGGATGAGACCGAAAAAACCGAGGTCCCGCGCATCAATACAGTAGAATAATTGATGCTATCAACATTTCAATTACTGTATGCAAACATTTAGATTTGAAGATGTCATTAATTATTTGAAAACGGCTTTAATTAAATTGTTGCGCTCATCAAATGGATATATGATGTTCGTATCTTCAAATAATTAAAGGTATTCTTCAATTATTTAAGGAATGCCTTGAATTTTGGGGCAAATTATTCGCGTATAACATGGGTTGGGTCAGTTTACGCTGTTGTCTGATCTGCGAAGTTTAGGCTGTATAATCCGCGAAGTTTAGACTGTATAATCCGCGAAGTTTAGGCTGTATAATCCGCGAAGTTTAGACTGTATAATCCGCGAAGTTTAGACTGTATAATCCGCGAAGTTTAGGCTGTATAATCCGCGAAGTTTAGGCTGTATAATCCGCGAAGTTTAGACTGTATAATCCGCGAAGTTTAGACTGTATAATCCGCGAAGTTTAGGCTGTATAATCCGCGAAGTTTAGGCTGTATAATCCGCGAAGTTTAGACTGTATAATCCGCGAAGTTTAGGCTGTATAATCCGCGAAGTTTAGGCTGTATAATCCGCGAAGTTTAGGCTGTATAATCCGCGAAGTTTAGGCTGTATAATCCGCGAAGTTTAGACTGTATAATCCGCGAAGTTTAGACTGTATAATCCGCGAAGTTTAGACTGTATAATCCGCGAAGTTTAGGCTGTATAATCCGCGAAGTTTAGGCTGTATAATCCGCGAAGTTTAGGCTGTATAATCCGCGAAGTTTAGGCTGTATAATCCGCGAAGTTTAGGCTGTATAATCCGCGAAGTTTAGACTGTATAATCCGCGAAGTTTAGACTGTATAATCCGCGAAGCAGATTATACAACAATGTAAACTGATCCAGCCAGGTTTTATTTATCATTTGCCCCCAAATTAAAGTAATTCCTTATTATTTAATGCAAAAAGACAAACTACTAATATTTGTTTATGAAAATGTGTATAAATAATGAAAAATTCGAATCATTTAAGCCGCACTGTGATTCACTTAGCAACCACGGCGAAGCGCGTTATAAATCTAAAGTCCAAGTGTGTTCAAGGCAGCCATCTTAGTTTTATTGATTGATTGATTATTTTTTTCGCCACATTCAACAATTTTTCAGTTATCTGTCGGCGTCCAATTTTTATTGGTGAAGGAGAGAACCCAGATACAATGTACCCGGAAAGAGACCACCGACCTTCCGAAAGTAAACTGGCAAACTTTCTCACATATATCGGCGCGAGCGAGTAATCGAACCCGTGCCGAGTAGAGGTGAGAGGTCTTGTGATTTTGAGCGTTATGTTTTAACCATTCGGCCACGGAGGCCCCCATCTTAGTTCTACGGAGCCTATTTATCAAAATTGTAAACGTAGTTGTTGAAGGTGAATTTTACTAACTTCATAACAGAAAATATGTGTTGGCTATGCATGCAATGCATATTTTGCTGCCCTTTGAAGTCGCTCCGATAGATTAAGAAAATACGGGAAATTGATCTGTTGACGACCTACCCAAAGTAATGCAATAATTTCGGCTTTTAAACTTATAAAGATTTCTACTACATGAAAACTTAACCTTGCATGCAACATTGTCGCTGATATTAAATCCGACACATGAAAATACATAAGCAAGTGGCTAATCGCGGTACACATGCCAATATGAGGTGACGTCATCTGATAAAATGTGACGCACGATTTTTTGAGACGGATCATGAAGGCTAACGAAGCAACAACACCTCCTCCCTCCTTTCCCCAGTGACAAATGTATTTCAAAATGAACAGGGTAATGTTTACAAATTCCTGGTAAATCACTCACTCGTATATAATACCTTTGTTTCCATCTATCATTCGAACATTATATGCAGAGAATGTATTGATGTTTTTCAACAATGATTTTTGAACTAAGTAGATGCTATAAGTCTTGCTTGAAACGAGAAAATAATATCGAAGTATATCATTGCGCACGTTGCATTTATATTCCGCAGAAAGCCCAAAACATGCTACGATGTAAATTAATGGGGGGGGGGGGGGGGTACCTGCCGCTGGTTGTCAAGGGTATGGGGCCCCATACCAAACTATATACAAAAATAATCTGCGTTTCTCAGTTTGAATATGACCAAACAGAGACTAGAATACAATAATTAAAATTTGAGTTTACGTTAATATGTCTCTCCATAATACCAACGTCAAAAATAAGGGGGGGGGGGGGGGGTCTTTTCGATATCCCCATAACCAGCTGAAATTAATTGTATACTTATTGTTATAAAAACTCCAATATTTCAATCGAAATATAATCGTCAATAAGAATTTATCTAAATAAATTTTCTAGGCCTTCAGGATTGCAATGTATCCACCGACCTTCCGAAAGTTAACTGGCAAACTTTCTCACATATCGGCGCGAGCGAGATTCGAACCCGCGCCGACTAGAGATGAGAGGAGTTGCTTTAACCACTCGGCCACGGAGGCCCCATTTTTAGTTTTAGATCAATAAATACACTTTTACACAGTTAAACGTATATCGTACAGTTATAATGAGCCATTAATTAAATTGACAAGAAATAATACATATACAAGCGGTTCATTTTTATAATTTTCTGCAGTATTGTACCAAAAAATTATTTTAAAATCATGTCAAGAAACTGCTTGCATTTCTGTGTTACAAGGCGATAATTTTATCAAATTGGTCCTAAATTGACCGCAGGAGAATATATATATATATATATAAATAGTTCTATATGAATTACAGTACACAGATAATTATTTTATGAGAACGTAAGTCATGTATACGTAAATGTGCTGGTTTATATTATTTTCATCCTAATTTATCGCACTTTAGAATGGTAAGATTTTCAATTGAGAATTATTTTGTAAAACTTTAATCCTCCTAGCTCTCCTTCTTTCTCTTCATATCACAGTGTCTCTAGATCTATATGTAAAAATGCCGAAAGAGTCCGAAATGCAGAATTTGAAATTGAGGTTAAACCGTTTGTTCTCATCTTGGCCCAAAGCGTTCCATTTCCAATTCTAGTCAATCGTTCTTCATCTTCAAAAGTTCCGTCTTCGATAAGAACCGTTCTATTCTCGTTCCACTGACGTAGTAATCATTCTTTTTGGAGAAGTAGTATAGTAGGTAGTACGCTTCTGAGTCTGTACATAATCTGGCTCTTCACCTTAAACCCTACATAGGGAGGTTTCACTCTTATGACAACGGCCCTTCGTATTTTGAATTTTCCACACGTTTTTGTGGATGCTTGTAGTTAAAATCGAAATTTCGATGGTGTGTAGAATCATAGATTATGATCAACACATTGAGGTAGTTTGTATGATTTTTTCCCCGCAGTTGTTGGGGCTCTCAGGGGATGCTTAGTACTTTTAACAGTACTCTCATATTTTGGTAACTTATCAAGAATGTTCCAAAACCTTTATCTGACTGTCGGTAGGCTTGTTTCTGTCACAGACAGTTTTCATTTAAATAGTACGCTGATTGTGGATCTCTATTGACAAATGTTAGTCACTTATGTTTATAGTAACTGTAAAAGACAGATTGAATACATACCAGCAAACTATTGTTTTACTGCTATTATTTAATTGATTTTTAATGACATACAAAGTCAATACTGTTTGATTTAAGTAAGTTTATACATACTAGCAATGTACGTATTACTTTACTACTATTTGTTAATTGATTTTCAAGGGCATACAAAGATAAAAAATATGCAATTCTTTCATTTGACCTTGGCATTTTGGCCCTACGTCAATGTCAAAATGCGTCCATATTCCTGTTTCAACGGGATTGCCATTTAAACAATCCGTCTAATTTGGGATCGATATTGCTTGTCTTATACCCAACACACTTAGCCCATTTCTTTAAACAACTGCATTCATAGTACATGCACATCTATAATACCTGGTACATGTGTATATATCGTTTTCAGTTACAAAAGTAATGTTTACAATAGATATATCTTTCTCGGAGCGTTTGCTTTGGATGGTATATATGCAAATACCTTTGCCGATCATCCTGTTGAGGACATTTTCCCATCAGCAATTAAAAGATCAGAGTGCGATTTGTTACTGGAAATGCTCTCCCCCTTGATAATTCAACAACTTTCTTCATAATTGATCAAGTAACTGGGTTACGGTTTAATGTTTATCAATTATCGTCGTCTTCCAATAGGAAGAGTGACAAATGACCAATGATGAGTTGCAGCGGCTGCCGTTGGTGTTAACGGGAACGCCACGGGTGTTGTTGTCGCTGACCTCTGCAATGATGACGTAGCTATTGATGATGTTTGTTGTAACGTATTGTTTTGCGACAACGTTGATGAATTCTGTTGTGATGTGAAAGAGTGTGTTGATTTCCGTGTTGATACATGTCGACTCATCGGGTGTGTTATTGCAGATATTGTTGAACTCTGAAATTTTGGAAAAGTTGTCACGGTGGCAGAAAACTGTGTTGTTGTTGTCGTAACTGGATACGTTGTTGTCTTGCCTCCAGATTGCATCTGGTGAACTGGAAAAGGAAAACATTAAATGTATTTCAAAAAATTACAATATCGCACATTGCACATTTTTGTAGTTGTTATTCGTAATTAATATTATGCTTGCCTCGAACAACCTGTTGTAGAGTTTCGCTTACGCAATTATTAGATTTACAGCAGCGAGTCGAACTACCAAAGTGCAAAAAGTCGTCCTGTTGAGCCGTTCTGCACTCCTGGTCCTAGATTATAAAAGCACCCATGGATTAATGCAAGCGACTGAGTTTCAACTGCTTGTAGATTCCGAAATTTATGTACATTATACATTAATTCTAACATATCCAGGTGAATCATTATTAAAAGTATCCAATTCAAGAATATTTCTTTTGAACTGATCTGCAACCAAACAAAAAAACTGTATTCATTAAAAGGAAAAGCGAAGATAACGAAGCGATCAATATCATAAATCCTATATGGAATACAAATTAGAAACTTTGGCAAATGCGGATCCTGGATATACCAGGTGGGATCAGGAACCTAAGAGGAGTAAGCATCCCCTGTCGAAAGGTCACATCCGCCTTGAGCCCTCTATCTCGAAAAGGTAAACGGAGTAATCCGTAGTCAGAATCAGTGTGCCAAGAACGGCCTAATGATTGTTATGAAACACGTCAGACAACATATCACTTACTGACAGGTCGTACTGGCACACTAAATTTTATAACGACCATAGGATTTGCGAAATGCTTACTTTAAACGAGACTGTAATAATAAAATTGATAATCATCTGGTGGAGAGCCAATGACCATCTGGTGGAAAGCCAATGACCAATCAACCCTTTCCACAAGTTTCAAACAAAATGCCCCGTGATGTCTTAATTCATTATCGTATTTGGTTTCTTTACACACATATTCTATCTTGAGAATGGAAAACTTACCACTGTGCACGTGGACAGCAGTTTGCCATTTCTGTATCTTATCATACAAGTTTTGTCACATACGGTTGCAAAAGATTGACATCGAAAAGTTAAATAATCTTCACATGTGAAACAGGATGTCGGACTCGCTACATGTAGAGATGACGTCACTGGCTGCGTCCGAGTTGTCAGAGTGATTGGTGTGCGAGTAGCAGTTTGTCCTAGAAAATATACGTGAAAAGATATTTAATAATCCTTATATGTTTACTATTTTCCATCAGCATCTTGGGATTTTATCACTTTGGAACAATACAGTCCGAAGACTTTCTAATGCAGAAAAGAAAACAAGTATATGTACTTTGATGAAACTGACAGAAGCAAGAACATTGGATGTCCGCCCAGCTCTTGTATATTGTGCAGATAACTGGATCATAGGTATAACACTGCGATACCTTGTCCCTACACGTGGAGGGATCTATAAAGTAGAAATATCGTAATTATAGAATTATTTTAATGAGATATCCAAAGATATCTTTATATTTCTTACTACCACGCCTGAGATATTTAACATCGAGGACATATTGCTTATTACTGTTTTTCTGTATGTATTTTTTTTATTTATTTTTTTTTTTTTTATTTTTTTTTTTTATTTTGATTTTTGGGAGTTTTGTTTTGTATTGATTTTGTTATTTATATATTTTTTTTGGAGGGGGGGGGGATCTTTTTCTGTCTCTGTCTTTCTGTGTCTTTGCCTGACCACTACTTTAATCATGGTTATAACTTCAAACTATACAAGATAGAGACTACGTGATGAATTGAAAGTTCGAGCCTTTCTCTCTTTGTCTGTCCGAAACTTTAATCTTGGTGATAACAATTCGAGGCCAAATATATACATTTACATTCCAACCCGATTTTGCTATGAAAAACTAATTCGTAATCACATCGTACAATAAAGTTAACGACACAAGGCAAAACCGACCAATTATTTAAAGAAAGAATCCTGGGCTTTTTCAGCTTCTTGCCTGACATGCTCGGAGAGGTCTGAGAGGTATTATGATGATACCTTTAAAACAACATGACATCTAAATCTTATGAGTTAAATGTTTAAATTTTTATTTACATCTATCCTGCTAATACTACGTGGGAGTGTACAGACAAATTATAACGTATGTTATTCAATTTGTCTCCACAATAAAAGTGAACAATAAACATCTGGCTACTCTAAGGAGCATTACAAAGATCTTGTCACTTGACCACCTTCGCAGTTTTGATGAAATTTCTTGTATGTTTGACCGCTGTCTTTTTCATGGCGCTCGAGCTCAAGGTATATTGCTTTTTGGGTTTTTTCAAATATATCTCTCTCTCTCTCTCTCTCTCTGTGTGTGTGTGTGTGTGTGTGTGTGTGTGTGTGTGTGTGTGTGTGTTAAATAATAACTTTAATTATGAATTTCGAATTAGACAGAATTGATACAACGTGATGAATAATTACATGAACAGTTACCATGATTTATGCTTTTAACACGCTAGTTACTGTCTCTAGGCATTCTACTTGGTTGTAAACGTATTATGAAGACAGAAGTAAACATTTTTTTCTCATCTCTTTGCATCGTTATGACATAATAGGAATAGCATATATAAGCATCTAATAATGTGTATTCATCTTCATGAATCTTACCAGCTAAGTCAAAATATCCTCGATATACAGCGATGGAATTTTTCAGTAAAGCTATACATAAAACGAAGACAACGCAGAGAATATCCATATTGGTTCCAGATTTGACCTTGGCGACAAGAGGGCTGGATATTAGAACAGACCCCCACACTACTTAATGATTGAATTAAAGATAAACCTCGCGGTCATCTCCGAATGTCCACTGGACAATGTAATGTCACCTATTGTGTAGAGTCTGCACTGCATATGCAGGAACTCCGAGATCGGTGTTCCATTGCAGGAGTGGTGCATACTTTGTTGCGTCTGCGATATTTGCAGCAGGATTTTTTTTTTATCCACTTTACATACGTGTTGTTATATGTAGTCAATAGACGTGTCCATCGCAGACAATTCTTCGATAACAGGTGAAACTAATAAAGCTGGTTGTTTTAGTTATATCATGCAGCTACTCATATATCATAGCTACTCTACAACCTTCGCCAAAAGCTTTAAATTACAGAATATACAAAAATGAATAATTATTTGAAAAATACTTTAAAATCTTATCAAGAAAGGATGCATACACTTTCTGTAGATTCGGACATGTAATCACCGTTTACCAATAGAAGGTGGACGCTGAATGAATATGCAAAGAAATGAAAGGATATGTAATTACGGTGATTTGAAAGAAATTGGAGATGAATTTCATTATATGCTAAAATATAAGAACAATCTATTGAAAGAAGAAAGAAAGAGATGTTGAAAAGTAACTCAATTGCAGAATATAAATATCATCAGCTTTAAGCAAATTATGTCTAATAACAAACACTGTTTTTTAAGAAAATTATGTTCTTTTTTTTTTAAGGAAAATTAATAGAATTTGCTCCCCAGCATAGAATTCCCATATTTCACATTTATAAAACACCACTTTAGATTTCCATTGCGCATGTATATTTTCATTACACTATACGTAACAAATATATTTATAATCTTTGTATACCAATGTGAAATGGTAATGAGATTTTAATAAATGAATGAATGTCGCCTGTAGAGATTTACCTTTTACTGAATACAGCGAAATTTTCGCCCCCGTTTTAAATATACCCATTTAGCATTTGTTCTTTTACATAAGACAAACAGCAAAACGCAGTCGCTCACGAGTAAATCCAGACTCGTTTTCCCGTTGATATACTACGATCTGTTAGAAAGGAAGCCGAATATACATGTAGATTGATTACTGAGAAATCCTGAAACTGTCAAGCCGAGAATGTTTTTTAAACCGGTACACGATACGCCCGCATACATTACTGACCCCAAAAATACAAGTCCATGGGTCATAACTCCTTCAAAATTTTTGGGACAGTGTTTCCCTTGGAATATGAACATCTACACATTGTGATCTTTTTTTTTTTTTTTTGTACCAAGTTTCATTAAAATCTCCTCAAGGGTTTAGGAGGAGTTGCGAGGAAAATGTATTTTGCATAGAAAAAAAAAAGAATAGAAGTCTGAGGGTCATAACTCCTCATAAAAAATTTGACAATGCTCCCTTTGTAATATGCACATCTACACAGTGTGATCTTCCTTTGCACCAAGTTTCGTTAAAAATTCTGCATTTTATGCGGGCGTATAAAAAATGGAGAGAGAGAAAAAAACAGCAACACAAAGCAGATTTCATCCATGTTTATTTGTGATGGTGACCCAAACTTTATTATGCATTGGAATGGTAATTAGTTGTCTCCCTGGATCTAAATGAGAATATAGTACTTAGTTTAATCAAAATGCATTTTACGATTCGATAGATACAAAAACATTTAAACGGCACATTTCGCCTAAAGGATACTGAAAATGTGATATATATCATAAACTTAGATAAAAAAAAAAAACCAAAAAAAACACATATTTCAAATCTTTGTAAACAAGAACATTCCTCAGTCTTTGTTTACACTACAAATCATAAACTCTCTATAATTAGCTTCTGTCATAGTGTGTGACCTTAATTTTGATGTGAAATCTTTTAAACACATTATACAGAAGATTTTTATACTTAAAAGTGAAAGACAAAATTTGGGGGGAAATCGTGAATCATTTCCTTTAAACATCATTGATCTTTGGTTCATGAATTTCTGTAATTGTGTTTATTGAATTGGAAGTTCTTAGAAAATTACCTTGATCGAATTTACAGAAGCAGCGACACTGCACCATCGCCCAAGATTTGAATCGAATACAAATATCTGCACCATAGCTCGGGCATATTGAAATATTGTCTCTGCATCCTGGAGAGTAATCAGATTGGGGTATTCAGGTCTTAGAAAATTCGTGTTTTATGATGCATGCTTTGTGATCTATTTATTGGATACTATAATGAGCAAGGAAACTGTACTACATAAAAGAGACAGGAAAGCTGCGTATCAAAATGTTGGAGGGCTCAGGGTGATAAGGTTCATCTAGATGTTTTGTCCATGCAGTTTCGAACTTACTTTGCCCGATTACGGTAAATGCCTTTCGTGAAAAAAACTGGAAGGCATTTTAAGTCAAATCAAAACATTTTCTGTCTTGTCTTCAAACCTCTACGTTTACTTGTAATACAGATAGTAAATGTATCTTATTTCATTGAAAGAATTACCTTGGTCTGTTGTTGTAGAAGGAATCGTTGATCTTGGTGGTGATGTTGGTTTTGTCGTTGATGTTGACAACGTGGATGTACCTGTAGTGTTTGCTAAGTTTTAATTTTATAAGTTGTAATCAGTTAAGCTTAACCTCTAGATTTGTATTCTAGTATGAATAGGTAAGAAAGTTAGATGCAGAAACACAATGCATACCTGGACAAAACAGTTCCCTGGGATTAAATGTATCTTTTGTAAAAGTATTGTTTGTATGTGTAATGCTATTGGAATTGCTGGCCAGTTTATCTGTTACTTCATCGGTGAAAAGCACAGCCATGATTTTAACTCCATTCCCAAGTAGTACCTCCACTTGCTCCGTTGTATTTTCAGGGTGAAATATGCCATCCGTCAATACTAAAAGCACATTGTCAGCATTTGGGCGATCACCACCATTTTTTGTGAACGAGACATCGATTACAAAGTTAAATCCTTCCTCTAAGCGAGTAAAGTTACCCATGAAGGAAATATTCGATATGGCTCTAATTATATCTTGTTCTGATGAATACCGATTGAGTCTGAATTCCAGTTTAGCGTCATTTGAGAAGCTAACTGCACCGAACTTTGTGTTGTTATTGTAAGAAGCAGAACTGTGGACGATTTTTTTCATGAATTCAATCTGGGCATTGAACGAGTCGTTGGTTTCACTTCCACTGCTATCGACCAGAAAAACGACATCCAAAGGTCTGCATTCTGAGAAGAAACGCTAGCGTGATCTTTATTTTCAGTAACGTTATTCACGTATAGAGTACAATATGAATTTGCAATCAAACTAAACAACTGCATGAAATAGTGTTCGTAGCATACCTGTCGTATGATTTTTTGAGTCACATGTCATCAGGATTGCACAGACTAGAGTAGAAATGAACAAGGATCTGCAGACGACCATTTTGTTCTTTGGATTTTTTTTATGAGGAAATTCCTAAGATTGCGTAGCCTCATTTGATAACAGAGGTTGTTCGTAATTTGCCATGTTGATAAGGCATGCTGATAAGAAAGGTCGTATACCACATGAAAGTATATGCTGATGAATTAATCAATATCATAATAACCTATCTATGGTAAAATCTGTGAGAAAAATACATTGTGAATGATCGCAAAGTTCGATATTAAAATAGTAGAAAAAAGACCCAAAATCTTCTTAATATCAAAAGTAATTTCCACAATATTCCAGTGTGGTACAATTTTAATATTGAAATTGCTGGAAAACTTGTGTTTATTGGAAAATGGTACGAAAAGGGGATTGAACTTGTTCAAGTTTTTTTTTTTTGGATACCGATTGTAACTTTCTAACTATAGATAAATTCCAGTGTTTATACAGTCTTCAAGAAGTATGTGTAATGAAATACAATAGCATTATTACTGCAGTTTCGAAATACCTAAAAAAAAAAAGCCTGTCAACTGATAGACACATAAACAAACAAACTATCAATCCATGTATGCCTATATTTTTTGAAACTGTTTTACTGCATGAAAAATGTTCCAATATCTTTATAATATTTTAAATGCTAAAGACATCTCAGTTTCTTTGGACAAGTGGAAAACTGAACTATCTCTATATGGGGTGGGTGATATCTCAATGCAAGATGTGTTTAAAATTTGTTTCAAAACATCTAGTGATTCTTCTGTTCAGTGGTTACAATATAGAATTTTACATAGAATTCTTCCTGTTGGTTACTATTTGAAGAAAATTGGTGTTAAAACAATTGATCTATGTAGATTTTGTACAAGTTACATTGAAACAATAACACATATTTTTACTTCTTGTACTAAGACTCAAACATTTTGTGGAGTGAATTGAGTCTTCATATATATAAAAAAGTTTCAGAAAGAATTGGTTTTAAAGTCTCGCATACAATGTTTGGTGAATTTCCATTGTCTTTTAATACCAAAGCTATGAACTTTATAATTCATCTGTTTAATGCAGAATAAAGAACCAAATTTTGTTGGATTAGTATGTCACCTAAAGTTTAAATATCATGCAATGAAGTGTGCTGCAATTCAAAAAATTAGAATCCATAACTTTGAAAATATATGGATGAAGTGGGTAAATATTTTTGAAATTTGATTATATTATATTCTCTCTCTCTCTCTCTCTCTCTCTCTCTCTATATATATATATATATATATATATATATATATATATATATATATATGAGAGAGAGAGTATGACATAAATAATAATTTTCACAAAATTATTTCTTATTTATTCTTACAGAGTTTCTGTAACTTCTGTAAGGATCCTTAATTAACACCATGAAGAAGTGCATTTCCATAATCAAGACAGGATGTAATCAGTGATCTAACGAGCGTCCTGCACATATCCTCTGTTATAAGGGATCTAATTCTACCGATATTACGAAGTTGGATTGATTGATTGATTGATTATTTATTGCTTTCCGCCACACTCAACAATTTTTCAGTTATCTGGTGGCGTCCAGTTTTTGTTGGTGGAGGAGAGAATCCAGATACGATGTACCTGGGAAGAGACCACCGACCTTCCGCAAGTAAACTGGCAAACTTGCTCAAATAACGCCGTGGCCGAGATTCGAACACGCGCCGACAGAGGTGAGAGGCTTTGTGATTTTGAGCCCGATGCTCTAAAAACTCGGCCACGGAGGCCCCCACGAAGTTGGAAATAACATGATCTAGTCAATGAACTTATTTGACACTCCATGCTAAGCTACGTGTGCTGACGAAAAACATCCCAAGATTTTTAACACACAAAGCACTAATGATCCACCAACCAGTTGATATCATAAAAATTCGCTAGCTTTACGTTTTGGGGTAAAGATGATAAGTTTTGTAACTTCCTGACTTAGTTTGTGTTTGTTGTTTTACATTCATTTGCCAATACAGTGGTCTCGTTTAATACGATGTTTTATTAATGTTTTATGTCGCATTATGCGGAGCATCATAATGAACAACTTCTTTCAAAAGAAAGTCTAATACGATGTTTTATTAATGTTTTATGTCGCATTATGCGGAGCATCATAATGAACAACTTCTTTCAAAAGAAGGTTAAACTGAACGTAATGCGTTTATTTCCTCTTGTAGTGATGCTTTTTACATTTTAGTTGAAATTCTAAATTGCAGAATTACAGCTTTCAGGTTGAATATACGAAAATAGAATGTTTAGAACATTTGTTCTTTTTAGATTAATCATTTTTAGTTATATTTTACGCATCAATCATCTCTCCTAGGTCATCCGTGTTTCTACCCGCCATATTTGTTTACTATAAAGTACTTCCGGATTGACTTATTATTTCATCCGTAAATTATTCTTGTTTGTTTGTTTATAGCCGCCTAAGCAATTTTTCAGCTATCCGGCGGCTGTCACCATTACCGGTGACAGGGCTGCAAATTTAGGCCTATGCTCGGCACTCAGGGCCTTTGTGCCACACTTACTGCGACACGGGACCTCGGTTTATACGGTCTCATCCGAAAGACCGGCACCCACGTCCCACAGTGGGATTCGAACCCCCGACTCAAGGATCATCAGATCTTTGAGCCCGACGCTCTAACCACTGCGCCACGCGGGCGGCTAATTATTCTTGTAGTGTAGCATACATGTACACACACATTAACATACATATGGTAAATTTTCTACCACAAATCTGTACCGCCTTTTAAAAAGCGTTATTTTGAGTGAAAAATCTGTACACAAGTTTGCAAAATGTGGTAAAACATTTGTACAGAATATCAATCATAAAATGGTTTTATCCATCTATAAATGTGTAATGCTGAGAAATATTTTCATGGATTTCATAATTTGATTGTTGTTGAGACCTATAAATCTATCACCATTTTTTTAATTTTCTAGCCATATTCATTGCATTCGCGATTAGAATATATTGGAGAAAATTCGGGTGATCACATTTGGTGATACAATCAATTTATAATTAAAGTGATCATACAGTTTTCATCAATTAGTTCAACATAACATATGAAAAATATGATTTTGAAAACTTTTCAAAGTCATAAGAGGGACACTTTTTAAGTTCGTAGAGTAAGCCTATAACTTTTAACGCGGTTATTAAGTTGCACGATTTTTTATACAGAACTTGCGCAATCATTCCTCTCTACAATGGAATCACGGTATGCGACACACGAGGTCCATGTGCGCGCTGCGCTGGGTATTTTCAACATATGGTTTTATACACTATAGTAAAATATAGCGTTTAATATGGGTCGAAAAATCTCTGAACAGAGGGTATATTGTAAGATTCGAGCACACCTCGGGTTTCCGTCAACGGAAATTCATGCTGATTTGCAAAAGGTTTATGGGAATGGTGCTTTAAAATATGCTACAGTTTGCAAGTGGGTATGTCGTTTTAATGATGGTTGGGAGTCAATTGAAAATTATCCTCGAGTGGGTAGGCCGGTTTCCGTTTTGACGTAAAAGAACGTTGCTACTGTGAAAACGTTGATTGAGGAAGACGCACTTATACCGTGCAAGAGATAGAAGAATTAAGTGGCATTCATTCGTCAAGTATTTTGAAGATCTTACGTGAACGACTTGGGCCACGTAAGATCTGCGCGCGCTGGTTGCCCCATTTGCTCACTGATGAGCAGAAACAAAGTCGAGTTAGACTTGCATCGCAAGTTATAAAAAATATGATAAATGTGACCCACGTCGTTTGGAAGAGATAGCTACAGGTGATGAAACCTGGATCTATCATTTTCAACCCGATTCTAAGGCTAAAAATACGGTTTGGGTTTCATCTGAGGACGACAGACCTGTCATTGCGTGCCGTTGCAAAACATTAAATCGCATGTTGTATGCGATATTCTTTGATTCGAAGGTCCAGTCTCGAAAGGTAGTTCTGTCACTGGAAAGTTTTACAGAGAAAGTGTTCTTACTCAACTTGTTGATTTCTATCAGAAACGCTGACCGCGCACCGGTATACGCAGCATCAAATTACTCCATGATAACGCACCGGCCCATAAATCCGCTATGGTACAGGAATATCTGAAAGAATCTGGGCTCGATTTCTTAGATCATCCCCCATACAGCCCTGACCTGTCCCCCTGTGACATTTGGTTGTTCCCAAGACTAACGGAAGTGCTGGCAGGGCACCGTTTTGAATCCCGTTGTCGTATAGGCAGTGCGGTCTACCAGTGTTTGCAACATACACCTAAAGAGGAGTACCGTACGGCTTTCCGGAAATGGGTAGATCGGTGTAAAATGTGTGTTGAGGCAGACGGGGCATATTTCGAAGGTCTTAGATAAATAAAATTTTGGTATTTCAAGCGGTTTTAAAAAGACCGCCCTGCTCTACGAACTTAAAGAGTGTCCCTCGTAAAAGATGTTTTCAGGGAAATTGGCCCATTTTCCCCTCATAATTACGATGTCAATATACAGTCTACAGTGACAAAATATCTTAAAAACTGCTATTTCTTTGTTTACCTTTACTTCATTTGAAATGAAATCAAATTCAAAAGATGTCAATTTGGCTTGGTTTCTTCTTAAATAAAACACCTGTTTGACCTATTTCTGACCACAATGCAGAGCACTTTCCTCTACGGTCGACCAAGCATATCGAAAGTCCAGCAGAAGGAACTTGACATGTTATGCAATCCAAACAATGGACCGTAATAGGAGTGAATCACAAGAATTCAAAGTATTGGGGATTTAGAAGCATAAACAAACATTGAGCTTTTTTCTGTTTTTTAGTCTGAAGTGTAGAAATGTGACAGCGTGAAGAGAGCTGAAAAAGTGCGCATTTTTTGTACAGGCGGTATATCAGACATGTATGCATTAAACACACATACTCATGTAAAATTTATTTGATTTAAGTAGTCATTGTTTACATTTCAAGTGATCAGTGTTGTGAACATTTGTTTTAAATTTTCCTATGTAGCTAATCCCGTGAGGACCCAGGTTAGAAAAGGTCCTAAATACTCCTTTCTTGTCGTAAGAGGCGACTAAATGGGGCGGTCATTCGGATGAGACCGCAAAATCCGAGGTCCCGCATCACATCAGGGATGTCTCGATGAAGATCCCTCCTTGCTCAAAGGCGCCGAACAGAGGCCTAAATTTTACAACCTTTCACTGGCAATGGTGACGCCTCCATCTGAGTAAAAAATTCTCGAGCGGGACGTTAAACATTATATAATCAATCCTATGTAGCTGATCCATGTTCTCATATGCATTAAGGCATTATTTTTATAAAATTATACTTTAATTGCATTCATATAAAATTAATCGCCCCCTAAAAACAACTACATAGATAGATAACACAGCTAAATCATCACTTCCCACGACCAAGATAATGACAGTTGTCGCATAGACTGTATAGGTCCAGGTGGCCAGGTACCCCGTGCCTGGTGCATTGGAGCATTATTAATCCCAGTGAAACCAACTTCAAAGGAATTTTGAAGTGCTGCAGGCTATCTAGTGCACACAACAGGTAATGTTATGCTTTATACCTTCACTAAAAACAGTGACATGGAAATGAGACCTGTGAAAATATATAATTGACAGGATTTTGACATCGTAATATGTTAGCATTTTGAAACATCGTAATAATGAGGTAAATTTACATTGATTTATTAAGAAAAGGTTTGTGTTTTGGAAAAATATCACAAACACAGGAACATCGTATTAAACCACAATCGCATTAACAGAGACCACTGTATCAGAAAGACACCGTTCAAATCTACATGCAATGCTGTCATAGCTGTCCTTCAGATTTATAATCGGGTTTTCACGAGTGTCATCCGCTTAGCAGTGATAATACATATGCCTCTGGTATAATTCTCCGATTAGTTTGGAGAAAATGCAAACTAGAGATAGTTCCAAACGTTATAACTTTTGGAATGTTTTGGCAAAGGAATTCTGTATTTGTATTTGATAAGTTGTTATGTAAAAGCTCAACAAATCTTAAAACTAGAACTTCAGAAATTAAAGAGAAACCGGGCTAAATATTAGATGCTAACAATCCATACCATAACAGAGTAGCCCTATATCAGCCTGTGCCAACCCCCGCCGTCCATGATCGGTAGTTGTAGACAACATTTTTGCATTAGCACTATATTGTGACGCGTTTTTACATTGTTAATACAATTTATATATGAGACCTGTGACAATTTATATATTATGATACTCAATGGCAATTGTCAAGTAATATTTTCGGTATTCCAAGCACAATTTAAGTAAATAATGAAATAGTTTCTTTGGTTTGTTAAAGGGAAGATTGAGTCGCAACCACTGCAGAAAAAAAGTTTGCTCCGATTAACAAACTAAAGAAAAACTTATCATTTATATTTCCTGGTATTTTGTTTTTAAAATAGAAATACATTTAAGTACTAAAATTTTTATAATATTGACCTGTAAGATATTTAAATGTAACAGCTGAATATTAGCAGACCTTGACGACAAGTCTCCCTATTTGGTAATGATTTCCATATTTGAACTATGGTAAAGGAAAATAGTCCAAGAAAGACAATTTCTAAATATACCCATAACTAGAATGAATATGTGTTTTCTTTATTGAAATGCAAGTTTATCTACGTGTCGCTGCACATTGCTGTAACATATCTGTTTATTTGTTAGTGGTTCAAAAAGTAGTTCGTGTGGTTATATACTTATGCGCGACAGGCGGCACTAAAAGAAATTAAAACAAAATGTGCTTGTCATTGTTGCTTATAGCAATCAATGGATTATAATAAAAAATCAAACAGGAAAATGTTAATGTAACAGACTCAATGAGCTTAAACTCTAAAGAGAAATATAACAATGAGTACATTTTCTAAACTTCCTTATCAGTTTATATAGCGATAAATTTACATTCACTGTGTAAAAATTTCGGGACTTATAAGAGCTCTTTCGTAGACAGAACACTTCGCAAATGTCTCGAATCTCTTAAAACCTGTTAATAGAATAAACCCAATTACAAGCAATGCATGGGGGCAAATGCGACCTTTACTCCGTAAATTATTCTACAACAAAAAACTAATAGGGTATCGGTGCTTGTTGCCAAGAAATAAAAAAAATCTTTCCAAACTTGAGGTAATAACGTAAATAGGATTCGAACACACAATGGCAAGGTTATCAGACAACACTTTATCCTCTTCATCGATATTAGTGCTAGGCATCGATATTAAATAATTTACATACATAGAAGAGCTAGACATTTATTGTTTTTAAGAAAAGTTTATTGCGTATTGAGACTAGTTAAACACACACACACACACACACACACACACACACACACACACACACACACACATATATATATATATATATATATAATATATATATATATATATATAAAAGATGTTCTTAATACATTGTTGTAACTGTTTTTGCACAACTGGACTTATGCTAAAATATAACTTTTTCATCGCAGATTTGACACACCTGAACTTCTATATTTGCAATCCTGAATTTTTTTTATCAGTTACGAATTCCTTCCGTGTTACTTGTTATTGCACTTGCGAAATTAACTTCCTGAAACGAAAAAACCGCGATACCGGAAATGCTAGAGTATTGGTCGATTCTGTGTTAGAGTAAGCTTGGACGAAGAAGCAGGTCTCCTCCAGCATTAACAAACTCAAAGTAAGTATAAATTTTTTTGGATTTAACAGGTAGTGTACTTTGTGGTGTGGATAAGCAAGTGTAATATATTGTAACTAACAGGTAATGTATTTTGTAGTGTGGAAATATTGAAACTAGCAGATAGTGCACTTTGTAGTGTGGATAAGTAAATAGAAATATTGTAACTAGCAGGTGTACTTGTAGTGTGGATTCGTCTTGAAATGCCTCATCACGTTTAGCTGCGTTATTAAAGTATACGTACAATATATGGAATACAATTAGATATATTTATATATAACTTCCTGTTTAAAATGAACATCATTCAATACATAAACATGCAATTGTATACCGGAATATGGACTAAGGTAACCTAGTTTGATAGCCTTTCATTCACAAACTTGCGAAGATTTCTGTTTAAACACAAAATATTCTGTAATTCTTTATGATATAATGTATTCATTTATATCTTATACACTTCTTTCAGAATGTTGACATTTGGTTATAGTATGAGTCCAGTCATCACTTCAAGTTTATTTTTCATACTGCTGTCGATGCAAGGCAGCACAAAAGCTAACCCATGTACTCGTGCTGAAAAAACGATCCCAAAAATGTGCAAGTGTTCGTCTTATGGCAAATCTGAATATGTAAAAATAAAATGTGTGAACACAAATAAGACCTCACCAGCACAGCAAATACCAAAAATGCCGAACAACACCAACAATGTACATATTCAAAAATTTCTACTAACAAGTGTTACCAAAGAAACCTTTCGGAACTTGGTAAATATCCCACTGCAGACACTAACTTTACTGGATAATAATATCGGGAGCATTTCCGTAGATGCACTGTCGGAACTGCAGAGCCTTAAAGTTTTGGAAATCAGTAAAGAGCGTGAGGTTCCAAAAGAAAGTATATCTCTAATGTTGAAAAATGTAACTCGAAACTTGAAGGATATCCGATTTTCTCACAATATTTGGACAGAACCACCAGATTTTAAAGGACTCAATATTTCTCTTTATAAAATAACCTTGTCCTATAACTATATCCGGTCTTTCAATGGGAGCTGGTTTGCAGATATGAGTCGACTTAGAGTGTTAGATATCTCATTTAATGGAATATCAGAAGATAGTTACAACTTTACTGGCATAGAACAAGTCACAAATTTGTTCTTAAGTGGGAACTGGTTCAAAACATTTCCAAACTTTTGTAATTATTCATTTCATAATTTACAAAGGCTCCATTTTCAGTATAATAAACTAACTGAATTTAAACCAGAGTACTTTTGTTGTTTACCAAACTTGACTCACTTAAACTTAAATGGACATGCGATACGAAAACTTTACAATAAAACTTTCACAAATTTAGAGTCTTTGGAAACACTCAATATTCAAAGGTTGGCTGGGCAGCTCTTTCATATTGAAGCTAGGGCATTTGAAAGCACTTCTTTACGTACACTAATTTTCACAAGCAATGGATTCGTGTTTCGAAACAGTGACACCGACTCTGCTCCCGAGTATTTCAAACACTGTCCAAATCTCTCAGTGTTGAATATTACCTCCAACAAACTTAAACTAGAGGGACAGGAATTCATTTCGATGATAAGACCGTTGAAAAATTTGCGAGTGTTAGGTATGAGAGACATGAATCTGGACTATCTACCTCAAGGATTGATGAACCATTTACCGCAACTGACCACACTCGACGCGTCGTATAACTTTCTGCAAGCATCGTGGGATGGCAAGTCTGTTTTCGGAAATAAATCGAACTTAAAATACCTTCTTTTATCGGATAATAAAATCGAGAAAATAACACCTTACAATTTCCCAGAAACACTCCTGAATGGATTGAACGATACCGGTGGTATAGATGTCAGTTATAATAAATTTTCCTGCAACTGTGATGACGTACTGTGGTTTTACACATGGATGCATTCCAACAAAGAAAAGTTATCATCGGTAGACAACATCACATGCAGGCCTAATGCGCATAATGACCTTGGTACGAGGATACTGTTTAACCTTACCGAAAAAGACTTGTGCCCCATTAACCCTGCAGTGATGACTGCTATCATCATATTCTGCAGTCTTCTCATGGCGTTACTATTGGTGTTGGTAGTGGTGTATAGACTTCGATGGCATATACGTCATTGGCTGTACGTAGTTAAACAGCAGAAAAGAGGATATGAAATTATAAAAGATGATCCCGATTTCAATTACGATATATATATTGTCTACGCTGACGAAGACAGTGATTTTGTTTTCAAGACTGTCGTACCCTATTTGGAAGACAAGGGATATGGTCTCTGTGTAAGATGTCGTGATTTTGAAATCGGAAAGATACACTGTGATAACATTGTTGATAACATGAACCAGAGCAGAAGAATTCTATTAATTCTGTCCAATAATTTTGCAAAAAGCAAATGGTGCGAATTTCAAATGCATTTTTCGTACAACAGATGTTTGGAAGAGAAAAGAAATAATATTATTGTAGCAGTTTTGACTGAAATCAGTTACAAATATTTGTCCAACACTTTAAAGGCATTACTGACGACACATGATTACGCTCTCTGGTCAAAGTCTGACAAAACAGGACAGAATTTATTCTGGGGGAAAGTGTTGCGGAAATTACACTTCCAATCCGACCATACAGAGAGTGCAGCTAGCATGATTGATGGCATTTAATAAATGCATTTAACTGCTTTTGGACTAACTATTATTGAACTTTGGAACATATTGGTATGGAACGCTAGGAAATTAAATGTTAATTCCTAAACTACATGTGGAAATGAAGAGATTTCGTCCATGTTTACTTATTGCGTAGTGTTGGGAGAGTCGCTTATCGAAAATGATAAGCAAACAAAGAATATTTTCTCTCTTAAGGAAGCTCTCAGCAAATTGCGGATGAAATGCTTATCTATTGAACTGTATTAAAATCATTTTCTTCCTTGAATAAATAAAATGGCTTCAGCAACAATTATATAGTGTATGAAATCAAATTACTTGTAGTTGTTCTAATATGTGGCGGATTTAGAGAAAGTTAGTAAAACAACAGCAAAAATATAAACTTTCACATTATACATATAAACAAGGATATAAAGATAAACAAATCAGTTATTTGTTGTTATTTATTTTATTATGTATAATTCATAGCTAGAATAACCCATAACGTAATAAGCCTCATAATCCTTGAGCTCCAAAATCTCCGTCAATTACTTTCCTTTAACAAATCCTGGCGCCCCCAGATTTCTAGTCACCTGTCTCCCTTTAACAAATCTTTGACCCACAGCTGTAAATAAACCCGTATCTAATCCATTCCAAGAATTTAGACACGTTTGAATGTTACTGAGACGTCACCAGCTATTGTTTCAGTTCCACTGGAACATTTTAGGCGTAGCCATTCGTAGGTAAAGTTGTCACAAATTTTGATCTATACATGACACTCTAGCTACAGAACTGTAGCGTTATGGTTTTATACTTTGATCAATCCCGTGAGGATCCGGGTTGTTAGAACAGATCCTCAGCACCCCTAGCTTGTCGTAAGAGGCGACTAAATGGGGCGGTCCTTCGGACGAGACCAAAAAACCGAGGCCCCGTGTCACAGCAGGTGTGGCACGTTATAGATCCCTCCCTGCTCAAAGGCCGTAAGCGCCAAGCATAGGCCTAACTTTTGCAGCCCTTCACCGGTAATGGTGACGTCTCCATATGAGTGAAAAATTCTCGAGCGGGACGTAAAACAATATAAAATCAATCAATCAATATACTTTGATCATAACGCTACAGTTCCCGAAATGCAAATATGGTGCTATTTATGGCGCAAGATTTCCTGCGAACGGTTGGGGGTGCATTTCTCCACTTCCCAGCATTGGTCAATCAAATACCTTTCATTCCCTAATTCTAAGCTTATTCTATTACCAACATTATATTTTATGAATGTGCTACACGGGCAGATGAACACAAGCCATAGGCCTACACAGTCTCGCGTAACCCAACTTCCGGTATACAGCTTCCGGAGATAAACAAACATTTCGTAAAATGACAATTTGTTTTGTATTCGGGTGTAACCACCAGGGGTTACAAAAAACGTGTAAAATGTTCCGTTTTCCATCAAATTCAGTGTTGGCGAGAAGATGGGAGAGACTCTGCAGGTGAGAATCACTAAATATACGGCATAATCTTATGTAGAATCATTGGGGGGGGGGGGGGGGGGGGGTTAATACCTGTAAGCGTGATTGCTCTTTTATATATATATATATTGATTGATTGAATTTTTTTTTGTTTGTTAAGGTTTACATCTGTATGTTTTCCCCAAAGTTTATCGATAATCTTGTCCTATGATTAACATATATATTCAACCTCTGTATTTACATGTTCATGAATAAAATTGATCGAATTGTAGGCGAAAGGATAGGTGTGTAAATCCTAAAAACGACAGGATATGCAGTTGCCATTTCAAGGACAGTGTAAAAGACAATGGCCCAACACTATTTCCATGGAGTTCTGTTTTTGATTTTTCAGACCCAAATAAAATATCAAGGTAGATTTTGTGAAGTACACCAATAATAAAATCTCTTAAACCAAATAAATTATTTTGTAGTAACCACAATGATTATAAAATTTTCAAGGAGAACTGTAAAAACGGAGGAAGAGATGGAGAGTCAGGAGCTTTGTGTGAACACCTCAGATGTGTGTGCAACCTCTTCCAATACTTGTGGACCTCAGCTTTCCCCCCACATCATAGACCACCCTTACCAGCTGACGTTTGAACGATTGACTGAGGAGCATAAGGTTTGTTTGTTTTCTAATAACAACATATTTAACAACATACTGTTGTGGTTCTTCTTTGTCTGAAACTGAACTGATTATTTTAAATTCAATAGAATCTGAAACTGCAAGTAAAGGAATTGACGAGGCAGATTCAGGCAATGTCTGTGAAAAGAGCCTTTACTTTAGATGACATTATAGGAGATGAAAGGAAGGTACGTTCGTTTGGCACTGATTGTTTATTTGTTTAATACAATTACACATACAGTAAATCTTTTTTTTATTTTTCATCATCCCAGGGAATTTTTTACTTTCAAATCCAACCAATATATAATGCAATCGGTTACAGTTCTAGGTTTTGATGCCCCCCCCCCCCCCCCCCCCCACCACACAAGCTCACTTCATGCATGTCAGTGTAAGCAAACAAAAAAGAAACCCCACCCCGTGTAAACTAATGTAAATTCTTGTGTATTTTATGCTTTCAACAAGTATGCTTGGGAACAAGATGCTTTGTGGTTTTTTTCTTTCTTTTTTTTCAGTGTTTATAAATGAAAGTGGATTGACTGCTGGACAGTTTCTTCATCTACCCAGGATATGGTCAATTGGCAGCTGGAATTTAATAAATGATTGAAATGATAATAAATAATTTGTTACTGCTGGACAGTCTACTTTTTATAGAATTTAATTCATTAAATTTTTGTGTTTTTACACGTTTGTTTTTACTGCATAGAATTAGTGAGATTTGGCTTCATTTATAATATTTCAGCATTATTGCTCACTATAATGGCAGTTAAGAATAGCAATACTATAATTATTATTAATCTAGATGCTGATGTATACAAGTCTACGGCCAGACATGTTTCAAGCCATTGATGAAATGATGCGCAGATTCACCATAAAGTACATCGATGGATGGACACCCTCCTTTATTTCACAAAGTGATCAACTACTTATGACTCTTATGAAACTTACTATGAACACCCCACTATTAGATCTTGCAGAGAGGTTTAACACAAGTGCATCATCGGTAAACAATGTTGTTACTTCACAGATCTGTGCAATGCATGAAGTACTGTATGAAGGGTTAGTAGAAAATAACATTCCAACTTTGCAAAAATGCAAAGGATCAATGCCAACAAGTTTTGGCGATTTCAGTTCATGTCGCATTGTGCTTGATGCCACTGAAATAACACAGGATGTTCCTGGTAATGACATGAGGCTACAAGCTAGTACCTATAGTGGATACAAAAACTCGCACACAGTCAAAAGTGTCACTGGTGTTGCCCCAAATGGTGCACTAGTGTTTGCAAGTAAACTTTATCCCGGAAGCACTTCAGATGTAGCAGTTGTTGAGCATTGTGGACTTATGCAGCAACTGTCTCCTGGTGATATGATTCTTGCTGATAAAGGTTTCACAATACATAAACTCTTGCCACAAGGTGTGCATCTTAATATCCCACCCTTTTTGACAGCAAAATCTCAGTACACCCCTGCTGAAGTCCAGCTCTGCAGAAAAATTGCTAAATCCAGAATACACGTAGAACGTGCCAATGAAAGAATAAAAAATTATGAAATACTGAGACACATCCCACACCAGTTCAGGTATATTAGCACAAAAATCTTCCAGTTATGTTGTATCTTGGTGAATTTCCAAGACCCTTTGATGCAAGAAATAGCTCAGAATTTTGTACCAGATAATAACTAAAAGATGGTGTGAGATCTATTGTTTATGCAAGAATAAAATATAATAAACATGTCAATATTGATGCTCACTATTACTCTTCATTCGTAGCCTGTAGATTATACATGAATAATAAAACATTAAGGATTACTGCTGTAAGTATGGTACATATTTGTGAAAATAGAAGTCTGTAAGAACTGAAATGTTTCTTTGCCAGACAGGGTCCTGTGTAATTCTCACAATGGCACAATCTTTTGGTGTCCACACCACGAAATCGCAGGCTTGTTTACCAGTCACGCATAACTGTCCTTGCACCTGATCATAATAAGGGTGGTTCTCCTTCAGCTTATAGGTTCTCTCACCACAAAATTCTTGAATCTCTTTAAATGAAAATATACACATGTATTAAACATGTATTAAAAAAATAAACAAGAGGCCCATAGGCCTTACTGGTCACCGGTGTACTTTCACTGAAGCAGAAAATTAATTTTTTTTACATTAAAATAAACATTTTTAAATGCTGATTTATAAGTGTATGGGATACTAACCTAAGCAAAAATCACCAATGGTGTCAACTGCTTCAGAGATTGTCTTTTCTTTTGCGGAATACGGGCACTTGACCTCCAGTATCTCAGGCTGAATATTGTATGTCTGCATAATATCAGTCAAAGCTGGACTTTGGTGATGAAATCCAAAAGCAGCAGGGCGACGTATAATGCCATCAGGACTTGACCCAAGAACGCCATTACTGTGGAGCCATATTCCTATTGGTAAAAAAAAATCCAGTGGAGTAGATATCAACATTTTGATAGCATTCATGTATTATTATAATAGAAAGTAAAATTTTACTTGTAAATTTTTATCAGTCTGATTAGTAATAAAATTCTTCTGTCTTTAATTACCATAGCATTCATAACCATGGCAACATTCCTCACACATTATCATCATGTTATAATGATTTTGACAGGTGTTTGCACTACCTTAGATAAGGAAAATTTCTTTTTCTTTCATCTCACCTGTTGGTTCTACTACTGCATCTCCAAATGACCTGTACTTATCTATTGCAACTCTTTCATTGCAAACACCCCAAATTATGGCATCTTTCTTTGACAAATCATATGCTTGGCAAAGACGCTTGAACAGGGAAACAGGATATCTATAAAACAGTACAGGGGAAAATTATTTCTTTTAAATATAATTAATCAATTACTCAAAACAGGTAAAAAATTCAAATTTTTATGTACCTATTTCTCCTTACTGCGGCCAAAACACATCCAAAGTTGGAAGCTGTTAAACGATTTCTTCGCACTGCAGACCAGAGACAGTTATCTTTTTGTCCAACAGTTAATGCTGCAACCTATGAAAATATAACAAGTCCTTTATAATTTTCATAAGAAAAAACTTGGACTTTTAACTAACATAAAAAAAAAACAAGCCTACTTGCATATTCAAATAGACAAGACATGAAGACAGTGTTTTCTATTAAGTGAAAATTTCATACTGACTTGGATTTGATAATTTTAAAATACCTGTTGAATTTGTTGATCATTTACTGTCAACTTCTGTCGCATCCAGGTCATGGGGTGCTCTGCTGCCAGGAATTCTGGATTTGCCAGCAGGTCATCAATGATTGGAACACATAGCTGTGGCACAGGTGGCTCTGGTGCCAAAATCCAATGCATGGCTGTGAAAAAAAGCCTCTTGTTATTCACAAGGAACCTTGCCAATTTTAAGAATTGTGATACATTTAATAGGCCTGGGACAGAATAACTATACATGTAATTTTTCTGAAAACATATATAGGTATCTAATCCCCATCCTCTTTTTATGACTGGGTTGCAGTTGTAATGCAGCTATGCAAAAATATTAATTTTTGTTTGTTATACAATCCCCAAACTAGTAATTACTTTGATGTATACAAATCATGACTTGGAAATGTATTTTAGGACAAATGTTTATATAGAAAAAATTAAAACATTGTTTATTATGCACTCATCAAGCAATGAAAGTTATATTGATATTTAGAACAATGAATATCTAAACACTTTAAGTAATAAAACAGAAAAAAAAACCATAAAACAGTAATACAATAAATACTCAAATGTTCTAATGCAACAAATACATAAACAGGGCAAGACAAAACTTGTCAACACTCAACATTTTAAATTTGCATATTCAACCTGAAAACCTTCCTAATTGTCTCAACTTTTGGTACATGAAGTTTCGATCATTGCCATCAACTGGTCTATTTATTGCCCTAGTAAATTTTAATGTAGGTCAGTATACAACAGAAATGCATACATGTATATAACACCTCACAGATAGCATTGATGCAGGCTTTATCACACAGGAGAAAACAAAAATGGACACCAAATTGCTCACATTGAGTGTCAGATCCTTTTATACTAAATTCTTTGTGGCACTTACAAAACAATCATGATAATCAATGCATACCTGTAATTTATAAACCTGTCTGGTGCAGGAAAAAGGTCTTCCATAGTCTGGGTCTGTCGAGGTGGTGCACTCTTTGGATGTTTAATCCAACTCTGTCGCACATCTGTCTTGCTTACGTTTTTGTACCTGTTCGGTATTAAGATTATGATGTTTAGTAAATTGAATATCGTATATATAATGAAAATAGTTTTATGTAGACTCACATAATAGAGAAATGATGAAGGACTATCTGTATAGTGTATACATATGTTTTGATGTATTTTCTATCTAACACTAAATCTGTCCAAACAGGCCACATGAAACAGAATTAGCTTCGTGAAATTACATAACAAACTGCGGTCCAAGTAATTACCCATAAAGAAGAATGCTAGCCTTGTGATGACATTTGTCCATTCCATTAACACACTCACATGTGCTCTGCTCTACAGTGTAGTTGGTACGAAGAGTTATCTATTTGAATTAGAAATGAACATATATACAGAAATATTTCTACCAGTCTATTTAAATATTAGAAGCAATCAACGTGTTTTTCGTTAAATTTTCCTTAACAGGAGTACATCATAATTCATAATTGTCTCTTTAATTGAGGCCTAGGAAATTCGGAAGGGGTCTGACTGGGCATGTAGTACGATGATATATTTAATTCCAGGTGTAATGTTGCATCTATAGACAATGGAATTGGGTTAGAAAACATTTACTGTTAGAAAATAGCTGCCGATAAAAGAAATAGGATGAACTCACTGTAACATGATAGCTCCGATCTCGCATAGAGGCTTGAACAATTCCTCGAATGAATTGCGCTTCTTTGTCGAAGACAAACTTCAAAACGTGTTCTGATTGAACAGCAACTTCTGATTTTCTTATTAGTTTTATTGTCCCGGCTGTATAGTTCGACCAATACAGAATAGAAAACGCCATCTCTTCCGAGCTTCCACAGCTGAGCGGCAATCCTACTTTGTTTATCTCCAGCAACGAAATCTCGCGAAGTCTCGCGGAATGCTGTGTAAGCCTATAGTCTCGCGTGAAAGTGGACGAAATGAAAGAGACATATTCTGTAAATAGAATTTTTCCGGAATGCTAGTGCGTAATGGCGGCAAAAACAAACGAAGCGGAGACGTTGAAGGAAAAACTCTTTTCCTTTCTTTCATAATGCTATGGTGGATGAAAAAATGAAAATGACGAACAGTGATCAATCGCATAAATCCCATGAAGAATACAAAATTATGAGTAGGGAAAGCATGGACCCCTAGACACACCAGAGGTGAGATCAGATATGTGACTGTTACCATTATCTATGCTTTTGAATGAAATATGCAAATCTGAAGCAGTTAGGTGTATCACAACTCCATTACATTGAAATGGTCATTATAATTTTGTACATCCCAAAATTGATATTGTAATTTTTTTTATTAAATTGATATACATGAAAGGGGAGTGGGGTTAAGGCTGGAGTGGATACCGGTAGTGTTATGATGGAAATAGGAGGAGTGCACTGCTTGATTAGATTTGGTGAAAGGAAGTATAATGATAGTGATAATTAAACAATTAGATTAAATCCAATTGATCAATAAGTGTTTATACCAGAACTAATTATAAAATGTTTGTGCAGTTTGAATGAACAAATTAAGGTACTAAATATAATTGTAAAGAATAAAGGTGTAAGTTTTTTTTTTTAAATCATGTTAAAGATTATATTAAGCTATAAATATAATAAGTAAATTTTGTAAAATTCCAGCATGATAAAGTTGTTTTGGTGGAAGTTTCCTTAAACATGAAGAAGGTAAATAAGCTATTTTGGACCCACTATCAAGTATCTACCATACTGCTTTTTTAACCATGGCATTTGACTTGAAGTTGTTTTTTAAAAGAGATCTAATTTTAAGTACATAATGTGCATCACATGCAATTTTAATGATTTGATCTTCCATGAAGGCTGATGATTTTTTTTTAAAAACAACATGAAAGACAAACATTACTTCGATTTAGGAAAATGAACAACAAAATAGGTATTTTTACATAATTTGGTGTACAAAGAAATCTCATAGCAGGAGATGTAACTGTCTTGTCCAGTGTATTTGTTTCTCTCTTCATTTTCATAAGAATAAACATCATCTCTAACACTGAAATATGTCTGTGGAATGGAAATTTAAGTTTGTTTCAAAATTATTTTAACTTTAGATATTAGTATCCTAGAAATTGTTGGTAATGATACATGTTACAACCCAATCATTACTTATGGAAATGTGGGCAACCTCAGCAAATCATCAATATTTTGTGGTAATGAAGAGGAATAAGTTATTATAAATCTGTGACAAAGAAAAGATCTTTAGATCTACCCAGATAAGATTCAATAAGAATTGAAGGTCAAGGTCATAATGGAAACACAAAGTCACTGCATTTTCAAGGCATGTTGATATGAAAAAAAAATTATTAAAAAAATCCTCCAGTAATATCCACACTTTGCTTATATGTGAAATCAGAGGACAGCCTCAATATTCAGACAGGTGGAAACCAGTGTAATTCAAACTGCAACTCAAAATACCAAAGAAAAACAAGGAAGGGCGTTGTCAAATCAGCAGCTTATGTGTTGTACAAATCATCCATGAAGCATGCAATGGGCAGGTGACAGCCAAGTATATAAAAATTCCACACCCTCTCCATGTAATGTCACTTAAACAATATAAGTATTTATTTATTTCAAATATTTTAAAGTCAGAAATTCTGAACAGGTTTTAACTTTGAAGTTTAATTTCAGGAAACAAAGTGATTAAGCCTCTTGACCTTCCAAATAACATTTCCAGAAAATAGATGATCAATGAAGAAATAGTTGGGAATGCAACCCAGATTTCCTTCCACTTAAAAAAAAAAAAGGAGGGGGGGGGGGGGGGGGGCACACTGTAAAAAGCAAAAGAAGAGGACTTAAAGAACCTCTAAAGTCTTTTTTTTTTTTTAATTACAAAAAAATATATGCTGAGATATCTAGAAAGAAAAATTTACTGAATTATTTAGTGAATGCAATGTCATAAAACTTTGATTTTCTTTATCATTTTTTGTAAATTACAGAAATGGGAGACAAGAAATCCAACATCTGGGAAAGTGGACACAGCAGGACTGTCTCATCACTCGATCAGTAGCATCATATCTGCCATTACAGTTGGTTCCTCTCCAACAACCAAAATATATGCCCACCAACAGAGAACAAATTGTGTACGCATTTTATAATTCTTGATATTTGCATTAACTAAACTGATAATCCATTGATAGTACATTATTTACAACCACATCTGTGAGATAGCATTAGTGTGGACACCAGAAAGGAAATGGGCACAAAGAGACCAAAAACAGCCTGGAGAAGGAAAGTAGAAGCAGAAAGAAGTGTAGGATGGAGAAGATGGAATGAGGTCAAGATAGTAGCCTTATGTGCCTTTTCGTGTGCAGAAAACCAATTGCTTAGTAATGTCTAGATTGTTGGAAATGGGATGACCAGTAATATGAATGGATGTGCTGGACCCTTCATGGAAAAACTATACTAAGACCATCATGTATTTGAATAGATTTATATTTTGCTATGAAAAACTTGTATTTATACTGTTGCTTATACTTATTAACAGCTCAAATGAACCTAATGAAAAAGTGTATGTACAATAGTGTGTATTAAATCTATACTTAACAAAGTATGTATCTCAATTTATTTCAATTGAAAATTTTCAATCCACTACTTTACTTCTCTAACCAGTACATATATATGAAAACATACATGTAAGTAACCACCTTAAGGATGGATTTTTCTCATATTCATTGAAAAGTTGGTGTCATTTTATGCTCACAGTTATTAGTATCCATTATTTGGTTAATTTGTTCAGTGTTAATGAGTTTGATTTCATAGAATAGGTATTTTTAGACAAAATATATCTAAACTACAGAGTCCCCGTACATTTATTAGGTTGTGATATGTGTGTGGAAATCTTTTCCAAGATAAGCACATATTAGCACATTAGTTTTAATGATGTATATCTTGTGACTATGGAAGAAAATATGTTCAAAACAGAATGTGTATCTTGAAGAATTGTTGCCCTTGAATATCATTCATTGAACTGCATGTATTATATACACAAAAATATCCCTTTTTTGTGTTGATGTTGTCAGTGGGTGAAGTTAAGACTGGGCAAAACCATTCTTTTTTTGTGTTGATGTTGTCAGTGGGTGAAGTTAAGACTGGGCAAAACCATTTTCTCTTTTATCTTTCTTTTAATACTTCTGTGTCAGTGAGAATTTTAAATGGGGTGAAACCATTTGCAATATTATTACTGATTAATGTACTTGGTGATATCCTGTTATTGTTATATTAAATCTGTTTCAGGGCTTTACATCTGTACATTTTACAATACAATGTTCAATATTCTGCGCTGTGGTATTAAATTCCCCAAACCTAATTCAGGAGTTATTGTCATTAGCAGCAAGTTTATTATGATATGTTATGGAGTTTGTTAATTTGTTAAGAAACTTCACTGCATGTTATAATGAAATTGTTTAACTTAAAAAAATCATGCTATAAGGACTCTTGGTTAAAGATTAAAAGTATTTTTGAATTTGTGTCTCCCAAGGAATTCCTTATAAACAAGCTTTACTTCATCATGATTACAGTATATAGATTCGTGGGCATTTCATTTTATTAGACTTTCTCATTTTATTACATTTCTTGCAAGTTGCCATAAAAAAATTGATGGTCTTTAAAAGCATTGATATAGTGAAAAGCAAAGATCCAACTGTCATTCAGGAATCTGTGTACTAGGTTAACAAGGGCAGAGGTCATGTGGTACCGCATTCTGTTGCACAAATAGCATCAGGACATGTCCTCACAACCTCCATGCCACGTCCAGGTAGAACACCCGTAGCAGTCCTTTCTTCCACTCCATGCATGCAGATGGACATCATAATTCCTTGGTGACATCAATGCCATTATCTCCCATGCAGTTTCTCATGTTCTTGTAAAACTGTCACAGACACCAGTACTTGTGTGGTGTCAGGAGTAGTTTAGTGCACAGGCACCTGAACTGTGGATAGCATGTATGGATTTTACTTGCATACCCCTTTTCCCATCTACCCAATGAAAAAAAAATATTTTAGCACCAATTATAATTTCAAAATAGGTGATTTCCCCACTGATCACCTTCATAAATCATTCTGAATGGTCTGTTTCTAATTTCTGCAAGCTTTTGAGATGACCACTGGTGAGATACTAATATTCATAACGGTATGATCATACTGCACATAGCATGGACCTAAAAGTAAACTGTTGTTAGTCTCCTAAAAATTTGTTTTACTAGGTAGTTACTGTCCCATTCCCATTCAAAATCCTTATAAGATATCTTGTACTCTGGCATGTTAAACCAGAGAGGGGACACTTGATTTTAATAAAGTTGATTTTCCATAATTTTTCTTTTATTTACTTCATTCATTAGTTACTTTACATCTTAAAGTAAGATACATTGGCTGACACATCATTGTAGAACTGATGAATTGAATTATGAAGCCCCCCCCCCCCCCCCCCCCCACACACACACCTATTGAATATTTTGAAGTTTGGAATGGAGAACAATTTGTTTTTGTGTTTATTTATTTTTTATTTTATTACTATTATTATTTTGGTCCTAATTTTTTTCTTTTGAATGTCAAGAATCTTAGATAACATCTTTCTCACCCCCCCCCCCCCCCCCCCCCCACCACCTTTCAGAAGAAAAATATAAAAACACAACGCTCTGTGTTTGATACTCTTTATGTTATGTGCAAAACAAGTTCAGTTAAAATTCTGAAAACTTCCTTTTATATATATATATATATATATATAAGATCTACCTTATGATTAAAGAAAAAAAATTAGCCAATCCAAATAATGTGTAATTTCATTCCAGTTGTATCTCAAAAAATTGGTATAATGTAATTAAATATATAAGGCATTTTATATTTAATGTAAATAACTATTATGATTAATTTTTCGTAGTTTGATACGGTTTATTATTAATTATAATTATTCCGGAAGTATATTGTTTATTGGTGATGTTTCACCCCAGTATGTATAATCTCGCGAGAATACCGCTTGTGTTCATCTGCCCGTGTAACACATTCATATTTTATCCACCTCCTAACCCTTTATAGTCGTCTCTACAGACCAATAAACTAGCTTGTTTTGAATTTTCTGCCATCCGACAGCCATGTTGACGTACTGAATTTTTGAAAGTAAGGTATAAGTTGTTTAGTGCCACCACTGTGACGTCATATGCGTCCTTTTTCGATCAGCTGTTTGTAAAAGAGTGTTAGATATTTTGAAAAACTAAGTTTTTATTTAACATGGACAACATTTCATTCGATGTTGACAATTTTCCCGAATCTTAACATTTAAACCTTATATGTTTGCGTTACCAGTGCATAGAAAATACCTCGATGTAGCTTGGAAAGCAAGTATGAAATCGGCAATTGCGAATAAATGTTTTACGTGGGTCGCTGTCTAAACATTATTTGGTAGGGTTATTCCTTTTAAAATGTTTATAATGGCATTGTTTTTATAAGAAACTGTGCAATTATTATTTGTTTTTGGATTAGAAAAAGTGTATGATACTATGATGCACATATTACATCATTGACAACTAATCCTACTGTACGTCACAAGTGTATTTTGAAAAATATGAATAAATAAAAAAAAATTTCAAATTTATAAAGTAGAAATCAAAATACTTATTTTAGTAAAGCAATAAATTTGTGTGTGTGTGTGTGTGTTGCTATGTTTTTTGGTTGGTTTTTGTTTTAGTGTGTGTTGTTATGTTTTTTGGTTGGTTTTTGTTTTAGTGTGTGTTGTTATGTTTTTTGGTTTGTTTTTGTTTTAGGTAAAGATAGAGCAATGTAATTCAATGAAAATTAGGAATTACAATATTAATTGTGTATAACTGCAAGTTCAATTATTTTCGATTTTTTTTTAATCTACGAGATGATAGAAACAGGTACCACAAGTATATGTTGTTACAAGGTCAGTTTTTATTCCCAAGGTGCGAGCGTGTATTTTGTGAAATGATGAAGATCAGAACAAAATGCATACACTGTATGCCTAACTTCAATATGTATATAGCCATTTTCTCATAGTTTAACTGAGTGCTTTTTTGAAAAATGCACGAACAAAGACCGACGACTGCTTCCTGACTTTTTATGGCAAAGTCCCTGTGCCGACAAAAAAATAACCCACGTCTTTCTTTCGAAAATAAAAAAAAATCAGTCTACATCCTTTCTTCTGAGAGCTAATATACACATAAACGGGACAAAACATCCTAATGCAACGTTATCCACAAACCGTTAACGTGATAATTGGCTTTTTTGTCGATTAAATCTAATCTGTTTATGAAATGGCTAACAATTGTTTTCAAAACTTCTCGCTCGGAGGTCGCATATGACGTCACACATAATGTATAATAAAATAAGATATCGAAAGTAAAAAATTATATCGCAAGATTTGAATTTCGTCGCTTTCAAACTCGAAAACTAAGCAAAATATTTCATTTAAAACACGTATGAATGGATTGATTGATTATTTATTGCTTTTCGCCACACTCAACAATTTTTCAGTTATCTGGTGGCGTCCAGTTTTTGTTGGTGGAGGAGAAAACCCAGATACAATGTACCTGGGAAGAGACCACCGACCTTCCGCAAGTAAACTGGCAAACTTGCTCACATAACGCCGCGGCCGAGATTCAAACACGCGCCGACAAAGGTGAGAGGCTTTGTGATTTTGAGCCCGATGCTCTAACTAATCGGCCACGGAGGCCCCTTTTGGGAATGGAAAGAGTTTTGCTAAAAAAAAATTAAAGTTTAGAAACATGATATGCGTCCTTTAAGAAGATATTATTTAAGTGTTTTACACATATACACTATATACCAAGATTGGCCCCGCCCTGGGGTCATGACCTCTGTCCTGAGGATCATGAAATTTAAATTTTTGGTAGAGGCCTTCTTGCACTACATCATATGTATTTAGTTTTTCTTACACTTGTGTTATTGTAGACAAGAAAATTTTCGAAAATTCATAAATTTTTTACAGTATTTCCCACCCTCAAGACCCCAGGGATGCAGGAGTCCTGAAATTAACAGTTAGGTCCTTCTTGTCCCAAAGATGCTTCAACCAGATTTGAAAAGAATTGCAATTATAATTATCTAGAAGAAATTAAAAGTTGTTCATACATTTAATCACTGACTATTTTGGCCCAACCCTTATACCAAAACCCCTGTCCCTGAGATCATCAAATTTACCATTTTCTTTCTAAATATCCATTTAGTTTGATATCAATAGCACAAAAGAAGATGTTATGTAAGTGTTTTACACATATACACTATATAACAAGTTTGGCCCTACCCTAGGGTCAGAAACTCTTTTTTGAAAATTGGTCAATACGGGATATCGTATCTACTATTTCGTCTCCGATTCCGTCGTGGTTTTATTGTTTAGTATGACTTACGAGATCTCGTTTTCTGTGTTAACTTGGGCAACTTTTCAGTAAATAAGCACACTTAATATACAAGATATTACGAGTTTAGGCACTAAGCGTCGATTTTGGTGGGGGTGGGGCAAACGGAGATTAAAATGGTATCATATTTGTCTGAAAAGTCTTAGTTTGCAAGAAAAGTTGTTCTGCTCAAACCTGAAAATCATTTAAAAGGGGGGGGGGGGTGTATCCTTCCGTATACGAGTTCAATATTCATTGTTTCAACCTTGTATTTACGCAGCCATTTATCACAACTATAAAAAGAGACAGATGATAAAATGATGTCTGAATTTGAAAACGACGAGCTTTGTGTGTGACAAAGGGAAAAGTATTTCGCATGTGAATCAAAGTGGTGGGGACTTCTTTAAAAGTGGCATTGAGGCCCTTAAACATCACTGGCAAAAATGCATAGATACTGAAAGAGATTATGTTAAAAACCAATGCAATATATCCGCCAAAATTAAAACCTTTACATATGAGGCTCACAGTATATTAATTAGCCCTCGTAGAAAGTAGAAAACTATTACTATTCTTCATTACATTTTACATACATAATGCTATATATATTAATTACAAGGGATAGGCAAAAACTGTCAAAAATACGGGATATCGGAACTACAAAAATTTGGAACTCTTCAGAAAAAAAGTTACAAAAATTATGCTTCATTTGGACAACTCTAGTTTACAAGTTAGTGATGGTTAAAGACGATTCATTTCTGATTTAAAAAATATCTGTCCGATTTAAGATTATTTTTCATAATGTTGCAAGCGAATATCCTAATACCAAAACTTAAGCTGTTAGATTAAATTTCTGATGTTTAGTAGCGGAAGACTAAAAAACAAATCACAAGATTGTGCATTTCCTCTAAGGTATGGTATATAGATATTTACTCAATTTGTTAGATTTTCAGCGTACAACAACCAACCACTACGCAATGATATCGTAAATAATAACATTTTATGCATCGTAGCACGTAGCAACGGGGGATAACCCCGAATTTAAAAATGACGAGCTTTGTATGTGGCAAAGGGAAAAGTATTTCGCATGTGAAGCAAAGAGGCGGGGAGGTGGGGGAAGGTAGAGTTATCCATAGTAACAAATCTCTGAAGAAAGTTAGCAGGATCTACCTCTAAAAGGTTTAGATTAGCACGCGACAATGTGCGCCTGATGTGTTTCTGATTAAATGTTAGAAATCTTGGTACCCAACGAGCTGAAAGCTTTCTCACTGAAAAATCCTGTGTCATAATAGAATGTACTCTTTCCTGTGAAATGCTAACTGTACTGGCTATATATCTTTCTGTAATTCTCCTGTCAGTCTTTACAATATCATTAACTTTATTGAACATATCTGAGGTTGCAACAGTGGTAGGACTTCCAGGACGGAGTCATCCTCAGGGCTCTGCTTTCCGCCACCCAACTTTTTACTTTAGCATATGAATGAGCATGTTTCCCTAGTGTTGCTACTATATCAGTATGATATCCTTAGGTGCTAAACCTTTCCTATGCAAGCTCTTTTACCGATTTTGTCCATTTTGCAAAAGTCACTTACCTGGTTTACTTTAGAGTGCTACCTCGTCGATATTAAAAAGAGCAAAACCGTCTTCGGGTACACGGCCTTAAACAGTCAGGGAATCGTAGGGCTGAAAAGGGACATCGATGCTAACCTCTTTCATACAAGGCTCAAACCATATCAATTAGCCCTCGTACATGATTACAGTAGCGCTTTCTGTTCATCAAGTACGTTAACAAATTAGATGTGTTGGGAGGGTGGTCTGCAAGTGTGGGATACTCGAATCCCGTATTACATCTGTAGAGCTTCCGTAGAACCAGAGCTCACTACATGTGCATGTGTTTGGCAGTTTGATTTTCAGACATATAAAATCTTAGATTAGATTTGGGAACACATTTATCTAGGTGAGTTCCCTTTATACAAATTACATCACTGTTAAATGCAGCATCTGTTAAGTAGGCTATCTTATTTCTTTTGTAGTGTATCATCAGCCGCTGTCTTTTGTGCCCAAATTCCTTCACCCGTTGCTATAAAAATATATTATGAGATATAAACCACAAGATAAAGCCTAATATGTTAATGTGTAACTTTATTATACATTGGTGGAGTTACTTAAATAAAAATAAAGTTGTATCTCGTCCTCATTCAGTAGACATAGGGGAGTAAATTAAAAACTCTTTGATTTCTCAGAAATTTCTAATAATATAATGGTCGTGTATATTGAATATCCACTTATAACTATCAAAATTTGGTTAGAAAACCCCCCACAAAATTATTGGTAAATTCAATTCACGATCGACGAGAATGGATAATGTGTACACGTACTTATTCCAAAACAGCATTTTAAATCTTTGATCCGGTTCTTTATGGAGCGCCAAATTAACATAAACTCAGTTAAAGATATATTTAATTATTTGAAGATATCATCAATTGAATTATTACTCTCATCACCTGAATTATTGCGCGCATCAAATTAATTATTGCTCGCTACAATTGAATTAATACGCTCTTCAATACACTTATTGTTCTTATTAATTGAATTTATGCCATATCAGTCCAATCATTGCTCTCATCAATTCAGTTGCTGAGCATTAATTCAATTAATGGGAGCAATAATTAAATTGATTACTTAAATTCAGTTATTGCTCTTAATTCAATTGATGAGAGCATTAATGTGGTGGAAATATTGCTCGCAAAAATTAATTTAGAGCGCAGGATAAATGATTCGATAATCTCTTAAATTCATTTGAAGATATCTTTAATTAATTTACAACCCTTTTGTATAAGGAATTAATGCGCACATTAGTTTTATTAAAGAGAGCACCATTTCAATTAAAGAGATCATTAATGCAGTTGTGGATATGTTGAATTGAAGATATCTCTAATTATATAGTTGCTCTCCATAAAAGAATTGCTTCGGGCATTAACTGAATTAATTATATTATTAATTCAATTGAAGATAGCATTAATTCAATTATTGCTCGCATTAATTAAATTGATGTGCGCATTAATTGAATTATTGCTCCCTTCAAATGAATTGTAGCGCGCATCAGTTCAATTGTTGATGCCAATTAAGTTCATTTGAAGAGAGCAACAATTCAATTATAGCGCGCATCAATTCAGCAGAATAATTAATGCTATCATCAATTAAATTAATGCGCGCAATAATTCAGAATTAAAGATATCATTAATTATTTGAAGACATTTTTAATTTAGTTGATGCGTGCATCAAATGAATTGATGATATCTTCGACTAATTTAAAGATCTCTTCAATTATTTTAGTTTATGTTAATTTGGCGCTCCATACCTCGTAGTTCTCGTATTCAAAACTCTGTGTACAGTCAGAAAAGGACAGATTCTCCAGAATAAGGGTCAACACCAACACAGGGTCACAAAGCAAATTTACCACCATTGTGAAACAGTCAGTAGCAGGTAAAACCTCCTCGGTTGACATGTTCGGATTCGGTGTGGCATACTCCTAACGAGACGTTCCAAGTCATTTTGGGGAAGGTTATTCCATTCCTGTTGCAATGCTGCAGCAAGTTCTTGGACATTGGCAGGAGGGTGTTGACGTTGGGGTAGCCGCTGTCCAAGCATGTACCAGACTGCTCGATGGGGGAAAAGTCCGGACTGAGTGCGGGCCATGGCAATGTGGTGCTATTCTGCTGTTGGAGATAATCCGTAACGATCCTGGCCCTATGACATCTGGCATCTTGAAAAATGAAACGGTGGCCATAACGACGTGTAAACGGCACAGCATTGGGTGCCAAGATGTTGTTCAGATAGTACTGCCCTGTGACATGTCCAACAACAACATGTAAGTCTGTTCTGCCGGCAAAAGTGATGCCTCCCCACACCATTACAGATCCACCCTAACGTTAACGTCATGGAAACGTTCGTTACGTCGGCGCCAAACCCTCCTGGGTCTGTCCAGGAAGTCCACAGTGAACCTCCACTCATCTGAAAACATTACGTGGTTCTATCGGCGATTATCCCAGCGTTTATGGTAACGAAACCATTGGAGTCGGCCCCCAATGTGACGATCCCTCAAACAGAGAATGACACGAGGACGTCGGGAGTGTAAGTGAAGTCTGTGCAGTCGATTCCCGATGGTCTGGCGACTCATTATCCCTTTGAAGTTGCGACCTTATCTGATTTGGTGTTACCAGACGATTTCTCAAGGCAATAGGCCTACTACGGATGAATCTGTCATGAGCCAGAGTTGTTGCCCTTGGTCGACCGGATCATGGTCTATCCTAAATAGACCCTGTAGCACGTTGTCTGGACCATAATCTGCTGATAACAGACTGGGAAACATTTATTGCCCTTGCCACTGCGACCTGTCACGTGCCAACCTGTAGCATGCCAAGGGCATGTAACCTCTCATCCTGTGTTAGACGGCGCATGGTGTTTGTTTAATTAACGACTTCTACTACAACTGATAATCTGATGCTTTCTCTTCAATATCTTCCTTTAGAGAGGCTCTAACCTTCCAATTCAGAGGCATGCAAATCTGTGGCACAACACCCTTGATCATCAGTAGCATCCCGTGCAGATCATGAGAGTGTGATTGATGTGTTTGGGTGATGAATTTCTTTGGAAATGCTTCCTCGATAAGGAACTATACAACATGGTTTCGTATCCCTTTGTATATGTGAACATTTTGATCACAAATTACAGTACTTTTTTTATAGTATATATATATATATATATATATATATATATATATATATATCTCACACACACACACACACACACACACACACACACACACACACACACACATATATATATATATATATATATATATATATATAAATCATATTTGTATTATACCATTTCAATTTTCAATCACTGTCACATTCACAGGTTTCTTTTCTTTTTTTAGGTGGGGGTATTATTATTATTTATTTATCTATTTATTTTATCTTTTTTAATTTTTTTTTTTCATACTTTAGACTGCAAACCTACATCTCAATTGCACTGTGTGCATAAACTACATGTACAATGAATTATGACAACAAAACATGCATCCCCACTATGTACAATATCCTATCTGTAAATTAATTAAAGAAAGGTTCAAATTCTATTAAGGATGCATCTATTTCATTGAAATTTGACCTATTTATAATTGAATTGAATCAATTTATATTTATTTATAAAATTTGACCTACCTTTACTTCATTTAGGGATATATTTTGTTTAATATTTCAAGGCAGGTCTTAATTTGAAAGGATAGATTAATAAAATTTCAAAACTATTTATATGAAGATATCACATTTATGCATCATTCAGTGTACATCTTCTACTTTTAAACAAAAAAATTCACAACAAACCCCCATATATATAATAATAATACATGTACTTTTTACTTTTCTTCAGTTGAGGCTTCAAAATTTCAACGTCTGATTTTTATTACCAAATTCACGATAATCATCGTGCTTGCATGTCTTGTTTATTATAATAAATATTCTGATTTAAAGCAAAAGTAATATCTTTAGAATGTGCGAATAAAAATATTTAATGATGTAATGTGTTTGTAAAGATACTGTTTAATTAAAAATGTCTCGAATATATTGAAATTAAAAACAACCAATTGGAATGTGGACTCTTGACAGCGAAGATGTAAAATACATACGGGTATTTACTGGTACATTGCAAGAAGACGTGGTGGAGACCCGACTAGGAATGTAGATCTGAGATAGAAGAATCACTGTTTAACAGATAAGTAAAGGATAAGTTTTTTTTTTAAACAAATATATACGATAAAGAAATGATTAAGAAAGGTGAGTATAGAGATGAAGGCAGTTAAGTGAAGATAAATCATATTAAGATTTAAAAATGATGTAAGGGTTCATAACTTTTGCATCAATTGGCGTGGGAATTCGGAAAGCAGTAAGGGAGTATAAATGAGCGAAGTCATGGAACACATGAATTTATAACTGATCTGTTGTATAACTGGCGTGGCTTCTTGAGCTGATCTGTTTTATAACTGGCGTGGCTTCTTGAGTTGTATACAGATTGTGAATTTATTTATGATCTGTTCCATAACTGGCGTGGCTTCTTGAGCTGATCTGTTGTACAACTGGCGTTGCTTCTTCAACTGATCTGTTGTATAACTGGCGTGGCTTCTTGAGCTGATTTGTTGTATAACTGGCGTGGCTTCTTGAGCTGATCTGTTGTATAACTCGAGTGGCTTCTTGAGCTGTATACAGATTGTGAATTTATATGTGATCTTTGGTATATAACTATCGTGGTTTCTTGAGCTCAACACAGACTTTAAATTTATATATGATTTTTTGTATTACTTGTGTGGTTTCTTGAACTCAATACATATTCTGAATTTATATATGAGCCTTGGTATGGCCTGCGTGTTTTATTGAACTCGATACAGATTGTGAATTCATTTATGATCTTTTGTATAACTTGCGTAGTTTCTTGAGCTCAAAACAGATTGTGAATTTATGCATGTATATGATCCTTTGTATGACTTGCATAGCTTCTTGAACTCAACAGATTGTGAATATATATATGATCTTTTGTATTACTTGCGTGGTTTCTTGAGCTCAATACAGATTTATATAATAACCATTTTATAACTTGTGTGGTATCTTTAGCTTAATACAAATTCTGGAATCCTTGAGACTGGGGCCGAGGACACACAGGCCAAAATCCTGGAGGTTACCACCAAAGCCGGAATTGACCTATCAGCGGAAGATATAAGGGAAAAGAGTACCAATTCATTTCCCATAGACCTCAATACTAACATTTGGTCCTCTCACTAATTAACGAAATTAATTTTAGCTAAATGACCGCCAAGATTTCAAAGTTCATTCCAAGTGCTAAAAAAAAAGACAAAAAATATATAGGGTCCCGTTGCTTTTATAGGTCATACAGGGTGTTTCACAATATATGTCACAGATCTAAAGGCAGAAAGAATGATAACTACACAAGCTACATATACATTTTATGTATCATTTTAATCAACAGGTATCCAAAATTAATATTTTAATCACGGATATCAAACATACCCTATTTCCGTTTCCATGGCAACGATTACCTCAAATGATATGCTCCAGATGTTTACCCTTTTCCTGAATAACTTTAGAGACACGTGTGCGGAAATTTCTGATCACTGCTCTGCATGTTTCACTGGATATCTGGCGGATTTCTCGTTTAATATTGTTTTTCAGTTATTTTATCCCATCAAGATTGTCAGTATAAACTCTGTCTTTCAAATATCCCCAGAGGAAAAAATCCAAAGAATTTAAATCGGGTGAATGTGGTGGCCATGGTTTTTCAGTTCTGTGTGAAAGATATCGTCCTGAAAATGTGTCGTCTAACCACTCAAGCACTCTTGTAGCTGTGTGTGGAGTAGCTCCATCTTGTTGATACCAAACACTTGAGAAGTTGGTTGTTTTCCGTTGAAGGGCTGGTAAAAATTTCCTTTTCAGTAAATTTAGGTATCGTTCTGCGTTTACACTAACACATTCTCCATCAGAATCTTCAAAAAAATAAGGACCAATGATTCCTGTTGACGAAAGTGCAGCCCAAACAGTGATTTTGTGCGCATGCAAAGGTTTTTCCTCATAAAAATTTGGTTTTTCAGAACCCCAAAAGCGCATGTTTTGTTTATTTACAGACGCGTTTAAATAAAAGTGTACCTCGTCTGAAAACCATATGCTGTCCGCCAATTCCGAGCTCTGCCTTTCAATCCACATTGCAAAATCTAATCGACTCTTAATGTCAGTTGGTTTTAGATGCTGCATAACTGAAATCTTGTATGCAGTGAGACACAGATCGAATCGCAGAATTCTAAATACACTTGAGACACTGACATTGTCACACTCCATCTCCCTAAACACTGATCTGACTGACTTTCTTGTGTTTCCTCAATGATAGACCTCACTCTGTCAATGTTTTCACCACTCCTTGATTTTTTAGGAGGGCCAGGATTTAAGTGTCTTTCGTCCTTTACACTGCCTTTTCGTTCAAACTTCTTAACTATCCTTAATATCTGAAATCTGGACATCACTTTGTTGTCTGGATACTGTTTCTTCAACACATTCTGCACAATTTTAGGATATTTGTTTGTAATACAGTTTTACAATTTCAGCTTTTTATTGCAAGTTATAATCCATTTTGAAAACACCTGAAATTATGACATCAATTATGACGTCATCAGTGACTTCATAGTATGATTATTTTTCCCGATATTTTGCAATGTCATAATTTCAGGTAAGTATGCTTATCTAAGGTATTAAAGTTTCTTTGATACTCTGCCTGACATTGTGGTAACACTCATTTAGATGTGTGACATATATTGTGAAACACCCTGTATTTGTACTTTTTTACAACACATAGCAATCTGCAGTAAATTACACCTTTCATTTCAAATACACCCCTGCCATGGCAATTTCCTCGGCCATTTCTCGATTTCGTCCGATAATTTTTCATCCCGACAATTAATTTAAACTTCTATATTATTTCTCTCAATTTCATTCTTGATATTAGCCAATCACGCCACACCTAAACATTTATACCTCCGCTCAATCTTCGGTAAACTGTTATAGTCTATTTCATCATCATATTTTTTTTTAATTTAACAAACAATTACCAAGTCCTTTATAACACTACAAATAATTATATATTTATTAAGTACATTTGATATCTATAATTTTCCACGTTTCACACATTTATGCAATGTTATGCAATCTCTCTGGGATTTTTTTTCTTTTCATAATTTTTTTTTTCTCTTTAATTACCAGTGTGGTGTTTACATTTTTTCCAAGAAAAAATGTCTGAAAAATAGCAGTTCATTTTTCACTGCTTGGTATTTTACTTTTTTTTCATTTTCTTTGTCATGTTTCTACGAATATTTTTCAATTTGTTTTTTGGGGGGTTTTTTTTGCTTTTTTGTTTTGTAATTTTTGGTTTGTTTTGCTTTTTTTTTTTTTTTTTTTTTTTTTCTTTTTTTTTTTGTTTATTTTGTTTTTTGTTTGTTTTTTGGTTTTTTTTGTTAATTTTTTTTTTTTATGTTTTTTATTTTTATTTTGATATACATAGTCAAAGCATGATCAATTGTTACATTACATGTACTTAGTACTCTTGTATATTTTCCACATGACATTTGATTTTTCTCTCGATTGCAGCCTATTTCTTTTTCTCGTTTGCAAACATATGAAGCTTAACAATGGGTAATTCTATTGAACAACATCGTGCTGTAATCGACTTGTTTTATATTTTATGCAGATGTTTATCTAAATCTTTATCTTACCAAATATACTATGATTTTAAAAAAGAAAGAGATATGGCTATCATTTTATATATGTATAATCCTTTCTAAAACTACATTTTCTGACCCTGTGACCTAGACCTTGAAGGTTGACCTACTTTTCAAAAATGGTATATTTCTGTATATTTCTAGATTGGGAAAAGATAGGGGTTTCGTATTTGCATTCCTGAAACAAGACGTTCTCGAGCATGCTATGGTTTTTTTACCCCTTGACCTTCATGTTTGACCTAATCTGCCAAAAAATCGCTGGAAATTACTTTTGAATGACATAATTATATGATAGGGTGTTTATATTTGACACAACATGCCATAAATAATGGTCTCCCATCCACTGACACCGGAAGCGGAGATCACAATTCTTTGATTTCATTTCAAAGCAACTAAAGTACATTAAAGAATTCCAATTTGATATATATTTTTATATATTTATTTATTACAACTACAACTATAAAAAGAGCACAGAAACTTGCCACTAACTTGAATTTATTTTCAACGTTTACTAAGGGGTATCATATTTCGATTTTTTTGCAACAAACTTGTCTTCCAAATCCTCCCATTCACACAATAAATTGAACACATTTGGATCCATTTCCTCGCTTAATTTTTCTAAACCTTTTACTCGATGGGGAAAATCTTTGAACTTCAATACGTATACGTCTTCTGGTCTTTCTAATTCTCTGACAATATTGGAGTCGGTTTCATTGTTTACCAGTGCAGCTTCAAGCATTCTTTTTGAAATATACTGATGATATTTCTTTGGCACGAAGTTTTTGATGTAGATGTAAGGTGTTCTGCTGTAAATATCCTCTGTTACATCCAATACAGGTTCGTAATGGTTTCCAATATTCATAATAAAAATGCATTTCGAATTGGATTCGTTTTTTCCCTCGTGTAGGGGAGGGTACGGCAGCCAGACGTAATTGTCGTTGTTTTTGTCATTCATCCCGTGCTTGCAGTAAACAAAGATCGTTGTATTGCAAATTGTAGCGAATGTACGGATTTCTGTATCAGTACCCCAGGAACCTTCATGTTCCATCCGCGAACGTTTCAAATATTTTGGATCCGCTTCCATGGTTTGCAATAGATGTTTATTCTCCTTCATAAAGCCAACAACTTTATTTCGTACATCATTGTGATATGATTGAACTCCAAATAAAACATAACTAAATGTTCTAAACAAGCAATTTCCATCTCCTCTCATAGACACCGTCACTGTTGGAATGGAATTCGCATTTACGTGCCGTCTACGTCCTGTTTTGAGAACATTCTTAACCTGGTGGCCAAACATTGCAGCGTTAATGTCTTGCCACTCATTATCCACTGGATAAAAAAGAATGCGAGATCTCGATTCAGTTTTATTGGTAATTTCAACTTCTGGAATCTTGCGTTTTTTCGGTGGAAGCGGTATACCACGGCTTTTAGTTAATGGATGTCTTTCTCTTTGGGTGAATTCCCTTTTTTGTCAGCTTTTTTCTGCGTTTTCATCTGGTTTTCCATGTGTTTCATCTGGTTTTCCATGTGTTTCATCAGGGTTTCCGTGTGTTTCGCCTGGTTTTCCATGTGTTTTATCTGGTTTTCCGTGTTTCATCTGGTTTTCCATGTGTTTCATCTGGTTTTCCATGTGATTCTTCAGGCTTTCTACTCATTTCATCATCTTTCGATTCCTTGTAAATTTTCAACCTATTTCCATTTACTGCGCATTTCAGTCCCTGTAAAGTGTATGTTCCCTTCTTGTTAATACCTTCAACTATGTAAGAACCGCTCCATAATTTGTCTAGTTTTCCCCCTTTCCGGGTTAACTTTCGGGTATTGTGGAGCAAAACTCTATCTCCAACTTGAAAAGTTTTAATTTTTATGTTCTTATCATGATGCTTCTTTTGTTTCTTTTGTGATTCCTTTATGTTTTCCGCTGCCTCTTCTCTTTCACAAGAAAGCTTTATGAAAGCGTCGGAGCGCTGTTTCAAGAAATCTTCAAACTTGTCATTTTCTGGGATCGGCGAAGTGGGTAAATCAAGTTCAATGGGTAACTTGGCTTCGACCATACACCCGAAAGAATGGTGTTTTCTTCGTTGTCTCATGTTGCGCAGTTCTATAGGCAAAAAGTATAAATGGAAGTTTCGTATCCCAGTCATTTTGTAGTTCATTAACACAAGAAGATAGCATAGAACATAGGGTTCGATTGTAGCGCTCCGTATGTCCTCCTGTTTGTGGGTGATAGGGGGACGCAATCCGATGTTCAATTCCATAATCTGAACAAACAGCATCGTTTAGCTCATTGCAGAACTCTCTGCCTTGGTCGGTTATAATGACTTCTGGTACTCCGTGATCCGCAATGAACTTGTATAAACTGTTAACGATTGTTGAAGCCTTCTTATCTGCTATAGCTTCTACCTCCACCCATTTCGTCAAATATTCCGTGAAGGCAAGTAGGTACTTATTACCTAAAATGAAAGAGATAAACGTAATTACGTTTTGTATCTTCATGTATGTTCCTAAATAGCCATATAGCTTCTTTATCTTTGAAATATTTTGTGAAAATTGGTCTGTAATACTGCCTAAAATCACATGTTTTGTAAGTAAAATGTATTGAAGGTGATAACAAGCATTCACCTCCGATGATTTTAATTTGAACGGACAACTTCAATTCGTAAAAAATTAACGCGTAAAAATTAAATCACTCCTTTTTGAAAATTCGTAAAAAATTACAGCAGTAAAAATTACCCGTTATACGGTAATATATTTATAAATATATTTATAAATGAAATATCCAATTATCTGTTTTATATATACATGTACATAGGTTAAAAATATCTATGTCTTAAAACACACACAAATAATTATATACCCCCAGTATATAAATGTTATATGGAAAACTATTATAATAATAACAATGAATTTTGGATCACATATTATATAGTACCCCAGCAGAAAAAAACGGAGTAATACATTTCTTTTAGATATTTGTCAACGATTTATGGTTTTTTTTTTGTTTTTGTTTTGTGTGTGTGTGTGTGTGTGTGTGTGAGAGACAGTTGTGCGGGGTTAACGTTGCTAATAAATCAGACCTACATGTCAGTTAGATTCTAACAAAATGAAATCAAAGGCACAAGCTGCTCTCACTTTGTTGAAATTTTGAGGTCATTAGTTATTTTGCTGAATCTCATTTCATTGTTTCTCGTTTCGTGTTTTACATATACCCATTTTTTCATATATAGAATGAAATCATATTGCATGTTTAAAAAATCCAGTCAAGTGGTCTAATACATCAGGAAAATACATAATAATCTGTTTCTTTCCAATTCGATAACCCTGTGTAATTACTGTTACTTTCCCTACATTAGCTAACCGTTAAAAAAACACGTTAGAATACTAGTAGGTTTTAAGGACCCTCTCTACACCAGTGTAAAATATTTTTTGGACATTGAGAAAAATACATTTTATAAAAGTGTTAATATTAACTATTAAGCTTATTTATATAATTTTCACTATATGGCGCGTGGCATTTACCCCAGGAAAAAAACCATCAAACACTACACAGTAGTAGTATTAGTGAATACAAATGACTATTAATTTCTTCCATAGAAAACAAGCTAATTCCGAGAATTTGTGTCCCCCGCTTAGGGAAAAAGTAAACCATGCGCAGTTCGGGGGTGGGGTCGGATCTCCTTGACTGAATTTGTAGAAATATTAAATGTATACATGTATACTGAAGCAAATAAAATATGCCAATATGGATAATTTATAAAGATTTGATTGCTTATTCTTTATTATGTGCATAGAAGATTCTTTTGATATGGAATATTTATTAAAATTATTATGATGATTTTATGAGTTTGTACAAGTCAGACCTCATATATTTTTCATTTCACATGCTGAAAAAAAGCATTTCGAAAAAAAAATTGGATCGTCTGAGATGCAAACCCGGGCCCTCTCACGTACGAAGCGAGAGACATACCACTAGAGCACGGAACTGCTTTATACTGACGCAAATTATATGCAAAGATGAAGTTACATACATGTATATTTTCACGTTCCATATTGTCAAAATTTTACACAATGCATGGTGTCTAATTTAACCTTTATTAAACATTTCTAATAAATGTAATAAGAATATAAAGTCCACCAAGAACCTGTTTTGAACGTAATAACTCTCCTCATACCCCCGTGCTAAAAAAGCGACACATAATACAATAAATACTAATAAATCAAACGGGATGGGACACTTTGAGAGGGGTAAGAGAGGACCTAGGGAGTTTATGTATACAATTACATTGCAAAAGCTCAAAATCTTTTCGAAATATCGCCCGGAAAGGATAGTGTTTCATACAGAGAGAATGTATCAATTTACGACCTTGAACCTTGACCTTTTGACCTCAAAATCAATAGGGGTCTTCCTTAGGCCACAGGGAGTTGTTATGTAATATTTCATTGCGAAAGCTCAAAGGGTTCTCGAGATATTGTGTGGAAACGAAAGCGTTACAGACAGAATGACGGACGACGGACAGACGGACAGACCCAAATTAATATCCCCCACTTGAAACAAAAATAGATGAAAATAACATGTTCATTCACTTTATCTAGGCCTTTTAAAATGTTAGGAATATTTCAAGTGATTAAAAATTGAGTAGTAAACTGTGAATTTCTATTAAAAATTATCTAAAGCAGATCACTTTAACTGCATAAAGATGCCATAGAAGATGTATTAATTTTTACATTTTTAGAATTCTAGCTCATAAATTTGATTCATCGTTAAGTTTATGAGTTTCGATTATTTACATTAATTCCAGTATTATGGTTTCACGTGTGTCGAGGGAACATTTATTTATTTCAGAGTTTGAACCTGTTTAACAAATATTTAACTAGTATATATTTCATTCGAATGTTCACTTTTCGAGTAGTTTAGAAGTGGCACCCACATACTTACCCTCTCATTAAAGCACATGAGCTGCAGATTGCGAAAATAAAATACAGGAATAGGAGGCCAGTCGCATATTGATTTAATTTTAATAATTATTAATTCAATAACCTCAAGCAATTATTAAATAATAAAAAAAATGTTTTATTTCATTTAATAAAAAGACATTAATTTTTTAATTACATTCGAGCGTAAACTTATTTAATGTAAACACCTCAATACATTTTTTGCAATTTTATCTATGCATGCTGTGAACTATTCTTTATAAAAATGTATAGAATTCTTTATGAACTACCTCTGCTAGTTTCCTGCAATGGTCCAACTATATCCATTCCTATTTGCACAAATGGCTTTGACTTTACTGGTATGGGTCTCAATGGCTGCTTTGCTTTCTTCAAGGTAGATTTCCTTTGGCATCGATCACACCTCTCTACGTAATTCTTAACGTCATCATACGACGATGCCCAGTGATATCTTTCTCGAATTTTCTTCCATCTACGAAATATATTCATTTGGAAAAATTTAATAAATGCGGGGGAGAAGCAAATGTTTAATCTGAAATTTCTGATTATAACTCCACTTTTGTGTGTATGTGTGTGTGTGTATATATATATATATATATATATATATATATATATATATATATATAAGCACTAAAAACCAACAACACTAGAAATCCTGAAGGATTTCTGTGCAAGAATTTTTTTTGGTTTTGTCTCTTACATGTATCAGTGAACAATTCAAAATGTGAGATTTGAAAGTAAGTCTTAGACGTTGGAGCAATGTCACAAAATTTCGGATGCATGGGCGTCGGAAGCAAATTGAATGTGTGTGTGTGGGGGGGGGGGAGGGAGGGGGGGGGGGGCTAAACCAACAAAAAGGTAAATCCAAATTATCAATGTCTATATAATGTCTATTTTTGCCAAAAAACAATGGATCAGTTCAGACATGCAACAGTTCATTCTATAACCGGGCAACAGTTTTGACAAAGCCCCCCCCCCCCTCCGGTTTTGACGGATGACAAGCATCAAGACTGCACCCCTCCTAGCTTCTGATAATCTTATAAGACACAATTACCTATTAAAATACATGATTTCCTTGTTTATCATTTTCCTATTTCGATATTTGATATCATTAGATTGACCCTATACGGAATATAAAAGTATTTTCACAAGCTTGGGAAATTGGCGGGGTTGGGGGGTTGGGGGTGCAATTACACCATCTATTTATCAGGTGCCTTGAAAACAAGTACAAGTGCATGCACATGTCTTATTAGTTGTATCAAATATTGTTTCAAAGCCAAATACAACCAATTACATCGTAGACTATCAGAAAATTGGTGCATGCCCGGCCTCCTCTCTCTCTCTCTCTCTCTCTCTCTCTCTCTCAAAACATCCGTATTATGTTTATACGAAATTTCAGACATTTTAATTCTTTAAACTCGGAATCAGACCGATGCAAAATATAAAACGTGATTTTATATTTTCTCACTAAAATAATTGAATTGATATACATTATCTTTAGAAAAAATGACCGGGGTATCTTTGAAATCGATGTTAAACTTGTCACAATTGATTTTAAGAAATGCATGAAATATATTCACATAAATAAATAAACTTACGTTTTATTAATGCCTAGGTGCCCACCACTCGCTGTTGTATGGGTATTGCTGATAATTTTTGGAACCTCCTCTTCTTTTGCAACTCTTAATAACCGTTTTTTATGATGGTAATGTAGAATCCCATTGAATAGAACAAAGTTACTACATTTTCGTCGAAAGTTGCGCTTTAAATTTTTTGGCAAAAATTTAGGATATTGTTTCTTTTCCACGAAAAGCGATATTTCCGTATATTCTTTCGAGTCCATGGTGTGAAGCAAAATGACGAACAGAATTGTTGCCTTTGAAACTTCAAAGAACCGCAAAATGACGAACAGAATTGTTGTTTTTGAAACTTCAAAGAACCCCGCCTATTTGATGGCATCATTTTATCCTAAACAAAGTGATTGATGTTTTAAGCCTATAATATTTTTCCCATGGGAGCAAAGTTTTGAAATCAGACTGTGTTGTCACAATCAGTAACAAAGGCAGCTGGTAAACGATCAAAAATAGCCAAAATAAATAAAACGCTAGAATTTGAAAGGAATTTGTGAATTGAAAATATTCTTACCAAAACCAGCCTTTTGCATCAAAAAATGACATAGGGTCATTATTCTACGGGGTCATTTTTCTACAATCCACACGGAGAAAAATGACCCCAAAGCCATATTCTCTACGAAAAAAGGGGTCATTTCTCTATGTAGAATATTGACCAGGGGGTAAAATTTCTACGTAGAAAAATGACCCCCGGTCATTATTCTACGGGGGTCATTTTTCGTCGTTACACCAGCCTTCCGAAAATAAACTGGAAAACTTTCTCACATATATCGGCGCGAGAGAGAATCGAACCCGCGCCGACTAGAGGTGAGAGGCCTTGTGATTTTGAACGCGATGCTCTAAGGGGTGAATGTCTAATGACAATTCTGAATGTTATTAAATTCTTGGGAGAGGAACTAGTAAGTTTTTAGAACTCGTTTCCTATCCTTTTGTATATGCATGTATCATATACAATAAAATATGTTCAAATCAAACAGATTCTGAATTTATATATATATCTTATGTATAACGTGCGTGGTTTCTTTAGGTCAAGAGTTCATTTAATGCAACAGGGTAACAAAGTGTATGTATTTTAATTTAAGTAATTATTGTATCTATAAGTGACATTGGCTTAATTTTTGGAATGACTTGATAAAGTGACACGATTTTGATTGATTGATTATTTTTTTTGTTTTACGTTCCGTCGAGAATTTTTCACTCATATTGAGGCGTCCCAACTGTAGGTGAAGTATCACAAATTTAGACCTATGCTTAGTGCTCAGGGCCGTAGCAGTGAGAGTTCTTTAACGTGCCAACGCCTACCGTGACGCGGGACCTCCGTTTTAAAGGTCAGATCCTAAAGACCCGCGATTCTCACTTCTAAATGCTGAGCGTTTGGCGCAAGAACAATCAGTACCTATTTTTGTGTCTTAGGTTTGCTGTGGCCATGGCACGAGCGGGGCTCGAACTCACGACCTCCCGGTTACGAAGTGAACGCTCTAACCACTGCGCTACAGCGATAGATGCTGATCGCCAAATTCTTGCTGAAGGGGTGAAAAGCCCCAAGCCTAGTGCATTGGAGCTTCCGCTCTCGCAGGTATATTCAGGTCTGTCATGCTGTCCCGAATTTTCGAAATTCGGAAGGAACAAAAGTGCTAAAACCGCTAAGCTGTTTGGAGTGTATGTTTGTAGTGTCCCTGCAGTCAACTCCAAGATTAGACACTGTGTTCTTTTAAAAACGTCCTTGAATCAGATAATAGCGCCCAATAACATATTTTGTCTTATAGAATCATTGTTTCTTTCTAGTCTCTTCAGTGAACTAATCCCTTTTCTTTTTTGTTAACACGCAAATGTTTACATGTCGTATACATATAGTTTTGTTTTGGTGCCAAATATAAGCTTTTGTACAGCATTTTTATTCTATGATGGACAATTAATCTGGTTGCATACTTGTATGGTTTTAAAGGCAATAGTGTACGTAGTATTTTGTTGCTTTTTGTTATTTAGAAATTTAATAATTACCTATTCTATCCTTTTGCAGGAGTTGGAAAAAGACAAACATAAAATCAGATAATAGCCTCACGTTTATTCACAATCAGTAACGAAGTTCTTTCTTCGATTTCATATTTTTAACCAAGAGAAGTGTAGGGAATGTAGGGTCACAAAAATATTATTTGTATCCCTTTCTCGGATATGTGAAAGGTCCCCACTTTACCTCTCTCTCTCTCTTTAATCTTTAAACTTTTTGTATTAGAAGACGCCAAAATGTACGTTGAAATAGGGCCTACATCAATTGAAATCAAGTAGTGCATTAATTGTTTACAACTACAGTACGTGTATGAGGAAATTGCTATCATTGTAATTTGTAAAGATTTCAAAGACAAAAGTACTGGAAATGTAAATATCTACGAAGTACAATGCACCTCGAGTAACTTTTGAAAAGTACTTGCCAGTGCCTGTATTTAATATCGGGATCGGAATTGAAATATTCATTATTTGGACCAATCATTTTCTTTGCGCCAAAATACAAACGCAGTGACTATTGCATTGTAATGATTGTTACGATTGTATCTTACAAAACATGGACAAAGTGAATTCTGCAAATGTAAAGAAAGGTATACATAGTATTCAGTATTCGTAAATTTACTGCGATTTTGTTGAAGATGAACTTATTAATTTTAATACCTGGAAAAAAATTAGAGGCCTAAACACTGTTTAAAACAGTAGATATACACATACTTTTTGTGGAGAGACTAATTTTGTTGCATGTTGTTGTTTCAAACTTTATTTTGCAATCCGGGAAGCCCCAATGATTTTCTTCGTGATGTTGACAATCATGTATATGGTCAATTGATTGACGTACGAAGTAAACTTTGTCATCTCCATTGGTCCGTGACAAGATCATGGAAGGTGCAGTTGCCTGAGCAATTGATACCAATGTTTGCGAAAGGTGATATAGATAGCTTATAAAAACTATAAACGGTATATTTTGTTTACTGATGTCGTGCATCATAGCCACAAGGACTTGTCACATATTTTTTAATATTAATATGATGACATAGAACTTGTGCAAATTTGGTCGACACTCAATACCACCCCTATAAAATAATCTTTATTTTTAAAGTCGAACATATAAACTACATATACTATAAGCTATTTACTGATTTGCATGGATGCTGGCAGAAGGGGGTTATTAAGTGGGAGGAAACACAAGTGTCCAAGCAGGTGACCACCATACCCTCTTGCAAACAACCCTACCAATCATGGGGATCAAACTTGGGTCTCAGCGGTGAGAAGCAAGAGTGTTAGCTACTACACTAGCCAGACCACTACAGGATGCATATCATTCTGACTCTTGTATCATTTCTGTGAGTTATCAACTATGCACTAACAAAAATAAGCTAAAAGCAATCCTGGTAACAGCTGATTTGTAGGCAACCTCAGGTAAGCTGATATGATTTGAACACATAAATCATGTCCTTGGACAACTGTGAGGCCATGTGAAAGCATTACATACCATTGGCATCTGGTGATATTTTGAGAAGTCCAGGGAGACATGAATAGGACTTTCAAACAGCATTGAAATAAATGTGATTGAGAAAAGTGCAGAGGGAGCTGAAAATATCAGTCACCTTATCAGATCACCTTGCAATAAACCAGTTTAATACAGGTTGATTACTGACCTGAGGCAGCCTGGGTAGATGTGTTTATATCATGCTGGAGTTAGACTACAAGGGCTGTTCGATATGTAATGTGTATTGTACCACAGCACGATAACACTTTGCACAATTTCGTGGATGATGATGTTGTTGAATAACTCTATTATACCCTTAAAGTGGTATAAACACAAGTTTTCAGCTCCACATAGTTTTAAACTTAAAGTCATTTCAGTAGAGCCAGTCATTGACCACTGTTGTAAAAATGGTTGCGAAATGAGCTGAGAATATTGAAGAAATTAGAGCTGATGTAAAAGTTTGCACAAAACTTGGTCCTTCGGTAATGCAGATTTTTACTGAATTGAGGGAAGTTTATGGGCCTAATAAGGTATCTTATGAAACAGTTTGTAGGTGGAGAAAGAAATTTTTGACTGGCACAGAGTCGGTCAAAGATGCAGCCAAATCTGGCCGACCTGTGATTGTAAAAGGCAAGGCAAATGTCTCAAAAGTCGGGGAAATAATTGGAAGCGATGGCAGGTACATGATATGTGATATTGGCATATCATTTTTGCGGGTGTATATCATTTTGAAGCACATTTTGAAAGTATGAAAGATTTCTGCCCAATGGATACTGCATATATTGACAAATGGCCAAAAACAGTACGAGTAAAAACCGCTAGACAATTTGCAAACATTGTTACTGGTGACAAAACATGGGTTCACTATTTCAAACCAGTAAGAAAAATTGGAAACAAATATGGCTAACTAAACACAATAGAAAGCCTGTAGTTGCCAAAAGAACCATAAGCACAAAGAAGGTTCTTCATTGCATATTCTTCTCATGTGGTTGTATAGCCATACTGGTGCTGAAGGGCAAAAGTGTTACAGGTTGGTATTTCCGAGATGTTATTCTAAAAAAAAAAAAAAAAAAAGCTCAAGAAATATTATCGTAAACGATGCCCTGTGTCAGGATTTAGGCATGAACGTGTAATTCATGATAATACTCCATCACATACACCTGAGCTTGTGAAACAATTTTTGAAGTCGGAGAAGGATACCGTCTTGCCTCACCCATCATACTCTCCAGATGTAGCCCCATACGACTTTTTCCTTTTTCCAAAACTTATAAAGTTCTTATCTGGTTGTTGTTACAAGTCCCGACAAGCCCTTGGCTCCGCCATCAGTCAGTGCCTCAGAGGTCTACCTATATCAGCGAACAGTGACAAATTTCAGAATGAATTCAAAGATTGAAATTGTGTATTTCAAACCATGGAGAATACTTTGAAGGGATGTAATGTTCATTTCATCATTTGAGATGAATGCTTTTTGAGATATCGTACAATATACATTACATATCAAACAACTCTCGTACATGTATCATAAGAGCATAGGCCACGACATATTACACATTACCCCATGCTTTTTATCCTTTTCATACTTTCATGATACTAACAACCTAAACTATATAATAGATATATGTCACAGTGTTGCAACCAAGGTTTACCATTGACAAACACTGCTCTGATAAGCATTGTGGTTTTGCCTGGTTGTTTGTTTTACATCCCTTTAAGAATTTTTCATTCAGGACTACCACAAATTTAGATCTAAGCAGGGTTTAAACTTGACCAAAAAATCATGGTAGCCAGCTGGGCCCCTAAAAACAGATTTTAGTTTGACCAGATTAAAAATTGGTTGCCCAGGTGAAGATCAGTGAAACAGAAAGTACAAAATATGTCAAAATTTATATTCACTGTCCTTGTCATTTATTGACTTGAATACAAACAAACAGTCGTATATTAAATCACTGTGTGAAAGCATTTAAATGGCTGATTTTGTAAAAAAAAAAAAAAAAAAAAAAAAAAAAAAAAAAAAAAAAAAAAATCAAAGTGGAAAAACATAAAACTCATCAATTTGGATTTTTGGTCGTCATTGGTGACTGGGTGAGTGTTGACTTTAATCTCTGCCTATGTTGTCAGAGGACCATATCAGTGAGGGTGCTTTATTGTGCCTGCTGTGACATAGGACTGTCATTTTTAATGTCATATCCAGAACACTCGTGATTCTCACTTCTAAATGACGAGCATTTGGCAAAGGAGCAATCACTACAGGTCTATGATTACATCTTGGGTTTGACTCACCATGGTGCAAGCAGGGCTCATACTCCCAGTTATAATGCAAATGCTCTTAGTACTACCACCAAGGTACCACAAGCAGTCACTGAAAGGGATAAGATATACATAAAATAAACAGCCTCAAGCAGGTGGCACAAATTAGACTAATGTGTAGCAGCAATTGTCCATACAATAATATAAAAAAGGTTATAAATAAACAGTATTTACATTTCAGCTTAAAGGTTCATGAACTTATTTGAGTTGAAAAATTTTATTTTTCCATTTTTAATGTTTACATTACCTAACCAAGGTATGGTCAGTCATAATTTGAATGTCTGTTGTTGAGTTACAAGTGAGATACAGAGCTCACAATTCTTTGTTATGTAAACAAGGCTTGTGCCATGTTGTTGTTTACATAGATTGCTTAATAGAAAATACCATGTTTTAAATATGAGATGTGACAAACACTAGAAAATGTTAATTGTGTGTAATTAGAATAAATTTGTAAATTGAAGGGCGAAAAATGCTTAAAATGAAACTTTAACTTGCTAAGTATATTTAACCTATGTAAACCAAAATATGGCACAAGCCTTGTTTACATAACAGAGAAGTGTGAGCTCTCTATCTCTTGTAACTCAAGAAATGACATTGAAATTTTTGCTGACCATCAGAAATACCTTAGTTCAGCATTGTAAACATCTTGTGTCCTTCATCTTCATAATCTGGTCATTAAGACATTCAGAAATGCTTGTGAGCCTCTGGACATGCATTGTTTTGATGATGAATCCTACTACTGCCTCACATTGCTTTTCACTACTGCACACACTCCAAAAGGTATAGCCACTGCCAGTCTCAGTAAGTTGGCCTTAGTCTGCAAAGCACGTTTCACTGAGAGCTGCAAGATCAATCCTGAAAAATCATAAACTTCTGTGGTTTAAACAACCATTTTACAGTTTTGGAATAAAAGGTTCACAATAATAAACTATAAAACAAGTTAATTACAGAGGGTTAGTTTTTTTGTCTTTTTTCCCAAATATAAGGGAATTCATATGTGTTTTGTATCTAATCATAATTTCATCAGTAGTGGTATCACTTTCTGTAGTTGTGAACTGGTCTGCCATGGTGTCTAGTCTCAAGTGTTTCTGTAAAACTGTCTTGAGATGGTATTTGCAACCATCTTTTTTTTTTTTCTTTTTTTTTTGTGAAGAACAAAACTAAGTACTGAAAACTTCCCCTTGGTAATTATTCCATGACATCTTGACTTGCAGGTTAACAGGGATGGGTTCAATTACTTGTATTTACCTTCTGTGTAACACTACCAGGAAGGTAATGGATTTATGATCTTGGGAATCACCTTAGTCTTGTGTGCTTATTGTGACATCACTTGCCTGCTGTGATGTGAATTTCAGATACTTTGATTTATCACACATTTAAAAGGATGTCAAATAACGTATACACAATAACTGTCATTGTGTAAGTTTTTGTGAGGAGGTTATGAATTTATAAAGCGATTGAGTTTATAAAGCGATTGAAGCGCATGGTAATTGAACACATTAATGCCTTAGGTGTTTATGCCAATTACCACTTAATCCAATTGCTTTATCAACTCATATCCTCCCCACACACAAGACAGTTATTCCTTATTTTATGTAATTAAATATTACTGGACATTATCAAGAACAGTGCTAATTCCTTAATGAATTTCAATTACAGTTTTACACATTGTCTTTTGGCATGTTAGATACTAAGTATTAAATCTTCCAAGTAATATGGTGTTTCATCCAAATTACATACTGTGTTAAAGCAAATTCTGTTTAATCAAGAAATTTTAAATTGATGTACAATTCTTCATGTGCAGTAAGATGTGTTAGTAACTGTTTTATATATATTTAATAGCAACAGAGTTTCTAGAAAAATGGAAGAAATTCCAAAACGAGAAAGATCAGAAGAGACAGCCACTTACAGTTCAGTCATCCACACAGGAGAGTGATGTGTAAGTTCTTGAGTGTGTCATTATCTGGCACAGGATAGTGATGTGTAACATTCTGTCATTATCACAGGATAGTGATGTGTAACATTCTGTCATTATCACAGGATAGTGATGTGTAACATTCTGTCATTATCACAGAATAATGATGTATATGCTCCTAAATGTGCCAGTCATTATCATTGGATAGTGATGTGTAACATTCTGGATGGGTCAGACATTGGGCAAAAAAAATTTAATGTGTGGCTGCTATTGCATGCTTTTCAGAAATAGGGTAAGTGGGTCAGAAGTGTGTGTGTGTGTGGACAAAGTATAAATATTTTTAAGACATCAAAAAGTTTGGATTGTGTTGTAGTTTTGAGTGACATTTATTAAATATTTTGGCATCATAGTATCGTGCATGCTTTTCATTTATAATCAAATATCCATGGAATTAAAGACCCTTTCAATATTTCCTCCACCAAAAAAAATCCTACCCAGCTACCTTGTTTCTGAAAAGCATCTAATAGGAACCACACAATATTTTTGGCCTCGTTCATCGACGTGAAAGATCCTTTGTATACAGTTATTACATGCTACAGGATAGTGATGTGTATGCCCCTGAATGTGTCAGTCATGTCGTAGATCTTCATATTAGATCCTAAAAACATTGATAGAAAAGTTAATTACCCCCAATGTGTCTTTGAAAAAGAATTATCTCTGTGCTGCAGAAAGCACATCAAATGTATATTGCTTGATACAGTAAAACACATTTATAGCAAAGTGATGGGGATGAACAATTTTGATTCATAATAAAAGTGATTGGTTATATCCAATAAGTTCGTAATGTGTTAAAACTCCAGGGAATGAAAATTACTTTGCTGTCAGTGAATTCATTATAAGTGTGTTGTAACTGTGTTTTACTGTCGTTCTGTATATTGATTAATCAGTTTTCACTAGGTTTAATAATTGCTTCTCTTCTACTTTCATTCTGATAACATTTTAGAGCTTTCTCTACAGGTTTTCAGAATTTGAATTCCAGTTTCGTATTGTTCAAAACATATCTGGAATATTGTCAAATAATTTCGACTTTTCACAGGCTTCTTGTACTACTGTTGTATATGTTTGGCACATCAAAGATAATTATACCTGCTCTTTCCAAAGAAAGTTTGGGTATTTTTATTGAATTTGTTGAGAGTATCTTCAACTTTTTTTAACTGTTCAGTTAGATAAATAACACTTTATTTTTAGTTGGCAAGTATTTTTACAACATGGGAAAACAAGCTCTGCAGAGTTTTTGACTGGCATATATTAGTAAAAATACATGTTGAGCTCTATTAGATATAAAACGCATGAATAAGACAGTGTCAGGGATCAATGTATTGAAACAAACATCACAGTAATGAGTACATTTAGTTGGGACAAACATAATATCACAGTTTGTACATGCACACCATCATGACATAGAACAGTTCAACTAAAACAGACACCACAGATGCACTAGTTGGTACATATAAATAATTTGAATTAAAAGAAAACATTACACACCACAGTGAAACAAATGAACATTTCTAATCAGTTTCAATAAATGATATTTGTTGAATTGATAAATTGTGATAACAGAATAAGGCATGAAGATATGTTTCCACTCCAATGCTGTATTATCCAAAAAAAAAAATTCTTTTCTGATGTTTTCTGAAAGTTCATTCCAAAGTGCTTAAAATTTGAAAGATCTGCTACATGAGCATATACAAATTCAAAGAATTCCAAAATATTTGAATATCTAATATATGTAGTTTTCTGAACAATTGTTTAACAATATCTCCTAAAATGAATCCATATAGAATTTCAAAAGTTTCTATGTTCATATTTAATCCTTTACATATTTGCAAACTTGGTATATTAGCAATGCCAGTGTTTTCAGCTCACCTGAGCTGAAAGTTCATGTGAGCTTTTTTGATCACCTGTTGCCTGTCATCCATCTGTCTGTCTGTAAACTTTCACATTTTTGACATCTTCTCCAGAATCACTGGGTCAATTACAACCAAATGTGGCACAAATCATCCTTTGGTCAAGGGGATTCAAGTTTGTTCAAATAAAGGACATCTTTCTCCAATGGGATATGATAGTTAAAAAAACGAAAATACACCAAATAATTTTATAAATCTTCTTCAGAACCAGCAGGCTAATTTCAATCATACTTGGTACAAATCATCTTTGGGTGAAGGGGTTTCAAATTTGTTCAAATGAAGAGCCATACTCCTTCAAAAGGGAGATAATCACAAAAATGCAAATATAGGGTGGATTCATTTAAAATTCTTCTCAAGAACCACTGGGTCAGAAAAATTCAATCTTACTGATATAGTGCAGATTCAAGTTTCTTAAAACCATGGTCCTAGGGGCTATTGTTGAGCCACAATAGGGGGATCATAGTTTTACATGGAAATATACAGGAAAAATCTTTAAGTATGGCCCAAAGTGACACAGATGAGCAATTTGGTCCATGGGCCTCTTGTTTATTATATTGTATATTCAATATTTTTTTGAAAATCACAGAATTTTTATTTATATAAAATGGCATCTGTTTGCAAAATCTAAAAGAAATTTGAAATGTAGAATTTTTTTTGATGAAGGTCACATATCCATTATAACTGGTGCCATTAAGCGATACCATTCCCAATGACAAATACTATTAATTACACACACACACCCAATTTTTAGGCTAAGCGATGCCCAGTAACAAACTATTATATATGTAACAACATAATTTTAGGCTTATAATTCACCTTGCATATAATGTTGAATGGGTTAATTTCTTGAATCTTAAATTCCTCAGCTTATATAGAAGAAATGGCACTTGTTTGTAAATTTGGAAACATTTCTTTTAGATATTGTTTATCATGTTTATTCAGTGTTAATTTTAGAATAAATGACACATGTTGATATTTGAAAGGAAATTCCCAGTTTGTTCTATATTGATGCTATTTTTCTCAGTTGAATTGGTTTTGGTACAATGCCCATATATGTGGTAGGGAGAGAGAGAAAAACACTGAATGCATAATAAATCATAATAGCTACAATCATGCTTCTCATGAATAAACCTTGGTTCTTGTTTTTGGATCTTTTTCCATTCTTATGCCTCTGGAAATGAAGATTATGGGGAGGTTACAGAATTTGACCTTGTGAAATTGACCTAGTTTTTGAAAATTCAGGAAAAAACTTTAACATTGGTCATATCTTTTACAACATAAAAGGTAGACCCTTCATATTTGGCATGTTTATTCCTTGTAGCAAGACCTTTCCATTGGTACCAAAATCTTTGACCTGGTGACCTTTACAATGACCTACATTTAGACAATTCTGATATAAGCCATATCTTTTAAACCATAAGGCATTGCTTATAAAAGTTGAACAAAATGAAAATTACTTTACAGTCTCAGTATTGCTACAAAAGTTTCAACAACAATGTCTTACAGTTCCACTTACTTGTGACTGGGGGCATCATGTTTCACAAACTCATCTTTCAGTATTGCTTATGCAACAAAAGTGCGAAAAAGAGGACAAAAGTTGAAATCTGAAAACATAAAAGTATGGAAAATGAAATAAATTTTTTTCTTTTTTTTTTTTCTTTTTTTTTGAACTGAAAAGATGTAAAAGCAGCTGACAAGAATTAGTGTTTGTGTCTGGTTATATAATCATTATAATGTTTGCTTGACATTTTACAGATTGAAGAAGAAAGCAGGAAAGAAGACTGTCACATCCCGTTACCTTAACCACAAAGCAGAATCCATTAATAAAAAGCAACCTACATCTCCAGTCAAAGCCTCCAACCCCCAGAAAAGAATCTCGATCTTACCGCAGACTCGGGGTCCGGGAACACCTATGAGGTATTTCACTAACATAGATTTTATGTTTAAGTGAATGCACAATTATTTTTTCCTGCCTTTTTGAATATTTAGGTCACCTGTGTAAACCCTTGCATTTTTCATTGTCCGTCATGTGTTAACAATTGAACACTTTTAACATCTTTTTGATAACTACCTTTCCAATTCTTTTCAAATTTGGTGTGAAGTTTCTTTGAGAAAAGGTGGACATAAATTGTAAATTTCAGGACTCCTGCCTTACCACCTACCCCCCACCCCACCCCCTAGTGATATTGACCTAGTTTTTGAAATTGGCAAAAACCTTTAACCTTGGTCTTATCTTTTACAACATAAAAGGTACACATTTCATATTTAGAATGTGTATTCCTTGTGGCAAGACCTTGCCATCGATACCAAAATCTTTGACCTGGTGATACTTTACATTGACCTTTGATCTACTTTTAAAAAATTCTAATATAAGCCATATCTTTGAAACTGTAAGACATTGCTTTTAAAATTTGAACAAAATGAAAATTTATTTACATTCTCAGTATTGCTACAAAAGTTTCAACTATAATGTCCCACAGTTACAATTTGTTGTAATCAGGGGGCATTAGTGTTTCACAAACACATCTTGTTTGCTTATTTAATGCCCTTGAACTTAGAAAATTAACTCAGATACTTAGTTTTCCACTCTTTTGGTCATGCTTGCAGATATTCTTTTAATTGATATTTGGAATATTGCTTTACGTACCATGATAAGTTACAGATCTAGTTTTGTTCTGGTCCATTGATTTTTTTGCTGAGTTATGGCCTTTGGACATAGATAATATGGAATATGAATCTGTCATATATGGCTTTTATTTTACGGGAACTAATTATTCTTGTGGATAAACTGTTAATCTATAATTAAAACATCATGCTCATCTTCAGTTTTTATATGTTTTGTTAGAATGATGATCATTGCACTACTATGTATGAAAATTGGTATTTATTTAAAGGGACATGGACCCAATTTGAGCTGAAAGTTTTCAAATTTCATTTTTCCATCTTTAATGTTTATAATGCTTAATCGAGGTATTTCTAATGATCAACCAAAATTTGAATATCAGTTGTTGAGTTACAAGTGAGATACAACACTCACAATTATTCATTATGTAAATATTTTTGTTTACATAGGTTAAATATACTTGTAAAAGTTTCTGTCAAAGCAGATTTTTTTTAATTTACAAGTTCATTCTGAACACAGTTAAATAGTTTCTAGTGTTTTTCACATCTCATTTTGTTTTAAAAATGTTATTTTATATTAAGCAATCTATATGTAAACAAAAACATGGGATGAGCCATGTCAGGTCTGCATCTCATATAACTCAACAACTGACATTCAAATGTTTGCTAACCATTAGAAATACCATAGTTAAGCATTTTAAACATTAAAAATGGAAAAATAGAATTTGAAAATTTTCAGCTCAAATCGTGTGTTTAAAATGACATGTACTTTAGTGTTAGATTAGAAAGATGGAAACAACAGAAAGAGAGTCAGAAGGAGAACAAGTTATCCACAAGTAATGGGAGGTATGAGTACAGAACCATTAGTTCTTTTCTTGACCAATAAAATATCTCACTTCATTTTTCATGTCCCTAGAATCAAATATTCTGGGGGCATATAGTTTTTTGATCTGGCTGTCTATGGTAAAAACTTTACCCATGCTCATATCTTTTACACCATAAGTGGTAGAACTTTCATATTTCATACATGTCTTTCTTGTGAAAAGATCTTTTTAAAATGATACCAGGTTTGTTGAACTTGTGACCTTGACATTGGCCTTTAACCTAGTTTTGGAAATTTCAAAATAAACTTTACCCTTGCACATATCTTTTACACCATAAGAGGTAGACCTTTGGTATTTGTATTCCTTGCGGCAAAACCTTTCCATTGACACCACAATGTTTTTTACCTGGTTAACCTAACATGACTAACTTTTAGAAAATTTGAATATAAGCCATATTTTTCAAGTTGTAAAAGGTACTGCTTTTATATTTAGCATGTGCATTTCTTATGAGAAGATCTTTCCAATGATCCCCGTGTGGATCCGGGTCTTTAGAATAGATCCTTAGTACCCCTTGCTTGTCATAGGAGACGACTAAATGGGACGGCCCTTCGGATGAGACCGCAAAAACCGAGGTCCTGTGTCACAACAGGTGTGGCACGTAAAAGATCCCTCCCTGCTCAAAGGCCATAAGCGCGGAGCATAGGCTGATATTTGCAGTCCTTCACTGGCAATGGTGACATCTCCATATGACTGAAAGATTCTTGAGCGGGACGTTAAACAATATTTAATCAATCAATCAATCTTTCCAATGACACCAGATTTGTTGACCTTTGACCCAGTTTTGGAAATTTTAAATAAACTTTAACCTTGGTCATATCTTTTACACCATAAGAGGTAGACCTTTCATATTTGGTATGTGCATTCCTTGTAGGAAGACCTTTCCTTACTGACCTGGTGACCTTTACACATCTTACATTTTCAGTGTTTCCCATACAAATTTTGTTTTATACTGAACCTGTAATGCTGATCAGCAGTGAAATGAAATTAATGTTGTTTAAGTTGTCTTTTGTAAATGTTGTGTAATCTGATATAATGTGCTGTATATTGTTACATTTCAGAGCCATTCATTGAATACATTTACACTACATGTACATGAAATATATCTTCCAGGTATTGCTGAAATTGCATGAATGATGAATTTTTAGGGCTCACGTGGGCTTTTTTCTAAATATTGTCTGTTGTAAAATTTCACAATTCATCTAATTCTCTAGAACCACTGGGCCAATTTCAACCAAACATGGCAGAATATCCTTCAGGGTGTAGATTAAAGTTTGTTGGAATCTTTGTCCTTGGAAGTGGAGTGAAACTACAATAGGGGATCTTATTTACATACACACACTATGTAGGAAATTTCAAAAAATTCTTTCAAGAGATGTAAGGCTGTGCACTAAATCATAGAATTAAATATACAGACATGAACTTTTCTAATCAAAACTTTCCATTGTCTGTCGGTGTTGTTGTCATCATTGGCATAAACTTTTCAAATTTTCATCTCCTTCTCCAGAACCACTGTGCCAAACTTGGCAAAAAAGCATCCATGGGTGAAGGTGATTCAAATTTGCTCAAATGAAGGGCAATGCCCTTCTCCAAGGTGAGGTAATAGCAAAATAGTGAAAAATACTGAAAAATTTTGAAAATCTTCTCCAGCAAGCCAATGTCAGTCAAACTTGGTACTAATCATCCTTGGGTGAAGGGCATTCAAGATTTTTCAAATGAAGGGCTCTTCCCCCTTCAAAGGTGAGATAATCACAAAAATAGGATAGGATCATTTAAAAATCTTCTCAAGAACCAATGGGTCAGAAAAGTTCCAATTTACATTGAAGCTTCCTGACATAGTGCAGATTCAATTTTTTTTAAAGTCATGGACCCCAGGGGATGGGTGGGGCCACAATAGGAGATCAAAGTTTTATATGCAGATTTATTGGAAAAAATCTTCTCAAGAACCACTTAGCCAAAAAAGTTCAAATTACACGACAGGGGTTTTTTTGTTTTGTTTTTTTCTGTTGTTGTGGGGGTGTCATGACCATGGGGTTAGGGTGGGGCTAAAACAGGGATCAAAGTTTTCATGAAGCACGAGTGAAGGGTTACCTTGAAAATATCTTTAGAACAGCGAAGCCATGTTATTGATATTGAAGCACCCCTTTGTTGTATGGATTCAAGTTCATGATTCTATAGGATCATAATATGGAGTCAAAATTCTTCATGTGAATAAAGATGGTTAAAAAAAAATTCTGAAAAAGTGTAGTGCCAAGGAGACTCAGGTGAGCATTGTTGCCCATGTGCCTCTTGTTTAATACTATTTGTTTGGTTTAGATAACTTTTACTATATATATACTCAATCTAAAATGTGCATGTACATGTATTATTTTAATAGCCTCTCATAAATTTAGAATATAAATATTTAGAAAAAAGACACAGACCCCATATAAAGGCAACAAGTATACCAATGTGAAATCAAAGGTGATGTCTGCAAGCTGTCATAAGTCAGACCTGGGGGAGAACCAAACATTACAGACAGGAGCAACAAAGAAACCCGTAATGTCTACCATGAAATCAATCACCAACAAAAAACCTGAGACAAAATCCAGTGTGACTAAGAGCAGCTCTTCCCAAATAAGAAAGACTAACTCAACAACTATTGTAGTAAAGAAAACCAGTGCAGCACTATCACCAGTGAAATACAAAACAAAGCATTGTCAGTTTAAGTCTGGTGAACACCAAGCAAAACAGTGCATTAGAAGACATTCCAACATGGAGTCACGCAATGTGAAAGTCACAAGGAGCATTCTTAAAAGAAAATCTTGTTTGCCAAGTCTGTCTGACGAAAAATTGCTCGTGGACAACGAGGCTCTGAAAACACCTGGTCATAATGTTAGATTTGTTTCTCCCATCAGACAAAAATCTGAAAACCAGTCATTTAGGAAAACACCACTACGGCTTCCACACAGATCCATGAGGTAAATGTTTTTTAGGCATATTACTGTTGACAAATGCCACAACAAAATTGGGAGGTTTAGGAATCACTTTTTGCTCACAGGTTCTGTTCCTATTCAGATAATAACCAAGTCCTTTGTCAATGAGATTCCTCATTTGTTTCCAATATCCAGCAAATTCAATATTTTTCTCATCCAAATTTCTTGTCTTAAACCCCAGCAGATAAATATCTTAGCCATGTTAACTGTTCACAGCATACAAGATAAACTGATTTTGGGTAGGTATTGTACCATTTTTTCCACCATGAATCACTCCAAGCCAGTATCCCATTTCATGGGAATTCATTAACCTTGGATCTGAGATGCTTTCCAATCTGTTTTCATGCCATTTCTCAAGCATTTAGTATTGTTCTTCATGTTGGAATTTCTCTTGGTCTGAAACCAGCTTATTTAGCTCTTCTGTCACCAGAGTCTTTTAAAAATTGCTATTTTTCTTCAGCTACATGTACGTTTATCTCTTGTTTCACAATAGGCAATTTGTCATAGTCTGTGTCCATTTCCACACAAGCACCATAAGAAGTAACATTGTCATATAGCTTCCTGCTTTGTTTCTGGCTCCTATCTTAAATACTATGAGATGTAGAATCATCAAACTTTGTCAGTTGATACATCTTGGGCAAAGGTTGGGCAGAGGCACTGTTACCTTTGATTAAGATGATATGGCCAAATATGGCAAAATCCTGTTTGGCTCATAAATGGACAATTATTTGGTCTAGAATCATCAAACTTAATTAATGCATCTTAGGGAGACGATGTGTCATGTCCTTAATCAAGGTCACTGACCCAGAATTAAGATGATATGGCCATATATGGCTAACCCTTTTGGGGGCTCTTGTAGATTTGAATTTTAGAATTAACAACCTTTGTCAATTTGTACATCTGTAGAGAAATGTAATTTGCATCTTAAAATCAGTTCATTAAAACTTTTAGAATGATAAGTATATTGAAAAAAAAAACCCACAAAGCTATGTTTTAAAGGAGGTAATCCCTACATACATTAGAGAATAATGCAGTAACTATTCAATAATAATTACAACAAGAAATACACATTTATTATCATTTTATATATTTATTTTGTTTTTAATATTAATGATATAAATATATGCAGTATTGTACTACAAAATTTGCACAGAAAGTGTTTCAAGGAGTTCAGATTTGATTTGGCTGTTCAATTAAAATTCTTAATGAGGATAGAGGAATGGCCTACATTTTTGCAGTTACTCCACTTACACTGGAAGTTGGGGCATGCATACCATTGTGGTCCTTAGCTTCACATAAAGAATATTAATGAACAGTGTATAGTAAAGCTTATGTTACCAAATTCTTCATTATGATGAATTTTAACAGGTTGTATTGTGTATCTATAATAAAAACAAGGTTTAATTTCTTCAATTTCATGGAAGAAACTTTTTAGAATATGAACTTTGTAGGGCTGGTGAAGTGACCCCAGGGTGGCCTGGGAGGATGTTTATTTCTGTTCAAGTCATATAATACAGTTAACATTGAGAATTTCAGTGTCTGGTTGTTTTTAAAATGACACATGGAATAAAAGCACAATGAAAGCATGTGAAATAATTAGGCATGTAGTATCATTGAAAAAAAAAATACTGTTCAGTCATGCTATTTTTTAGTCATTATACTCAATTCTTAGAAAAATTCCTTAACTGGCAATTAATAACAATTAGAAATTGTAAATTTTCTATCTAGTCCTTATATATGATGCAATCAGTTTAGGACTGCAATGTGTTGTATGCCCTCTCTATTCAGGGGGAAATAACTTATGCAGCATTCTGAAAAATATATCCCTCTGTCTTCTGGGAACAATGATCTAAGGTAGCAGGGGACAGTTTTGCACTATAGGCCCAGTCAACTTTCTTAAAAAATGGAAATACCCTATATTTGAAGTGATATAACATATGTAAAAATGTGTAAAAGAATTTTAGGGTACATGTCAAATGTAGCTAAGTGCTTATTGTAAAACTTGATGTGCAACATGCAGGTGTCACCATGATTCCTAGCATAGAGATGAGTTCAAGTACGAAACTAAGCCACGTGGTCAGTTGCTGAAGAAATTCAGATGAAAACCTACATGGTCCAGGTAAAGGTCTGTAGCCAAGAGGGAAGGTGGATGGCCCCATATGAAAGGTAGATTTTTAAGAAGGGCAGACAGAGTTCTTGATTGTACACAGTGTCTAAATCCCCTTGCACAGCACTCTGATGGGGTTTGGGTGGCGCGGATATAGCCCAAATGAGAGAAAATCAGAGTGAGAAAGGGGCATCTGCTCGGAGCATGTTTTGCACACCAGCACCAGTATGTATGGATTACATGTAATTTAGGATCATAAATTATTAACTACACTAATATGAAATACAAATACATGTATTGACATAAAGGGGAAATATGATTTTTCATTAATATTTCATAACCAGATTTTGATGTATACCCCCTGCCTACACATTTCAGAACCAGAAAAACTGTCCCCTGCCACCTAAGCTATGGTGTTTCAAGGAATTTTGATTAGAAGCAACTCTGTTTGTCTAATTAAAATTTTATTAGCCCCTTGAGAGTAATTATCTAAGCCATGGTATTTTAAAGAGTTCAGCTGGACATTCAAAGTTCATTTTGATAAGAACTGGTGTAAATTGCATCTGTCCAATTAAAGATTAATTAATTAGTATAATGTAAGAAGGCTGTGGAAATAATTAATCACTCCTTTAGTTATTGGTCATTTCTTTGTACAACTCCAAATAAATAGTTCATATCATGTGAAAGAAATTATCTAAATATATGTGATATATATAATAAAATGGAAGTGTTTTGAAATATTTCAGTAGTTATTTGAATAATTCAAGAGATATATTGACAAGTCATTTGCATTGTCCAATGTACACATTACAAGGAATAATCTTGATTTTACCTAAGACCTTAAAGCAAAAGATATTGGTAAATCTTTGTACTAATTAAGGTTAACATGATTTTGTGTTGTGCACTTTTATCTGTTTGTGATGAATAAACATCTGACAGGCTTATCATGTGCCTTTGCAGTGCACTTTATTAAAATTCTAATTAGGTTTGGTTCAAATTAAAGTAACAATATTTCTGAATTTGACCATTTCATTTTCTTTTTAAAATATATTTGTCTGATGATTTTTTTTAATCTGCCATGTTTCTTGAAGTTTTTAATCATAGATTTAAAATAATTTAAACTCTTGAAAGTGTGGTTTCATTTACCAAAATAAACTAAGTATGTTGCAAAGCTTTCTGGTACATACATGTATTATTAGCTTCTGTGAAATAAAATCACACTATAAAGAAAACTTTCAACAGATAAGGTTAAAGGTATATAATATGTATTAATAATTTTTTTTCATACCTACATAATTAATGTATCTATAAGGTGATATATAGATAGATAGATGTGTGTGTGTGTGTATATAAATATATATATATTAACTTGTGCAACATAAATTTCCCTCCAGATGAAAGGAATAAGTCTACAGAAGTGATTAATTCATTCTTGACTAATTAACCCTTGGACATCTTTGGTTGGTCCTATTTGTATAATGTATGCATGGTACGTGCCTACTTCACACATGGTCGGAGAGAAAACAATGATGTCAGTTAGTTTTGTCATCCGTGTTCATCGGCTGTAGATACAGGAGTAAGGATGTATCCAATGATTTCCCTACTTTTCATAATGGGCTTGGATCTTTCTATAGAAAATACTGAAAGTCTATGACAACAAGTTTTTCATTACTTTGCATCACAGTATGTACGTATTGTATCAAGATATATTTTAATTACCTAGCCCTAGTCTTTATGAGGTCAAATTCATCTGTCTGTCAAGTTTTCATAGCTATTGTTTCAATTGCTTGAGCTGATTTGATATAACTTATTGTAGAGGTAATGACATGGGACCAAGATTGTTTATAGTGGCTTTGGGGTCAAAGATCAATCAATCTAGCTAAGAAACCTGGGATTTTAGAGATTTTCCACCTCACTAGCTTGTCAATATTCCTCACACATTGACTTGCCATAGGATGAGGATGATCCCTCTTATTTTTACAGGGTTTCTTTAATTTACTGATTTTTGGTGTGTCTTGTGATGGGCATTACAACAACCCTAAAAAAAAATTTCAGCTACTTTTTTATCAGATCAGTGATATGCATAATTAAGAAAATTTAACCTAGCACAGATTTCTGTATGATGAGAAAACACATACCATGATGCCAAGTTAATGTTTATGAATTTTACAAATTTCATTGTTTGCAGTTTGCCCACTTTTTCAAACAAATCTATTCCTTTAAGAAACTGCAAGTTTTACTCTTACAGGGCAGATCTAGAAGAATGGCTAAAGAAAAGAGGAAAGACCCCCAGTGGGTTCAGACATCTGCGCTGCTTTGATGCCACATTATCAGCAAAGAAAAGGGCCCATGACCCTTACTGTAATCATGACAGTGGAAATAAGGTTGGAGACATTAGAAATTCATACTTGATACAAAGATTGCATATTATCAGACTGTTGCTTGACCCAGAATGAAGGTCATTTTGCTTGTGTCAAGGTCACACTGAAGAACTGTTTTGAATGCCCCATTAGTGTGCCAGTCCCATTATGACAGCTCTATTTACACATATTTACTTGTACATCTTTCTGTCAGGAATTTACTAAACAACCCAAATCAGCTGTGGTATTGAACCTTGAGGAGCAGTTTAATTTGGATGAGCCCATGAACAGAGAGGATCCTGTAGGAGAGGATCTAGATTCTATGCTGGAGGAATGCACCACCTTGTATGAGGCTGTAAGTAGCATAAATAGTTGTCTGCCATTACAGGACATGTTTTATTTCAACTTGTAAGTGATTCCATGGGGATCTGGGTTTGAATAGTTCCCAATACCCCTTGCTTGTTGTAAGGGGCATCTAAATGGGGCAGTTCTTCAGACGAGACCACAGAACTGAAGCCCTGTGTCACACTAGGCACAATAATTCAAAGATCCCTCCTTGCTCAAAGCACTGCTCACTAGAATACAATCAACTTGTAAGTGAATACAAAATATTTACATTGCCAATGATTTGCCTTATATGATACTACTAATGAATTCCCATAACATGAAGTCAGTCACATGATCAGTCTTTTTTGTGTGTGTGTGTGTGTGTGTATGAATACAGTTACCGCTTCAAACATATTTGAGTCAGTTGTACAAGGTACTTTCACCTGCCTTGATGTCATAACAGAAACAAAATGAATAAAACGCATCAGAATATAGTTTATTTTGTAAACAGAGTTTATTAGAGTTTATTTTGTAAACAGACAAGAATTTCAATAATAAATAAAACAAACATTAAACATACCGTTCAGTTGTTATCTTAAATACCATCAGCAACTAAAACTACAACCTCTGCAGTATGGTGAATTCATACAATGATTTTGAGATTTACGTTATGATGATGATGACCAGTAGCCATCACCACCATGAGCAAGGCTGGTTTCGAGCTCGAAAAATGATGTTCAAGTCAGGGCACTGCTGTGAGTCTTCATTTAAATCCTACAAAAATCTCTGGAGTGAAGAAAAAATCTCTTTCAGTTTGTGTTTATTTTCTCTTTCACACCATGGAGGTAAAAAATACAACCTATCTGCACTTCGTCTAAATCTGTCATTATAATGCTATGACCATGAATTCTAACAATGAATATGCCGTTCTTCCCTTCCAAAACTTGCAAAAACCTTACATAGAGCCTAATGTTAACTCGATCCTTTTATCCTCCATGTTCTCTTAAATTCTCCGAATTTCTGTCAAAATCTGTGTTCAACAATTGTGTTTCCAGTTTCAAGTAAGGGGGTAGATCACTGCCACCGTTTCACCCAGTGTAGTTTACTCCACTCTTGTCTTCAAGTGAGTTAACTTGATGTTCAAAATTATCTTTATTTTACACTTGTTTCATCTATTTTGCTCCTTCTATCATAATTATTGATATTTTATATTCTCCTAGATATTATCCCCAGTTAATTATTCACTAAAAACTTAACGAACTATATCTTGTGTTGTACAATCATCTGCCTAAAAAGTATGGAAGCTTGATAAGAACAACACAAATCAAAACAGAAATATATTTATAAATATAAGAAATAAGATATCATTTTTTGAGTGTTATTGGGATATGACATGAAGTTAGTACATGATTAAATCTACTATAACACCCTTTTTTTGGGGGGGGGGGGGGGGGGGGGGATGAGATATTCTCATTATATCAATCATTTTAAAAAAAATTACCGCTTGCATGCCAGATGTTTTGAATATTTCAGTCTGAACTATGAATGTACTGTCACTTTATGTTAGTCCAAATGAACCAGACCTTCAGGCCAACACTTTTTAGAAACTGAGACTTCAATTGATATCTGAATCATGAATCAAGGATATAGTTGTAAAATGTTACAAGATTAAGGGCACCATTATACAGATTATAGTTTTACAAGGGTTATTCGATATGTAATGTGTATTGTGCGATATCTCAAAAGCATTCGACTCAAATAGTGAAATGAACGTTACATCCCTTCAAAGTATTCTCCCTGGTTTGAAATACACAATTTCAATCTCTGAATCCATTTCTGAAATGTGTCATGGTACACCTCTGAGGCAATGACTGATGGCTAAGCCAAGGGCTTGTCGGGACCTGTAACAATGACCAGATAAGAACTTTTTAAGATTTGGAAAAAGAAAAAAGTCGTATGGGGCTAGATCTGGAGAGTATGGTGGGTGTGACAAGATGGTAACTTTCTCCGACTTCAAAAATTTCTTCACGACCTCTGATATATGTGATGGAGCCTTATCATGAATTAGACGAACATGCCTAAATCCTGACCATGTTTAGTTAGCCATACTTTGTTTCCAATTATTCTTATTGGTTTGAAATAGTGAAGCCATGTTTTGTCACCAGTAACAATGTTTGCAAATTGTCTTTGGGGCCACTATAGGGAATCAAAGTTTTACATGCAAATATATAGGAAAAATCTTTAAAAATCTTCTCAAGAACCTCTATGCCAGAAAAGTTCAAATTTGCATGGCAGCTTTCTGACATAGTGCAAATTCAATTTTGTTAAATAAAGGTCCATGGAGGTAGGGTGGGGCCACAATAGAGGATCAAAATTTTATATGGGAAAATATTCAAAAAATTGTCTTCTGAAGTTTACATGGCACCTTTCTGATAAGTGCAGTATCAGTTTGTTAAAATCATGCCCCCCGGGTGTAGGGTGGGCCAACAACAGGAGATCAAAGTTTTACATGTGAATATATAGGGAAAATCATTTTCTCAAGAGCTACCGAGGCAGAAAAATTCAAATTTACATGATGGCTTCCTGACAGTGCAGATTCAACTTTGTTATAATCATGGACCCCGGGGATAGGTTGGAGCCACAATAGGGGATCAAAGTTTTACATGCAAATATATGGGGAATATCTTTAAATATGGGTCAAGGTGACTGAAGTGAGTGATATGGTATATTGAGATATTACCAAAGTTTTTGTACATATTGTTTGACATTGACAAAAAAAAAAAATTGTCTAACATAGTATCTTACTGTGCCTGTTGAATTCCATTGTTGTTTTTGTATAATATTTAGTATTTTGAGTATGCATTGTCCTTAAACCAAGAATGCTTACAAACCCATTTGTTGACAATAGAGAACAGTTAGTTCACAATTCTTAGACTTGATGAACAATATTTTTCAGGGTTGCCCCCTTGAGGACACAATGAAATGGCTGAATTCTATTGAGGAGCACATTACTTTAGCCAGAACATCTGCCAGGTTTTACATATGTAAGGCAAAGATCCTCAAATCCACAAACAATCTGGAGGAGGTCCTCAAAGTATTCGAGAAGGCAGTGCAGAACTGTGCACAGGTTTGGGAAATCTTTGATAACCACAGCATTATATTGATAGAATAATTGTTATGCAACAGTCGCACTCTCCAATACCAGATAAGGTACCCATAAAAATCCAGATAATGTTCCCATTCCATTTCAGATAAGTTACTTGTACAATTCTAGATAAGGTTCCCATACAATTCTAGAAAAGATACCCATACAATTCTAGAAAAGGTACCCATACAATTCTAGAAAAGGTACCCATAGAATTCCAGAAAAGATACCCATACAATTCTAGAAAAGATACCCATACAATTCTAGAAAAGGCACCCATACAATTGCAGAAAAGATACCCATACAATTCCAGACAGGTTACCATAAAGTTCCAGATAAGGTACCAATACAGTTCAGATAAGGTTCCCATACCAGTACAATTCTAGATAAGATACCTATACAATATCAGATAAAGTACCCATACAATTCCATATAGATCACCCAAAGAATTCTAGATAAGGTACGCATTCATTTTCAGACAAGGTATCTACACAATTGTAGATAAGGTAATCGTACAATTCCAAATAGGTTTCCATACAATTTAGGGCTGAAACAATATGCACCTTCATGATATGATATGTATTGCATACTTATGCAATTCAATAATTTCAATACAATACATTTTAGAGAAAAAACAATAACTTTGAAGAAAAATTTAATTATGAAGATTCAGTCACAATTTTAAAAGCAAAATGTTTCCAAACCACCAAACAGTAAGATGCCTGTTGGCTCTGTAGTTTAAAACTGATTAAGTTCATTATTGTTTCCATCCAATTTGAGGCTTACAACAATCTAACTGTTATTGGATGCCATTTGGTCCCATATAGTGGTCAATCAACCAATTCAGTACCTTTGTTTACTGACCATATCGGAGTCCGATTTCGTGTATTTTGATTGTCACCTTGAAAACGAACATAGCACAAAATATGCTCTGGAGTGGTAAGTACATGACGACAATTTTCATAAAAAATAAAAAAAATTATAAATTCCACCCTAGCGATTTTCGCACTAAGGCATTTGACTTCTGTTATGTCTATACTTATTTTTGATCATTCAGGTTTTTGAAGAACATTTGTAGCCAATGAAATCTCTTGATCTATATTGACTACCAGTAAAAGATTAATCTATATTGACTACCAGTAAAAGATTAATCTATATTGACTACCAGTAAAAGATTAATCTATATTGACTACCAGTAAAAGATTAATCTATATTGACTACCAGTAAAAGATTAATCTATATTGACTACCAGTAAAAGATTAATCTATATTGACTACCAGCAAAAGATTAATCTATATTGACTACCAGTAAAAGATTAATCTATATTGACTACCAGTAAAAGATTAATCTATATTGACTACCAGCAAAAGATTAATCTATATTGACTACCAGCAAAAGATTAATCTATATTGACTACCAGTAAAAGATTAATAAAAATTATGGTGACCCATACTTGTAATTTTTGGATGATCTGCCATTTAGAAACAAATAGTACACAAATGTCACTTACATTTATCATTGTTTGTATGAATATATCCTTATAAATACTCTAGAAAAAAGTATCTATAGGCATTCAAATCTTCCTCCTCCTCATTCAATTTACAAATTCCGTCTATAGATTGGAAAATGACATTTATTTTTAATACTAAAGTCACCATACAAACATTTTTATGACATTATGAAATATAACGGGAATTTCTAATGATCATCAGTGATGAAGGTCATTGGAGCTCTCTGAATTCAACACAGTAAAAGATGTTCAAGTCGAAATTTTTGAAAAATTAATAACATTCGTTATGTTATTAGGAATAACTAGGAAGAATTTTACATTCACTTACCACTAGCTCTGTGCTGTTCATCAATTCCAGCCGTAATTCCATGGTGGAAATCGGATGAGTTGCCTTTTATAGCCTCCAACAATGTCAGGATAGAACCTAAGATACCTGTGTAAATGTGCCAGCCCATTGTTTATCAACAATTTGGGCAAGAAATAAAAGGACCAGCATTTGGTCAGAGTATAGGGCACTTGACCACCATATGGGACCTTAAAGCAATATAAGCTGCCAAAATTGCAATTTTTTATAGTGGCATTAAAAGAGGTTAAATGAACGTTGATATGATTGAAAAAAAGAACTGCATCGAATTTCCTCTCTTATGCATCGTTTACACACCTTTACGTGATGAAAAATATATTCCTCGACATTCCGTTTGACCCTAACAATGGCAGCTGATTAATCGTCGGCGACAATCCCAAAGATAACCGATGTTGACACGAATGATTCTGATGCTGATCGGGGTGGATCGGGTTGTATCCGGGTCATTAAAATATGGACGGCGAGGTGAGATAAAATTCTAGTTACCATCATTATTTTGGCATTGTTAACGATGTTATATGTTTTTAAGTTATGATAGTATGTTTTTTAGTTATGATAGTTTTAAGGGATCGCTCGGAACATTACGCAAAATTCCAAGGTCGGCTTTCTCCCTCGCTTCGAACCTTTCGTGTCAGACATCTTTCGTGATTACCGGAAATATTGCACTTGCGCATTTGATTTTGCCGAATGAGTTCAACTTTAGGTCATTGCATACGGAAATAATGTCGGGAAAATTAAGGTACGGGAAGACTTAATTTCAACTGTTGAACATTTTTGCATTTAATGCAAAAAATACAACATGTCAAAAGTTTAATCGATAAAATCAGGTATTAGGAGGTAGATGTTTACAAAATTTTCGATTAAATTTTAGGACCCCAAAATAACAATTTTGACAGCTTATATTGCTTTAAGTACCAAATAGGCAGGTGTGCCCAACCTGTTGAAGATGTGTATGTGACAAAGATTTTGCTTTTCTTCAAATTTTTAGACTGACCTTTCTTCATGTGTTACAAAACAATGTATGTCACAGTTTGGTGATGGCTGATACTACCTTATGTAAAGGTTTACAAACCCTGGCATTTTTGCCATGTTGGCTAATCAGTGTCACAAAACACACATCTTGTAATTAAAATACCTTTTCATGGTGTACCATTTACGATACTCTTGTTAATACGTAAGTCATATAAGGAAGTTGAAACTATTTAAGCTTCATTGATTTCCATATTGAAATGTTTTGTATGTATTAAACTTAAGGTTTTTGTATTATCAGAAGTAATTTTCAACAGTCAAGAGTTTATTTTATGTCTGCAGAAGCTATATATTTTTCCATTTCATATTTGTGATAAAGATAACAGGACTGAATACTGTAATGTTGGAAACATGAAAGAAATACACAAATCATTAATCAACATGGATGAAATCGACTGACAACATGGTTACATAAACAGCAGGGCTGGGATAATAACGGTTCCTTATATGTCAGTACATATCTTGTTACAGCTGTCTAAGAAAGGGACATGGACATGATTTTTGATCATTTGAAATTGACAGTATTTTGTTATAGAAATGAAGATCTTTTATGAATTTTTTCACACAGGATGTACTATATATTTACATAAAATCTAGCTCCCAAAATCATGTTTGTAATGGTCAGGAAACCACATGAAAATGCCAAGATTTCTAAATAGTATGTCAAAAGCATTCAACATTTCTACAAATGTTTATGATAAATCAGTTTAGAGAGCAAGTACAAAGATGAAAGAATGCAAAAATTTTCATTAATAAAAACAAAACATGCTGATAGTTGAGTCATGTGACTTGTGAACATAAACAGAGCTCATGCATTGTTTTGAAAATGAAAAGTTTAGATATCTCCAATACAGCCCCGTGAGGATCCGGGTTGTTAGAATAGATTCTCAGTACCCCTTGCATGTCGTAAGAGTTGACTAAATGGGGCGGTCCTGCAGATGAGACCGCAAACACCAAGGTCCCATGTCACAGCAGGTGTGGCACGTTAAGAATCCCTTCCTGCTCAAAGGCCCTGAGCGCCAAGCATAGACCTAAATTTTGCAGCCCTTCACCGGCAATGGTGACATCTCCATATGAGTGAAAAATTCTCAAGCAGGACGTTAAACAATATATAATCAATCAATCAATCTCAAATACATCTGTGTCAGTTTTTGGAGTTTAGGTTTGTTGCAGTTTTACATGAATCAAATGCAGGTATCATCATGATATCAATTAAATATCCAGATAGTTTTTTTGTACCAAAATCATGTCCATACTCTTTTAATATATTACAATTTGATATTGTGAAATATCTCTTTAACAGAATCATTATCCTATCTCAAAACAGAATTACTTTTTGCTGTCCCAAAGTTATGATCACCATCTCCAATCATTAATTAAAGATACCTGACACAGGCAAACCAAATAAATGAAATCAGAATATTTGAACCAAGACAGAATATCTGTCAAGTTATATTACCCTTCTTGAACAAGTTCATTTTTTGTCCATTCCACTCCTGTCCCAGGAGCACATTTAATTAAAAACACAAACTTGAAAGTTTATGCAATTTTACTGGTTCAACCAAGAGCCAAAATTTTAATAATTGTGGATAAGGTTGGCCACAAATTTTGCAGAGGACTGGGGAGACATCTGGTATACCATAAAATACATATCAAGCAAATCTGTGTCCTTGCTTTTTAAGCAAGTGACAAATCCTCAAATGTACCAAATATTGGACATAATAGCAGAGACCCAGACCCTCACACCCTGTCTCTTGCTTGGTTTGTTAGAATTGTTATGACCAGCCTTTCAAAGAGGTGGAGGGGGTCCAACTACTGTATGTTGTACTGTGAACCCAAGTTTTATTGGACATCCATTATATTTTTGTTATCAGTAAACAATTTTAGTGTAAGCTCTGCCAATTAACTTAACATTTGGCAAGTTTTGTACACTGATACTATTACTGCCCTCAAGCTTTGTTAGCAGATGGGAGGAGACAAACAGGTTCGGTGGACGTCCCTACATACCACAAATCTCCCCAGCATGATCCTGATTAAATAACTATGGCAAATGATATATATATATATTATAAAATCTACACAAGTAGTAGTAGTGTATAATAAAATATCACAAAGCTGATTGAATATCTTCAGTTCTTCAGGATTATATACTCAATTGGATACATATTATATATATATATATATATATTACTTTTTGTGAATTTGTAAGTGGGATTACCTCTATAATTTCTTACACACATACACACTTTCTCTCTCTCTTTCTCTCTCTCTCTCTGATTTTAAAATTTTTTGGCAGTGATATATATACACAGAAGTAACATCTGAATTATTTGCAGAAACTTTTGTGCCCTATGTTGAAGGTTTTCATAACAAGAGGATCTGTAATGATATGGTATACCCAGTTGTTTTTTCTCAGAAAGCTACAGTTCTGTAGCTAATTGTAGTAGTGCACTGTATGATTCCATGTTAAACATACAATATCCCAAATTATCTGAGCTTTCTTCACAAGTTCTGTATAATTGGGGGGGGGGGGGGGGGTATCATCAGGCACTGGCACAGTGTCCCTTATAATGTATTTCTTGGGAGCTTCACCATATTTATTTCGTGTATTCATTGTGGTGGCTACAAGATGCTGTGCAATATCGGAAGCATTATCCTGTGGTGCCCCTGCAGCCTAGACATGAGCACCTCACAATTAGAGTCCAGAAAACTTCCAAGGAACAATAATCTCCGTGACCTGTGATGCTGGATCCCTGCATTATCCTCTATGTCTGTTGATAATAGAAATTGTAGAAAAGTTGTAAATTTTTAATATGTTTTCTTTCATGATTAGCCAGCAGAAGAGTTGGCAAAGTCCTTGACCCAAATAATCACAGAAATTAGCTTGGAACGGGAAAGGAAGGCTCGGTTAAAGAGTGCACTTGCGAAGGAAGTTGAAGATGGAAATGTGTTTAACTCAAGTGCAATTAAATATTGTGTCAGACAACCTACTCCATTCAAATACAGGTAAAATATCAGAAAAATCATTTCATGTTAAACAGGTAAATTGCTAGAATAATTTAAATATTGCATATCAAACAGGTAAAATACCAGGATGGTAATCACATTACATGTTATCCAATAAAATACCATGGTAATTAAATGATTACGTGTAATACATTAGAAGATATATGAAAATGATAAAATATTAAATATGGTAAAACTCTAGAATAATCATAGTTTAAATCATGTGAATTACTGGGATAATCATAGTCTGACATGTGATGTGGTTGTTTGGGCACAGTCATATGGCGGGTGGCCTGTAGCAATCATTTTGTCAGTCTGTCTGTCTCTCCATCTCAGCACTTTTGATTTAATCAATAAAATATGTTCAAGACAAGCACTTTCTATGACATGCAATAACTGAAGTTTCCTTTTGTTGTTCCAGATTTATAGGACTTATAATTTTTTTAATTAATTTTAAAATAAGCTATAGCACGTTCTATTGCACACAATAACATGAGATTTCATAGTAATTGTTTTAAGTGTATATTAAAAATTTTCAGACAGAGGCAGTCAAATGTTTCCAGTGACCTTTTTCCTTCACCCTGTAAAGTGGTGACCCCAGTTCGGAGGTCAACTCGTTGCAGTCTCAGTGGTTTGCCAGATCAACTTCATGACAAAACTCCAATTTACACTTCCTTAGAGGACATTCCATCACCAGAGAGAAAGAGAATCCTGTTCCAATCGAACCCCACCCTCAGTTGGAATCTGGAGGATGACCTGTAAATTGCCATTTTATTACCACTGAGATGTTCTGTAGGAACATGTTTTCTTACACTACAAGGAGACTGGTGATAGCATTTGAGATGAAAGCAATCCATAAACATTGTAATTATCAAATATCATTATATTATCAAAATCCCAATATTTTTATTAACACCTATGAAAATATATAGATGTAAAGCTTTTTAACAAAGTTTTCACTTCTAAATCTTATTTCAAAGATAAGGATGACATTAAGTGACTTTATTGCATTGTGATTTTTTTAATATAAGGATTCTAGTGTTGTAGTTTTGGCTTTGCCTCTTTTCCTTCCTATGTTATTGATAACAAAAATTTGCTTGATAGCCTGAAAAATGAATTTTTAATAAATTATATATCGTGTTTTAGCTGTTGGGCATTTATTTTAATTAAATTTCAAATATAAAAATGCATTCCTCTGATTTATGTGAAATATGTACGTGGAATTGAACATGTGAAATATCAAGTAAAATTTCTTTTGTCATAATAACAAAGATTTTGACTAAAGATTAGAAATTTCATGTTTAGTTTCCAACAAAATCCTAAATTACCTATAAACTACTCAGGTAAATATCATCAGCAAATGACCAAAGTCAACAAGAACTTCAGAAATCATTTAATGCAGTGTTATAGGTACATTGGTGAAAACATCTAGACAGTTTCACCAGTTAGATAGTTTTCAGTATAAGAAAGATGTTTGAAGGGCTAATCTCCAGTCAGTAGGTGCGAAGGATAGAATTGATGATTAAATAACTGGTGGCCGCCACTTAATTTTTCTGGAGGTTGCTACTTAATTTAAACTTGGCGGCTGTCAGTTAAAAAAAAAAAATTCTTCTTACTAAGGTCACTCATGATTTGGGTCACTTGGGCGACTTATTGCAATTTGTCATTGTAATCCATTGTGCATTTTTAACTTCTTGATAACTACCATTCCAATTCTTTTCAAAATTTGGTATGAAGTATCTTTGGGACAAGAGTCATATAAATTATAAATTTCAGGACTCCTGCAACCCTGGGGCCTTAGGGGCATGGCAAAAACTTCCAAAAATTGACCAATTTTCAAAAATCTTCTCTACAACTGCACATCTGTAAGAAAAACTAAATGCATAGTAATGTAGAGCAGGAAGGCCTCTACCAAAATTGTAAATTTCATGATCCCTGGGATATTGGTTCTGACTCCAGGGTGGGGCCAAACTTAGTATATAATGTTTATGTGTAAAACATTTTGAAAATATCTTCTTTAATGCTGTTGATACTAAATTGAAACTAAATGGGTATTTAGAATGAGCAAGTAGCCCTTTACCAAAATTCTAGATTTGATGATTCCAAGGCAGGACTAGAAATAATTATTTTTATCACTGGTCACAAGGGCCATCAACTTAATTTTTTGATGGTCAACTGAAAACATTTACTGTCCTTTCCGACCAGTGGATATGAAAACAACTGGTCCGAATTCCATATTCAGTATTAATAAAACATTATCATGATTAAGCCTAGCATATTGTTTGTTCAAACAAGTGTCAACAGTGGGTTTAAAAATCGTTCTTCGGTTGTTTATTTGTTTTACATCCAGTAGAGAATTTTTTTTTGAATCGTATGTCACCAGCTGTAGGTGAAGTACCACAAATTTAGACCTATGCTTAGCGTTTACGGCGTTAGCAGTGAGTTCTTTTGCATTTTATTGTATTGGTTTATGTTAGGAAAGGATGTACCAAAATTGTAAATTTTCAACTCCGGGGTTTTGACTCTAGGAATGGTCCAAATTAGTCATATGGTGGTAATATTACATATATTATGTAAAGTCTTTCATCAGTATAGGCATTTTCAGGGGCCGAGTGGTTAGAACATCGCGCTCAAAATCACAAGGCCTCTCACCTCTAGTCGGCGCGGGTTCGATTCTCGTTTGCGCCGATATGTGTTAGAAAGTTTGCCAGTTTACTTTCCCAAGTACATTGTATCTGGGTTCTTTCCACCACCAATAAAAACTGGACGCCACCAGTTAACTGAAAAATTGTTGAGTGTGACGAAAAACAATCAATAAACTTCGTATTATATTGGAGGGGGGGGGGGGGGGTGTCCCTTGTCCTTCAATTCATCCTACCATTTATTACTACCACCAAAAGAGTGGGGCGCATGTGGGGACTAATCCGCCAATATATCTGTTTTTACATGGAAAAATAATTTGTATGAAAAAATAACGGGAAATGAACGTTGTCAAAAAAAGTGGAGAGGCAGCCCCTGGTTCTACGTACATATTAATATTTTTTCGTGCGCGAATCTCTGTCGACATTTGATAACATGAACATTCATATAACTTAGCACGATGGACAGACGATGATGCTCTTAATTGGATGTTGCATTAATATTACAATTATTGGAGAGGGAGGTTACAGGAGTTGTATGGGCAGCGGAAAGGGCAAAAATACCTTACAAGAGAAAAATAAATGCTTAGTATAATTTTAATGACCATGAAAACTTAATAAATGACATTAAATGCTTAATCAACTGACCTTTTTGCAAAATAAATGTACATAAAAACAAAATTAACGATCTGGTTCGTAACAAACAGACATAATTTCAAAACGAACTGCTATCTTTTCCTAATGAACTATACAAGAAAACAAGACAAACCATTAATACACAGTAAATGACTTTACATGCACATCAAATATTTCATTTTGCAAAACAAAACAAAAATATGACAATAACGTCAATATTCTTACCATAATTGCAAACATAAGAGATCCATGAGCCACATCGCTCACTTGAGTCACCTTGACCCTGCCGTTTGTTCAGCTGTTGACATTTTTAAGAGATTTCTTTATCAATCTTTATTTTATGATAATTTGACCCCATATTGTGGCCCCAAACGATAACAACATAACTGAAAACGAATTCACAAAACAGAGATACATCAATATGACTAACATGATCTTGCTGTTCTGGATAAGACCAAGGTTATAGGATATGATGATATGTAAGACCTTGCCATAAGAATTCTATGTTCAAAATATGAAAGCTCAATCTTAATAGTGCGGAAGTTCTTGAATAAGTCAGATTTTTTTCAAAAATAGTTAAATCACCAAAATATATTCAGGTTTTGCCATAAAGAATCTATATACAAAATATGAAAGCCCTACCTAGATTAGTTTTGAATATATTTAACAGGTTAGGCCTTCTTAAAAGTAGGTCAAACTTCAAGGTCAAAGTCATAATATGAAAGAAAGACAGATTCTGTTTTACGTCTCGTCGAGAATTTTTCACTCGCACGGAGACGTCACCAGCTGTAGGTGAAGTACCGCAAATTTAGACCTATGCTTGGCGCTCAGATTTAAAATGTAGGTCCAAGGTCAAACTTCATGAATGATTAATTGATTGTTGTTTTCCGCCACACTCAACAATTTTTCAGCTATCTGGTGGCGTCCGGTTTTTGTAGGTGGAGGAGAGAACCCAGATACAATGTACCCGGAAAGAGACCACCGGCCTTCCGAAAGTAAACTGGCAAACTTTCTCACATATATCGGCGCGAGCGAGAATCAAACCCGCGCCGACTAAAGGTGAGAGGCCTTGTGATTTTGAACGCGATACTCTAACCATTCGGCCACGGAGGCCCCCAAACTTCATGAAATAATAAGATCTTGGCACAAAGAATCCATATACAAAATGAAAGTCCAACCTTAAATGCCCCGTGGGGATATGAGCTCTTAGAATAGCTCCTCAGTACCCTTAGCTTGTCGTAAGAGGCGACTAAATGGGTCGGTCCTTCAGATGAGACCGCCAAAACCGAGACACCGTGTCACAGCAGGTGTGGCACGGTAAAGATCTCTCCTTGCTCAGAGGCCATAAGCGCCGAGCATAGTCCTAAATTTTGCAGCCTTTCACCGGCAATGGTGACGTCTCCATATGAGTGAAAAATTCTCGAGTGGGACGTTAAACAATTTTAATCAATCCAACCTTAAATAGTTCACGGGATATTTAATAGGTAAGGGGTGTTTTAAAAAGTAAATAAATTTCCAAGGTAAAAGATCAAACACCATTATGTACAAGGTCTTGCCAATACAAAATATGAAAGCCCTACCTAAGATAGATTCGGATACATTTACTAAGTTATGTTTTCTTAAAAGTAGGTCAAACTCCGAGTTCAAGGTCAAAGGTCATGAAAGCTCTTACAGTAAGAAAGATATGAAAGATGTACCTTAAATAGTTCAGGATATGCTGTATTGAATAGGATAAATTTTTATTAAAAGTAGGTCAAATTTCCAGGTCAAGATCACACCATTGCATTACATGAAAGGTCTTTCCACAAAGAATGTATATACAAAATATGAAAGCTCTAGTTTAATTGGTTCCAGAGAAACATTTTCCTACATATATCGGCATATAAAATTTGTGGTCCCATCCTACGCCCGGGGAGCACGATGTGAACAAACTCGGATCCACTCTACGTCAGGGAGCTTTCGTGTAAATTTCCACTTTTCTGGACTAGTGATATTTTCCCTGTATATTTCGCAAGTAAAACTTTGATCCTTTATTGTGGCCGCATGCTACACTCGGGGGCCATGATTTTAACTAACTTGAGTCTCAACTGTCAGGAAGCTTAAATTAAACTTTTCTGGCCTAGTGGTTTTGTACAGAATCTTTAAAGATTTTCCCTATATATTCACATGTAAAACTTTGATCCCGTATTGTGGACCCACCCTACCCCCAGGGACCATGAATTGCACAAACTTGGATCTCTCTCTGTCAGGAAGCTGCCATGTAAATTTGAACTTTTTCTGGCCTAGTGGTTCTTATATTTACATGCAAAACTTTGGTCGCCTATTGTGGCTCCACTCAATCCCTGGGGACCATGATTTTAACGAACTTGAATCTGTATAATGTCAGGAAGCTGCCAGATAAATCTGAACTTTTCTAGCTCTGTGGTTCTTGAAAAGATTTTCCGTATATACTCGCAGGTAAAACTTTGAACGCCTATTGTGACCTATCCACGGAGGCCATGTTTTTAACAAACTTGAATCTGCACTTTGTCAGGAAGCTGCCATTTATATTTGAACTTTTCTAGCTAGCTCTGTGGTTCTTGAAAATATGAACTTTTTTGGCCAAGTGGTTCTAGAGAAGATTTTTAAATGATGCAACTTGTGTTTGCCTTTTCTTTATTATCTTCCCCTTTGAAGGAGGCATGGTCCTTCATTTGAACAAACTTGAATCCCCTTCATCCAAGGATGATTTGTACGTTTGAATGAAAATGGCCCAGTGGTTCTGGAGAAGTTCAAAATGTAAAAAGTTTATGTACCACAGACAAGACGATCAGAATAGCTCATTAACGAACAGACGCGTTAACAGTCGTTGGGTGGCGCCCTTCGAATGTTTTGTGATACACAAGGTGTAAAAGCTGGAATGGAGATGGTGACATGAATAAAAATCGCAAGATCTCCGCTAATACTCTATATATTTTAATTCGGTAAAGTTTCCCAACATATGTGCAATCAGGGCTATTGAATTAGATTCGGTTAACTTACTCCAAAAGTATTTTCATTCGGTAAAGTTTCCATAAATCCTTTTAGATTGATTGATTAATTATATACTGTTTAACGTCCCGCTCGAGAATTTTTCACTCATATGAAGACGTCACCATTGCCAATGAAGGGCTGCAAAATTTAGGCCTATACTCGGCGCTTATGGCCTTTGAGCTGGGAAGTGCCGCAAATGTGACACGGAGCCTCGATTTTGGCGGTCTTATCCGATGCATCGCCCCATTTTGTCACTTCTTATGACAAGCAAGGGGTATTAAGGATCTATTCTAACAATACGGATCCCCACGGGACAATCCTTTCAGAAAATGTAAAACTTTTGGGGACATTAAACACAAATGTAAGAAAATCCTGCCGGAATGAAGAAAGGAATTTTATCAAGAATTCTCGTGTAAACTATTTTATTTATATTTGGATATTTTTTTTCATTCAGTAAAGTTTTCATTCATCTGTGATGCTATATCGGTGATACAGATACCGGTTTAGATTCGTATATTTTCGAACTTGGTTCATTCTGGCAAGGTTTTCTAACTGACCTTATCAAATTTATATATTAGAGATCATTTCTGGTGGGACTAAAATTCAACATTGAAAAATGACCCGAAATGCACAAAAATGTTATCTGTGCAATCCATATATTGGACAAGTGGTGGGGTCATATTTTAACATTAAAATACGACCCCAAATATTCACAATGTTTCTTTGCATTCCATATCTCAATCAGGTAGTAGGGGGTGAATAAAGGCCCAATGTCCAAAATTTTTCTGTACAGCCCAAATCTTAGTCACGTGGTGAGTTCTCCACAAGAATGTAGTACAAAATAACAAGACTTGTGTAAGGGGGTTTAACAATTTGAATATCATACCACAACAATGAATTTCCAAAATTCTGCCCCACCGCCTCCGAATCAAATGGTCTTAGAAACTCTTCAGATTTACCACAACTAAGTACAAGTTAGATCTTTCTTTTTTAGAATTAACGTTATATGTAACATCCCCATTTTTTACACTTACGTTTTGTTTAGTCTCAAGTGCTCACCATGCGACTGAGTGTATATGTTGTTCAGTACTTCAAGCTGTGAATCGCCCAACACCCGCTTATCGTTTGTTTTTTTTTAAAAAAAAAAAAAAAGGTCGACTCTGAAACTGCAAACCCCTGGCATTGCCTCCTGGTGTTTCTGATATACATTGCATATTCGACTTGGATATTTTCAAGTACTTATATACTGTTTTATTTCTTCCGTGTTGTTGCAATTCGAAACAACATGGATATTTTGTGTTTTGGGTGCCCTTTTCAGTAAAAGAACAACGCCTCATCGACAGTTTTCTTACCGGCATCTTTGATGTCATTCGCAGAAGACGGGGCGAGACTATAAGGCCTTAGTAACTTAAAAAGGTTTTGTTTTACGTTCGAGGCGGGTACCTTTTGAAATTGTCAATAAAAAACTCCACAAAAATAAATATCCGTTCTGGTTTTGGTTTTGTTTTTGTTTTTTTCATGATTAAACCATGGTCACTATTTGTATTATATTCTTGCAGTGGTGTAGCTGCCATGGATGCCAAAACGCCCGGATGTACACATCAATTTGACAACAAAAATATTTTGTTGATTTTTCATTTTATTATGCATGATTTTATAGCTAGAACAACCCATAGATATAACCGTAAAAGCCTCAAACCCATGAGCTTCCGGGGGCTTCGCGAGGGCCTTGCCCTGGACCCACTGGGGATTGTAAGACGTCCCCCAGTCCATTCTGGATTTGTCACTGTGCGTACACTTCATTTCAAGGCTAGCTATGCCACTGTCTTGAATGGATAAAATGCATTCAAACGATTTTGTATGACAAACATCAATTTACTCAGTCAGCGGGGTTTTTTTCATACAGCATTTAAGAACAACACCCCCACCCCCATCACGTTTAACCAAACAAAAATCATATGCATAAATGCTATCGATTTTTAATGCTCGTTTGATACTGTACATTTTGAAAACAGCAAACTTTGCTTACGTGAGATTAATTTTAATATACTAAAGACAAGGAAGATCATGGGCTTTGGAACAGAGAGGGGGAAGGGCAACTGCCAATATTCAATATTAAAAAATTCATTTTAAAAAAATCATGATTTCCTGTATTTCATTATTCTCTTTGTAAGTAATGCATTAAGTGATTTATGAGACGACTAATGTGCAATAATACTTTCTATTGTTCCTTCGCATAATGATTATCAAAACAGTAGCACGTTTGGGATCAAGCGATTATATTTGTCTAAATCGCAACTTTTCCACCTCTTTTGCATATTCCTGTTTCTTCTTCGAGCAAAGGATTTTTACCTTTTCATACATGTACCGTGCATAGGAATTTTTAAAAATATTAAGTTTTAAATTTCTATACTAGGACTGTGTAATGCCCTTATTCTTATCTGGATAAAGTCATAGCCTAGAGAGGATTCAAGTCAAGGGAACAGAGACGAAAGAAAGGGCAGTAAAAAATTACCCCATTGCTGATCTAAATTTAACGTTGATCACTTCTCGACGACCGTTTTTTGATCAAATTCTAACGGGGTCAAATTTTAAGAAATGACCCCAGTAGTCGTTTTTCAACGGGGTCACTATTTAATGTTACATCGACATTTATTTACACCTTACCAGCTATACGTGAATCACAAAAATCTGTGACAAAAAATCATGGGGCGCAACCCGATGACTCTGTTTACGCGTCTCTACGTTGGTTGGATTGATTGTTTGTTTTACGTCCCGTCGATAATTTTTTATTCATTGAGACGTCACCAGCTGTAGGTGAAGTACCACAAATTAGACCTATGCTTAGCGCTCAGGGCTGTAGCAGTGAGAGCTCTTCAACGTGCCAACGCTTACCGTGACACGGGACCTCCGTTTTCAAGGTCATATCTGGAGGACCTGTGATTCTCACTTCTAAATGTCGAGCGTTTGGCGAAGGAGCAATCATTACCTCTTTCTACGTCTTAGGTTTGACGCGGCCATGGCACGAGCGGAGCTCGAACTCACGACCTCCCGGTTACGAAGCGAACGCTCTAACCACTGAGCTACCGCAACCAGTCTGTTCGTTGGGTTTTTATGTCTGCTCATCACGCGCTTATGTGTCTTGATTTTATTGCCATTTATACTAGCTGAAAAAGAAACTATATAATTAAAAGTTAAATAAGGGCATAATGAATAGTCTTCGATGCTCTTCATTCTTAAAGGTATAATTTAATACACTGAACGCGTGTTTGAGTACTCAATGTTAAATATCGCTTTCGATTCGCCTTGATGGCCACACCACGCTTTTCTGGGGTTTCAAGCCTATGCGAGACGTGGTTGGTAATAGATTAGAATTTCTTGCATTCTTTGACAGTATTCAATGTATTAAAAAAACAGTGCTTTTTAAAATAAAATTTCGTTTGAGAGATGCCTTGCATGATTGAAAATGGTCATTTGCGTGTTGTTGGGATGCTGGAATCCGGGGTATCTCAAAGCAATGTGGCAAGGCAGTTTTGAGTTCATATTATCACTATACGAAATGCTTTATGGACACGATATCAGCAAACTGGGACCGCCCACGATCTGGACGCCTGCGTGTGACGTAACTACGGCAAGATATACGTATACACGGAGGTCACATTTATATAATTGATTCCAACCAACTTCTTTGACCGCTAGAAGCATCCCTGAACATCAACGGACAAGTCCCCGTACCGTAAGGAACAGATTGCGAGAGACCAACATCTGTCTTCGACGTCCTGCTATAAGTCTTGTTCTGCTCTGGCGTCACCGAGTTGCGAGATTAGCGTGGTGTAGGAGGCATTGTCAATTCAATAACAGAGATTGGGAGGAAGTTCTGTTTAAGGACAAGTCGAGACTTCATCTCGACAGCAGTGACGGTCGTGTTCGGACTTGCCAGAGAACGTTACATTGACGCTTGCGTTATTCAGCGCCGCAAATTCGGCGGAGAGAGCGATATGGTCTGAGGTGAATTACAATACAAAGAAGGATCACTTTTGTGATAATGGAGGCCAATTTAACCGGCGTACGCTACCGAAACGAGATTGTAGTCATTCCATTCTTTCACAATAACTAGCGTAACGTCATTCTGCAGCAGAACGATGCCCGACCGCACAACGCACTCGTTATTAGTTACTATTCATAGCAGCAAAACGTGGATGTGCTATCCTGGCCTGCAATATCACAGGATTTATCGCCTATAGAACGTGTTTGGGATGAAATGGAACGACGTCTACGTTAAGAGCCAAATCCCCTGCTACCTTGGATGCTTTATAGCGCATATGGCGAAACATTCCTCAGGCATTTCTACATAACATGATTCGTTTAATGCGTGAAGAATGCAAATGGCGGTCATACACGCTATTGAATTTCTGAAAATTTTTTGCACCCCTTTATACTTTCAGAAGCCGTTCGTATCAACCATAATGGACACAATCCGTGATTTGATATTTGAACTGACAATGTACTATATTAGATAATGATAAACATAATGCAACATAATATTTTGTATATGAATCTATAAATGAAATTACTAACCAACACAGTTTCTTTTTTTTCGCTAGTATATTTGCAAAATAACACTGTTTGTTGTACATATACAATCATTTGCTGTGTATTAAGTGGTTTGTCTTGTTTTATGCATTGTTCTTTTCAAAGATAACCGTTCGTTTTGTTTTATTAAAATACGTTTGTTCGTTACGTATAGGATCGTTAAATTTTTGTTATGCAAAAAAGTAAGTTTATTAAGCATTAATTAATGTCATTTGTAAAGTTTTTATGGTCACTGAAATAATATTAAGAGTTTATTTTATCTTATGTGGTATCATTTTTATTATTTTATCATTATTATCTTTTCCCTTTCCGCCGCCGATAGAGTTGCACCCCTTTCATTTTGGTTTTTGTTTGGGTTTTTTTATTTATAGTCGCCTGAGCAATTTTTCAGCTATCCGGCGACTGTCACTATTACCGGTGACGGGGCTGCAAATTTAGACCTATGCTTAGCACTAATGGCTTTTAGCAGTGAGGGTTCTTTTACGTGCCACACCTGCTGCGACACGGGACCTCCGTTTATAAGGTCCCATCCGAAAGACCCGTGACTCTCACTTCGTAATGCCGAGCTCTTGGCGAAGGAGCAATCACTACCTATTTTAACGTCTTAGGTTTGACGCGGCCGGCCCGAGCGGGGCTCGAACTCACGACCTTCCGTTCACGAGGCGAGAGCTCTACCACTGAGCCACCGTGATCGGTCCTTTCATTTTGGAAGACAGATACCAATTGCATACCTTGCGGTCGTCTGATAAATTAAGTGGCGGCCGCCAGTTAAATACATAGGCGACGTTTCTCAATAATATAAGTTTTCATGAAATTTTACGTACAATTCACTTGCTCACTATCTCGTTTCTGCAAACAAACAAAAATTGGGGTATATATTATCATGCCTGATGTAGAAATATCATATTCTAATAGTTCCTGCAAGGTTGTTGCAAGTAAAAATATCAAATCAGCTCTACTGCATAATTGGTCATTACTGTAGCAAATAATGAGAGAAAACTCTTTGGAACAATCTGGTTTCGAACCCGATACCCATACATTACAAGTTAGGTGATCTAACCACTGAGCTACCCAGGCCGATGTAATAGATTTGGTAATATTACATTATAAAATTTAAACCTATTTCGGAAATCATAGAAGAACTCTTCATATCGAGGAGATGGAAAAAATGTCAGAAGCGTCACGTACGTCCTTAAATCAATATTAATTCTATAGTCTGACTCTTACCGGCTTCCGTAAATCCCTCTTTCTAATTAAAGTTCTCTACTTTCTTTAATTAAAATTTTCTACTTGAATGGTTGCACTCTTCAAATGACTCGGAGCTCTCTAATTTTATCAATGTAAGCGTTAAGTCTATTGAAGAGATTTAAAGAGACACTACAGCTCATTTTGCTCAAAAATCGTAAAATGACAATTTTCCCAGAGCTTTCTCTAATTTTGTTGCATAGTTGAATGTATAAACTTTGCAAGAATAACACATTTCTAGAGTTGAAAATTCTCATTTAAATGCAAAAAATTAATACTTTTTAGAGGCCCTTTTTAAAATCCTTTCGGACGCATGCCCACGGACGGTAAACAATCCAGTGATAGGAAGCGCACAATGCTAAACCCAGAATTTTGACAGATTATGCGAGAAATGGGGTGAAATAGAACGAGATACAACTCATACGCGAACTAGTATTTACGTGGGGATATTAATATGACCCTCTAGCCACGAGACACACACGCAGGGTTTAAAAGTAAGTGATATTTTTATCAGAAGACGTGGCGTGTTTATAAAAAAAACACCAAAAAACCAAAAAAATTATATGGTTAATAGAGATATGGAAGAGTTTCGTTATAATAATGATTTATAATTACTTAATTATAAGAAGCAAGAAATAGTCCCATACTCGATAAGTGAGTGTGGACCCCTTTAAGGGGTATTTAAATAAGTTTCTACATAACACGTGTGTTTTCATACTGAATCATATGGTATAAATGTTCAAGTCAATCGGAATCCCTCGCCCTTTACTTACGCTTCACTAATATGGATTGATTTTAAGCCATAAACTCGCTATGAGTTTAGATAAATATAAACTCAGTATGCGAGTGGTTTTTGATCTTATTTGGTTTCAGGATTTCCCCCACCCCAAGAAACATTAGCTTAAAAGTATCAGTTAGTACTGGAAAAAGAAAAAACACTCTTACTAAATGTCAAAACAAAATGAGAGTTATGGACTTTGCGATGATCTGAGAATAAACAACAAAACATTGTCTTTGTTAGGTATGTTTTTTTTTAATATCAAAGCAGATATTGCTCTTACTCTGATCGGGACATTTTAGAATCCGTCGTCATAACCCGTACATTTGCAGAATCTTCGTTATTTTCTACACATCATTGCTGATACGCCTTCCTGTCTGATGTATGTGCGGGTCGTTCACTGAAGACTTGTAGATATTGTAAATATCGTTGTGGCTTTTTACGCTTCTGATGGAGTCTGTGTTCACGGACATGAGTATAGGCGACACTCGAGCAAAAGGTAAAGGTTTGATGCTTCCAGTGAACACTCCTGGCGAATTCAGTTGCCTTTTCAATTGGTCTACACGGTGTGTATTGTCTATGGGATGAACAGCATTCTTTTTCATCTTTGTTTTCGGACGCTGATTGCCACCTGCGTTTGTTTTATCAGAACCGTCGGTATGTTTTCCAGAAATGATGTCAGTTTTCTTTGCTTTGATGTAACGCCACCAACAACTTGCCAAAGTGGCTAGCAGAATAAGAAAGCTTCCCACAATCGGCAACACTACTGGCCAAACTTCAGGTGAACTAACGTTGACTTGGATGTCCTTCAAATACATGTATTTCAAAATACATTTTTCACTTTTATACAAATAAATGAATATCTTTCACCGCATGGAATTTAATTTTTTATTACGATTTCTCAATTATGTCCAATTCAGTGAGAAAACTTTGTATAGAGTTATATAGGGAGAGGCATTACATCACAATTTTTGAACATCGTAGGAAATGTACAGGTCTCAAATAGTTTAGAAATTGAACAGTTGTACTAAATGCAAGCAGATGAAGCCAAAACTAAATAGATCAACCTATGTATCCAATTTTTGGTTTGTAGCGAGTGCAGTTTTTTTGATACCGTAAAACACGTGACACTTACCGGAGTCTTTGTTGTGTTGTACATATGGTTATTGGTGCAACTCGCACTTTTTTTCTGATCGAAGCATTTACCTGCGCCCTTTTATGTCCAGCACCGGAAGAACCAAGGTCTTCATCAATGTAGTTCATCTGCTTTTAAAATGTTGGTCTACCTGATGGGTGTATTATCAACGAGATTTTGTTTATCATAAGCTTCCATTACCATAACTATGACAGAGATCTGAACATAATAAAGCATAGATACGTTTGATGTCCGTGTTAAGTCTTTTTTGAAAGACATCGGCCATTATTACCGCAACAAGAGACGAAGGACGTCATAGTGTAGTAATCTATCGACGACGTTGAGGATTGACGGGAAGAGAGATTGTATTTAAATTTTGTGAAATAAATCCCATGTACTTTATACTTTCAACATTGTTCAATGGACACTAATCCAATGAGTGACTCCACCTCCAAAATGCATTGAAATACAAAATATCACCATACTGTCTATATCTATAAATGATCAAAGACTATTCTTTTTGGTGAAAATTTCAGGAAGATTGCGTTTAGATCATATATATATGTATATATATATATATATGGGGCACATTGTGATGTAATCTTTTAAGAAGATACCATATATATATATATATATAGAGTTAACTGGGGTCTTCGCATCGTGGTTCCTACTTTGCCCACACGCATTTTGATGTTTTTATCTACAAACATGCATCCATATTTGATGAACTCTGTGGCATAATTGAAGTACTAGTAATTAAAATTTATTTAGGCCTGGGGTAATGCAAAATTAATCATTGACGTAAAGCGCGATCGAGACGCTACATATATATTGATTCTCAATATTTTTAAGTTTACAAAGCAAACAAAAGATTTGAATGAAATAATAACTAATTGAATTTAATAAGAGTGCTTGAAGAACAAAGACTTCCGCCAGGGCTGGATAATTCGCCCTCCAACAATCCTGAAGTCAGACAGCTCAGAATCCTGAATGTTTACCTTTCCAAAAATCCCGAATTCAAACCTCCCCCAAAAATCTCTCCAGAAAACCTACATTCAGATTTATCCCATATTCCAAACATCCTGTTTCCACATTTCAATTTAAGCTCCAACACCGGGATCCAGATCTTTTCAAAAGTCCTGAGTCCAGACCTACTCCAAGCTTCAAAGACCTGGATCCAGACCTCTCCAAAACTAAAAACAAAGACCTGGATCCAGACCTCTCCAAAACTAAAAACAAAGACCTGGATCCAGACCTCTCCAAAACTATAAACAAAGTCCTGGATCCAGATTTCTTCCAAATTCAGTCAATTTTTGCCTGTCACTTAGTCTATTTTGCTGTATTGGAAATAACACACACAACAACAACATTCTTTCCGAACAAAAAAAGTTTTGTTGATATTTTGCCTTGGTTTTCAATAAAAAGCGTTCTTGTACAGGGTGGCATCTTCTTAAGAGTCCTTGTAAACTAGATCCGTCCTTCAGGAATGTTTCCGAAGCGCGGATCCAAAGAAATGGTGGTCCTGATCTCCCTAAATATGGTGAAAAATACATATTGCAGCTTGTTTTTGATATTGTGAAATATACTAATCATTCCGTTGAACCCCCACCCATGGAAATGATTACCAGAGGCAGACTCTTTAAGACTCTTCTGGATCCACACATTTTGTATAGAATCTACCATGCTTTTGTTATCTAGTATCAGTTCATGTCTCTGTCCCCTTACCAAGGTTCAAGTTTAGAAAGCACCACTATAATTTCTAACACACATGCTCTCTCTCTCTCTCTCTCTCTCTCTCTCTCTCTCTCTCTCTCTCTATATATATATATATATATATATCACTTGATTTCTATTCATCTTATACCCTTACAATAAAATTTAAAATGATTTTAAAATAAAGAACATTGATACAAACCGATATTAAGCTCTAGAAAAATTGTTAACTAATAAGAATGTTCGAGTTGATGCCCCTGAGTTTATTACATCTTTTAAAAAACGACAGATAGTCTCATTTCAAGAAAGAAATATTAAATGATAAGCAAATCCGAGTCTGTATGTCCAGTTAAGAGAGAATCAAAGCTAGAAAGACATATCTTTCTATGTTAAAACATCTCTTCGTGTAAAAGAAAAATTTAGAACTCTATAAGGTGTGTATAAAAAAGGATATTTCTTTAAAGAATTGCAGAAGCGATGTATCTCTTAGGAAAAGTGATATATCTATGAGAAATATACCGGTATCTCTTTATGTAGAAATATACATCTCTAATTTAGAGAGATATCTCTTTCAACAGGAAAATATATCTTTAAAAATTGTCTTTCTAACAAAGAAAAACTTCTTAGCCGAATGGTACGTAAAAATACCTGATATTTTGTTTAAAAGTGCAGAAAAGGCGATAGTGAATTGGGTTTAACGTGCAGAGAATATACGGAATACTAGTAAGACGTGAAAATTCCTGCGTAGGGACAGATGTGATAGGAAGAATCAAAATACCGTTTTACAAATGTACTTTATTATTTCATTTTGAAGCAACGTATTTCTTGAAAAAGAAATTACGTGTACTTAAAAAAAAAAGCCACATACGGGTTATTTATCAACGTGCTGTCTGTACATGTAATACAACTGAATATATGCTTTATTGTATTGTATTTTTTAAAAATAAGAATTAAAACACCTTGATATTAGTTTAAATCTGGTTATTTTATTAGTTAATAAATAAATATTTTAAGTGTCAAGAAAAAAAACCAATTATATCTAATGATGTCCTTTTATATCTTAATTATTATTTATTACAAAGGAAATTGTACTATGAGAATTTGTTGAAAATCAGAGTGGGAATGCCTTTTCTCAAAATAATGCCTAAAGGTTATGCTGCTATATATTTCTCTCCATATATTCTTCCGTCTGTGCCTCTATCATGGGAGTGTGACATTATGTGTGAAACTGATGTTGGAAAATCGAATTTTAGTGAAAATAATAAAAAAAAAAATTAAAACACTTTGTTTTTAAACCCCTGCAATATGTGCTTTGTTTAGAACAAGGCTAAATAATTTGAATATCTGGTTTGTTTGTATGGTTGTTTCATTTTTTGTGAACTTTAACGCAATATTTTGATACGAGGTGGCATCTTTTTCACTGCGAGCTTTCGACCTTAAACTTTAATTCAAAAACACAGAGCAAAAGTACTTGAAATACACAGAATTATATCTTTTGTGAAAATACTACTCCTGTTATTTGATTGTGATTTAAGTGGCTGAAAAATTAGGGGGCTGTGATTCTTATTTTCTGTGAAAGAAAAAGCTGCTGATGTTTATAACGCGATGATTAAAAGGTTGAAATCGTTGAAGTTGGTGGGTTTTAATATCCAAGTTCGATCCCAGAGATTACCAATGTTTTGGGTTTTTTTCCCCTTTCATTTTATCATATCTATATTTTAGTATCCATCCAATATGTAGAAATAAGTAATAACGCGCGTATGTATTAAGGCAGTATGCCTCTCCCGACATATTTGCTCTTGAATGAAATGAAACCATATTATTTCAATTCTGGTAGGCTTTCCATGCTTTCAATGTAGAAGTCTGGTCACAAGTACAAAGCGGGCTCGTGTCTCCGCTCAATTAAGATTAACATGGCAACAAATTGAACAGCGAGTTTCCAGTAAAGTATGACTTGTCAGGTACGTTCCAAGCTTTCACCTGATAAATAATTTTCATGATTCTACAAACATACATATCTTCAACCAAACATGGCCAAATCTCTCAGTCTGGCATTTATCTTCCAAGTATTGAATAATACGAACCGATATCACTTTTAAAGGTTTATGCCAGATTTCGACACCAGGCAATTAAACTTTGGAACTGAGTTTTTGCCCTGGTCAAATTATCCGTCTCTAGCGCGGGATGAAATATGCAGGACAAGTGACCGCGATTCTAGGACTATCAGCATCTAAAATTTTGGACAGTGTGAAAATTTCTTATTATTTGCAATCCCTCATGGAAACCATATATACCAGAATCGATGTCAGATGAACAATCAATACCAGGTAGGCAACGTGAAGTTTACGAGATTTATCTTTTCTAATTTGAATGATTTATTCATTGTGTGTAATATATTTGTAACGTCTTTTCAAACCTTTTCTCAATTGCATATTTTAAAGTTGTACATAGAAAAATCTACAGTACAGTGATTTTTCAGGAGGTATTCTAAATAAGCAAAACACATTAGATATATACATGTATATATATTTAAATACATATGTAAGCTAGCTTGCCAACAACAATAAAATCTCATTAAAGACAATGACAGGAACGAAAACGATACTCCACTTAACACAATGTACAGTAAGAAGAAATACTTGGACATTTAACATATTTAGAGCATTCAGACATCTACTGTTACAATGCTCTGCTTGTTCAAGGTGTAAGTAGTCATAACGGACCCATTCTTACGGCCTCTTGTTGATTCAACTAATTCTGACCAAATGAAAAGCAACCACAATTACCCTATTCTAAATCCATTAATTCTGAATATTCGTCCATACTAACTAAACACATGCAGTTCTAGGCGTTGATCAATTCACTGTTAGCCATTGACGTTATTCTTTTCTGTAATAAAATAAGTAGAAGTTGACCAGTGAGGTGTTTAGACCGTTGAGATGGGGATCATCTGAAACCTCTAGTCTTGCTGTTGATGGAAGGTAATGGTATGTTTTCTTATTACACGCCTCAATAGACTCGGCTTAAACTCCTGGTATAGTAATTCGATCTACTCTTTTTAGCGCAGTTTAAAAAATATAGTCCACGTGGTAATTTCATATTAGTGATTTTACATTCATTAACGGGATTAAGAAACAACAGCATGCAGTCTACACTTTGTACTGAAGATACTAGTATGATTTGAAATATGTAGTGATTTAATGTAACATGAGTATATTAGCATTTACGTTATTCAATTAGTATTTTTAAAAAATCATATGATCATAATTTTCGGTCACAGAAAGAGAATAAAAATACATATGAAATCCCTCATATATATAATGATTAATCCCCCAAAGGCATTCATTCAACCCCAGAATTGGTCCTCGAAATAATTTCATGAAAGTCGGGTCAAAGGTTAATGTGATTTTTATATTACAGTTTGACAATATCAATAATGTGGAAGGAATTGTTGGAAAGAACGCTAGTGAAGTCAATTGAAAATTATTCATCGTCCAGAATCCGTGACCATTGGGAATAATTCTCAAATACTTTAGAATAGATACATTTTGAAAGTAAAATTTGACAAGGAAATGAAATACCTAAAGCTGACAGTTTGATTACTAACTAGGGGCGCTCGCAATCTCTGATAATGCAATAAACTAAAGATTCTATGTTTGATTAGATAACGAGTCGTCAAATTCTCAATAGAGCATTTAATCACTATTATTGCTCCAAATATAATAAACATTCTGCAATATCTTTTATAATATGAATTTCATACACTATTGTAAATTAGTCCATTTCATAAACCCTGAGTAGAGATTTAAATATTCTTCTGAAATAAAATCCTGATTACATTCTCAATACAATTAAATTATGTATAAAAAAAAAAAGATGAATAAATAAATAAAGGACATGTAGTAAAAGCGAAACCTAGCTTTACTAAACCTTTGTTGAGTTAAACATTGCTTTTGTTAACGCTAAATAGCTAATTATATAAAACTGATTAGTACAATATTACATAAGAATGAAGGGAATGGTGAAAATAGCATTGCTTGAACATCATAGAAATGTGTTTATAATAGATATCATATGTTAATTGATTAATTAATATCTTTCCAATGTCGCTGCTTTCACATGTGTTTATTGGAAAATTTGATGTTAAACTGCTTAGAAATGATGCATTCTTTCACTTATACAAAACATGTCATAAACGACCCCCAAAAATATGGCCCATGGTTTTGGGCCTGTTAGTTTTCTACTCAAGGTGTAAGAACTTGGGACGATAAACACGGCGAGCGTTTCGAAGTTAATCTGTAGGAAGTAGCCATTCAAAGATCAATGGGCCCCAGTGATTTTCTGAGCATCGATCATCCCAGCTGTTTGTACCTGTTACTTTCCATAATTACCTCCATACTTAGGCATGTTATGGCTGCTTTTCGTCTGTTTAAATTATCCGTTTTTTAATGACGCCAATAATATTTCGATCCCTCTGTGCAGAGCACCGATTGACATTACTGCCTGACATTATCAAGGACAACTCTAGTCCATGGAATAATATCGATTTTTATTGAAGTCCTTATAACTGTACTGGACATGAAGTATTTTATCCCAACATCAATAATTATATGAATTACTACATTAGCATTCTTTGTTTTACCGGTAATTCATTGATCATATACGTACAATTTACGTTTTTGTTCATCTGAGCCAAACGTGATATTTATAAAATAAATAAATAGATGAATAAGAAATAATAATAAAAAGATCAGAAAAAATCCACCTTATATCTTTACGTAAGTTATCACTGAACCATTTACTATGAAACTTGGAATACAGGATTCTTGTATAAAGTTGAATCAAGTGGATCACACACGTAAAGGGTATTACGGAATGTCAACGATGGTACAGGGCATTTAAAGATGTCAAAACTTCTGTAATAGCATCTTTTTGTAGTGTAAATTTAAGTTTCGGAACATAGATGAGGCCACGACAGGCATTCAACGTTATTCAACGGAATATGAAGGGAAAATCTACCAAAAATGGTCTCATGAAGAACAAGTCTTTGCTTTGACGAATTAATGCTCGACCAATTCGAAACACGTGGCTGTTGGGACCCAAAAGGCCTTTCCGTTCTGAAATTCATATATAAGAACGCGGTACTTCATTCAGAATTATCCGTTGAAAAAACGTCATTAGCTGGTCTTGAAACTTTTAAAATAAATAATGATAAATTCATTTAAAAACTTGTTAATGGCACAAGAGACCCTTGGGCCACATCTCTCACCCGAGTTACCTTGATCATCATATAAAATGAAAGGCCTAGCCATAAGAAATATATATATATATATATATATATATATATATATATATACACACACAAGATATGAAAGATCTACCTTAAATAGTTCAGAACTTTGAATCGGTCAGAATTTTATTAAAAGTAGGTCAAACTTCCAGGTCAGGTCACAAGATCACACACCACTGCATCAAATAAAAGGTCTTACCGTAACGAATGTATATACAAAATATGACAGCCCTAGCTTAAATAAGAGATATTTTCAAAGATTTTCAATACACTTACTGTGGCCACACCCTATCCCCGGGGACCATGGTTTGAACAAACTGGAATCTACTTTATGTTAGGAAGATTTTATGTATATATTATATTTAAACATTTTTGTTCTTGAGAAGTTTTTTAAAAAAAAGATTTTCCCGATATATTCTCGTGTAAAACCTTGATTCCCTATACTGGTTCCAACCTATCTACCGGTGACCATGATTTGAACAATCTTGAATCTAATGTGTATCGGGAAGCTCTTGTGAATTTACACTTTTTTGGCACTATTGCTCTTTAAAGATTTCCCTATACATGTATATCAGCATTTAAAACTTTGATCCTCTATTGTGGCCCCACCCTACCCCGGGGTCCATGACTTTGAATAAACTGGAATCTACACTTTATCAGGAAGCTTTCATATAAATTTAAACTTTTCTGGACCAGTGGTTTTTGAGAAGAGGATTTTTGAATGACCCTGCCTTATTTTTGCATTTTCTTAGTTTTCATCCCTTTCAAGGGGGATGTTCCTTCATTTGAACAAACGTTAATTCGTTCTACCCAAGGATGCTTTATGGTAAGTTTGATTGAAATTGGCCCAGCGGTTATGAAGTTGATGATATTAAGTTTATAGATGGACAGACGGACTACGGACAAAATGGGATGAGAAAAAACTCACTTCAGCCTTCGGTGAAAAAACGAGAACACCGACACTTTTTATATTTCTTATAAGAAAAGAAAATCGTCACAGTGGCGTGAAATTTGAGTGGACAGACGAATTCAGAGGAAAACTGATATGGTCAGCAGTGGGGTCTCTGTAAATGGTCAGCAGTGGGGTCTCTGTAAATGGTCAGCGGTGGGGTCTCTGTAAATGGTCAGCGGTGGGGTCTCTGTAAATGGTCAGCGGTGGGGTCTCTGTAAATGGTCAGCGGTGGGGTCTCTGTAAATGGTCAGCGGTGGGGTCTCTGTAAATGGTCAGCGGTGGGGTCTCTGTAAATGGTCAGCGGTTTGTTTTCACATATAGGACTTGGTCACTACTTCATTTGATATAATCTTTTTAAAAAGTTAAGCTAAATGCATTTCATGTTTGAAAATCCATCTAACCGCCTCCCTTCTTGTTTACACAAGGTTAAAAAGGGTAAATGGAGTCAGTGGAGTACCTACAACCCTCTGTCACATTCGACTGTATAAGCTATTGACAAAGGACACAATCTGTTGACATGCCTACTATTTAACCTCCTGTATTAAAATCTTAAGCCTTTGCAATCTATCGAAAGTTAGACCAAAGTGTAACGCATTTCCCCCACTTATATATACAAAACTTATGTAATCATGAAGGTCTTTCTTTTATGAATGTTCGCTGAAATACTGAAGTCCAAACACCTGCTTTGCCTGTGCCGTTTTCTCAAATATTGTTCTCCGAAAGAAGTTCAATTTACCAATATCGATTCCATAAAATCTCAAGGTCGATATATATTTATATTTAGACCGAAAGTTTGAATAGGTAAACTCTCCAATACGAATAAAAACCCGGGACGTTCGGTATTAAAATGTAATTTAGTAGCTGCCCTTGTCCTTTAAATGTTCGACGATATTTTAATGCGTGAATGATTTTAATATCAAAGTAATCAGTAGAACAGTAGATGACACGGTGTTAGCATCTTGATTGCAACTTACACACCTTCCGAGATTTCTTGTGCAAACTTGAGTCAGGTAAGAACTTTCATTGCCAAAAGAAAGTCTAAATAATTTTAATTTTAAAAAACACGTTTATTTCTTTATGTTTAAATAACTCCCAGTTTTTTAATTTGGGAGGAAATGTACATGTAACACTTAATAAAATCATTTTCCGTCGGTGTTGTCATATTTTACAGAAAAAAAATGATAAGAATTGGATTTTTAAACTTTCAAATGGCTGATTTTTATCAACTACAAAACCAATTCTTTGTTAATGATTTTGGATTCTGAACTGAAAGCAAGCATTATATATTAAACATGCACAGATAATTTCTTTTTATTGATTTCGCACGCTAAGGTAATGATATAATGTGCAGATTCCTATAGCATTTGAAACCAAAATAAATATTTTTCTACACAAGTTCTACACAAGTATATGATTACAAGTATTATGTTACCAAAATATTACTGGTTCAGACATTATATAAAACTTAAACAATTCGATATCGACATTTTGTTGCTTTCGTTTTTCAAAGTTACAAAGTCCTGCACCACTTAATAGTGATATATTGATATCTGGCATCTCAAATATCATACAGACGAACAGCATGGCGGTCTGACAGGAATGTAATCGTTTATGATTGCTTATGGAGAGGTGGGGTTTTCGACCCAATAGACATTTAGATAACACGGTCCCAATCGTGTTTTGGATTTCATTTTATCGGTATATCTGTTTTCACTCATATGTCGTTTCGATATATCCCAATGAACTCGAAATAGAAGGCAGGACAGTCTTCCATGTCTGCATCATACTTGGATATTTTGTGGATCATACATACAACTAACAACTCAATTTTATGACAAACGACGTGACTTCCAACTTCTCCATTGTCCACTTTCCATATTTATAGGCAATATTCATATGGTATTTACGTCTTTCAACTGATTCAACACGCAACAGAAGGTTTTGCACATGACCAATTTTTAAATCAAACAATCTACTGACAAATAAGTTGATGTTAAAGGTGTTTTACAGTTTCGTTTACAGTCATTTCGCAAATTTTATGGTCGTTATAATGATCTTATTTGCAAATACAACCTGTCGTTTAGGTCGAATGCTGTCCGGCATGTTTCATACCAATTGTTAGGCTATTCTTTACATACTAAATTTTACTAAGGATTACTCCGTTTATCTAATTAAGGCGGTTGTGACCGGTCAACAGGGGATGCTTACTCCTCCTAGACACCTGATCCCACCTCTGGTGTGTCTAGGGGTTCCGTGTTTGTCCTACTTTTAATTTTGTATTCTTTAAACAATCTGATAAATTGATTACTGTTCGTTATCTTCGCTTTTTTATATAGAAAGTACATAAAACAAATAAGTAAAGTGGATGGCTGTGTCAGTTTTCCGTAATTTTTTAAACTTTGGGTCAAAACGTGTCATCGTGGGAATTCACTGTTTTCATACAGAAACATGTAAGAAAATTCTTTAAAAATCTCGAAAACCACAAGGTTCGATTTGTCAATTTCTGATGAAAACACCCTCACATAGTTTAGATCCAAATTCCCACACCATGACCCCGGGATTAAGCTTTTTACTCTCTCTCTCTCTCTCTCTCTCTCTCTGTATATATATATATATATATATATATATATATATATATATATATATATAGTACTTGATACTTTGGAATATTTCTTTTTTAATCAAGTTCCATTGATAGTGCTTCTCTCAGGTTGAAAGGTAGTTTTTGACTTGCTTGATATTTAGAACTGACAGCGATATCTGCCCTACTGACTGTTTTAAGTACAAATCAATAACTATTATGAGAAAGATAAACTGGAACATCCTTGTTTGGTTAGTGTAAACTATTAATGTTTCATTGTTGTCGTGCAAATAAAACATGCAGATTGCACATATAAAAGAACTTTAGAAAGATATTTCGCGTCGTTTAGACACTGATTTGTAGTCCATCTATTTGCAGGGAGTGTGGCAATGATACAGTTAAGAGGAAAGGATTGCACAAATTATTGCGAATGGACCTTTCAGTTTGAAGAAGAAAAATTTCAATTCATAATGTAAGTTTTCTAGAAATTTAGACGGGCTATAGGAAAGAGAAGATGCCAACAAATTCTCGGAACAAGAAGCGAAATAATCGACCGCCTCCAACGAGAGAGGCCGAATACAAGGTCATGATAGACACTGTGAATGATGTGTGTCTGGAAATCAGAAAATTTGCCAAAAAGTACCTAAACACCGTTGAAGTGAACTACGAAAGCTGTGCAGCTTGTCTGGACGAGCTGCTGACAAGCTGGGAAATGGAGGCCTCGCAATTCTCTACCTCGAAAGAGTTCTGGGACAAACACAAAATTAAGCAAGTTGAGGAGAATATTAGAAAGAAACAAGATTACAAGAATTTAGTGTTTATATGTGAGAGAGCCAGGACCTTTGAACATATGATACCAAACATCCGAGAGAGTCTTGTGGAATGTGCAAGAGATCATCTTTACAAATACTGTCGGAGTTTTATTGAAGAAACTTACGAGGAAATTCAAATTCGACCTATAACTGAGTATGAAGAATTAATATCAGCAAACAAAAAAGATATTGACCAGAAAATAGCTTCTTTGAACAACAATATATTAAAATACGGTGAAATGAAATCGCCATTTCGCGATTTTATATTCAAAGGAAACATCCATGCGGCTCTAATGGAAGAAATAAGTGTTCTGAACATCGAAATTTCTCATGCCATCAAGAAATGGATTGCAGACGATGCTTCATATCCAGAGCGGTTATTACAAGAGATATTTTTCAATAATTCTTACAAGGAAAATTTAGCTGAAAACATCCGAAAGTTAGAAGATGACAAGCAAGTGGCAATAAAAAACTTAGATAAGAGACACAGAGTGAATTATGCAGTGATGAGAGAACATGCTAACCACAAGAAAGAGAAGCATAAACTCAAGAACAGCTTAGAGACTGTGAATTTGAAATTGGAAAGGTTGGATAAACAAATAGAAAATAAACACGCAGAAATCAATGACTTAAAAGAAGCTGTGACGGATAAGACACCAATGGCTCCTAGAGATCGCCAAGAGTTGCGGCGAACATTAGAAAAAGCAGAGGCCGATTTGGATCGTCTAGAAGAGCGGAAGAGTGTGATGGAGAGACAACATGGTCGATTAGACCGAGATCTTAAAAGAGTGTCCGACAGGACATACGAACTCAAGGTCGAAGTTGTAACCAACCGCCACGACCAGGAAGAGATGAAACAGGGAATTTTAGGCATTGAAATAGAAATGAAATCTATCATGGAACGACTGAGCAGCATTGATGAAAAACAAGAAATCCTTAAAAGAGTGAGAGAACTAAAATTGTCACCTGACACATTAAGAAGGATTAACACCAAAAGGCAGGAATTCAGTACAAAAGGTAGTGATTTGCAGAAAAATCCAACGAAAAATGAAGTAGTTTTTTTCTTCAATCCTTCACAATTCCTTAGAGCTACATCCACCAGAATTGATTTTGTAAGAAATTTATAAGATATATTGAAGAACTGTGATGATGGCTATCTGGGTTAGCTTCAGTTAACGATAAAGTGTGCGCAAGAGGAGTATTGCTAAGTAGTCATTAAGCATATAACGATCAAATATTAAGGTATTCCTGAAACATCATCGAATCTAATATTTATCCAAATTATTTAAGCTAGAAGACTGAAAGGTAAATTATGATAACTTTTCTAATGATTACTCTTTCGGTAGACATTTTTGTGCATAACAAGAGCTAAAATAGTTAATCTTAATACTTTATCTCGGAGTAATATGCATGTCAGAGAGTCAGATTTTCCTTTGTTTAACTTGCAGACAGATTCTTTACTGTAGTCACTGTATATATACATATAATGAACAGTATTGCGGTCATTTTCTGCAGTTTATTCATGTACTGTAGGACAAAGGTATGAAGCATTCGTAAGCGGAATTTGAAAAAGAAGAAATGATAAGGAAAAGACGATGCGACACTTCACACGCACACACCCACACCCCAAAACATTATCCATTCAATCGGATTAAAATACTAGAAATAATCATAATTTGGGACAAAGACAATGTAATTTTTTTTTTAATTAGTATAAACTACATCAATGCGAATTTGATGGAAATGCAGAAAGAATTTTTTTTTTATCTTAATCTTAGTCGGATAATTTTTGGTTTAAAAAAAAGCCACTGATCATTTTATTCTTTCCTTTTATTAACTGAATTTCAGTTGCTCTGTCACTTCAAGAACTCGTGTAACTAAATTCTGGACCATACAAGTCCGTGCTACTACTGATCTACTGTTTATGATTATATTTATAGTATTTTAATCCGATTGAATGGATAATAAACGCTCTAACATTGTGACCCTCTTTCTCAGAGTTTAAAATATTTAGCGATACCTGTCTTTAAGAACAACGAAGAGATCTCATTTTTCTTTTAAATCTAGGTTTGACTTGTTCAAGAATAGAATTCGGCATGCCAGTATGTTTGTTTATTCTAAGCAAAAAGCATATTTGCACACGTCTCTGCCCTGGAGCTCGACTATTTCTTGGGTGTATACAATTTTACGTTTGGCTAGGCAGAAAACACACCATCCCTTGCGATCAAACTTCGGACCACTTTCTCGAAGTGGTTGTCGAAAAGGAGAATTCTTAACATTCAAGTGCACTTAGAGTGACATATCGATCCAAGCTAACATGTCTTAAGATTTTGTTACACACCCCTAAAAACACAATGGCGCTCGTCTCTAAGTCGTGATAACCACACGGTCAATACACAACACGGTCCGATTCGGGCCGTGTAAACACTTCCTACGAACTATAAGCAATTTGTTTTTCCTATAAAACATAGGCAGTGACATTAAAAAATTAAAAAAAGTTTTATCTTTATATCTAAGGGGGTGAAGCACTTCGGACAACGTAAATACTGTCAAGCTTGTAAATCGACAAGGAATTAAAACCGATTATATATTATTTTGAAATACTCAATGCGTTTCACGAAGATGCTACACCGTTTTCTCAAAATGCATAAAAGACGGGCGATGTTTCGAATGCTTATTTTTCTCTGTATATTTTGAACATGATAAAACCTTTCTAAACACAAGAAAACGATATTATTCAGTTTTATTATTTTTACTACAAACTTTGGAATGCTTCTTACCGTTTCCATTTTCTCTTTTTCTTTTCTTTCCTTTTTTCTAATTTATTATTATTATTTTTATTTTAAGAATTATCATTATTTTTTGTTTGTTTTCTTTTTTATTTTCTTGTTGAGTGTTTTTTAAACAAATGTTATCTTTGTAGAGAAGTCTCCTTCGCCACTAGTGCATGCACAGCTAGGTACTCTATACAGTATTAAAGTGTGCTTTTATGTAAATAAAATTTATCAGCACTTAACATAGAGCTTGGAATCATATAGCCAGATTTTAGAGGTTTTTTATTGTTATTTTTAAATAACCTGTAATTTATGCGTGTTGTTAAATTTCAATTGTGACTTTGTGTCTGTTTTATTCATTTACAAGGAAAAACTTTAAATACAGTATACTAAAGAAAAAAAGGCACACCCCAAAATTCCAACTTACAACACAGCTAGTGTTGGAATAGAGGATTTTTTTCTAATATCTAATTTATTCAGGGTATATATATATATATATATATATATATATATATATATATATATATATAAACGTTTTAAAGTGGTGATATATCAGAGAATAAAAGGTTTTGATACTAACTGCTGCCTTCAATTAATCAAGCACAATAATGACATTGCAAAATCGGACTTTTGTCAAATAATGCTTTATGAATGAATACAAATCTTCTGTCCCCACATCAACAGTGATCCTTTAAAGTACAAAATGATGATATCAATCAAATATATCATCATAAGATTCCAGCTGGGGGTCAGTGTTGGATTATAATATATCTGATAAATTGCACGGCTGATCTACATCGACCACTGCATAACACTGAACAGTCGTGTTCGTGCTGATTGCTTTGATAATAGCTGACATTTTTAAAATGGATATCCATCGATTCTCTATTGACAATATACAACTGAAAAGATTCATCCTCTGACATCATAATCAAGAATATATTTCCTTTCATAAAACCAGTCATTAGGAAGGCATGTCTTCTTAACAAAATTTTAATCTTTGTTCAGAGATGTATCATTTAATCATTTCCTACTTAAAATATACACATGTACATACAGCTCATCAAATACCTGAATTATAACTCGTTCTAACACATTTTTTTTGCAGTCCAGCTGGATGACGCTTGTCGCTACGTCGCTTTCCACATAGGGCGGGACTGGAAAAGGCTCTATGATCGTCTGCCTTTTGTGCCCCCACGTGACCCAGACAGGCGACAAAAGGACGTGGAAGTCATAGATACCATTTCGGCCCGTCAGGACAAAACCCCCGAGGAATCTGCATTACGTTCTCTGGAGAAATGGCGCTCATTTAACAGACAGGGTGACATTGTCCAGCTAATCAAGGGACTTCGTAAATTGAATAAAGTGGACTTAGCACAAAAACTGGAGAGTAAATTCACGGTGCAGAATGTCTATGGATAAACCTAGCAGTCGCACAGCCAATCAGCCTCACTGTCGGTGAATTGCAACAAACGATGCAAACCATTTTGTGATAAAATAATCTCTAGTCCAACTTTTCAGTACGCATTCTCTCTAGTTCACGCAAGCTGTCCTTCAGTCGCTGAATCATCATCTCTGATTCCAGTATCTGTTAATAAGTCATATGACTATAATATCTCTAAGCATTGCTGAGATGATTGTGATATTTGCTTCAGTTCGTATATTGTAAAATTATACCTCTGTTTGAAGTGCCTCTTGTTTTTGTGCCGTCATTTTCGACGCCTTCTTGGATGTTTTCGTCAGCTGACCAATCTTTTTCTCCAGTTTCCCCAGTTTCTTTTTTATTTTCTCTTTTTCCATGTTAATATCGATTATACCCTGTAACAAGTCAATGAAAATACAAAGTTACAAGACCGGTGTACTTTATCAAAAACTTTAGTGAGATTTCTCGGAAACATTTTTGAGTGGGGTTTAATAGAAAAACTCATTTAGTGAGCAAATCAATTGACAAATTATAAATCAAACATACCCATTTCAGGAGACATGTTCAATATTACTATGAATAAATAAAACACTGAACATAGTTCCATACCTTGAAATAAAATATGAGAGTAATTCTCTCAGTCGGGCCATTTTTGCCGATCCGGAAAACGAATAAAATTTTGATTTCGACCCCCACGAAGTCGTACGATGTACCTAATACATCGGAAAGGATTTTTTTTGGGGGGGGGGTCCATAAATTATTTATCTGCCTTGAGACATTTGAAGTATGATTTCGTCAAATTTTCATATTGGAAGATGCGTTTTGCTACTTATACTACTTATATTCAATTAAGTCACTCGGGTAGCCTGTTGTTATTCGTACCCGTTGGTCGTGCATCGTTCTAATCGTAACGAAATTCTTTTGGTACAGTTGACCAAATTTAGCGTGGAGCATCTATGGTGTATATGGAACAAAAATTTGAGAATTTCGTGATTTCTGGGCCCCCCACCCCCCTCCAGAACGGGTCAGTAACATAATTTTAAAGAATATGCAATCTTTAAAAGTCCACCTCACATACAGACAGTCATGATGAACAATGACGCTTCTATTAAAATTGTGAAATGTATGACCCCTGGTTCGGGAGTTTTGGGTGCCTGGAAGAGCTGTATGTGTTATATTGGTTTAAAAAATTCTTTTAAAAATCTTTTTGACTCCTGAATACCTCGACATCCAGATTGAGTACATAGTTAGAATGAGTTTTCAAACCTCTACAAACAAGACGCTCACAAGCCTTATCGCTCACCTGAGTATTAGTTAAAAGTATCACTAGTCCCAAGGGCTACGAAATCTATAAAAAAAAATTCCTGTTATGAACAGCTGAGCTAAATTTTAATTTTCCGCAAAACTACACATATAAAACAAGATGTGTTCTTAAAATGGCTATAATGATGAAAGGCTTTACAGAATATAACGCATTAACGTGAATTGACTAATTTTGACCTGTCCAACAGTCAAAACCCTGGGGTTGAGAAATTCACAAGTTTGCTACATCTTTTTCAGAGAAACATCCTAAAGATGCATTTAGTTTTATACCATATCAGAAAAACTCAAGAAGTCTTTCAAATGATAAAGACAGTAATGACTATGATAATTTTGCTCCAACCTTGGAACCAAACCCTTACTCCCTAAGATCGGGGGAATTTCCAAATGATAAAGACAGTAATGACTATGATAATTTTGCTCCAACCTTGGAACCAAACCCTTACTCCCTAAGATCGGGGAATTTCCAATTTTGGTAAATGATTACTTACTACTTCTGTATAACTATTAAGTTTCAAATTAGTATCAATAGCATTAAAGAAGATATTATTATGTTTTACACATATACACTGTATATACCAAGACTGTCCTCAACCTGGATCAGACCCTCTACCCTGGGGATCAGGAAATTTACCAATTTTGGTATAGGCCTTCCTGCTCTATATTACTATGCATTTAGTTTTTCTTACACATGTGTGGTTCTAGAGAAGAAGATTTTTGAAAATTGGTCATTTTTTGGCAGTTTTTGTCCCACCCCTAAGGGCTTATGGGTGCATGAGTCTTGCAATTTACAATTTTACCCCTAGTCCCAAAGACGCTTCATACCATATCTGAAAAAAATTTAAATTACAGTTACTAAGAAGTTTAAAAGTGTTCAACTGTTAACACATTCAATCATTGACCATTTTGGCCCCATCCTAATACCAAAACCCCTACCCCTGGGATCATGAAGTTTACAAATTTGGTAAAGGGCTACCTGTTCTAATATCTATTTAGTTTCAATTGCATTAAAGAAGATGTCTTTTAAATGTTTTACACCTAAATACTATATACCTAGTTTAGTCCCGCCCTGGAATCAGAACCTCTACCCCAGGAATCATGACCAATATGTGATTTTTAATCATTTTCATACTCACTCAAAAATTTTTGGGGGGGAGGGGGGGGGGTATAGTTGCTTTAGTGCCAGTCTGTCCGTTTGAGCTCGTATCTCCTAAAGCTTTGATCAGAAATTGATAATTGATCACAAATGTTCCTTGAGACAAGGTCATTGGGACTAAGGTCTCAGTGATCTGTTTGGAAAGGTTAAGGTCACTCAGAACATATAAAAGTTCCTTATTTCAACAGTTTTTGAACATGTATTGATCATATATTACACAAATAAGTAATAGGCAAATAAACTTTCAGACAAATGTTGTTGAGGTCATACTGTAAAGGTTCACTCAGAACATATTCCTTATATATGAAAAAATTTCATTTCAACTTTCAAACAAAAGTCTTTACGCAAAGGTCAAAGTCACTCAGAACATTTATACCTTATATATGCAAAAAAATTATTTGAAAAGTTATTGATCATAGTGCATATGAGATTTGGGCAAAGGTCATTATGCAAAGTTCAAGGTAACTTAAAACATATGGCTTGCATATGAAAGGCTTCTATTTCAACAATTTTCCAAATACATGCCAAATATACATATGTACATGGTAAAAGCCTATTAAACCTTTGAAATGAATTTGATCATACTTTACACAAATATTTTTGGACAGGAACTTCTGAACAAAGATCACTCAAAGAATTTCTTGAAAGGTCAAGGCCACTCAGAACACATGCCTTATATAAAATATCACGTAGAAAGACAACACTAGTTATGCCCCCTTTGTAAAAGAGGGCACATATGGTTTTCCATCTGTCTGTTGGCCAGTCTGTATACCATTCTTGTCCACTCAATATCTTGAGAACCTTTTGCTTAGCAGACATCAAACTTGGTGCATTGGTATATCATAAGAGGTAGATGAACACTATTGATTCTGAGTTCACATGGTCAAAGGACCAGGGTCAAATTGGACATAGTAATATATTGTCTCCTACATTTTGAGAATTATTTGTCAGACTGACACCAAATTTGGTATATGGGAACATCCTAAAGAGTAGATGACCCCTATTGATTTTGAGGTCACATAGCCAAAGGTTATGAGTCAATATCTTGAACTGTTTTGGCAATACTATCAATCAAATGATGCATGTGTAAAACCCCTTTCAATTTTGCAACATAGGGGGAGGGAGGAGGGTCCTGAAACATTTCTTGTTTCTGATTAGTGTTATGATGAATACCTTGCAGGAATCCTATCTTGCCATCATAACATTTGCTTTACAAGTAGAAACACACCTGAGCACTAAATATTTGCTTTACTAGAAGAATCCTATCTGAGCACTAAACATTTGATTTACACATAGAAGAATTTCCCATCTTTTTATCACATTATTCATCATATGAAGTGGTTCATTGGTTACATGCACTTTAGGGAGCATCCATCAGTTTTACTGACACTCTTCTAACGATTTGAAAGATATATATATATTTTTTTTTACCCTCATTCTGGCACATTAACACACTAGTATGACCAATATGTGATTTTTAGTAGTTTTATGAAATAATATCACTGTAACAGTATCTAATCCTAACAAAGTTAACTGTATTTGGATTTCTTATGTTAAATAAACATAAGTAAAATTTCATGAACTGAAGATTAAATATTATCAACAAAATCACTACTTTCCTATTGCTCACTGTGACGAAGAGGACAAAAGTGTGAAAGCATAAATATCCCTAGCCCCATGTATAAAGTTGCTGTATATAATAAAATATACCATAAAATTATCCCACAGTATATACTCTAACTGTCAATTATCCCTATATATATGTACATGGTTGAAAGGATTTTACAGGTGTTATAACAGCCCTGTTTTTGTTTTTGGGTTTTGGGGGGGTTGGGGGGGGGGGTTGGTTATGATCAATGCTAATGATATGGAACTTGTTATGTAGCTTCTTGAATTACAGTGTACATGCATATGTTTCATGATTTTGAGTGTAATCATGGAAAGTAATGCTTCACAGATTTCCTCCAAAAAGTTCAAGGGATTGATATATTTTCCATCAATTTTTTAATTCATGATTAACAATTACTTTTGTACCAGATGATCCACTTTCACAAGGGTTTCTGCATTTTATATACAGATTAAATTTTAAAAATCACTAAGTACCTTTCTATAGACCAATTTTAGTTTGAATTTATTATAATTGTGACTGAGCCACTTTAACATTTTCTGCAAATGGAAAGCTGGAAGAGGATTTGTATTGTTTTAATAGCAATATTGCTATATTTTTACAAAATTCATGTTGAAATGGTTCTGAATTTCTAAAACTTGGTCTTTTTCCTATCACAGGAGTCATTTAGTTTGTTCCTTATATTCACAACTTCCTTTCATTAACCAATATTTAAGCAATCTCTTTTTATTTGTGGGAGACTCAGTATATCTTGATTTATCAATAATGACATTTAACATACTTCGTGATGGAAAATGCATAAACCTATATTCTGCCTGGTCGGCTTTCTTTTAAAAAAGGAATTTGTTTCAATTGATTTTAAAAAGACAATCTTTATGTCCTTACACACATCTATTGAATGAAATGGCTTCCAGGAGATAAGGTATTGAATTGACAAAAAAATGAGTCTATCTAAAAAGAAAGAATCACTAATATCATGTCTAGGGGGACATGCACCACGAAAACGACATAATCAAAAGAATTCAATCTGTTAAAAATGAAGGACTTTTGAACTACATTTTGTTGTCGAATTCTCTGAATGTGATAGGATATCATTACCTGTTGAGAAATAATTGACATGAATAAGATTGTATGCTATTAAATGGGCCAAAGTTCTCAATACACAAACTTAAAGGTTTATTTGATTTCTTAGTCATCTTTTTCTATCTGAAATGCTGTTTAAGTTGCCAGACAGGACAATTCGTAGCTTGGTTGTTCATGGCAAAACTGTGTGCTCACGTGGAATGAACTCACGAGCAGCACCCACACAACCTGTGTAATCTTTTGTGGGATGCATCTGTCAAATTATTATACAGTTGATTTATAGTGGGGGTGGGGGTGCATTTTCACTGATTTTATACATTGTTTCTACCTAATGAAGGTTAGAGTAAGGCTGGTATTTGATAATGTTAAGGACACTTTGTGACAAATCCCAGGAAAACAGGTTTTCCATTTCTTCAATTTCATTCGATGCTAAGTATTATTGATCTTTTGTGACCTTCCTCTGTGCATTAATGACAATGAAGTAACTGTCCCCTCCACCTTCTGCAATTACTGAGCAGTTTCTTTAACTACCTATCATCTGCAGATTTTCTGTTAGGTGTTATGTCAAGAACATTTTCAAAACACACACCACAGGGGTTTTGAAGAGAAACAAAATAACCCTAACCACACCCCTAACTCTAACAAACCACTTTTCTCACAATATAAGGGGAGGGAATTGTACAAACACTGAGAAATTTGTAATTTTCATAGGAGTCTCTTTTTCACTTTTTTATAAGGATACTGATAATCACAAAACTGAGAATGTGAGTTACTGTGGCAACCACCCAAAATACACTAAATGTATTTCTTCTGAACCACGAAAATTTGACTCATTAAATTCTTCTGAAACTACAAAGATTTGACTCATTAAATTCTTCTGAAACTACAAAGATTTGACTCATTAAATTCTACTGCAGATCTCCACCAAAACATTATCTCTTCTGCAGAGCAGTACACAAGCTCAAAGAATAGCTTGTAGCATACAATTTAACAGTACTCATTAGTATTAAATAGAAAACACAACATCCTCTATCTTGATATTATCTATTCACCCTTAACATTTTCCTTTTTCTGATCTACAGATTACAATATTCAAAAGAGTTGTGTTGAGTCATTTTGGTCACTTTTAAACACCAGTCACACGTCTGTGAAACAAGATAATGCCTCCCGAGAACTCTGCAAATCCCATTCCATATTTATCCTTTGGTTGTTACAATATTACTAATACAGGTTATCAGAACAGTAAGAAAGCTAAATATAACTAGAGATTAGGCCATTTGTTTCGTAGTCTCTGCACTGATTGTTGTTGTCAACTCATGTCCAATGACACAGCAACACAGGAATGTCTCTGGCCCCAATCAACTGCCAACCCTGGGCCATTGACTATTTTCAAGTTAACTAGGTCTTTAATGAAAGCAGAGTATACTAGGCTAAGGAACATCTGAATTCATGAAACAACAACAGATTTGTATGGGGGAATTAGAGAAAATTCTCAGTAAATTTCACTGATTTAAATAGATTTGCAAAGATGAAAAGAAAGCTGCATAATCCCTTTACATAGTTACCACTAATTCTTACTCTGAAACATGCCTCATAATATCATAAAGTCAGGGTCTGAATAAAGTCACTTTGCAGAATTTTTACTGAAAGGCATCCTTTGTACATAACTATGGTTGTGGAGATCCTGAAATGACTTACTAACATAATGAGTCAGTAATTTTTAAATTATATTTTTTTCCAGTCCTCTTATACATAAATCAGATGGTCAGTTCATAAGAAATCACTTTGGCTTGTGAAACAGAAAAGGTCTTTCAAGTTACAATTCAAAGTATCTCATAATAAATCCTTTTCATATGGAGTTTTGTCTATTTATACACACTAAACCAATAGGAAAAAAGGAGTACCAAAGAAAATTGCCTATACCCCCTTGGCCTGCATATATATCAATCAATCTTGAGAGTAAGGCACAACTTTAAATTAGGCCCAAGATTCATCAACTCTTTAAATAATGATTGTCAGCCCTTTTCCTTTCCATTTGTATAATGTGGCCTCCCAAGCAGCCAAAGTTGGTAAAAAGTTCCGAAAGAACAACCCCAAACAAAGTTAATTACCATGATCTATTGACACCCAGGTGTAATGCTGTCACTGAAATATTGTAAGATTCTTATCTCTTGTCATATGTCCCCAGAAATCAAAAACCAATAGTTTGTTACGAAATGAAAATACTAAGGTGATTTTAGGTCAACTTTACTGAAAGTTGGACATTTCTATTTTAAAAAGTAATAATTACTTTCAAGTATTGTTTGTTTAAATTTCTAATGACTAATTCTGGGGTCAGTCAGCCTCTATACATATAAATGTCAGTTTATGTTGAATAATCATGCTTGTATCTTTCCAGAGGTATTGAAATTTTTTTCTTTAGATTATGTATGTTCCATTAATGGGAGTAAAAGGCATCTAAGCTTTGTAAAATTTGTAATTTTGTATTAAAACATGAAGCTGATGGGTCTTTGTGTTCATTTACACAACATGCAACAAATCCTCAATGGACAGTTCAATCAAACAAGAGGTTAATTATGATATTAACCTAAGCTTTCCAAATTTAGTTTTATCAATGCCCAAGAGTTGAAGTGCATTATTCATAAAAAATATATATATATATATTATGTACAGAATTTTCACTATATGGATTCTGCTCTCTGATGCCTTAGTATAATAATAGTTCAAGGGTCATGATTCCACAATTTTGGTAATAGTTTTATTGCTTTTTATAACCATATATATAGTACATATATATCACAATTCACCAAAGTAAAGAGGGTGATTTTACAAGAATAAAATATATTATCACTCTGATAAAGGGTAGAGAATTTCAAAAGTCTGGTACATTTTCAAAAATTGCATAACTGTTTAAGGTTTTGAGTCAAAGGATCAAGAATTACTGCTGTAGCTTATTTTAGCTTACAATCACAAACTGTATTAAAGCAACTTATGTCATAAATACAGTCCAACCTTGTTATCGAGAACTTGATGAGCCCTGAGGAAAACTTTGATATATCTGAGTATTCAAGGGTAAAATACTTGAAGAATAAGTAGCTGGGACTTCCAAATAACTTTGACATATCCATGGTATTCGAGATATCGGTGTTCGAGATACCGAAGTTTAACTGTAAATAATAAATACAGAAGTTGTGCATGTGTGTAATAAATCACAAAGTATAAATTTGAATTGTTACCGTAAATTACATATTTAGAAATATTATAACATTTGGTTTGTACTTTCGAAGAATGAAAATACATTTACTTCTCTCTCTCTCTCTCAGAGAAGAGTCAAAAGTGTGATCATGATCTGCATAAGCTATTATGATAGAATTAGTGCACCACATATATTGGCATGTATATAGTTCAGGGGTTAGAACCTAGACTAGTAATGTTTCATTCCTGACTGGCTGGCCCAGACATATATTTTCTCATTTCCTACTACACATGCACCAATGTAGAAATTTTTGCCAGGGTCCACTCTGGCACTTTTTAAAACCTATTCTTGAGGTCAAACAATTAGTATTTTACAAATGAAACTGTAATATTAGGTATATTAGGTAAAAACATGTATTTTTGATCAATCCCTGTAATTGTATTCAGAAAGTATCAGCAATATTTTATGCAAATAGGTAATTTGTGGATATAAGTATAAGATATTTGTGATATAAAATATGAACTCATTGGCTTATCTCTATATTATATTCATAGAACTTGAACGTCATATGCTAATGACTGTTAAAACTGAAAAAGTAATGCTTTTATTTGACAGCCTGACAACTTGCAGAGACAATTTGTTAGATCATTGTCATGTTGAAATATTTCAAAATACATGCAAAATCAAATTTCTAATTCTTAAAGCTATATATGCCATATTAACTGGATATTATCCAATGAATAAAAAGCATGTGTTTTTTATCAAGCTTTACACATATTGAACAATTCAACTCAACTGAATTATAAAGTAATCAAGCTAGTTTCCTATTTATTCATGTATTCTCTGAATCAGATAATGAATGTATCATTTCAAAATATTCATGATCACATGATGTCACAATCTAAATTCAGTAAGTAAACAATTACATGGCGATGTGAAAGCATGGACAGCCTGTAGGCTGTTAGTGGGACACATTCAGCAGTAAAAGAGAGTCAAACAGGAAACGGGGTAGAGAAAACCATTTTGAGTAATGGCAGGGAAGTTAAACATGTTTAACATAAAATTTTTTTTACTACAACTACATACTGTTAAATAAAATCTTCTTCTCCCATGTGAGATGTTTCTAGACTAAAATTATTTTTCCCTTGCGTTTGCACACATTCACCGTAAATGACACTTCTTCATAAAATATGCATTAGAAAATCACTGTTTTCCCCCTTGCATTGAATAGACCAGTACTCCAAAATTGTCGAAATTGTCAGATATTATTTTTTCATAGTTTATGACATTGACAAAATTTTTGTCTGGTTTCCAACATAAAAAAATATTATTTAATATGGCACATACAGCTTTAACAACATGAACATTATACAGTGTACATACACTGCCTCTCTTGTGTGAAGTTCAATGTGTATGGATAATAGGTATAAAACTATTATTCTGAACTACATCCATGAGAATATAGATACGCACTTAAGTAATTCCTTACTCATATTTATTTTACAATTTCATAAACCAATGAATTATTTTTATAAGAAATAACAATGATAAAAGGATTTTGCAATCTAATTTAACTATATATGTCATGTTTTTTCTTTAACATATGATTATTCTGTAAGATGAAATACCTTTCATATATTTCGAGTATCATGAATATCATTTTATCAGGGTTTGCATTCATCACGAAGAGCATTCATCTTATTGTATCGCATGTTAATCCAATTATATCTTGTATTTCTCATGTCCTATAATATTGCATATCGTGTCAAGAATAATGTTGCAGGTACTGTGATATATTGTATTTGTCACATATACAATGTCAATCATTACATGCCTCAGTCAAAAGATTAAAAGAGTCATGGGGCCAACACAAAAAATGAGCAAAGAAATCAATAATTTGACATTGGGGTCCAGATCACGAGTATATAAAGGCAATCCATCCAAATTCCAAATACTGATATTGTTAGATACAAGTTCTAAACTTTATCTGTCTACAAATGTCAAAGACTAGGTATGTGCTACAGTTTTGCAGCTATTACCATACTTGAAATGAATGCTAAAATCTATTTTATACATGAATATTGAATGTTAGAAATCTGTTAACCATGAATTTACATATGGAAAATTGAAATGCAACAAAGAATTGACACAAAATCAAGTCCCCTCAAACACACTTATTTTTCTCAAACCAAAATATGACCCCACAAATATATGTCATCTTACAATATAGGCAACATACACATACCTTCAAAATGATGCCAATGTCGATATTGTTTTCAAGGTGATACAAAGTGCAATCTGCTGGAATTTCCTTGGTAACCATTTCAACAGATTTACTGCGAGACATATTCTGTAGAGCCTGAATCATGCCAGGTGTGTTCAAACTGCTCTCTTGGGGCACTCTTACATAAACTGAAATATACATAAAAATTTGTAAAATTAATTAAATATGTTGATTCAGAAATATATATTTGTATCAGATCTAAATGGAAATTCCTGCTGTTTTCCTTGTTAAACTTATCCCCAAAAATACCCTAACTACAAAATTGTTGCTATATCTCTTTCCAGTGTTAAAATAAATTCTCTGAAAAGTACTTGTTACTGGTAAGTTGCCTAGCAACAAAGATGATTTACAAAATTTCAATTCATACAAAAAAAACTTATTGACTTAATTTTTCATAAAAATTAAAAATATACATCTATGCAAAAATTGCCTGCTTTACAACATTGACAAGTTTCCATAATTTATAACTCAAAAGTAAAAATATTGTATTCCCTGGGATATTGACTTTTATAAATTTTCTACCAATATTGTACACCTCTTCTAAAACCTTTGTTCCACCTACACTTTTATAACTTCATAAAAACTGATATTATAAATACTAGCTGTTATTTGCAAATTTTGTATCATCAAACTTTTGAACAATCAATATAATTCAGTTTTCAGGCCTAGTAAAATGAAGCTTATAATTCAGTTTTCAAACCTAGTAAAATCTAGCTATCATGCTGATTTTTTCCCCCTCACACTACTGTTTTATGCAGCAAATTTTTCTCCTTTCTATCATCAATTCACATAATATACAGTGTATAAAGTTATGAGCAAGGTTAAAGTTCTGCACACACAGAAAAAAACCCCAATAAGCCCCCTGTCTATAGTCACAGGGTGCATAAAAAGAAACTTGAATCCCCACAACATGGTAACATTTGAATTTCAATATGATTTAGTTTGTCCCTCTTACTTTTGAAAATTGTTTCAATTAATTTATGTATATTCCCATACACAATTTTGATCTCCTATTGTGGCCCCATCCTACCCCTGGGGCCCTTAATGTGAACAAACTTTAATCTGAACTACCTGTAGATGTTTGCATATTAATATGACTAATCATGGTCCTGCTGTTGTTAGGATGAAGATTTTTAAAGATGTTTCCCCATGGATTCTATATATAACTCTTCTCCCCTGTTGTAGCCCCAATCTAACCCAGGGTCATGATTCAAATAAACTTGCACCTGCACTACCTGGAGATGCTTGCATATTAATACGACTAACCATGGTGCTGTTGTTTTTGAGACTATTTCATTTTTCATATATATCCCCATGTAAAACTTTGATCACCTGTTGTGGCTCCATTGTACACCTGGGGCCATGATTTGATTGATTGATTGATTATATATTGTTTAACATCCCGCTCGAGAATCTTTCACTCATATGGAGACGTCACCATCGCCGGTGAAGGGCTGCAAAATTTAGGCCTATGCTCGGCACTTATGGCCTTTGAGTAGGGAGGGATCTTTAATGTGCCACACCTGCTGTGACACGGGGCCTCGGTTTATGCAGTCTCATCCAAAGGATCGCCCCATTTAGTCGCCTCTTATGGCAAGCAAGGGGTACTGAGGATCTATTCTAACAACCCGGATCCCCATGGGGCCCATGATTTGAATAAACTTCAATCTACTTGTCCTTCAAGTAAGGAAGCAGCTTTCATGTAAATTTCAACTATTCAGATTCAGTGGCTCTGGAGAAGATTCCTAAAAGATGTTTTAATGTATTCATTTCTACATGAAAACATCAACCTTTCTACTTACTTATATACATGTTTAACAAAATATAAATATAAGGGATAAAGGTCTATGTTGTTTTTATCATGGAAGATATAAAAAAAATAGTCATATAATAAACAAAAACTTGTGTCTAATCACTTTTGACTTAGTCTTGCATTGTACAAAGCATCATTTTGTAGGCTCTAGTATCCTTTTTCAATATTTTAAATTATTCAATCACATAATATTAAAACAATTATCAATATTTTCTTGGTCAATACAATGCTATAGATGCCCTCATAGTACAATTTTTACCTTGCCCTACAAGCTCATGAATGTTGTTCAGCTGTTGTGATTTTTTAGAGATTTTTTTTTCAATCTTTATTTCCATAAATTTTTTTAAAGGGTCCTGAAATATCTGAACATGAACTCGCACAACATGGGGATGCCTCAACACCAATATGACAAACATTACCTTGTTGTTCTAGAAGGTCAAAGTCATAAATATCATGGTATGAAATGAAAGGTCTTATCATAAGAAACCTGTATACAAAATATAAAAGTTCTACCTTGAACAATTCAGGAGATATTGAATTGGTAAAAAAATTAAAAAACTAGGTCATATTCCAAGATCAAAGTCACAAGGTCAAATACCATGGTATCACAAGGTCTTGTCAAAATATATACAAAATATGAACACACCCTACTTTATATCCAGTAGGTTACATTTTCTTAATAGTAGGTCAAAGATCATGATATAAAATGAAAGAATTTGCATTAAAAAATCTATATCCAAATAGTTCAAAAGATATTGAATAGGTAAGGTTTTTTAAAATAGGTCAAACATCAAGGTCACACACCATAGTATCACATGAAAGTCTTGTCATAAATAATCTATATACAACATATGACAGCCCTACCTTATATAGATGAGGAGATATTTAAAAGGTTACATTCTCTTAAAAGCAGGTCAAACTCCAAAGTCAAGGTTACAAGGTTAGAAACTTGATACAAAAACAGGTTTTGTCACAAGGAATGTATATATGACATATGAGAGTTTAAAAGTAAGATTAAAGTTTTGAAATTTGGGTCAAACTCCAAGGTCAAGATCAGAAGGTCAAAGATCATGTATAAAATGTAAGGAAATCTTTATGCAAATTATGAATGCCCTACCTTAAATAGTTCTGGTGATACTGAACATGTTAAGTTTTCTTTACAGTAGGTCAAACTCCAAGGACAAGGTCACAAGATTAAAAACTTTGGTACCAAAGAAAAGCCATATCACAAGGAATGCATGCATATAAAATCCCTATCACTTACCACCCAAAAGTTATGAGCAAGGTCAAAGTTTCGGAAAGACTGACAAATAGGACAAAATATACCTTGAACTATAGTCACAGGAACATAAAAAGTAAACAAACTTGAATCCACACAACTTGGGAACATTTGGATTTCATTTAGTGTGGCCCTGCTTCTTTTTTAATTAATATCCAGTATATTCCCATATAAAACTTTGATGCCCTATTGTGGCCCCACTCTACTCCAGGGGACTATGATTTGAACAAACTTGAATCTACTTATGTCAGGAAGCTTTCATGTAAATTTGAACTTTTCTGGTCTAGTGGTTCTTGAGAAGATTTTTACTATAGATCAACATGCAAAACTTTGATTCCCTATTCTGGCCCCATCCTACCCCTATGATTGTACAAACTTGAACCTACACTATATCAGGAAGCTTTCGTGTACATTTCAACTTTCCTGACCCAATGGTTCTTGAGAAGATTTTTCCTTGATCCCTCACTGTGGCCCCACCCTACCCCAAGGGACCATGACTTAAACATATCTTAATCTACTCGATGTCATGAAGCTTTCATGTATATTTCAACTTTTCTGGCCCAGTGCATCTTGAAAAGATTTTTCCTATATATCAGCATGTAAAACTTTGACTCCCTATTGTGGACCCATCCTACCCCTGAGGATCGTGATCTGAACAAACTTCAAGCAGAGTTTGGATGATATACAGGCAAGTCAAATTCCACATCTAAAGCATGCATAGTAATTGACATCCCTAGATGTACTGTTCATTCAAGTTTGGTTGACATTGGGCCTCAAAGTTCAAGGTAACATTGTATTTGGCAATGTGACTGTGTCCATAAACTTTATCTGCTACAAAAATTCAGCATCTGAAGTATGCACAGTAGAGTACATCCCTAGATATGTAAGTTTGGTCTAGGTAAAGCTATGCATGGAGTCTATAAAACTACCATAGCATGTGTGTGTGTGTGTGTCATAAAAAGTCAATTTTTGAGAGGATCTAATTTTGCCATACCAACATGCCCAAATATTCAAATCCTCCACAAACAAGAGAAAGTGCACTGACAACCCCCTCCAATTATTAAATCAAAACTCCAACATGCTGCTTTTACCTTGAACCCAAAAACATGATTGAAAATGATTAAACCACCCTTTGAAAATGATTAAACCACCCTGCACATTGAATTTTATACAATGCATGACTAGAGTCTGCTGGTGCTCAAAATTCCTGGTCTGTATTGATCAATTCATATTGTAAAAAGTAATAATCTGCAACTCTTTGATAAAAAAAAAAATCTGCAGACGAAATGAAAAAAATCCAGAACAATGTAAAATTTTTCAAGGGTTATAACTCTACTGAGTACGGTCTATCATTGTTATTATTGTATATAGCGCCTTATTCATAATCAATACCGTTACCCTAAAACACTTTACATGTAAAACAAACTAGAACGTAGAACAATACAAACATAAAAGGGACATGGAATAATACTAAACTGAGGCTAACCAAGTAAAATAGGCCCAAATATAAAAGATTATCTTAGGCAGACTGGAAGTTTATGAGAATAGTTTTTTTTATATCATAATCAAACTGCAACTTTCATCTAAAAGTTATAAAAATATAGCTACATTCTGAAAAGCTGCTATTCAAAGAAATAAAAAAGTAAAGAAAACTGTTCATCACATCTGCCATTATGTGTCATTCATATAAACTATTAAACATTTTTCATATCATTTGTATCTTTTTCAATGATTTAAAACCACTGTTTGATACAAAGAATCTTACTGTGGTCCAATAACCTTTTGCCTCAATGCCCTTTCAATTACTGTTATAGCCTCACATTACATTTAATTGACATCATACCAGATAATAGTTGGTTGGTTTTTTTTGTAAAATAGAGCTGAATAGTTCCAGTGTGACTTACCAAAATCATAAGACTTCATACCATTAGACTTTGAAAAATTTAAATGTTACAGTTCCTAAAACATTCAAGATATTTTACAGATCTTATTTCATAGGAACCACAATACCACATGGTAAAACAATGCAAAGTTATCCACTTGAACCAATTTACATATTTCGATATTTCAAATTAAAGTCAATTCATAGTTCTGCAACAAGTTTATGTCAAGTGTTATTGTGAACATGACCTTTGACCTAGTACCCCCAAATCTGCATGTGTTTTTCTTTTACACCAATTTTCTTCTCTATATTAAATATGAAATGAGGAAGTTGAGCAATACCAGTGTTATCACATCATCAGATCCCAAATTATTTTCTCTTTGTGACCTTCACCTTTGACCTCATGTTCTAAAAAGTTACAAGTGTATTTGTCTAATGATAATTTACTTGAAGCATTATAATGAAATCCCAGTTTGAATTTTACTGTCTTATGACACTCCAAAAGTAAAATCAGAATCATCACTCAAGGTCTTGACCTTTGACTTTCTGACCTCAAAATCTGTTGGTGTCTTCCCCTGACTATTTCTACTTACTGAATATAAAGTCTACAGTTTGAATTACACTAGAAATATGCCATCACTTAGGTGTGTTGATGGACCAACAAGACAGATGGAAACAATAATTACTAAATGGCTTATGTATCTTTGATGTGGGGCTCTAAATGGTAATCTATGTAAATTTCATATTAATTAATGCATGTATATCTATAAGTTTGTACATGACTACAGATGTTTCATATACATTAATCTGCTGCTAGTAAAATTTTTGCTCTGACTCAAGGGAGACAAACCACAACACATCCTAACTGAACACTGCAGTATACTACTCTACAAGCAACACAGTGCTGAGTTTTACCTACTAATTTTGATTTCTTTTTACAATGTTTCAAATGAAAATGCTGTGATTTTGAAAAGACAAAATTGAAAAGTTTTAAATACTGGCTTTGCTTTTAGTCTACAGGGATCAAGAAGATAAAAGGACTTCGTGATGCTGTCATTAACATTTAGATGTATTTTTTTTCTTTCAAAAGAAACTTGGACATTTATCATCCAAATCTTTAATTTTAAATGAAACATCAAATGTTGCTCCATCACATTTTTTATGTAATCTGTAAAATGATGCTATGGTTGAAAATACTGGGGCATCCTGTAATATCCGAAGCAATATTTGCTTTAAGATTACAGGTGATAAATCAATACTTATTATAAGCCATGGTACTGTTAACCTTCTACAAACACAAAGCTTGTACAACATAGATTTCCTTTTGCCTGCCGATTATCATGGCAGCAGGTGGCATTAGATGACCCTAACCTCTGAGTAAGTTGCTTTTGATGCTGTATCCGTTGGCCACGGAGAGGACATGCGTCACGACAGCTTTCACTCTCTCTACAGCTGCCTCCAACTCCAGGTCTCGGAATGGAATCTAAATAGAATAAGGATTCAGAGATATAGATGGGACATTTCAGTGAAAATAACATATTACTCTTATACAAATAATCAACCCAAACTAAACATAGAGATGATATATGATGATATGAGAGAGAGAGAGAGAGAGAGAGAGAGAGAGAGTATAATAAAAATATCACAAAGCTGATTAGGTATATATTCAACTAGTTTCTAGTACACTCCTGAATATTTTGTATACAGTATATTTTGTGATATTTTTATATTATAGATGTGTGTGTGTGTGTTAGTCTCTCACAAACACTGTTTACTTATAACACATTCCCTTATACATGTATTTCAAACTAAATGTGTTTTACTTACGAAATGAAAACCATTTTTGAAAATACATGGGGATATAAACTGTAATGCTTCACATCAGCCATATTTCATAAAGCATATTAGCACCTCGTATATTTTCAAAACTGAAGTTTATTTCTAAATATTTACATTCTAATATCACTTCTGCTTGAATTTCCAGCCAAAGAAAAAGATGATGTACTATATTTATCAAGGTGCATGTGCACATTGTTCACAACTGCTATACAATCATGATGACATGACTGCCATTACAATTTGTAGAAATATCAAAGGCAAAAACAATGGAAATGTAAATATTTCTATTTAACACATGGTCAGTATGTAAACAAAAACTCTATCACACTTGCTAACTCAATTACAAGTAGTTTACAATAATACTTGCATCATCAAAAATTTGGCAAATATAATATATGTACCATACAGAATACATTTGACTATGCTGGGAATGCTCTTACATCATCAGTTTCTGGGTACTTGGCAACACAAACACTGATTTCCTTGTCTACAATGGGTAATCTCTGGTATAGCTCCTCTGACAGGTATGGCATAAAGGGACTAAGGGCTCGTAAAAATGTGTCAACACACAGACACAATATCTGCAAGGTGGTTTCCCTCTTCTGAACACTTTCACTACTCATAATTGGCTTTGAATATTCCTGAAAGTATCAATCATTTTGCTTTATTGATTTTTTTTCAATATCTATATGCAGATACAAACTGATATAGAGGTAAAATCTGTTGGCTTTAGCACATGTCCCATACAGCCTGTAAGTAATTTTCATTCCCAATTTTAGTGTCATCTTAATTCTAGGGTTTATGGGGGGAAAAAACTGAATTCACACAGGTTGGACACATTTGCATCCTGAAATGACATTAGTGTGGTCCGGCTACTCTAGAAATTTTTCCCCAAATTTCCTATATATTCGCATTCTCTTGTAAAACTTTGAATCCCTATTGAAGTTCAACCCTAGTCAAATATAAATCTGAACTAGAAAGGAATACCTGCATATTAAAATGATTAACCATGGCCAGTGGTTTTTGATAATAAAATTTTCAAGGATCATGTATATTCCAATGTCAAATTTTGATCCCCTATTGAGGCCCACCACCAACACCCTTTGATTCATGGTTTGAAGAAACTTCAATCTGCAGTACTTGAGAGTGTTTGCATTTTAATATGACTAATCATGGAGTACCTTGTCTAGAGAAGATTTAAAAAAAAAATCATATATTGCCATGTAACAAACTAATCCCCTTCTGTGGCCCCAACTCACCCTCCAGGTCCATGATTCAAACAACTGGAATTTGCACTACCTGTGGATGCTTGCATATTAATTTGACTAATCGTGGCACTGTTGCTCTAGAGAAAAAGATAACAATCATGACTCAGGGCACATGATTCCTCCACACAGGGATTTCAATAATGGTGTCCAACTACCGGCGCATGAAAGTGAGTTTTGTTACCTTGTGCATAGATTTTCACAATTCCTCCACACAGGGATTTCAATACTGGTTTCCAACTACCGATGCATGAAAGTAAGTTTTGTTACCTTGTGCATAGATTTTCACAATTCCTCCACACAGGGATTTCAATACTGGATTCCAACTACCGATGCATGAAAGTAAGTTTTGTTACCTTGTGCATAGATTTTCACTATTTGTGTAATATGCATTTTAATTCAAATTTGTGCTGTTACCATTGTTAAAGTCTATTTAGATATTTTATATGCACTATGTTTAATGTATATTTCATGATGCATCTGCATACTGGAACAAACAGAATTTCAGTCAAACAAAATTTATGTGGTAATATTGATTATATTTCTTCTTTGCAACACAAATGTGATATTATTATTTTGCTAAAACCATTCAGGATTCACCATGTGATTTTCCAGGGTTTGCCTCCCCTTTTGTAATCAATGCTAAAAAAAATTCAAAAAGAGGAGAAAGCCTGATGGCCTAATGATATTTGTTAAAAAGGATAACTAAAGTAAAAGAAACTGTTTATTGTGGTTACAGGTTGATATCAACATACAAAACTGTGACGTACAAAAACTTGTGTGTTTTATTCCCCTATTTCAAACCACACAGATCAAAGAACTTTCCTGAAGAAAACATGTCCTCTGAATTCAAGACTGAAATCTCACACTTTTAAACAGGGAAAAGTATTAATTTGTGTGGACTTTTAATGCACATACAACTTAACAGAATATGAATCTGTAAAATACATATATCTGTTAAAACTAAGACTATGCTATTCCAGACTATGAATATAAGTGTACAAGAAAGAAATGGAAATCAAAACCATGGATATACAAAAATTTAATTCTGCTGAGAAAAGAAGTAAGAAACCTTGGGAGAAGAATTAATGACAACCCAAAAGATTGCAATTTACAACAAACATTTTCTAATTTAATAGAATAAAAATCCGCACAGTCTTTGTTGAGCGATTGAGAGATGTGGAACATCAACTTGGGGTTAACAGAGATAACCTGGTCTATATCCTGGCAGTCGACATAAAGGTCAATGATGAACCATGCAAAACTCTCCCTATCCCAACATTGATCCAACACCGGGCAACGAAAATTGACGATCCAAACTGTCGAGATATTTCGAATTTGCTCATGGTTGACACAGTTGATTCTCTGAAAGCCAACACATCAGAAAGTCTCTCACTGTGTACGTTAAATTGTAGGTCTTCCAGAAATAAATCATTGTCCATCAACGATTACATTCAGTCAAATAAAGTGGATCTCATGGTACTGACTGAAACTTGGCTAGGATCTGAGGCTGATAATTCCATTTTGTCTGAACTAACACCAGATGGATACAATTTCATTCATAAACCAAGGTTGGGACGTAGGGGCGGAGGCCTAGCGATTGTCCACTCACAACATATTCGTGTGATCCCGGCGAAGAAAGATGCCAATTATACACATTTTGAACACCTAGAATGCTCTGTTGGTGTCAAAAACAACTTTATTCGCCTTTCTGTTATTTATCGCCCACCACCATCGAAATCTAATAATCTCAGGAACTCAGTTTTCTTTGAAGAATGGACCAACTATCTAGATGGTCTCATGTTAATTCCTGGTGAGTTACTTATCACAGGGGATCTCAATTTCCATCTAGATGATCCTAATGACAAGGATGCTAAAACATTTACAGAAATATTAAAGGGGCATGGATTGACGCAGCATATTTCCGATGCAACACATCTTCATGGCCATACATTAGATGTGTTAATAACCAGGGATGATTGTCGAACATTTCATGGAACGCCGTTCGTGGTTGATCCTGGTATATGTGACAACAATGGCAACATAAGTGGGGACCACCTTGCAATTCATGTTTCACTGCGCCTTATCAGACCTCCTAGGGAGAGGAAAACGGTAACTTTTCGGAGAATTGGTGACATCGACATTGGCAGTTTCAAAAATGATTTGGATTTTTCAAATATAACGTATGAAGAAACATCTGTTGAGAAACTTGTGGTGAATTATAATGCGATCTTGCAAACCACCATCGATTTGCATGCCCCTCAGAAATCAAAGGAGATCGTTTTACGACCAAATACTCCTTGGTTTACCGATGACTTACATTCCGCCAAAAGAGATCGGCAGAGGGCTGAACGGGTGATGAGACGAACAAAACTATCTGTACACAGGGAAATTTTCCATGAGAAATGTACGCAGGTTACTAAACTCTTGTGGCACTGTAAAACTCAATACTATACAAACAAAATTCAGGAAATAGGCAGTGACTCGAAACAACTTTTCAAGCTTACTAACAGTCTCATGGGGAAAATCAATATATCAGTATTGCCTGAGCATGACAACGAATTGGATCTTGCATCCAAATTTGGCGAATTCTTCATTGGGAAGATTCAGAAAATTAGAGATAATCTATGTTCTTCGAGCATGTTATCGTCTATGGATGATGCTATTCGAGCTGACATCAAGTTTAGTGGTCTTCCTCTGGAAATGTTTGAGCCAGTGTCAGTTTCTGAGGTGCGTGATATCATCAGTAATGCACCAACGAAGTCCTGCGAATTAGACCCGATACCAACGAAAGTTTTGAAACAATGTTTAGAGTGTGTTTTACCAACCGTTGCGGCAATTATCAACAAATCCTTTTTAGAAGCAAAAGTACCAGTGGATTTCAAAAAAGCCATAGTATGGCCATTAATCAAACGCCAGGGACTTGACAAGGAAGAATTAAAAAATTACCGACCTGTTTCGAACTTACCCTTCCTGTCTAAAGTATTGGAAAAAGCAGTGGCAGCTCGACTCGAAAAACACTTAAATGCTTACCAGCTTTATGACCAAGTGCAATCTGCATACCGAAATTGTCACTCGACTGAAACTGCCCTTTTGCGGGTGCACCATGATATTACCTCTGCATTGGATAGGAATTCATGTGTTACCCTCGTGATGCTTGATCTCTCGGCTGCATTTGATGTTATAGACCATAACATACTCATCGGGCGACTTGAGTACGCGTTTGGTATCACAGGGTCGGCTTTATCATGGATGAGGTCTTATCTGTCAGGTAGAAGTCAACAAATTGCTGTTGGAACTGCGCTGTCCAAAGAGTTCTTACTCCACTTTGGTGTCCCACAGGGTTCTGTCCTGGGACGTCGTCTATATTGTATGTTCTCCAAACCAATCGGAGAGATTTGCAGGAGGCATAATATGTGTTATCACTGCTATGCGGATGACACTCAGGTATACCTGATCATAAATCCGAAGGAAAACTGGGACAACATTGCAGATAGACTTGAAAGCTGTCTTTCGGATGTAGAAAACTGGATGAGAAACAACATACTAAAGCTGAACCAGGAAAAGACAGAACTAATCATCTTTTCCCCAAAACATAAGGCAAATGAATTTTCAGGATGTCAACTTGCCTTTGGGGGATCTGTCATCACTAATGCTTTCTGTGTCAAAAATCTTGGGGTACTTTTCGATAGTGAACTTAGCATGGATTCTCAAATTAATTCAGTGTCTAGATCCTGTTATTTCCATCTTCGTAACATTGGTAGGATAAGATCCCTCATAACTGAGGATGCATGCAGGACAATCGTAAGATCACTCGTTACATCTAAACTAGATTATGGCAATGCTCTTCTTTATGGTGTGAAGGCCACGTCCATGCAGAAATTGCAGAAAGTTCAAAACACCGCTGCCAGGCTAGTGACACGTTCAAGGAAATATGAGCATATTACACCAATTCTCATATCCCTTCACTGGCTACCTGTGGCATATCGAACAACTTATAAAATCCTTTTGTACGCCTTCAAAGCATTGCATCAAAAAGCCCCAGCATACATCCAGGAACTGGTTCAGGTATACCGCCCACAACGTACACTCCGGTCTGGAGATTCATTGTGCCTTCTAAAGCCACGCACTCACAGCAGGGTGTATGGTGATAGAAGGTTCGATGTGTCCTCGGCCATCCTGTGGAACTGCCTCCCACTGAACCTTCGTTGTGAACAATCACTTGCTGTTTTTAAACAAAAGCTAAAAGCACATTTTTTTAAACTTGCTTTTGATTTATAATGTATCCAGTTATTTTCTGTTTTAACAAAAATGATAATACAAAAAAAAAAATAAAAAATTAATAATACCTCCCATTTCGACTTTAGATGATTATTATTTTTGTGACCTTTCAATTTATATAATGTTCGTTTTTATATTGCCCTTGTTTTACATGTTAAGCGCTTTAGAGTAATTATATAATTAGATAAGGCGCTATATAAAAATAGCATAATAATAATAATAAAAAGAAACTAAAACATGATTTTCATAAACAATAACTTAACAGACCAAGCTGATGATGCAAATCAGAATAATTCAAATGACTTTCGAAAAACTCTGAAGAAAAATAAAATGAGTTATAACTCAGTTGGTTCTTCACCAGCTCTTCAATCTTTTGTAAATCACTATAAACAATTACTGTGTGCTCAAAATAAAGACACTAGTTGCAGTAGGGTTAACTTATTCAGATTACCCTTTTACATGTATATGCAGGGAAGTTAAAACTTGACATGCAGTAAGTCACCTGGCAATGACTGAATACTTAATGAGTTTATCAAATGTAGCTCAGATATACCACTGATTATACAAATTATTTAATCAGGTTCTTTTCTCTGGAGAAATATCCAAAGCTAGGAATTTAGTTCAGATAATTTCTCTTTACAAATCTGGTAATCCATGCAATTTTTTGAACTACAGAGGATTAATTGTAACAAACTGTATAACTTTTCAACGGACAACCACGAATTAGAACAAAATTGCCTAAATTCATACTAAGATAAATTTTCTGCTTAAACCAGTTTGGTTTTAAGAAAAATCATCATACTGTATATAATATTTTCATACTAAAAACTCTCATTAATAAATATTTAAAACATAAAATTCAAAATATCTAAGCATGCTTTGTTGATTTTACCAAAACATTTGATACATATGACAGAAGTTCAATGCTATATAAACTTTATAGTAAAGGCATAGGTGCTAATTTTTTTCAAATTATAAAAAGACATCTATATTCCAATATTAAATACTGTTTTAAAGATGAAATTTGCTGTAGTGAACCATTTATCACTATACATGGAGTAAAACAGGGTGATGATCATTCACCCCCCTTTATAAGATATCTGTAGAGGATTTTCATTTTGATCTTCCAATTTATGACACAGATTCCCCAAGATTTCAAAGTACTATTATTAATCTCTTTTTTCATATTACTTGATTTTACTCAAATGAGGGAGTTCAAAACTGTTTAGATTCCTTTTCACAGAATTGTTCAAAACGGAAATTAATTTTTAATCTTAGAAAAAAATCAATATAATGATTTTCTCAAATAAGAAACCTGTTACTATACCAGCTTGTTTTCATCTAATAATCAGTTATTTTTCTCACAAATTAATGCAAATATCTCAATATTATTTTTATTAATAGTGGAAAATTCTGATACGCAGCTGAAAAACTTGATGGTCATGCTCAAAAAGCTTTTATGAGTTGAAATAGTCTTTACCCTTTCACAATAATCTTTCTGTAAAAACTCTCCTTAACTATATTCCTCACATTAAAATCTGATAATCCTTTATGGTTCTGAAGTATAAATCTCAGATTTTCATATCAATTTACTCAACTGTCATCATCCACCCTTTGAAAAAATACAGCATATTATGATTAAAAATATGTTACGTTACAGAGAAAAGCTTCAAATTTGACAAGTAAATATGATCTAGGAGACTTCCCTGCCTGTTTCAAAGTTTGTATAGTATATTTGAATATTACAAGAGACTAAATGATCTTGATACTAGAAATAATGTATCAAATGAAATTCTCAAAACAGCTAAACTAGAGGATGATTATCTTTTCAATGTTGGTTATAAGGATAGCTGGCATAGGCAAATACATACCTAGAACTAAAATCTAAAATCTAAATCTACATTTAGTAATTGCTTTCACAAATTCTACATTAAAAAGATTAATATACAACTCCAAAATATTGAATTTACAAAATCTGGTAAACTGTCCTTCTTTAGTCAAATTAGCAAAGACTATGAACTGCAAGAGTATCTGAAATTTCCAATCAATAAAGTTGTGCAATCAAACTTAACAAAACTTAGAATTTCATCACAGCCTTTAGAAAATGGAACTAGTAGATATTCAAAATTTTGTATACCAAAAGAGTCTTGATACTGTCATTTTTGCAAATCTGATGTAGAAGATGAATGTACTATATACAATTGTATAAAAGAAAAATATTACCCAAACATTTGCTGCATGTTTACCAATTTTAACTTTATAAAAGAAATTCATGGTAAAGAGTTATGTAACCCTAAAAGTGTTCCTCAAGCTAGGAAACTATGTGAATATTTAAATGAGTGCTTTAAAATATGCTATAGAAGTAGAGTACAAACTGTACAATTACAATCTTTAATAATAAGTTACACATCTACCTGTGGCTCAATCCCAATGAAGCACCTAAGTGATATACATGTTACTGTTACAACTTCTTGTAAACATTTTGGTCTGATTATGCATTTCTTTTTGTAACTGTGTATCTTATGTGATTGAATGCCAATTTATTTGGTGAATAAATTTTAAAACTTTTTCCTTATATAAAACTCTGTTCCAATATTGTGTCCCTTCCCTACCCCCTGGGACCGTGATTTAACAAACAGCACTACCTGACGACCTGAGGATGCTTGCATATTAACATAACTAATCATGGCCCTGTTGTTTCTAAAAAAAGATTTTTAAAGATGTTTTTTACATACACTGCATCCTCATGTCAGACTTCCTATATTTCACCCTTTCCCCAGAAGCCATGATTTGTAAACTTCCAAAATCTCCACTCACTAAGAAAGCTTTCAAATAAGTTTCATCTTTTCTAATCAAGTGGCTTTTGAGAAGAAGTTTTTAAAAAGACACCACATTTTCACTATTTCATAATTGTCTTCCCCTTTGAAAAGGGTGTGATCCTTCATTTGAACAATTCTAAATCCCCTATACCCAAGAATGCTTTATGGCAAGTTTGGTTGAAATTTGCCCTATGGTTTTGGAGAAGAAGTAAAAAATGTTAAAGTTTACATGGGGACATAGGACATAAAGTGATCAGAAAAGCTCATTTGAGCTTCAGCGAAGGTGAGCTAAAAATTAAATTTATGCAAAAATCTCTGGATTTACAATAAATTATATCATATACTAGTATAACAGCTCGATTACCTTTTACTTACCAGATAAATATCACAGAAGTCAGTCACCCAGAAGTTCTGTAATGCTTTTGTGCAGACTTGCAAATCATAAGATTTAAACCCTTCATTACATAGTTCCACCATGTTACACAGACGACTCAGTATCCATTTGTCCATCGGGTCAGCAGATGGTGCCATGGGATTACTATATTCTACAACAGTGTCAGTGTAGCTGGTCACAAACTTGAAACCATTCCAAATTTTGTTACAGAAGTGCCTCTTAGCTTGGACATGATCAACATTCATTGGGATTTCATCATCTACAATAAAAGACAAAATAAAGTTATTACTCAGTAAACATAATTATGTTTATGCAAACCTATACGAATCCCCCCCACCCCACACCCTCTCATTCGTTGGAAAATTTTGAAAATGTGCAAATTTTGACCGAAATTATGTGAAAAATTACTAAAATAAAAGCTGTAAGATTTCAGAGCAAAAGATAACATTTCTTTAACAACTAATAATTACAGATTCGAAACACACAAATTTCAATTTTTTTAAAAAATATAAATTTTGCTCCAGTGTATAAGGAAACACTTTTGAATTTCAAAATATTAGTCATTGATATGATATATGCAAATAAACAATCTGCAGTCATCATAATCGAGCAACAATTTATTTCAAAATGTTAAAGTGTAATAGATTGGTAAGTAATATAACTGAGAAATAGACCTTTGAAATCATAAGAGCACAACATAAATCTCAGAGCATCTGTCCCACAGGCTGGGATTCCCCTGGGAAAATCTCTCCTCTGGCCCTCCTTGGCTGTCTCCAGTTCTTGGGTAGACAAGTTACCATCTTCTACTTTTTTATGCAAGTCCTACAAAATGTTGCTGAATGTAACACTGTGGCAAAATTATACATCTATCTGATAGTGTTCAAGATTGGAAAGGTACATGATATGCCTGTCTGGAACTTCATGATGCATATCTATGTTTGCACACCTGAAGTGTTCTGTAATGATTGATTGATTGATTATATATTGTTTAATGTTCCACTTGAGAATTTTTCACTCATATGGAGACGTCACCTTTGCTGGTTAAGGGATGCAAATTTAGGCCTATGCTCGGCGCTCAGGGCTTTTGATCACAACATACCATTAACCCAAGATCCATCAACTGACCGAGTTAGATGATCCTACACCTCTCATTGTGAAAGATATGACCAAAAAACTATTCAACTATGGGTAGCTATTTAATCCCAAAAGTAGGTCATCATGAGGAGGTCAGAAGTGGCCTATTTTTGGTTTACAACACACCTTAGCCCAAGTTGCATCAATTGACCAAGATTAATAGTCGTCGACCTCACAATGTGAAAGATATGACCTGAACAAGAAAAAGTTAAAGTACAGACAGAAAAGCCCATACCATAATATAGGCCATTAAAAATGGGCATATAACAGTAAAGCATACTCCAATTATTCATTCAGTAATATGGAAATATATACATGTATTTTATCATAATTTTCTTCTAGGTGAATTGGATCAATTACATGTAAACAAATCCTATGTAAAGAAGTCTTTATCATCATGTAACTAACCTCAAGTGTTATACCAGATATCACATCTAGTGGATCTATAACATTGCCCAAGGATTTACTCATTTTCCGTCCATGGGCATCTCTCAGCAACCCATGAAGCAATACCTGTATTGTAAATGAGAAATTGCAAATATTCTCTTGTGAGAAAATGCAAGTTTGTTATACATGCAAATATACATGCCAATGGCAAATAATGTGTATGAAACAACCTGAGAAAACGGCAGCTGATTGGTCAATTTCATCCCCAGCATTACCATCCGAGCAACCCAGAAAAACAGAATGTCACTTCCTGTTTCCATGAGACTGATGGGATAATATTTACTCAAATCAACTGTCTGTAAAATAAAATTGAAGTACTTACAAATTAAACTATTTGCATTGCTACCTTGATTAGATTTCTTGTATATGATTGATGAATTCTGCTAATAGAAATACTGTCAGTTATTTTAAGTAACATGTAACAAGTAAACCTGATTGGGCCATCCAAGTGCTGAAAATGGAAATAATCCTGAGGAGAACCAGGTATCCAGGACATCTTCATCTAATGAATAACCATAAAATAATATCAGTGAAATAACCATAAAATAATAGTAGTGAAATAACCGTAACATAATAGTAGTGAAATAACCGTAAAATAATAGTAGTGAAATAACCATAAAATAATAGTAGAGAAATAACCATAAAATAATAGTAGAGAAATAACCATAAAATAATAGTAGTGAAATAACCATAATAGTCATGAAATATTCATAAAATAATACATAGTAGTGAAATAACCATAAAATAATTAATAGCTGTTCTTCAAAAATTTCTGTTGTTATCTCTGATACAAAACAAAGAGCTAATGAAATATATGCACATAATTATCTTCATTATGTACTTATTATTTTCATGAAAATGAATGTACAACTTTCTGATATATTTATGTTATTTTTTGCAAAATAGTAGATTCATACCAGTGTTGGCAATTGTGCATAGATTAAAATTTCCCTACACAAGGTACTCGAGGACAGAATGCAATAAATAATAAAGTATAATAGGCTTTTCAAATTACACAAAGTTAACATTCTGCAAGAGTGGATCCAGGAAAATATTAATACTTAGATATTATAGGGAGCTTCTTCTAAAGTCTAGGAAGGGGGGGGGGGGGGGGGGGGGGGGCTTAGTCCTTTTTACCAGTGATCAGTCCTCACTGTGTCCTTGTGCTGCTACAACTTTACCTTGATTTATCACTAAGTCCTCTTCACTAGTATTCAGTACATGCATTGCTTTTTTTACTGCCTCTCTGTGAGTTTTTGCTACAACCCATACACTCCTCTCTGGACCCTAAAATACATTAGAAATTTTTACAAGTTATGTAACATGTGTTATTGCTCTTTGTCTCCTTCACTCCTAAAGTACAAAAAAATGATTTAGCCACATCCTAAGACCTGGATCCTCTCTCAGTGAGGTAACAACTGTACAAAGGCAACACTAAAACCATGATTGAATTTAGAGACATGAATGTCAATTATCTTATCTCAGTGTCTCATATACAATGTATATGAAAATGGTTTTGAATGATGTATGCAGTCCATGATTTCTATTAGAAAACTTGCCCAAATAGCTGATATTTTTGACAATTTTCAAGGAAACTGTAAAACATCATCATCTATGCAATACCATATTCAAATACGTAAATGAATTTGGGAGAAAATGGAATTTTCATTTTGTTTCACTTTAATTCAACATGAAAATGACCAAATTTCAGAGAAAGAATGTTTATAATTAAGTTTGGGGATAGATATGGCTGTTGTTGCACCTTGTCCTTTTATCAAAATTGGTTCAGTAGTTTTAATAAATGAGTTCATAATTGTTCATGCCTGACAAAAGACTCAAAATACACTATGCATGGTGATGAAAGAAGACAGACAGCAAAAGGTCACATACAATGGCGTAATTAATGGGGTCTAACGATACTGTGTAATGACATGTCTCTGTTTAAAAGGACATAGTCCATGGATCAATTTGGTATAACAAAGACATGTACTGTTTAGCATGCTATATGGCAATTTGCCATAGTTAAAATTTCATGGATAATGAGTAAACACACAGTTTACAGATATTAAACAGTTTGCAGGACTTTTTTGTTGCTAATCTTTTACAGAATATAAAATTCCTCTGCTGTTTGAATAGAGAATAAGGAAGCAAGTTATTTTGTCAACTTGGGCATTAGATTGCTAAATTAGATAATCTGACCTTAATTTTATCATATGCTAGATAGGCAGGTATCCTGTGCCCCCACCACAGCTGTCGAGATATGCACCACTCCCTGTAGTAAAATAATTTACAGTTATGTACACATAAATACAATGTGCCCATAGTATGTATTATGTATGTGTGCATATAAGTATGTGCTTGTATATGATAGTTGCTGATGAAAGGATTTCTATAGCTAGCTTATAAATAAATCATGGAAACTGGAGATGATGTAATAAAACAGACAACAATGCAGTTAAGCATTACAAGTCATCATTGAAAGAAAGATGATGTCAGAAATGCATGTTTATAACAACAGCCCTACAGGCCTCAACCGTCACTCAAGTACACGTACCACACAATGAAGCAGTAAAAGTAGAACTGCTTGCTGTTGGTGAAAAAAATGAACACCAAAACGTAATAGGTTTTATAAAATTAACCATTGATACAATATCCCTCAAGTTTCCCCACTTTCTTCTTTTGCACTGAGTGACCTTTTCTGCTTCTGAAATGACCACATGCAAATTCTCCTCTTCAAAACCTTTGAAAGACTACACCAGATTAACATTACTATACAGCTTTTGCATTCTTTGCCCCATCTCATCCCCAGGATGACCTTTTTCTATCACAGATCTTTCAACTGATATGTGTCTAGACCACTTTTCCTACATGTACATATCTGCATTCAGTACTTTAATAAAAGATGACTTTTAAAGACTTGATTTATTTTCTGTGTATGACACTTATAGCCTGACGAATGGGCATGCATCTCTGACCTAAGGGTAATAAATTTCGTAACTGTACCAAGTCTATCTGCTACACGTGCAGAAGAAAATTCAAAGCATTTTTGGTATATGAAATATACATACACTCACTCTGGGGCCAGTTACCTGACCCATGTATCATGAATTTCAATGTTTGAAACAGGCATCTATAATAACTATATAACACTGTTTGTTTGTAAAATACACATAAGGTAGAGAAGAATACTATGTTTTGAAGTTTTGCCCCACCCCAAGACCCCAAAAGGGTAAGAACCATGACAACTGATGGATAATATTCATTGGACTCTGACTACATTAGGTGACCTGTGTTACACATTTAAAAGTCACTAAACATTTAGTATTTACTAGTGAAAATAAGCACAATCAGTCAATCAATCAATACTCATAAAATGATTTACGACATGCATTATGTACTGCTTGAGTTACAAAATAAAGAAAGAACTTGTACTGTGCATCCTTGAGCCAATTAAACCACACTTTTTCATGATATTCTGGTACAAAACTAAGCTGCTTAGATTTCACAGCCTGCAATAAAAAAAAATATACACATGAATAGTTTTAAATTGCTATATTGATATTTTGTTCAAGACAATGCCTTAACATATTGATTAGAGATTACTGGGCACCTACCTCTATAGCCATCTTGGACATTTCTTCCATGTTGATAAACCACTGATCCATGACCATTGGCTCAATCACATCCTTAGAGCGGCTAAATAACAAAAATAAATTATTCAGTCATCATATTCTGCAAATAACAAATGGATAATAATAGAAATCAAGGGCTAAATACAGGTCAATTATGTGACCTGGTCCTGAGGTAAACACAACACGTACAAGAAATAAACATAATTAATGCAATTACCAATATTTAGGGTTCAAACATCTGAAAACATTAATTGTGACATCACAAGTATGAGCTGTATTGCATATTTTTCATGATTGATGTAATTCAATATTGTAGCTTGTACTACCAAAATAGTTTTCATGGTGATTACTATCAATGTGGATATTTCCGCATGTTAATTATGTGTATTTCTATGCAAACTACATCAGTAGTGTTTAATTACGCAATGTCAGTATCTTTTTATAAATTATTTAACTATGAGATGCATGGGGATAATTTACATGACAATTTTGTAATTGTGTGTTTAGTGTAAATAAGTCTTGCATGACCGTATTTGTATGATGTAAATGCAGCATGCAGGGGATCTTAGGTCAAATGCTCAGAGAAGTTCTGCACATGCATGAACAGTTGTTGATGTTGAAACAAATGTCGGGATGCAAGCTTTCAAGTTTAAATTGAATGATTTGGCACAAAAAAGATGCAAGAAGGAAGCCAATTTAAAGTTAAAATTTACACTGGGTATCAGTACTTTATTAAGTTAACAAACATTCCATGCATGCATAACAATTGCCTCTGATCCATCTTTGACACCTGTTTGTTTGCAGCACCTCACACATGCTCATCTGTCATCTTTTTGACATCATATTTCTACATTGGTACAGTCTACAAGGTAGAATCTTACCAATGTTGGTTTCACAAGTCGATTGCTACATGTACCTACACTGTGTACCTTCTGTTTTATAGCCATTGTATTCTTCAATAATCAGGTATTTAAAATTGTTCTGTTTTCTACTTATTCACTTATAAGGGTATATGATACAAGATGCAATATAAATAGGACTAATCAGAGAAAAATTAATATGATACAATACATGTGATACAAGATGTAATATAAATACATGTGTAAGTCTCATCAGAGAAAAATTAATATAATATGATAAAAACAAAATCATGCTTATGAAATATGCCATGATCCTTGTGTTCGTACCTCTGCAGAACTCTTAAAACTAAAACGCTGGTTATATATTTAGTAAGAAAATTCTGTACTTACCTATAGATAGAAATTCTCACATGACTCTCAGTGCCATGGCACAAGTACTTACCTACAGATGGGAATAGTCATGGTGTGACTCTCAGTGCCACGGAACAAGTACTTACCTACAGATGGGAATAGTCATGGTGTGACTCTCAGTGCCACGGAACAAGTTCATTCTCTTCAGACGCTCCACCACTACCTTCCTGGCATCAAATCTCTTCATTCCAGCATAGGGAGCAGCAACGTTCTCCATCATACCGGTCCTATTGATGACCGAAACAGAGGGAAGGCCATGTCTCTGTCCAATGTTATAGTCTGTTTTATCATGAGCAGGAGTGATTTTAACAGCACCTACAACAATTAGATTATTTTTAAAACAAACCAATACATCAATCTGAACTACAGAAGATTGTTTTCTATTTTTTCATATCTTAAAACCATGGTTACAACAATTTCCAGAGTCACTTTGCCCTTACAAAGATATGAATTTCACAAACTCTGGATTCTCACAATAAAGTCAGATTCTATGGCTGACATGCTTGCACATCTATGATGATTTTATTTTACATATTCAATGTAAAACTGCATATCTACTGTTGCCCCATCCTTCATGAAATTTACAATTTTGGTTGAGGCCTTCCTGCTCAACTCTACTATACATTTAGTTTTCTTACAGATGTGTGGTTATAGAGAAGAAGAATTTTGAAAATTTGTCAACATTTGGCAGTTTTTGCCCTGCCCCTAAGGACCCTGGGGAGCAGGAGTCCTTAAATTTATAATTTACAATATAGTGTACTGCCTCTTGTCCCATAGATGCTTCATACCAAATCTGAAAAGGATTGGAATGGTGGTATCAAGAAGAAGTTAAAAATGTTCAATTTTTGATGCATGATGGACAACGACAGAGTGATTCAGATGACCCAAAAATCATTGATTAAGGGTAAAGAACCTATTAACCATCCGTAAGACTTATGTCAATAGTCAACTTCCCATCTTTCATACATCATATCCACATTTGTATTATGAAATCATAATTCCCAATTAAAATATGCCAACTTTTCTGACTTTTGTATGCATTCCAACTTTCAATCCAATTTTTCTTATGATAGTTTAACAGAACATTGATGTATGATTGATAATAAGTTATAAATGTTTTTGGATTGTGGACTAGGGCAATATAAATAACCATAAATATTCTTGTTTTAAACAATTTTTTTTATAAATTCAGAAGCTTTTTACTCGCATAAATGAACCCAATAGATGGACATTTAGTAAACAGAACCAAATTATGCTAATCATGAACCATGTTTTCCTGGTGATCTCTCAATATGAGTAAAAATTCTTGAGAAAAAAACAAGGATCAATCAATTCATAATTTCAAAAGAACAAAAATTTAAAACAAAATTGATTTACCAGTTCCAAACTCTATTTCAACACTTTCATCAAACACAACAGGAAGTTGTCGTCCATCAATTGGATGTTGAACAGAACAGCCATGTAAATGCTGATATCGTGTATCAAGGGGGTTAACAGCAACAGCCATGTCTCCCAGCATTGTCTCAGGTCGAGTAGTAGATACCACAATTTCCTCATCTAATAATAGAACATGATGTCTTTGATATTTACAAATGCCCCCCAATCACGGCCAAATTTTAGCAGCTGAGAAATCAAATATTCATTGCAGTAACAGAGGTCATGTCCTTTGACCCTGTGACTTCATATGCAATGTCAATCAAATATTTTATTACACAAACCCATGGTCCTCTATCTCTAACAGTTCAAAATTATACCCAAGATTTCTGTCTTCCCTCCCCCACTGATTTTTAAGATAGCTCAATACATCAAAATTTTATTTAATGGTTCATTAAAATACTTTGTATAAGTATGAATTCAACATCGAACAAGTGATACAAACTCTCAATTATTTTATGTTAATTTTTTTTGTGATTTTTTCCAGAAAACTAAAAAATGTGTTTTCTTTGCAAATAAGAGATTTTAGAGTCCACATTTTGCTGTGAATTGATGCATGATATGAAACCTAAATTTTTTAAATAAAAAAATATTTTAAGAAAATTGAAAACATTTATTAATATTTTTTATATCTATGGATAAAATATTCAAGAAACAATGTCAGTTAGGAAAAAGATATATCCTACAAATGTATTTTAAAAGAAATTGAAATGAAATGATCCAAATTCAGGAATATTGCGATTTTTCAAATTTAAAGCAAACATGATTGGAATTACAGAAAAGTAGTCATAGATAACATTGTAATCAGAAAATTACATTACCTTGATGTAAAATGGTTTACAAATTAAATGAATCTGTAAAGGAAGCTAATTTCTTGGAGAAAAATGCATATAATTAGCAAAAATATGATTATTTTAGTGATTTATATCAATTGTGATCGGAATTGGTACTTTTTTTCTCTGGTCTGGTTCAAATCTTAAGCCACCTTAAGCAATAAAATAAGTATATATTGTCATGATAATGTGGAACATTTATCAAATAGGGTAGTTTATTTTGCTAGTTACTATGGATTTTTTTTTTATCATACAGTAATTGATTTGGTCATAATCAATGTTTAGCACTAATTTGCAAGAAAGTAAATTCATGAGAGCAATTTTCCAACAGATTCTAGGCTTTTAATTTAAAAGCAAAATTTTTCATGTCATAAAAGTCTCCTAACAAATACTGAAAAATTTATTTCTCGTGTTTTTTGAGGAGTTTGACAGTATTAGTTGTGGATTGCCTTCATGGTATGGACAAATTTAACAGAAGAAAAACTGAACTACAATAAAGAATGACAAATCTCCAACATGAAATCAAGCCCCAACAACATGCTCACTTCTTCTCAAATCATAATAAGACCACAAGAATGTTAGTGATTCTAACGTAGATTGATTTGGGGGCACCAAGTACAGGGTTTATACAGCTATTAAAGAAGAAAGAAAGACAGAAATAGATGTAAAGGCTACAGTATAATTATGTATAGATATCGAGTCACTTAAAAATTTAAAAAGTTTAATTTCAATGTTATTTACTTTTGCCCATCACTGGATATGCAAATGAGGTCAAAGCCCCAAATTCTACTTGAGTTTGGTATCCAGGAATGTTAAGAGGAGTTCGCTTTGTCAGGGATATATTCTCTACCTATAAAAGAATCAAATAAAGAAATTTAGCACTGGTCAGTTTTAAACTTGCATGTAAGTAACAATTTATTAAATATGTACTGCATTACAGTGTGATGAGGCTCAACAGGTAATATTGCACACATTTATTTTCCTCAATATCTTACATAATTTACATACATCACTATTAGATTCACAAACTGTCATTCACACATCTTAATATCTCATATCAAAGACTAATTTATATACTCAAATATCTGATGTCACAAAAGTACTTGATTATAAATGACATATCCAAATATCTGATATCACAGACTGTAATATCATAGAATGTAATTAAAATCTCAATATACCTCAATATCTGATATCACAGACTGTAATATCATAGAATGTAATTGAAATCTCAAAATACCTCAATATCTGATATTACACACTGTATTTATCATATCTCAACATCTGATATCACACACTGTAGTTGACATACCTCAATATCTGATGTCACACACTATAATTAACATATCTCAATATCTGATATCACAGACTGTAGTTGATATTTCTTAATATCTTACATCACAAGCTAGTTGACACATCTCAATATCAGATATAAGAGATTGTAATTGACATACCTCAATAATTGATATCACAGATTGTAACTGACATACCTCAATATCTGATATCACAGATTGTAGTTGACATGACCAATTCACCATTTTTTTCTTTCTGTAGATCAATCCCTCATCATGGAGCCTGACAAAGGCCTCAGTTACAGCATCTGATAAATTCTGATAAACAGAGAGTAATACAAGGACTGGGATAAGACATTGAAATATAATTAAATCCATCTAAAGTACTCACATTATGCAGGTAAATATCACTCTGGTATCATTTCTTTGGATTTAAATTTTACCTTTATTTATAAAAAAAAATAATATTCAGCCATCATGGTTATTTAGTGTTTGAAGATGCTGATTGAACTTGTTAACTCTATCAAGGCAGCAAAAATGAAGTCTGCCATGTGGACTAATACACTTAGGTTATATGATTCTGTTGAAATAACATGATACGCATTATACCTGAGCTGTGTATTGAGATATGTATTGAAACTTCCAGTCCTCAATAATAATACCACTTCTTTTTTATATAACACCTCACATCAACACTAAACCCACATCAACACTAAACCCCAATATCACCTCAAGGACCTACGGTCTGATGTTGATCGAGAACTGACATGAGGTATATTTTTTTCTAACATTGAGTACACTTAAAATACAAGAACACCCCCAGTAATTTTACTGAGTCTTACACATTATGTGAGGTTCCCCAAGCAATATATTACCTTATCGAGTGTGAAACAGGCTCTGTTCCAATCCAACGATGATCCCAGTTTCTTCATTTGGTCATAAATGACTTCTCCCTTGCTATTTGAATTACAAATTGACATTGTGTATAGTTGAAAACAATCACAATATGCACAAATTAATTTCTAACATCATAAGACGCACAAATTATATTTCTAACATCATAAGACTTGATCATGCTTTAAGCTAACTGCAGTAATGTAGCCCTCCTTAATTTTAAACAGAAATATTCAGATTGTTAGAAATCAGGGAGAGCTACAATACTACAACTAGCTTTTATGCTGAACTGATTATGGTTAATTGAAATAATATTCATTCCATATCTTATAAACCTCTCTTTATCATAATACATGTACATATGCTGTAAAATCATTCAATTTTCATGGGGTTGTAATTTTCATTGTATTGTCAAACACATGCTTCAAAATTTTCCACAAAGACGAGAAACTGAACTGTAGTAAAGAATGACAACGGCTTAATGACAAATGAAGTCCTTATAAACATGTCTGTAACATGTACATCTCAAACCATGAAAAATTTACACCAAGAAATAATAATTTGAAAGAAAACTAAGTCATAGCTTATACAATCTGGCATATTTTTCTGTTTCCTATGACACAGTTCACCATTATACCTTTGGCTATGTTTTCTTGCAACATAGATGAAAGAAGAAACACAACTTGCCATAACTAAATCTGTAGATTGCCCCCCCCCCCCTCCCCCCTTCCTCTAACAAAAAAGCATTTTGTAAACAGTTTAATCATATCTACTGAGTGTCCTCAATATGAACACAAAAAGAAAATTAATAGTATTCTATATGGAAATATAGTTTTGAAATGAACAGGAAAGTCAAATTGTTCTTTATGGATGTCAAATTAGGTCATAAATGATACTTTCAACCTCCAAATGTAGAAATGGTTTAAAGAGTCTAACACACTTAAGTGATTTGTCAGTATAATATACTATTCAAGACAAAGTGACACCTTTGCTTCCAATTCCACACCTCCTGAATGAAGGCATCTCTCCCAATGTCATGCCTGGTCTGTTTCCTTGTCCTCCACAGTGCCTTTTCCACCACCACTTGGGTGGCTATTCCTGCATGATCACAGCCAGGGAGCCAAAGAGTTTCAAAGCCTCGCATTCTGTGCCTGAAATTTGTCCAGGTGTATTTATCAGATATGCCAAATATAAATCTTTAATTTTCACATGAAATTGTGCAAAATCAAAGGCAATGCAAACATGGCACCAAAAACAAGCTAGAGTACATGTAGATGTATATCATATAATCTTAAAATACACATACACAGCACTTGTACAGTATATTTACCATACATCCTTACCATACACATACACAGCACTTGTACAGTATATTTACCATACAGCCTTACCATACACATACACAGTTTTTACAACAAATATGGTCAGTTTGGATGATTTTCCTTAAGCACATTTATTTTATTCTTCCATTCAAAATAAAATATCATTTGTGGGATTATAATCTCCTGCTGGATGACAGAAAATTGTTACATCTTCTGGAGGATTTGTGTGATAATACATGCGATGAATGCACATAATCTAACCTCTAAATAATATTACCATCTAACAAGAGCATCTTGGATGGTATTTGTAATTGCATGTCCAAGATGTAAAGTTCCTGTCACATTGGGAGGGGGAATACACATGATGAAGTTTTGTCGAGAGGACCCTTTTTGTTCTCCATACTCTGGTGTGAAAAACCTCATGGCCACCCACCAGTCATACCAGGCAGCTTCCACAAACTCAGGGCTGTAACTTCTAGGTAATGGACAGGAAACATCTGCAAGCAAAATTCTATAACTCACATTATCAATAGATTTTGATAACAAATGATTATCAATGGATGTTCTTTATGTAATCTTTTCAATAATATATATATATATATATATATATATATATATATATATATATATATATATAATATCCAATAATGATCTACTTTTACTATCCCTTTAATATAACAATTTCTTACACTCTGAAGAGCCCAACAACACAGCAAAAGCACTAAATGACATTAAAAGTAGATCATCTTAGTCACCGTTGGATATATTGTTTTCTACTTATTATCTATACTATGGACTTTGTCTGCAAATTTCAATATATACACACACACATACACAACACACACACACTTATATATAAAACATGTTTTCAACAAGCAAGAGATACCATGTATATGTGAAATTGTAAGAAATCAAATTTTATTAAAAAATATTTTGCATATTGGAATTCATGATATTGTGTTGAATTCTCCATTTTTGATGGTAACTTTTACAAATCTCTAATATACCAGATATTAATTTGGGTAATAATCTCTATAAATGTCAGGTAAGGAAACTGGTGTTTTACATCTTTCAGTATAAAATTTCAAGCAAGGATCATTAATACTGTGTGACCATTATCACATTATAACAATGGGCAGTAAACATAAATATTTATTTCACCTTTTTTTTCTCTAACATGAAGTTGCAGACTGTAATGTCATGATTGAACAAATGGCATTTTATGTACAGATTATAAATGACCATGGTGTCTAAAACCTAGAGTCTAAATTTTAGGAGATTCCAATACCAATTAAATAATGGTAAAGAATTTAATTAATCTTAATTTATTCAGAAAAATATAGTTAACTTGCTAATTGGTTAGACACCTTTCTTGTCTCCTGGCTTTGTTGGAACACCATATGTTGCTGATTCATATATATGTTGTCCTTTTTCTTGTTTTGCCTTGGGTTTTTTCCTCTCTGCACTGCCCTACAATTATGCACAATTGTCAATAATTTTTCAATCTGTTTTGAACACCACAGGCATATAAGAACCCTTTAATACCCAAGATAAATGTGTGAAAACTAGAAAAAAAATTTCTAATTTCACTGATTTTCATGAATGTCAACATTACACTTTCTAGTTTAAAGATATACCCGACTCAATTCATGAGCAAATGTTTCATGGAATTTGGAAGCCTCTCATTTCTCACAAAGTGAGCAAGAGTACCGTAAATGGTTCATAATATGCCTGTAAGAAGGTTATATAGGGTGTCGTTATTATAAGATGTTTGTTTTGTGACATTGATTAGTAAACATGGCAACAAGGTTTTCCTACTAAGTGATACTATGACCCTGACCTTTGACCTTGAAGAACAAGAGGTATCTTCCATTCGGCACAAGGAATATGTGTACCAAGTATCTAGCTCCAATAGTTTGGTCTGTATCCTGCCTACAAGGTTTTCCTATTAACTGATACTATGACCTTGACTTCTCACCTTGAAATACAATAAGTATCTTCCTCTCATCATAGTGATCAAATGTACCAAGTTGTAAGATCCTGAAGCTTAAGGATCATTTTGCATTTTGCCTACAAGGTCCGGACAAACAGATGGGAAACACTAATCAAGTAATACATATCAACTTACAACATTGACCTTTTAACCAAGTTTGACAGTCTGAGCTTCAACAGTTCAGTCTGTATTCTACACACAGGTTTTCCTACAAACTGATACTATGACCTTGACCTTTGAAAATGCCAAACAAGTGATACATATCTACTTACAGCCTTGACCTTTTAACTTGACAGATGGACAATGCCATACCATGTGTCCCGTCTTTGACAGGGATATAATTAAGAAACATACAATTTGCTCTTTCTCATGAAGTCCTAATATGAATTAAAAAAATCATCACCATTTTTGTTTACATATTACCTTTCAAGTCTAATGAAATTTAGAGAACTTAATTGTTTGCAATAGAATGCAGGTGGCATTTGAAAGTCATGTGTTAATAGGATATATACTGAATAAAATAAGTTTGGGATCATGGACTATTTCATTGATTAAAACTAAACTTTTGTGCATATGAAACACAAATGCTGACATCATTTTTCATCAATATTTAATCAGAATTCTTGATTTCATTTATGGATTTTTGGAGTCATAGTACACAAAACAACATTTCACTGGATGATGTGAAGAAATCTGGCATGAAAGACAGCTTGAATTTTACAGAACATGTCCAAAACTGACTCAGAGTTTCATTAATACTCAGTGTGACCTCAGTTTGCTCTCAGAACAGCCTGCCATTGGTGTTGCATACTCATTATGAGATTCACAATGTTTTGTTGTGAGAGATTGTTCCATTCCTCTCTCAACACATTTTCAAAGTCATCCAAAGTCTGTGGTTGGTTTGGACACTGTGAAAGTTGATGCTGAAGTTGATCCCACACATGCTCAATGGGATTCAGGTCCGATGAGACAGCAGGCCACTCCATACACCCGATAGTTTCCCTCTACAGATACTCCAGAACCACATGAGCACAATGGAGACGGGTGTTATCGTCCATCATAATGAAATTTGGCCTGATTACACCTGCAAACAACCTGGCGACTGGATGAAGAATTTCATCCCTGTATCAGAGAGCAGTCACTGATGGCTACCATGTCAGTGTGGCCCGCCAGGGAGATCCCACCCCAAATCATCACAGAGCCACCCCAAGCCAATTGTGTTCAGCCACCAATGCCTGGCTGTATCTCTGTCTGGCCTCTCTCCACACATGCCTACAACCATCATGGAAGTCCAGACAGAATTAGGACTCATCTGTGAACAGTACTGGCTCCAAACATCATCTATCCCAATTCACATGCTGATGTGTGAATTCCAAGCATGATTGTCGATGACTTGGGAGAAGTCTGGGATGCACTACTCACCTGTAAGCCCTGAGATTAGTAGCATGAAATTTGTTTCTCAAAGTCTGGGATGTAATGTAATGTACAGGCCTGTGGCAACAATAAACTGGCAAGTCAGTCTTGGAGCAAATTGAAAATGCTGTCTCCGGGCCAATGTTATGATGTATTGTTCTTGGTGTTGTATTGTGACATGGGGTCTGCCACTCCTAGGCCTCTCATTGACTGTACCAGTCCCCTGAAATCATGTCCAGAGTCTAGAGATGACACTCTGGGACACACCAAACCAGATAGCAACATCTAGCTGGGTTTGACCATCCTGAAGCATTCCGATTGCTTGATTGTACTCATTTGCCTGTAAATGATGTCTTTGTGGTGGCATACCTTAAGTCAAGTTCAATTGCTGTTCACTTTATCAATAACGAAGTGATGTCTGCTGACTGATTGTCTGCCTTACACAAATACCCAAAGTGTACCACATTTTTATCTTGAGGCTCATAGGCACATGCATATTGTGAAGAAGCACACAGTGAACAGGATTCAAGTCAAAAATGTTTTCTCAATCTATGTATATGTGGTATTTCACTAAAAATTTCTCCCCAGAAACTTTATCAAACCAAAATGTTCATGATCCCTAACTTTTTTTGTCAGTTATTGTTGCCATGTTGTGGAATTGTTGGACAATAACACATACCTAACATCACCACCCCAAAGTCTGCATGCAGAGCTATTAATCTAAAGCAAAATCTTGAGATTTAGGGGAATTCTTACTGCATAGCTTTGTGTGTCTGCATTGCTCTCCTAATGCCATCATAAATGCCCATTGTAACATATACTGCAGATTTCACACTAGCAGCTACCTTTGTTGTTTATGAATAATGTTATATCTTCCCTAAGAAGGGTAGCTCATATGACTGAGTGTTTTAATACATGTATAGCCTCTAAATGAAATTGTTATATAGAAACTCAAAACAATTAAGAGATTTAAGTAAAAATGATCGTCAATAAAAACTGTGACAATATAATATAAGTCTTTGTGGTCAAAATTAGATAGAGTTTCATTGCTAGAAAAACTTGTTATAAAATTCTCAGTTTCTCATTGATTCTAGTGAAACTCACACACATCTATTTTAAATGCTACCCCCTCCCCACCCACCCCAACACAAATGAATATTCAATATTTCATATTGGAAAATATTTAAATTGCCATTACATGATTCTCACAGATTTAGAGAGGAAATAAGGAAAATAAAGACAGAGTATACAGTTATCACCAAAGTCACACTGAAGGCAGCAGAAATATGTTAAACATAGTATAAGTGTTTTAACCTTTAATAATATATATGCATCTCTTATTAAGAAGTTATTTATCTAAATAGGCTGCACATTCATGTATATGATTGTAATTAACATATTTAAGAGTCTAATTTGGCAATAAAGTAGACATGTTAGAAATGACCCCTGAATGTAAAACATGTCTTTGTTCATTATTTAACTCTGGGAGAGATAGCACCTACTGCCCAATGTCATTAATTTACTTGGTGATTAAATAGTTTTACATTAATTAAAACCGATCTGTTACGTATATGTAGCTGCGCTCGCATTAATGGTAATACTGCACTGTCAACACATTACTACATGTATTTGCTTATTCAAAAGGTGGGGCCACCTATAGTCAATTTGTACCTTGCATTTATCATAAGTGGAACAAAATCTGCACGGTGAGATGTTGTAAAATGATGTCCGAACAATAAGCGACTTGTAAAGTTTCATTGAAAATTCTCGGTAAAATTTTCTCATGAAACACCAGGAGGCTGACATATTGAATACTTTTTTAACCTCAAATTTAAAAGAGTTCTCAATCTGTCTCAAAGGCGCTTCATTTGTTCCGAAAAAATACAAAATAAGACACTGTTTAAACGAGATTTTTTGTGGTGAAAATATATATTTGTACAATTGCATATCTACTTCTAATATATATCTATTAACAATATTATTTTTTTCAAGCTCCATGATGTATAATACCCAATAATTTAAATCAACGTTCTTGGTTTTGGCATTTAGATTTTAAGCACGCAATGCACATTGATTTTTTTTCTCGGCATGGCTCGTTGTTTAAAGTTCTTGTGTTTTTACTTTTAATTTTATCTTTTGCCAGCTAGTGCCTAAGCAATAAGCATGGCAAGTGGTGCAACAGGAAAAAAGCTTGAATGTAAAGACTTGCATGGCTATTTGAAAACACTACCTCACAATATACTCGATAAATTGTACAATCATCCAGCTACCTGCCTTGCCGTGTTTCGGTAAGTATCCCAGGATGAAGACCATCATGTAATCCCAATTATACCTGAAATAATTTCAATTTGACATAACTTAAATATTTCTACAGGCAGCTTCCTCAGTTGTCCAAACATTATGTGATGCGGATGCTTTTCATCGAACAGCCGGTATCCCAGTCTGTTGTTGGTTTATGGGTAACCAATAAACACAATGAGTAAGTTTTTTGGTTTTTTTAACTATTGACAGTGGGGCATTATATAGTCTCACTTAAAAGAACCCTACAGCTTAAACATCCTTGCAATTCTTTATCAAAAATAAACCACAGGGATTCAGATATACCTGAAACACTACTTGAGAGACATTCAGAGCACACCCCACCCCCACCCCCTTTTGCTTCTAGGGATTACATAATTTCTGTAGACCTTTTACCTGTGTAAATTTAATCCACAACTTTTTAGCTTAAATATAATATGTCATAAGCTGCAATATTTTATCTTTTCCATATGTGTAGTTTTTCATTTGTTTTGTAAATTTTCTATTTATATTGATTTATTGTTTTATTTGTATTATATTATTTACATTTGTATTTTATAATTTTTCATTGATATTTTATATTTTCCAATTGTATTCTCTAATTTTTTATTTGTTTTGTATATTTTTTAAATTTGTATTGTAAAATATTTCATTTGTATTATAATATTTTATTAGTATTGTAGGGATTGTTTATTTAGATTTGTATTAAGGACTTCATTGGTCATGTTGTGTTCCAGATTGTCAACCACAAGATAAACTGGTCCCTTATTTTTGTGCAGGACTAGTTAAAAATGAGGTTGACAAGCAAGGGAATCTGTAGATTCTACATGTAGGTAAACAGCAGCTATGAAAAAGATAATCTTGATAATTGAACCATAGTTTAAACCAATGAACTACTTTGTAACAAACTAAGTTAAACAATCCCTCAAACACAATACAAATGAAACATTATACAATGCAAATGAAAATTACACCATACAAATGAATAAAATTTCAATTCAGACAAAAAATTATACAATACAAATAAAAAATTATACAACTTAATGGAAAATATAGAAAACAAATGGAAAAAAATACAATACTAATGAAAAAATATGCAATACAAATAAAAATTATACAATTCAATCGGAAAAGATCAAATATTGCAACATTCAACATGCCATACAAATATGTTGTATATCATTCCATTAAGCTACCCCAGTTCAGTTGTCATTTGATATTGAAACTGTCAGGCAAATATGAAGTATAATATCATTCAGAGATGTGTTTTAAAAAGCCCAGAGAGATCCAAACAATAGTTTCAGTTTGACCTTAAAGATTGATGAATATGATTCAAAAAAACTGTCAAAATTCTACAAGAACGTCAAGAATTTAATGATGTGTGATGGCTGTTCAGAAGCTATTGAAACAGAATTCCACTATCATGTGTCAATGATTGATGAAAAGAGACATACAGTTAACTTTTGAATTATTGCCACTCAATTCATCACCCTCTTTCCTGGCTGTTAAATTTCAATAAAAAGAAGCAAATTATTTCGTACCATGGAAACCATCCAAAATCCACACAACAGGAAATTGGAAGTTATTTTACTGCCCTATGGGAAAATCCCATAAAAAGAAGAACAGTAAGGGATATTCTATGTGCAAAAGATGCAATTCTAGCTGACCCAGGTCCAGTTAAGGATGGCTCGCCTTCCAGGAAATGTCACTGCAGTGCGCTGAATACCAACTTAGAAAAAGCGTTGTTTATGTGGTTTACACAAGTGAGGACAAAAAACATTCCTGTTACCAGGGATATGATAATTGAGAAAGGGAAAACAATTTGGTGAAGAGCTAGGAATATCCAATTTCAAATATTCAGCTGGGTGGCTAACACGGTTTAAACAACGTCATGAATTTCTTCCAAAATTACAAGTGGTGAAAGTGCCGATATTGATGTGAATTTGATTACTGATGGTAGGAAGGAAGCAAAAGAAGTGACGAAAACTTATAAATTGAAAGATATTTATAACATTGATAATACAGGGTTGTTTTACCGAATGTTACCTGATCATTCACTTTGTACAAATGACTATGTGAACTAAGGGTATTAAAAAGATGAAAGACCGCATAACGATTGCTCTTGTGTGTAATGCTGATGGGTCCGACAAATTGAAACCATTTGTTATTGGGAAGGCAATTTCAAATCCCTGAAGCTTTAAAAATTTCAATGTTCAGCTTTATGTAGACTATATTGCAAATAAAATGGTCTGGATGACATCTAGTATTTTCTGTTAATTTTTGAAAAAATTTAATGCACAGATGCGACAAGAAAACAGAAAAGTCCTTCTCATCATGGATAACGCGCCAAGTCACACCGATCCCCTGTTGTCCAACGTCCGAATTCACTATCGTCCTCCGACAACTACAAGCCATCTCTAGCCCCTTGATGCTGGAATCATTCAATGTTTCAAAAATCGCTACCGTCATAAACAGTTGAAACATCTGATTCGCTGTATTGATGAAAAGCAACCACCAATTGTTCTGCTTGACAAAGTAATTTGTTTTGTGAAACATGCTTGGGACGAAGTAACCCCAAAATAATTCAAAACTGCTGGCGCCACAGTGGACTGACTGTGAATCACCATGTATCATTGTCTGTCGATCATGATAGGGAGGATGAATTTCCTGATCAGTTGGCAGAGGCATATCAGAAATTGGATATTAATCAAGATATGCAGTTGTCTGTGGCAGAGTTTGTAGGTCTTGACAAAAATTCTGTGAACTGTGACACACTGGCCAATGAAATGATTATAGATTCCATAACAAGGTCAGAAGAAGCGCGAGCGTCGGCAGCAACAAGTCCAACTGCAACAATGATGTTGTATTGAAAATTCCGACAACAAATGACGCCAAATCTGCCTTAGAATTGGTTATCCAATATTGTGAAAGTTTATACAATGAAATTGTGATTGAAAAATGTTTTTATATTCAAGATTTTATTTCAAAGTCTACTGCAAGTAGATAAAAGCAATCGACTCTGGACACATTTTTTAAATAACCTGAACAGACTTTGTAAGTGTGTATGTGTCTTATACCTGATTTGACTAATTGTGGTTGTGTATATATGTATGTTTTAAAATGAAACCTTCTTATAATAAATATCATCTTAGATAAGGAAAGGTAACTCTAATAGAACAGAAAGATGCCTCTTACATATAAAGAACAGTAACTCTCTTTCCTCAAGATGGCAAAATTCAATTTATTGCCAAATTCTTTATAATGTCATAAACTGAAAAGGACAAAAGTTGGCAGTTTATTGAGAGTTGACTGTATTTGTTATGCCTTTCCTAATTTATGATAAATTATAAGTGCACATGTATTATAAACTTTTGATTTTTTTTTTACAGGCATAGGATGAAAAATTACTATTGAAAAAATTAATTAAAGCTTTCACCTTGTGAACCATATTAAATACAACTGGTGTAAAATTATAAATTATACATGATTTTGAGTTTCATCATTAGAGTGACTCATCCTGTGAATACAAATTTTTTTTAAAAATTGTTGTGCAAATAATGGAAAAATTAAAGATTTAGATAAAATTCAATTCATACACAAATATGAATTTTAATGTTAAGGCAGAGCTGTCGACTTTCATGAAATTTGTAATGCACTTGGAAATGCACTAGTTCAGATGAAGAATTGTAGCAAACAAAGATAGTAAGGGCCAGGACTCTGATATACAGGTGGCACAGGATTTTTGCTGGTAATTTGTTGAACCAAAATGAGTGAAGAGAAGTGGAAAGCTGTCCATAATTTCATAAAGAGTTGATGTTGCAGGTTTTCAATGACAAGCATCAAACTGTGAGGGATGTTGCATGAAGATTTGAATTAACTTGTGTTACAACAGCATAAAAAATACTGATTGAATGTTTGAGGAGCACATTCACCCCATTGGATCCTTCCATTTGATTTTCATTTAAAGTGAATTGATTTGGACAAAATTTACTTTGAAAAGGAGTAACAATGTGACAGTTGATATAGATATAGATATATATATATATATATATGTATATATATATTCAACAACATGAAATGATATCATGAAAATGTTTCCAGGGTGCTCAAAGTGAACCAACATGCATGATCATAAATGAACACTGCTGTTAAAGAAGGAATAACACATTGTCATAATGTCTGACTTCCTTTTGAAACATGAATGAAAATACACATACATGTATCAGGGATACTTGTTTATAATCACCTAGCTGGGTAGCTCTGTAGATTAACATGTCACCTGCTGATCTGTAGATCTTGGGTTCAAGTCTAGCAGGGATTTCATTGTTTTCCAGATTACTCTATTAAAATTGGTTATACAAATATAAATATATCTCGATAATTTCCAAACAACTCTTTGCATGCAGTCATCCCCAAGAGTTCCTCTTAATTTAAATCACCCTTCAGTATGACCTCCTAATAGACCAATTAAGTTTCAATGCAGATTAATCTCTGACCTGAGGATTCACACTATATAGACCTATATAGTTATATATAACTGTCCCAAACCAGATAATATGTAAAATGATGAAAAATTAGCTCATTCCTTAAATATTGATGAATCAATGCATAGCAATGTATTTAAGTAAACTTAAAAGTTAATTATTTTCAGGGAACATAGGTATGCTTCCAAAGTGCTGTCTGACCTGAGAGTTTGGCATGAGCAGCAGATGCAAGGAGGTCTTCTGGGATGGATTCTGAATGAAACATTTCGCTCAAACATGAAAGTTGCTCTACTTGGAGGGTAAGGATCAGTAACTTTTAAAAATAACAAGAAACTCAGAGAAATTTCATGTGTATTAGGCCCGAGTATTGCCAGCTCCCTCATGATACATTATACAGCATGGTACAAACATGCAATATATGTATTGAAATGCAGTTTTCCTGATTTCTATGACTTCAGAATATTTTTTAGTTTTCTCCTGGTTATTCTGTAGTGGTAGTAATTTAGTATTATTTCCAAGATAAAAATCACTCACAACCTACTCTATTAACATAATAGTGCATGAACTATACAAAGATAAGAAATAAAAATTACTAGAATATTAAGGGATAAAAATACATTTAAACTTATCTCACGCCAAAAATCATTCCAGATTAAAAACAAAATGATAACATATAACTGTATCAGAAGATCATTCTGGCTATACATCATACAGAATTGTGATCGATGAGGTTGATATATAGCCGTATCATTACATCTCTGGTTGGAATTTTACTTTTTTCACTCACATGAAGTACAGAAAGAGGCACGAATGTGTGTGTCAATGTGTACATACATTTAAGGAGTAAAACAATATTTAGTTGTTTTGATTTTTGATTTTTTTTTCACAGAGGAAAGAATTCCCAGTGTTCAACAGGGCCTCTTCCTCCTGATAAACATGCCAAAGATGTACCATTTTTAGATAAATATGCCCTTGAAAGATGGGAGGTACTGTTTATTCAATCTAATCGACTCTGTCATTGATGTTTTGTGTATCAAAGGAATGTTTTGTGTATTAAAGGAAAACAAAAGCAAAAATGATTGATAAGAAACAAAACAAACTTAAGAATGATAGAAATCAGGATGGAGACAATAACAATATATTGCAGTGAACTGATAAATATGAACACAGCTCCACAGACACTTGAGTTATTGTACATTTATCTGAAACAGGTTATTGCATGGACTATTGTTTTACATAATGTACATGTTCTAAGTCTATTGATATTTAATATGAAGAAGTACAGTAAATATCTTAACAACAATTAGTATAGTTAATGCAGGAAGTTGAAGGTAACATTAGAAATTGTCATCCTCAACTACAGTATTTTTTTGATGTGACAATTTCCAAAATTATTCTCAGCTATATGAAATATTGATATAAACTATCTAGTTTTGGGGATATATATGAGATAATATCTTAATTAAATGCCTGTTTATTCACTTGCAAGAATCATAATGATCAATAAAAATATCACTTTCTTATGCCAAAAACAGTCCTAGACAGTTGTGTCTTATATTTAAATTATGACCAATATTTCTTTGTCTTCAATCACAGAGTGTTTGAAATGCTACACGGTCAGCATATTGGGAGACAAAATTTACCATAAAAATTCCAAATTTCGTTTTTGCTGTCAACAAAATAAAAGTGTTTAACATTATGTTTAATATGTTTTCAGTGTGTTTTACATTTTATGGTGGGATCTACAGAGGGTACGGAGGGAGTGAGCCGAGATATCATTGATGTTCTCCTACACGCAGGCCTCATGACTACGTAATATTGAATTCTGCTGTAGTACTAAATTTCTATACATTTCATTAAAAATTTTACATGTTACAAAACATAGAGGTAATAAATGTATGATGATATAAAGTTAATACTTACAATAAGATAAAGGTAAGCAATATATAATAAGTAAGAGATATATGATGGAAGGTAATGGGTATATAATGGGAAGTAAGAGGTATATAATGGGAAGTTGATAAATAGAAATGTAATTGTAATGATATAAAAGTAGTAATGATATACAGTGTTGTATATTTAGTGGTGTCAAATATTAGTGATACAGTAAATTGAATTTTATGGATCACACTTTATCGGATAGAATAAACATCTATCAGATGAAAAAAAAAAACCAATAGAACACACAATCCATTGGATATCCATTAACAGAAGTCATCCCTGCCACTGCTCATGGTTAAGTGTAGAAAGTGCAAAAAACATAATAACTGTATAATTAATGGACAAGCAATTTTCTCATTAGTCTGGTTCAAGAGCCTTATCACTGTGACATCACAATGTTCCCAACAGCTATTATGTCATAGCTTACTATGATACATAATGTAGTTTAATACATGTACTTAGTAAAGCAACAACAGCCATTATTATGACAACGAGTTTGAGACACAACTTATTACAATCATGTGACCAGTGTCCTTGCCTATCCTTAAATTGCTTTCTTGTTCATCTGTCCATTTGCCTCACTCTAAAACTTTTTTCTAAGTGACTCATGTTCCGTGGAGCACTTTAGTAGATTATTCAGTATAAACTTAAGAAACTGTTATAAATTTAAAGAAATATAGATACAGTGTTTTTTTAATATTGGATGGTGTTGTATAGATAAAATGTGTTATTAGCAGGTATATTGTACAGATAAAATGCTTCTTGACAGGGATGGTGTTGATCCATTGCCTTCCATAACTCCAGCAGGCTTTCAGTTTTTGCTGATGGATATAGGATCACAAGTTTGGTATTTTATGCTGCAGTACTTAGATACAGTGGAGGTACCATCTATTTTTAGAATATATGTGTAACTGAAATTTGTTGTTTTAAAGATATTTGATTGCTGTAAGTTTTTGATGATACTCAGAGTTATGATTGAGTTTAGATCCAAATGATAGCAAATTTCAGTAGATTTTTTATTTAAAATGAAATGTTATAGATGTATTTTTATAGGTATTTTAAGATTAAATTTACTTTTGACAGGCCCGTGGTATGAACCTTATAGACTGTTTGTCATTCTTATTTCAACTCAGCTTTTCAACATTAGGAAAGGTAAGCAAATGATATTGCTTGTAAATTTTAGTAATTCCATACTTTTTCATTATTTTCTTAAAGATTATGTAAAGTTAGAGTCTTTTTTTTTTTTTATTTCTTAGGACTATTCTACAGAGTTAATGAATGAAGGTCAGCAGAGGTTTTTACAACATCTGAGAGAATTTGGACTTGTCTATCAAAGAAAGGTAACGGAGAGATACTCTAGTTCTTCTATGTGTATTCAGCTGTAAGGGTAGTGATCAGTTATTCCTTCAGTCCCTAGTAGCCTGTTGTTCGTGTCATTAAAAATAGTCTTTTAAATTAGAAAATACAACTTGGTAATGTGTAAATGATAAAGTGTATGGGAAGATACAGTTAGAGATCTATTTACTTGCAAATTTACTACTGTTTCCAAAACAGCGAATTGATATGTAAGGCTTCATGTAAGAAATTAAATAGATTTGTATGCATGTCTGAGCTTTTAGTCCAATATTCTCTTTAATTACCAATTTTTCAGTTTTAGGATTTGTTGATCTCTTAAATAAGACGTTTTTAATGTAATTGTGGATATTTTGTCTTTAAAACTAACATTTTGAACGTGATTTTGTGTTTATTTTGTTATCTATTGTGTTTATCCATCCGTGACTTTTATCCCGACTTTTATTTGTACAAATTACCTTCGTCAGTCTTGACGTTTATTGAGAATGCGTTCGACGCATATTCGTACTTAAGTCTTTTATTCTTCGTACGATATATTGAGTACCACCAGGTAATCCACCAAAGGTAGATCATACAAATAAATTTCGTGGACCACTGTCAAGGTTTCCGCCTAACCAACATTCATCCGTGACTTTTACTACGACTTTCACTTGTTCAAATTGCTTTTATCTGTTTATACTTTCATTTGTTGAGGCGTTCCATTATTTGTCGCATACGAAATTTTTCCTCGTACGTTTTGTTCAACACCATCATTTAACCCATCGTACGAAAGAGTTTCGCGTGCAATTGGGTACATGGCTCCACTGATCAGCTATAGCGGCCATGAACTTCACGAATTGAGGTCACCTGCTAACAGTTACATACCACTATCAACACTGCGTGCTCTCAGGGCACTAGATCTTTGTCAAGTGGCTTGCACCTCGAGAGGGACCAGAGCTGGAATACACAAACAAAGGAGGATACAGGTCAAGGTGACCTTAGAAAGAAGTGTAAAGATGAAACAGGAGAGTGGTATAAATGTACACAACTTACATGTAGTGCAAATACATAGCAAAGGAACATACAGGTCAGGGTGACTCTCGAAAGAATTACAAACATCAAACAAGAGAGTGGGGTTAAGGAACACAACTTGGTGCGAATACCTACCATGAATAAGCATGACAGAGCCATCGGTCTACATCTCATTAATGCAAGATCTATTTGCTTATATACCCTGAATTGTAGATCAGTAAGAAACAAAACCACTTCTATATGTGACTACATAACAACCAATGACATTGATCTGCTTGCTTTGACAGAAACCTGGCTTGGGTCAGACACGGATCAATGTGTTATTTCAGAACTCCTACCAGAAGGATACAAGTTCGTCAACAAACCAAGGACTTCTAGACGAGGAGGGGGAATAGCTCTTATTCACAAGACTAACATCAATGTGAAAGTTAGCAATCATGATGACGATTTCACGCACTTTGAACACCTAGAGTGTGTTGTAAATCACATTCGTCTGTGTATTGTATATCGACCTCCCCCATCTGTAAAAAATCAACTGCGGAATGTGGTCTTTTTTGATGAATGGTCCCATTTTCTCGACAGCTTGGCGATTGATAATAGGGAATGTATCATCACCGGTGACCTCAATTTCCATGTTGATGATGCGGAAAATCCAGAAGCTGGTAAGTTTCTTAGGATTTTAGATGATCATGGGCTGGTTCAACGTGTCAAGGGATCAACACATTCAGGGGGCCACACCTTGGATGTTGTTATAGTGAGGGACGAGACATCTGTTCTAATTGAGGATCCTGGCGTAAGGGATCCTACGCTCTATGACAAGAATGGCAACCTTACCTGTGATCATCTTGCTGTATGTTCAAAACTTGCCCTGTCAAAACCACCAAGGGATAGCAGAGTTATCAGATGTCGAAAATTACGCAATATTGTCATCAGTGATCTAAAGAATACCATTAGCGCCAGTTTAGAAGAACAAAATTGTGAAGATCCTGTTGATAAATCAGTGCGAGTCTACAACTCTACTCTTCTAACTGCTCTGGATTCTGTCGCCCCTGAAATGACGAAGGTAGTCACCTTGCGTCCAGACTGTCCTTGGTTCACTTGTGAATTGTCGGACATCAAAAGGGAACGCAGGAAGGCAGAGAGGCTAATGCGCAGGACAAACCTAACTGTCCACAAAGAAATCTATAAGAATATTTGTATTCGTGCAGCAAAATGTGCTGTACGTTGCAAAAAAGAATTCTATTCTAACAAAATCGAGGAGGCTGGTAAAGATCAGAGACAGTTGTTTCGCTTGGCCAATAAACTATTGGGTATCAAGGCAGAGGCAGTACTGCCAGATCATCAGGAAGAAGATGCGCTAGCTAACTCCTTCGGCGACTTCTTCCAATCAAAAATACAAAAAATCCGGAGGGAATTGTGTATTGGCATACAGTCTGACATCGACCCACTGTGTGTCGATCAGGAATTTACTGGAGTGCGTTTGTGTACGTTTGAGCCAGCATCACAGGAAGAGATCGTTGAGGTCATTATGTCAGCATCACCTAAATCCTGTGAATTGGATCCGATGCCAACATCCTTACTGAAACCATGCATGGATAGTACTAGTATACTTACCCTTGTAACAAACCTTATTAACCAGTCTCTTAATCAGTCTGTATTCCCATCATCTTTCAAACAAGCCATAGTGCATCCCCTCATCAAAAAAGCTGGCCTAGATTCTCAGGAATATCGAAATTACAGACCTGTTTCGAATCTTTCATTCATCTCAAAGATTCTTGAAAAGATAGTCGCAAGACGCTTGGATCATCACATAGAATTGAATCATCTTCATAACAACGTACAGTCGGCATACCGAGCCTGTCATTCTACAGAAACGGCCTTACTTCGCGTTCATCACGACATTGTCGCAGCATTAGACGCGGGTTCCAGCGTCGCATTAATTATGTTAGACCTTTCCGCTGCCTTCGATGTCATTGATCATTCTATTCTAATAAGACGTCTTGAATTTGCTTTCGGTATTTCTGGCTCAGCACTTGAGTGGATTAAGTCATATCTTTCAGATAGGACCCAAAAAGTGGCCATTGGATCCACTTTCTCCAATGATTTCCTTCTCAAATGTGGCGTACCTCAGGGATCTGTCCTTGGACCTCGGCTCTATGCAATTTTCTCCAAACCAATTGGCAAAATTTGTCGGCGTAACAACGTCTTACATCATCTTTACGCCGATGACACACAAGCCTATCTGGTTTTCAAACCAGGAGAGGAGTGGCGAAATACTGCCAGCCGCCTTGAGTCATGCATGGATGAGATTAAAATGTGGATGTCAGCCAACCTGTTAAAACTTAATCAGGACAAAACAGAGTTTCTTGTTTTCTCTCCGAAACATCTAGCCATTGACTCATCATCATACCATCTTAACTTTGGTGACACCATCATCCGTGAAACACCGTTTGTGAAGAACTTGGGTGTTTGGTTTGATAAATCTTTATGTATGCAAAAACAAATATCATCTTTATCCCGTGCATGCTATCACCAGCTTCGTAATATCGGACGAATACGGTCACTCATTACAGAAGATGCGTGTAAGACCTTAGTCTGTGCCCTTGTGACATCTAGGCTCGACTATGCCAATGCTCTTCTGTTCGGCATTAACGCATCTGACCTGGCAAAACTGCAGAGAGTGCAAAACATGGCGACAGGAATTATCACGCGAACTAAGAAAAATGACCACATTACCCCAGTGCTGACTTCCCTACACTGGCTTCCCATAGACAGTCGTATCAAGTACAAGATTCTTGTGTACTCGTACAAGGTGGTTTACAAGATGGCGCCACAATACCTGGAAGAGGTGATTACCGTTTATAAACCTCAACGTTCTTTAAGATCGGAAAATTCCCTGACACTGATGACACCTAGATGTCGAACTTCCACATAAGGGAAAAGGCGGTTAGACATGGCAGCTGCGACACTATGGAATGCATTGCCTGATAACCTTCGTCGGTGTCAGACTTTGAACAGTTTTAAAACGCAATTAAAAACATATCTTTTTAGACTCGCTTATTATTAAATGTCTCAATTTTAATCATTTTCACTTTTACTTAATTTCAAAAACAAAAAAAACAAAAAAACAAAAAAATCATTTACTTCTAGTACTATGTAACCTGTCTTTTAAAAAATTAGTATTTATGTAACCTGTCTTATGATTTATGATGTACAGCGCTTTAGAGCGATTATTTTGATCGAATAGGGCGCTATATAAAATGATTATTATTATTATTATTATTATTATTATTATTATTATGTACATTTTGTATTGTTAAAACTTTTATACCCTTGTAATATCTCAATATCTCAACAGATTGTTTCTTTTTGTATTGGGGGGGGGGGGTGTTAAGCAAATATTCAAGATATATTTCTATATGCATGTATGAGAGTAGTGCAGGTTATTATTATTATGTGTATTCACATAACCAGTGTTTATTTGAAGTTAATTAAGGATGCTAGCTCTGAAGTAGTATTTTGGCCAATAAATCAAAATTTAATCTATATCTCCAACCTCTTTTTAAAGTTCCATTTTATATGTTAAGGCAAGACTTTATAATTTATGTGCAATTTGAAAAAATTGACAATACTTCAAGTAATAATATGTTCTTTTAAACACTCAAATTCTATATGATGACTTTTTCCATATTTTAAGTGCAAGAAGGTCATTATTTATTTCCAGTCTACTGGCATTGAGCTTCTATATATCTATAATGGTAGAAGACATGAATGTGTAGTTATTACATGTAATGATTGATTTATGTTGCCTATGTTGTATTGACACCAATAGACAAATCAAGTTTATGCAAATAAATCATGTAAATTTGAAATGCAAAAAGTCAAGATTAACCATATATTTATTTAACTTCTTGCTTCGGGGCTGAAGATGTCGATGAAATCCACTATATACGTACACATATAGTATTGTAGAAAATCTTTGAAAAAACCAGTTGGATTATAACATACATGTATACTGTGTTTCAGAGGAAAATTCAGAGATACTACCCCACTAGACTAGCACTCAATCTTTCCTCTGGTTCATCTGATTTCACAACTGTTGGAAAGAATACTGGTTATCTAATGGTTGAAACCAATTACAGAGTATATGCATACACAGGTCTGTATACAGTTTGGTAGTGATTGCCAGAAAAAAATGTGTACACACAATATTTCATTGAATGCACTGACTGGGGAATCCATCATAATTGTTGAAACATAATTTCAAAATAATTTTGTATAGCAAGCCATATATATATGTACACTGTAACCACAAAACTGAATGTTAATGCAAACTATCACAGAGGAAACATGCAGTACTGCTTGAAATCATTTTATAAATATCTCTTTAGGTGAGTCTTGTTACACTGAGTGGTATTTGAGTATAACTGCAGCAAATTTTTCTTCTTGTAGATTCTCCTTTGCAAGTGGCATTGGTAGCATTATTTTGTGAGATGTTATATAGGTAAGATAAAGACAATGGATTGATAGAGAGCATATGTCCACACCTTAGTAATGTTGAAGTAAAATTATTTTTGTGGAATCTTACATGATACCCATTAATGCTGTAAAGTGATTTTATGGCTTAATCACGTGTTTCAGAGCACACAAGCACAAAAACATTTTATTTGTAAGTTTTAATCATTTTAATAGATTTCCAACCTTTTCTGTGGGGAACCTGACACGTGACAGTGTTAGAGATGCCTTGGTCAGAGGAATCACTGCAGATCAGGTACTGTCACAGAGAAATCGGGTATTGTCACATAGAAATCGGGTATTGTCACATAGAAATCGGGTATTGTCACAGAGAAATCAGGTATTGTCACAGAGAAATCAGGTACTGTCACATAGAAATCGGGTACTGTCACATAGAAATCGGGTACTGTCACAGAGAAATCGGGTACTGTCACAGAGAAATCGGGTACTGTCACATAGAAATCGGGTACTGTCACAGAGAAATCGGGTACTGTCACAGAGAAATCAGGTATTGTCACAGAGAAATCGGGTACTGTCACATAGAAATCGGGTATTGTCACAGAGAAATCAGGTACTGTCACAGAGAAATCAGGTATTGTCACAGAGAAATCAGGTACTGTCACATAGAAATCAGGTATTGTCACATAGAAATCAGGTATTGTCACAGAGAAATCGGGTATTGTCACTTAGAAATCAGGTATTGTCACAGAGGAAAATGCAGTACTGTCACTAGTGCTGAAATGATTTTCGCTGACATTCGATTGTCAATTAATTTTGGTTCATCGATTCCGATTATTGATTCCATTTAATCAGTTGTGACCCAAAAACAAACTCATAATAACGAATCAATTACATATGCAATAATTATTACATTTGAAAAGGGAGAAAATGGCTTCCAAAATTATCATCATTGATATTGAAATAAACTCAACAATAATGAATTTGATAACCAATCCAAGATTCCTCCAGCTCTTACCACTGCTTTTATGACGTGTGAAGGAGTGAGAGTGGACTCCATACTGATAAGTGGGAATTCAGTGACACCAGCTTGTGTCGCTGCTTTACCAACTTTTACAACTTTATTTTGTGAATCTAGATAGAATTCAGCTAACGGATGATATTTCTTCAAGTTATTATCATGATTACTTTGGAATTTTGTAATTTTAAGTATTTATGTGCTGACACTATGTGCAAAGAAATCAAATGGCGAGGAGACAACCCAAGTCAAAATGATGTTTCATTTATTGGTGTTGGAGCTTTTTACACAGCAATAACATCATTTTAATCGTGATTAACTTGTAGAATAATCATCTGATAACTGAATTCTTGCATCTTGGAAGGTAGATTCGTGAAATAAATAAAGTTGTACAAGGTAGACAAAGCAGCAACACCTGGTGATGTCAGTAAATTCCCACTTTTCAGTATACTCATATGGAGTCTGCTCTTACTCTCCCCAGCATGATATAAAAGCAGGGTTAAGGATCAGAAGAATATTAGGTTAGTTGGAAACTTAATATATTTTCCTACCTAGGGAATGCCAAGTCAAACATCTGGAAATTTTTGTGGTTTCTTAAAACTAAATCTGGATGTCATGACTAGATAAAACACCCATTTGGCATTTTATTCCTCATTCATAGTTTACTAGATGTAAATTCTATGTGTGTTGCACATATCCATAAAATTAAAAAGAAATGACCCAAAAATAGTAAACATTTAAATGCCAATTATATCGATCATTGATCAATACAGTTCTGATTTTTAACAATTATCAATTTTTTCCAATTATTCAACACTGTCACAGAGAAATCAGTAACTGTCACAGAGAAAATTACATACTGTAACAAGGAATTAACTTGCTTCAAGACTGTTTGATCAGTACACAAGCACAGAATAACATTTTATGGAAGAAAATTGTAAGTTTTAGTCATTTTAATAGATTTCCAATCAGAGTCCACCTCACCACCAGTAAACCGCCTCACTCTAAAGACTTGATCAACCGTCTCATATACACAAACTCACTCCAAAGATTTCTTGTAACAATTTGGTTAAGGAATTTTGTAATTTTGATATCAAATTCCCACAGAGCATATTAGAAATGAGATAAGTGATCAGTTTTCTAATATTATTAAATTCAAAAATTTATGTAATGAAATATCATAAGGTCAATATCAAATTCATGCACAAGTCAGGAATGTGATTGATTCATATGACATAATCTAAAGTACAGATTCAGGTCTGCAACTAGGAATTTAAGACAGAATGTGAATACATGAAAGACTTGGGGGACATTAGGTGTCCTATGACTGAGTCCAAAGTGAGTCCTAGTGGGGGAGAGTCTCACAATATCTTCTTAAGAATAGCAGAGTCATCAAGCATTTTCATATATATTTAGTAAATACTGTAGTTGTTCAGATATTTGATCTAAGAGTCACAGTTTGGCCAGAATGCAGGTTTTGGCCTTTACGGAAGAATGCATGTATATTTATTAAAGATCTTTGAATGCTTTTCAAGAACAATCATTCAGATGAGATTATCTTATAATGATATGCAAACATTTATCATAAAAGTACTTTAACAATTTGTTGAATTGGTAAATCAGGTCAACATTGAAGTTCATACACTTGTTTTATTTCAGATCATATCCTTCCTGAAAACCCATGCTCATCCAAAAATGACAAAGAATGTAAGTATATTGAATTATTTAATGAGAAGTATATTTTAGCATTTTTTATGGCACAGGAAATTTTGAGAAACCATGAAGCTACATGTACATGAGAGATATTACACAGTTGTCATATGTTGTGTTTAAGTTTCAGTTTAATGCATTTCTTCAATTTGAATCGTAAACAGTTGTTTAAGTTTATCTGAGATGGAATTAATGACATGCAGATTTGACTTCTATATTTCTTACATTGATTTTAGACACCAGTGATTCCCTCTACTGTTACTGACCAGATTAGACTGTGGGAATTGGAGCGTGACAGGTTTAAATTCTCCGAAGGTGTTTTGTATGACCAGTTCTTGTCACAGAGCGATTTTGAGCTGCTTCGAGATTATGCCAAAGTAATCCTTTATGATGTATTGATTTTTAAACTGATAAAAGGCACAGAATTATCTTTTCTGATTTAATCATTACTTTGAAAATTCTTACTCAATGGATTCTTTATTCGATGTCATACATAATACCCCTCCCCCTCCTTGTTGACAGTTGTGTTTAAATCAGTTTATATATTGGCAGAGCCCAACATATTTTATCTCTACAATTTCAACATCTTTTCAGATAAAGTTTTCAAAAGTATAATAGGTGATGACATTCAAATATTCTTGGGTTAGTAGGGTGGACAAGAAGTAAGGGCTATGTAGAATAGAATTAGCCATCTTTGAAGGGGATAATGTTTCACGACCACCTCTGTCTTACGGGGTGGGAAGGGGGGGGGGGGGGGGGGGGGTCACCAGTGAAAGCACAATATGATTGATCATAGAACTGACACAGAATATTTGCATAGGATTTAGGAGTTCTGCTTTGGGACAATGCTATAAAGAGAGTGATGGTGGTGACAAAGGGTGGCCATGATGATGTCAAGCGTTACTGGAAGCGACAGAAACAGGCCAACTCCTGATTGGACATGTTAAGGTTGTTGATTATGTTTTCTTACTCGTCTATGAATTATTAAAATAAAAGGCTCCATAGAAAGTTATCCACAAAGATTCATTGAATATGAAAAAAATTAGATATTCCTTAAACTGAATATGTTGAGTATAACAGTGCAAGGTATTTGCTTTTACATGCATTTTTGACTGGTTGTTTTCATACTGATCGTTTAAGCTGCTTGATAAAGATTGCAGTTAGCCAAGGGCACTAACTCAAGAAATATTTTATGTAAACAACAATTTATTTCCAGATAGATGAATTGCTTGATGCAAATGGTTGTGATAAATTGAAAATCAAGAAAATGTCTGACAGAGGACTACCCCGATACTGCCCCGCTCCAGACTGTGCCATGGTGTTGGAGCCTGCCATGATTGGGTGAAGAGAACCGTCCATCAGATGTTCCTGATAACTAACAGAGGGATGGAAGGGACTAGTGAATTGTTAATGACTGGTGCTGTGCAATATATTGTGTTGACTGTTATAGACTGACCAATGAATTGTTTACATGTTTATGAAGAAAAAATTCAAACCTAGAAAAATAAAAATGTTTATGTGATTTTTTTTATTATTAATTTTTTGTCATGATTTTCATAAACTGAGCTAGAAATTAAATAGAATACTGTTAGTAAAACATGATTTAAAATAACACTAGTACAAAAGTTCAGTTAGCATGCAGATTATTCATCTCACATTTTCACAGATTACATGTGTTATCCCTTAGTCACAAATTGTACTTTTGTTGAAGTCCCTTATGTTGCGAACTTTTTATGGAACTCTACAAGATTTTTTGTCTTTTAGTTTTGAGATTGATCTATCATCATAGATTATGTCTTCCTTATTTCCACTTCTTTTTTACATACAAATGTATGCCTGATCTTCATAAACAGATATTTTCCCAACTGAACATTCTTACGCAGTCTGAAAGACAAGGGACAGAAACTGCGTGTATTTTCATCTCATGACATTAAGGTCGAACCACTATCTGAATTTTCTCAAATTGATATACGTATAGAAATGAGTGCATCCGTTTGTTGGTTGGTTGTTTTTCTCTTTTAACAGTTCATACAAATAAGTTATTTTAAGACATTCTGTAATCCATTTACTGATTAATGGGCTCCCAAGCAATAGATATTACTAAGTGATGTTGCTTTGGCGCCCTAGCGAAAGGTGTGAACCAGTGACGTCACTTTTGGTACTTTTGGAAGGACGAGTCTCGTAGATTGTGGCTCCTGCTCGCTGGCTGCTCGTCTGCTTCTCGTTCGCATTACCTTGTCCACGTGATAACATCTCTTGCAGTTCCAGTGTTTTTCTTCACCTGGTAAAGTGTATTGCACGGTTTCCGGTGCTGTGTGACCCGTTCGATCGGTACGACTAGTGATGTCACCCTCTCCTAAGTCCAAACCATCACTTTTACGCACATTGAATTTTCGCGAGAAAAAAGACGGCTTGAATAATGCCGATAACGAAACGTCAGGTTCACTTTGTTTCTGCTCTTCCCGCTTTTTGGCGCCAAAAACAGGCTCCTTCTTTTCAGGACCTTTACGTGAGGGATATTGTACTCCCCAGCTATCGATGAAATAATTACGCACTTTTTCTGACATTTTGTCCGTACCAAGAATCAAACCTTTCTCTTTACTCTGCTTCATAACACTATCCAAATGTTTCTTCTTGCGTACTCGGGGATGTGTCTCGGCAATGAAAGAATCCATGTCTTTATTGAGGGACTGGATGGACCTGCCGCCATAATGTCCGTATAGATTGCTCTCACTGGACGTGAGTGTGTCTTGTCTTTTCATTTCTAGACATTTCTGGAGAATCTTTTTCTGTGTGACAGCTTTTTTTACGGCGATGCTGGAGCGCTCTTGTCGGGAGATGATGTATTGGAGTTCCTTCTTTATGTAAGCATTGTAAAAGTCGTGCTGATTCCTTGCCACATCGTTCATAACACACAAGAACTTTCTGTGGTTGTCTTCTTGTTTCCTAACGTTTATCAACCGTCCCATAAACATCGTGATAGATTCAATCACTTTTTATGCTCTTCACATGTCATCTTTTCTGATTTCACGTTCTTGTTTTCAATAAATATGCTTCATCATATGCCCAGGTTCGAAATAATTTCCACACACCACAAGATGCTTGTGTACATGCACACGCATTATTACATTCATGTTCTTTGGTCTTGTGAAACGGTATACAAGACTATTTACAGTTGTTTCAATAATCATGACTTCGTGGACATCGGCTTTATTGTTCTGGAGCTGTTCCGTAATCAAACGAGTGTATGTATTGTTGATCAGGATTGTAGACCAAATACCCTTTTGATGTAATCGTACCACTTTATCTTGCTGATAATGCAGCATATAACTACGTAAAAATCTCCCCATTCTGAGGCTATTACGCCTTCCCAAGTCAAGCGCGCTCGATCATTGTTCTTGCATGGATCATGTTTCGAATAAAAAATATTAGCAACAAGATTTTATTGTCATCTAATCGATGTAATCATGCAAGAAGTTTGTTGTATGCAAATTATTGGGGTTTAAATGTGTTTTATCATAAATCAGATCTTATTGTCTTGCGTTAATCTAGATGGTTTCAGCGCTCTGCGGGTAGCTGTCAGCGACACATTCGCAGAGTTGAACGCCATCTGACTTCTTGCAGTCATTTTGTATACATATAAGAACTGACAAGTTCCATCCATCAAATCAAAAGGAATGGGTACACAGGTGACTGCACATGTTTGTTGAAGGAAATTGAATGCAAGTTTAGAAGAATATTATATATATATATATATATATATATATATATATATATATATAAAGACTTCACATAGCAGCTTTTGGGTCACTTGCTAGCTTTTGGGTATATTGGACAAAATAATATTAATGATTGGTTTTTATATAGCGCTTTTCCAGCATATGCTGCTCAAAGCGCTTCACAAAACATTATTACCCCAGCAGACCTTACAACATTCCAGAGCTTTTTCGGTGCACGCTGCCGTTAAGGTGCTAGAGCAATTACATTCTATCAATATCTTTCACTGTCTATAGCCAGGTACCCCTTTTACACTTGGGTGGAGTGAGGAAATTCGTGTAAAGTGCCTTTCCCAAGGACACAATGTCGGTCCTGCCGCGGCCAGTACTAGAACCCACAACCTTTCGGTTGAGAGTCTAACAACCTAACCACTAGGCCACCGTCGCCATGATTCAATTAAAGAGGTCATCAATTCAAACTAACCAGTTGCGTCAAAGGGGTTTATTGGATCTTTTATACCTTGACGTCACATGCATCCTCTGCGTCTATTGAACTTCATTTTGTATATTTTGCAAGCGTCTCTTGACAGAATATGATATTGACAATTGAATTCATGTGCTTTACAGTTCAATTAATTCGCATATTCTCTTCGATATCGAGTTGTAGCGCGCATCAATTCCATTAATGCGTATAATAACTGAATTATTGCTCTATTTAATTGATGCACACGATAATTCTCTTAGAGAGCAACTATATAATTAGGGACATAATCAATTCAACGTATCCACAATTGAATTGATGACCTCTTTAATTGAATTGTTCCTCTCTTTAAAAGAATTGATACAAGCATCAATTCCTTATACAAAAGCGTTGCGTATAATTAATTTAAAGAGATCATCAAATCATTTATACCTGCTAACAATTAAATTTACAAGCAATAATTCCACCACTTTGATGTGCGCATTAGTTGGACTGATGAAAACAATAAATGGTTTGATGCGCACATCAAATCAATTGCTCTCATCAATGAAATCAATGTGTGCATCAAATTAATTATTGTTTTCATCGATTGAATCAATGAGCGCATCAAATCAATTATTGCTCTCATCAATTGAAATGAAACTCGCATCAATTCAACTGATGAGAGCAATAATTGAATTGATGATGTCTTCAATAATTAAAGATATCTTCAATTATTTGAGTTTATGTTAATTTAGCGCATATAAGAGGAGTAAGCATCCCCTACTGACTGGTCACTCCTGCCATGAACCCTCTATTTTGATTAGGTAAACGGGAGTAATCTGTGATCAACGATTCATCATTTTGAATGAAACACGTCGTACAACATTGGACCCAGTGACAGGCTGTATCATTATAACAACCATAGGCTAGAATTTTCAAAATGTCAACTTTAAATGAGAATGAGATTATCGAAACACTTGCAACTTAAATTTTAATTTGGCGTTCCATAATCGCGTTGCCCCCCCCCCCCCCCCCCCCCCCTTTTAAAAAAAAAATGGTTCCTTATCTCTGTGCTTCAGATACACGATTTTTTGGGTTTATAAAAACGTTACACACTTGAAAATAAAAAGGGGGGGGGGGGACAATGTACCCAGCGTAGTTAAAATATAAGGGACAACAGGTGAAACTGGTATGCCTAAGTATTTTAATTTGGCGTTCCATAATCGGGTTCCCCCCCCCCTTTTTTTAAAATGGTTCCTTATCTATGCACTTTAAAACAATACCAACACAGGCTTCTCCTTCAGATGCACAATTTCTTGGGTTTATAAAAACGTTACACTATTTCAAAAATGGGAATGACAAGAGAAAGTGGTATGCCTAATTATTTCTATGTAAAGTGGAACCAGTATGCTGACCTGTCCACCATGTAAAGAGGGGAAAGTGCAACTAGAATCATGCAGTATAATAAGTGGGGGACAGTGGAATTCTATTGTGAGGTCAGATTTCATGGTCAAGGATGAGGTTTGCAAATGTTAGTTAGGATTATGAGGAATGGTTTTTTGGTTTGTGTTTTGATGTCAAAAATTCATTGGAGTTATGGGTAAACCTAAACTTTAGCTACCCTAATCTTTAAAGCTTGCTATCCATTATATCTTCATAATGACTAGAAATAACTTGTATAGAATTTCAAAATAAAAAGTAAAAAAAAAAATGTTTACATAGGTAAAATATACCAGTAAACCTTTCGATTTTTTTAATTTACAAGTTAATTCTGAACACAATTAAATAGTTTCAAGTGTTTGTCACATCTAATTTGTTTTAAGCACAATATTTTCTATTAAGCAAGCTATATGTAAACAAAAAACATGGTATGAGCCTTGTTTACATAAGAATTGTGAGTGCTATATCTCACTTGTATTTTAACAACTGATATTCAGATTTTGGCTGACCATTGAGTTAAGCAATGAAAACATTAAAATAGATAAAAGTTGAAAAATTTCAGTTCAAATTGTGTCCATGCCCCTTTAAAGCACCATAATTTTGCACACACACAAATTTCACTTTTAAATAAACTCTTTATGATGTGCTTTTGTCATAATATGAAGGAAGGTAGGTAGGTATGCACAGGTAATACGAGTGACGGAATTGATATTCATAATGACCTTGACCTTATATTTAACATACCGCACACATCATACTTGTATTATTTTCAGCATCCATGTATGTGTGTTATATGTGTGTACTCTACTACCTTATTTGCTACATCATTTAAAATTTCTTCAAGAGATGCATTATTTGTATGGTAGATACCTTTAAATAATAGCCAGTAATAATAATAAAACAAATCACACCTAAGAAGAGATTTCACAATACTTTAATGTGATGAATCCAATTCACAAATAATTTAACATGATCTAAAATGAAATTTACAATCATTTCCAACAAAATAAAATTTGCTAGAAAATAAATACTACAGCATTTCAATTATACTATAATTACTTCGGAATGCTATGTACGAATTTATTACATAAAATTACATCAATGGTTTTTTTTTCTCCAGAATATAGAGCAGACATATTGAATGTAATAGTACTTCTAAGTAGCAATTTCAATTTATATAATATCAAACCTGAATACACATTTCTTTTAATAATAGATGAATAACATTCATTACTTGTAGTTTGGAACGATTCTTGTTGATGCAAAGAAAAACACAATAAAGTTGATAAATGAATAGCATGGATGTGCCCATGTCTTGCCCTTATCATAAAATATGAAGATAAAACCACTTTTCACATAGCTTCAACGCAGATCAGTTGCATTGTAGTTTTCAAAGTAAACTCATTCCTGTGACAATACATATCATACACACGTAAATATCATATTTCTGTACAAATTACACAAATCACATGTTATACACAATAAATATACCTCTCAGGTAAATCACATTACAAATATCCTATCACATGACAATAGTGGTAAGTGTAGGTTAAGTGTGGCCAGCACTTCCTTCTACACACACAGAACACTCCTTTGTTTAGTAGTTATAGTCAACGAGTAAGAATATCATAAAACTGTAAATTTGAATTGTATCATGCCTCCAATCCATTGCCCAATCAGAGCCAACTATTAACTGACTGGTACTACACCAGTGTATATTTGATGCCCATCTTCTAGTGTTCTTGTTAACTGGTGTTGAACACGCTTAAAATCATACAAAGAAACTCATAAAATCAGCTTAGACTAATGTAAGTGTATATGGCTTATGAAAGATACAAATCTTGTTCACAAAGTGATTATGACATAAAGTCACATACATTCCAACACAAAGAAGTTGACTAAGATCAGACTATATCCCCTAACAGTATGTATTGGAAATAAACCAATCCCAAATGTCCAAATGTAACCAGAAAACATGAGAAAATGTGATTAAAAAGAGCAAGTATGAATCCAGGCATAAGGATATGAACAAATGATGTTAAATGCTTAAACAGGAAATTGTGATAATACGGAAATCTAAGAGGAACAACTGCTTTGCCATACGTTATTTGCAATAAGCGCCAATATACAGCATTTGGATAAATAAACCTTTTACCTTCTGACGTAACATTCCAAATTTGGAGACAAACTAGATCCTGCCATGGAGACAAGGTTTCAAGACATGTATTTGTACATGGGCTACATGTACTACAAATAATAAATGTACCTTGGATTTAGTCTGTTTGAGATGTACTTTCTATTGCACATTTGGAGATCTTTTGTAAACCCTGAAACCTGCCATTTTCCTAAAGTGATGTACACTGAATGATTTTAAAAATTTGATACATTTCTTGAACATTTCTTTTTTATATTGACTACATATACACTTGTAGATACCACTGAACAGTAATATCAACCCTTAGATGTGTATGAAATCAATAGTGTTCATGGTAACAAGATAGATAGGGTTTTCATGTGTCATCTTCATCTAATGCCTAGTCTCACTTTGGATACATCCGTCTCTGACCTGGTTTCAAACGACCTGATGACCTTGTCGAGGTAGGGCCAGACTGAAATCCTTCATTCTGTCCACCTTGGAACTGGGCTGGGTTAAACATGACTGGCATCCCAGCAGGTTGTGGTCCCTGAAGTTGAATATTTTGAAACAGTACAGCAAAGTTAATTCTAAAATATGTCTCAATACATTTGCAAATTAATTCAAATATCAAATTTCAAAGGTCCTCATTTGTCAAAATATGAGGCAGCTATAAATATTTATGAAACTATATTCAAAGATTTTCATCAGTTTATACATTAAGTATACTTTTTTTAACCATCTACATGTTAGCCATGTATTAATCTAAGAATCATACAAACTTCTAACAAAAGACTGTAGTGCATTTCATTTCTTGTCACTTTTAACAGGTGCTGATTAGTTTTAACAGCTATTACATGTATTCTCTTTTAAATATTTCAAGACTTCTTTTACTGTTAAGAAAATGTCCTTCCATTTAGCAGTACAGATTTGCAAATATTAGAGATTGTAGAATTGGATTAGAGAAAGTTGGGGGGGGGGGGGGGGGGGGTTGTTTTTGTTTGTTTTGCAGTTTTTTTTGTTTTTTTTTTTTATTTATTTTTTGTTGTTGTTGTAGTTGTTCGTTTTTAATTTTGTTTTTTAATTTTTTGGTTTTACTGACTTGAACAGATTCACAGAATTATTGTCATAATTGCTCAGAATTTTTCCCACTAAAAAGCAAAACTAAAACCAGGATTGTAAATGAGGTTATCATTTTATTAGATGTGTACAGAAAAGTCACCTTTCTTATGTAAATAGCACTGTTTTACAGCATGCTAGCAATGTACCTTTATTTGTTGAATTACTATATTCAAAATGTGTTTTGTGGGCCTCTCTTATCTAATCGGTGCAGGTTCAATTCTCGCTCTATATATATATATGAGAAAGTTTGCCAGTTTACTTTTGAAAGGTCAGTGGTCTCTTCTCGGGTACATTGTATCTGGGTCCTCTCTTTCACCAATAAAAACTGGATGCCACCAGATAACTGAGAAATTGTTGAGAGTGGCCGTAAACAACAATCAATCAATTAATCAATCAATCAGTAATCAATATGTGTTCTTTGAGCTCGCAATAGGCTTTGTAAATAGCAGGAAAAAAAGTTGAAATAAAAAGTCATACTGGTGAAAAACAAAACTTCACAATAAAGAACTGTGTATTTGTTCATTTTTCAGTCTGTATATATCTACACACAGTTGAGAGCTGATAATACACTAGTTCAGGTGTGAAGTTGGTCATTGGGAGATGTGGGCATGCAAAATATTGTTGTTTCTACAAAACAAACTTGACATTTAAAAATTTGTGATTTCATTTGTTACTGAAATTAGACAGTTGTAATGATCATCATCTCTTTATTATTGTGTTAGGATGATTAAGACACTAAATAATTAAATGAAAGCAAATTATCGGTCATAAATAATTGCATTTGTCATCTTTGAAAATGTCATCAACACCTGTCAACAATTTTGGCATGAAATGGGAAACCATTACTTAACTTCTGCCCCTATCCAGGGTTGAACTAAAGACCTGTGGAAACATATCTCCTAACACCGTGTGACAGTGTGCTAGACCACTTGACCATCTAGGCAAGTCATGAAAACTTGCTTTCAGTGATAATGGAATTTTCACCACCCTGTCACACAATACAAGGTCATTGAGAATGGAAATGGGATAGTCATTTGACATAAATTTAAGAGGATCATAAAAGATACACATTGCATCTGAAATGTTTCATAAAACACAAAAAATACAATGAACTCATATAATTTATATACATAACTCCCTATGTGAAGAAATATTTAATATAAAGCACATAGAAATTCACTAGACACACATTTCTGCCCCTATCCAGGGTTGAACTCATGACCTGTAGAACTAAATCTCCTAACAGCATGTGTGACTGGTGCACTAGATCACTCAACTATCTAGGCAAGTCATAAAACTTGCTTTCAACAATGATGTGTCTGTGTGTGTTGATCTTGTATTCATTTATATTTGTTTTAGATTAAATATCACAATGCTTTTAAAAATTTGTATGTCTACCAATAATGAAAAATAAATATCACATTTCTTAATTCCCATGAAAGGTCACTTAATACTGGTTTGACTGTATATGTAATTCTCATACTTGTCCCTTTTGGAGTATTTTGGAAACGCTTTAAGCACAACATTCCCTACATCATTTATCAAGTTTTGAAATGAAGCGTACAAAAACTCACACTACCTCATACACCACCAATACTAATCAACAAAATACTTTAATTAATGCTTCATAAATAAGAAATTATTTTGCTAATTTATCACTTTTCAAGACAAAAATATTACTAGTATCTTTATTTAGGATATTTCCTTAAAATGTTTTCCAAAATTCTGAAAACAACTACAGGAATACATGTGGCAAGTTTGGTGATCATACATGAATCCAGTAACATACTGAAAAAGTGAAGGCTGCCATAATGGAATTCTGATCAAACTTCTTAAAAAAGAACAATCAGAATACTTGGTGTTAGTTATAATATGGTGACTTTGCATACAGCAATTGAGGAAAAAAGTTCAGCAACCACATTGGAATCAGAATTGCTTAGAAAACAACTCTCCTTTAGGACGGCTAGAAAAAACTCACATTTGTGTCAAGTTTCATGACAGCATATAGTCAGTCATTAGAAGAAGTTGATTTTGTCTCAGGCAATCAGAAACCATGACTATCAATAATACTAAATGATAGCAATATTGTGTCAAAATTGGTGACTATATGCATTGCAATCACCACAGAGTTATACAAAGTTAGATGGACAAACATAGAAACAAAGCAGTGCATCCTAACGCTGTTGCCAACATCTATTAATACAACACTGAGCCTGATGCAGTGTATACCCACCCATATACATGCGCATTATTGTGCAATCATATCCCTTCAAATTATGTTGCTAATACACCCTTCAAACTGAAAACCTTAAGGCTGAATATGACTTTTTTCAATTTGTGCAACTTTTAATTCTTGCTTCAAGATTAAAGAAATTAGTAAAACTGGAAAATTTAAAACAGTAACTCTAGCCAAATGGCTTGTTGTTAATATTAGATCTCAACTGTCAAAGTTACCTGAGACATGTAGTGTTGAACTTCACTACAAAATGAGCCCTGTGAACTGTTTCTAGAGAGCTAAAACAATGGCACTTTGTTGTAAATAGCCACAAAACAAATCTATTTCTGAATGCGACAATTATTCTCATGCAGTCCTAAACTTGATAGAAGGATGGTTTCAGTTCTTACCTCCCCTGCTTGAAGTTGCTCCACCTGAGTGGCTGGTGGATTCACTGTCTGGCCAGTGGAGGGAACTTCTTGCTGTGTGGAGGGAGACTCTGACTCTCCACCTGCAAATCACCGAAAACATACTTGTATATAAGCCAGTTGTACACTTAAGGTGGGAAAATCAGTAACTTAATTTTTAATTTCTTACATTAGACTCAGTAATTTCATAATAATTTTTAATTAAAAGACATCAAACATAAAAAAGATATTGACATTTTTATGGTAATTTATTGATCAACATGGACTAGCTTCAAAAACATACTTCCAAATTCTGATATGGATGAGACATACCAGGACTGAAAATGGCTGGAGAGGACAAAGACGTGGGCATGACATTGAAGAGACTGGTTGGGACACTGGCCACACTGGAGGATTTGCTGCTGTTCAGCACATCTACATACTTTGGCACAGAACCTTAAACAAAACAGTCATTGTTAAAATATATACAGACAATTAGAATTGTAGAAACATATGGTAAAAGAACTTACTACAGGAATAGGAAACTGATTCAAAGCCCCAAGGAAAACTTAACTTATATATTACATGTACTTGCACAAATGACACATTTATGTTTGTAGTGTAAGAGAGGAGTAATTATGTTCTTTTTCCCAAATTTGTAGCTCCATGTTAAATTGAACATTCAACTAACTTTGTAAAAAAAAAAAGAAAAAGGAAGGTCTGCTTTATCCATGACCTTTGACCCCAAAATCTGTAAGTACTCTCCTTTAATGATCTTTATATAAAAACTGTTCAAGATATTGCCTCACAATGAAAATGCATCAAACTTAGATTAAAGAGCTGTTGACCTTTGATCTTGTAAACACAAAGTCTATAGGTGTTTTTCTTTAATCATCAGCTAACTTTGTATAAAATATGAAAGGTCCATACTGAAAACTTTAAACTTATTGTGCCACAATGAAAGCACAGTAAACTTAGAAGATTCAAGGTCTATTGTGACCATTGAGCTTATGACCCAAAAATGTACAAGTGTCTTCCTTTAATGGCCAAGTACCTTTGAAAAAAATACTGTATAAGCAGACATTTTAGCGAGAATTTAATTCCCACATTATTAACGAGAGTGATGAGATCACTAAAATTGAATATCACTAACAATTTATTCCATTTTGGAGGTAATAGTTATCTTTCCTGCAATTATAAAGTCACTAAGATTAGCGGTCACTTAATACATGTAAATATGCCCATTTTTATGGAAAAATCACTAAATTTGTGTTTTGCTAAAAATTCCACTTTAATGGTATGAAAGCTTTACATTGATGACAATTCAAAATATTGTGTGAAGATGAAAGTGAGAACAGAAAGACAACTTCAATACAAGGCCTAGTAAAAATACCATAAGATGTGTAAAGAGTCTGCATACAGAGCCACCACAGAGGATTTACGTCACCTGAATACAGTTCCCCATGCATTCCGTACATTAGCAGACAAATTCTCACAGCTCCTCTCAACAAGACAGCAAAAGCAGTAAGTAAAATATGTCTTACTTGACAGATGTATAATTCACACATGTATTTCACCCTGAATATTCACTCTATATTTTAAAACATCCTGTATCCCAAAGACTATCTAGACTGATCATTTTTTTTATTACAGTGTCTGGATACACATACTGCATGATAGTGACTCTTTACAAAGTTTGGGATAATATTGTTTTTACTCCGTTTCTTCTTATTACTTTTCTCCTGAACATTTTTGTACTGCAGTGTTCTTGGAAACTACACAAGGGATTATGATGAAATTAGGATGATAGTATAACATCTGTAGATGTGCAGAACAAATGTCATTTTGTCTGAACATGCATGCATGTGCACTGGATATTTTTGGCACACCAACTTTGGAATCAGTCGAACTTCTTTGATTTTCAATGAAACTGTTTGAGATTTAAGTCATGGGTCTATATTGGGACACTTAATTGATTGGTATGGTAAAAATCAACAACTTCCCTGCACATGCACTTCATTTTGATTGGATAATGCTAAAAAGTCAGTACCTCTGTTATGAATGAGGGTAATGGACTGATATTCACAACATAGGGAGATTATACAGATATCTATAGAATTGTGTACAAAAAAAGAATACATGTGTGTATCATCATTCAAAGGTGCCATAATCTTCTTGTTTTAAAGCAAATTCATTTGAACTTTATGTTGTTGATGTATCTTGGTAACTGTCTGCTGTGGTCAAAATTACTTGCCATCACATGAATGCACATGTGCTTAATTCTGATTGGATGATTTTAAATCACCACAACTTTCTAATAAATGATAGAAACATGAAATTTATATTGTATGTATATGATATGAATGCCAATTGAATGACTAAGGATTTACTCTGATATTATTGTAACATAACTATGAATTAAATTGCCAAGGAACAAATGAATTAGAATTTGAGAAAAAATGCTTCAACCATGATATATCCCTATGAAAATGCTGTTTTTTGTTCAAATCACAAACTTTGAACCAGAAGTGATTCCACAGTAGTAACCATAATGTCTATGTTTGTACGTTCACATGTTTGTTGCATGTTCACATGTTCATTTGAACATTCATTTGTTGTTAGCTTGGCTTCGAGTAACAAGATTTAAGCCACATCTCTCAACCCATTTCTCAAACTTTCAATAATGTTACAGATTTCAACAAAAAAATGGAATTCCTAATGTACATTTATCCAACAGGGGGAGTGTAATTGGATCCAAATTTCAATTACATAATCAGAGATGCTACCTTGCACAAAGTGGTGCGTTCAATCTGATTTTAAGTATTGGGTTCATACTGATTTTAAGTGGTGGATTCATACTGATTTTAAGTGGTGGATTCATACTGATTTTAAATGGAGTCATATTAAATTTATTAATGAAATGACAAGGTCATCATAGAGCAGAGCATATATTAGGCACTGACATCAAAACCTGCAGTGTAAAATCCAATCTTTTATCAGAAAGTTGTGGCCATTTTAGTACCCCAAAACTGAATGAAAACAATGCACATAGATGTTCATCCAACTCCCACACCCGAAACCCAACACCAAGACCAATATATCTCCCATGCATTTTTCTTTTACAAACCAAAGTTTGCTTTAGAAGAGAAAACAGAACAAAGCATAAGGTATTCGAAGGAAAATAAGTAAAAAAATGCAACCACATATATATTAATAACAAATAGACAGTTATCAAATTCATGGAATCAAATAATTGTCTTATCCTTTCTGTGATACATGATTTTTTTAGGGAAAGAAACTACAATGAAAAGCTTACGTCTGCTGAAAGATAGTTTATGTCACTTTCCTTTAGATAAGTATTTACCTGTGTCATATAACCTTACCTTTACCTTTCCTCAGTGAAAACTTATTTCCCATGGGAGGCCCCCCACCTGGGGGTGCTTGAGTAGCAGCAGGTTGTTGCATTGTAGGTCCAACTATTTAATAAGAGAGAAATATGTTTTAATGTCAACACAGCATAAAAGTGACTACTTACAGTACGATATATAGCACTAAAGTGACTTCCTACTGTATGTTAAGGATAATCTTAAAGTGACTTTCTACAGTGTGTGGAAAGTAACTTTAAAAAAGATTTCCTATAGTGTGTTGAGTACCGTATAGTGGGGTTTTTTTTTAAGTGGATGTAAAATTTGGTGTTTTGCCTGGTCACAGGTATGCGAATAATTTTGGCAGAATTTTTTTTGGTGGACACAGATTTTCAAAACATTTCATACAGTACTTGATTTTTACCTCCTTAATAGGAGAGTGTTCCATGTACCTTAGATATGAAAAGAAACACAATACAAGAAATTATAAAGATTTTTAATGTCAAAAAAAAGTTCAAATCTTGATTAACCCTGATATCATCGGTAGTGTTTAATGTGGCATCAATTTTCATTTAAGTGTAGACAGGGGAAGTTCATCTTCAAGATGCCAATGCATATGATTGAAGTTATCTTTCTTGCATTCAGGACTATACTTGAGGGTACAAATTTAGCAATTAAAATTTTAGCGGACTACTATCAAACTGCTAAAATATGCCAAAGTTAGCATCTTGCTAAAAAAAACCCCAAAAAAACACTATATGGTATAACCTTAAGAAGACTTCCTTCAGTGTGTTGAGGATAACCTTAGGAAGTCTTCTTACAGTGTATCTAGGATGATCTTAGTAAGACTTTCTACAGTGTGTTGAGGATAACCTTAGGAAGTCTTCTTACAGTGTATCTAGGATGATCTTAGTAAGACTTTCTACAGTGTTTTGAGGATAACCTTAGGAAGTCTTCTTACAGTGTATCTAGGATGATCTTAGTAAGACTTCCTACAGTGTGTTGAGGATAACCTTAGGAAGTCTTCTTACAGTGTATCTAGGATGATCTTAGTAAGACTTCCTACAGTGTTTTGAGGATAACCTTAGGAAGTCTTCTTACAGTGTATCTAGGATGATCTTAGTAAGACTTTCTACAGTGTGTTGAGGATAACCTTAGGAAGTCTTCTTACAGTGTATCTAGGATGATCTTAGTAAGACTTCCTTCAGTGTGTTGAGGATAACCGTAAAGAGACTTTCTGATAGTGTGCCGAGAATAAAATCAAATACAAACTGTTTCCACATCTAAGCAAAAATGATTGCTACCATAACATCCTAGCATTGCTTTACTGACAATGGAAACTGAGAGTAGCAAAACACTGTAATCAAACAAGATTCATTCATTATAATATGAGTATGTAGGTTCTCTTCAGTATTACTATATAAAACCAACAAATACTTACGGCTCATGTCTTTAGGGGGAGGGGGTGGAGGTTCATTCTTTTGTTCTCCTTCATCTTTGTTTATCCATTGTTTCTTATCTTCATCCCATATAATCTATCAGAGATATAAATTTCAAAAATTGAGATTTAATTAAAACATTGACATTAATTCACCACAAACTTCTCTTCATAATGCATAAAACCTTTTCATAATGCATAGAGCTTTACATGCAGGATTGAGGGAAACTTTATGAAATCTTCTCCTACAGTATGTTTTATTATCAATACTGTTAATCAACTTTTATGTTAAATGAGAAATTGAAGATGGGAAAGCATTAGCAAACAAATAATATTCGCTAGTGAGGCACCTCATGCATGAACCAGAAGGGCTGGTTCATGACATCCAAAATTTTTCAGAAAAGAGGGTTCACAAATTTCATACACCTGCAGAATAAAGTACAAAATGAATGATATTTTTAGAGCCTGAAAGAATGGTAAAAAAAAACATACCGATGGTTTCTTGTCATCTGGAAGCTTCATTTCAGAAACATCACCAGGCTTTCTTTCCTTCTTTCCTTTAAAAGGCCACCAACTCCAACCCTCCTGTTTCAGAAATATAATTCAAATAGACATTAATATTTATTTACTATTTAAAAATATGATAAATGTTTTGACACATACCTTTCAGTCTGCAACTTTTACGTCACATTCGTAATTTCAGAGGTATATGAGCATTGTCAATACATTTTGTGGACTAATCTTATACCTTTTTAACAAAATGACAGATCTTAATGAAAATTGTGTGTATTTCATATGTAGTTAGTAGATCATTATCTAATTGTCAGGTACATAAAATGGAAATCTTGTAAATGATTAGAGATGAATTTTGACACTACCATGCGACTTGAAGCAATCACCAATGTTATTTTATGAATGTCACCACAAAGTGTACTGGTGGAAATATGATAGGTTGCAGATTATCCAAATTTCAATGAAAAATGTAGAAACATATGTATATCTTCCATTATAAATTTTAAAAATTAAAACATAACTGAACAAATGTACAAAGTTTTTAAAATGTTACAATTACAGGTAACATCTTCGGGTAACAGAACAAAACGACGACATTTCACTCCCTCCCCACTATTTTGTAATGAATTTCTATTAATAATCAGAATGTTATTTATGGCTATTTCTTTCAATGCACTAGGAAACTACCTGTATGAATACAATATGAATGCAACAATGAATGTTTTAGATTTCTAAGTAGTTGTAAGTGTTCATATGGTGAACTCAGTTACATTTAAAAGAAACCATTACAATAGAAGATTGATTGATTGATTATTTATTACCTTCCGCCACACTCAACAATTTTTCAGTTATCTGGTGACGTCCAGTTTTTGTTGGTGGAGGAGAGAACCCAGATACAATGTACCTGGGAAGAGACCACCGACCTTCTGCAAGTAAACTGGCAAACTTGCTCACATAACGCCGTGGCCGAAATTCGAACACGCGCCAACAGAGGTGAGAGGCTTTGTGATTTTGAGCCCGATGCTCTAACCACTCGGCCACGGAGGCCCCCGCAACAGAAGCATTCTGTTCCAAAATCGCTCCATTTTTCAACATATCAAGTTTTTACCTTACCCTGTATATCAAAATAATTATAAAATTTTTGTTGATAGGGATAAGTTTCAAAATTGATACAAATAAATTAAAAGGTTGATATGCTATATGATCATTCTTTTCTGACAGATACATTTATCAGTTGGTTTCCAAGTCTACATACATATTTTAATGCTTGATTAATTTGTTTACCCTCTGCCTCACTATATTTGACATGACAATATCCGGAATAAATCAATGAAATATTGAATTTCCTTCTGCTCTTATTTTCACTGATTGCTTCTTCCAATAATGGCATACATTCTGTATACATGTGACCCCAGAATCACATTAAAAAACACTTGTCCACAGATATTACAGACAACCCTTGTACACTGTATATATAGATACTGTAAGACACCTGTTTCACCGCTTTAAATTTTTGTATACCTTAGGCTTCTTGTCATCAGAGGATTTATTTTCAGGTATGACATGCGGTTTCTTGTTAGTGGAGGCTGTGTTAGGGGATGGTCCACCACTGCCAGTGCTGGTCTCTGACACAGTTCTTGGCCTCATTCTGGGAGCCACAATCTACAATGGTATTCACATGATTACTCCATATACTGTATGAATCATGAATCCAGAATTTATATCTGTAAATATAGATTTCAATCACGTTCCAATTATTAAATATATACAGTAAAATATGTTTAAAATGAATTGCTTTGTGATATTTACTGGCCTTGGAGGTTCACTAAAACTATGTTTTACTGTATATTCTAATATTCAGGAACAATATATCTTCTTGACATGATAACTATTTCTAAAAAAAATTGTGCACTAAGTACATGTACAGTGTCTAAGGCCCTAAATGAGTTCTATATCTTTTAAGCATGCACATTCTGGTAGTACTTTTTTGGTCTATATCATTGATATACGTGTATTGCTGGGAACATGTTGATATCAGACTATAATTCAGATTATTTTCACAAAAATGTAATGTAAAACAAATTAATTTCCCTACAGGAAGGAAATGCAGGCATAACTATATTACGAAATTTTGTTCTTCACTTAGCTCTGCAAAGTCAGATCACTCACAGCACTTATGACCATTTTTCACCAATTCATTATGTAATGCACTTTGCCAAATGTTGTGTGGAATTAAATATTAAAACATGCTATATTATATTTGTAAGATACACTGATTACATGTGCAATACAGTTATATATTTACCATTATTTAGGAATCGGGTTCAGTTATAACTCAGCCCAGTCCCTAGTTCAAGTACATATTAGCCGCCATTTATTACGTTTCATCTTTGAACATTCCAATTTCCATATTCATGTCAAATTATTATGATAGGAGCTACTTGTACTTGTCATTTTTACCAAGTTACACTGCCATTTTACTTAAGTAATAACAATTTTCCATTAGAGAGTTTGCCTGCGTGCATTTTCCCGGTTGTTTATACCGGAAGTCGATTCGGGTCGATGATTGGTGATAGTGTGTGTGTATGTATGTATGTATACACACACACATATACAGACATTTATATATATGTACACACACACACACACACACATAAAAGCAAAACAAGTCGTCTGCACCAGAACCACAGCTACCACCGCTAGTCAGTGCACAACCACCATATCCTATACCCAGAGCGACTATACAACTCCCACAGTGATGGAAGAGAGTCAAGGGAGATGGGCAAATATATTTTAGTAGTTAAATTTGGTGTACTATTAAGTTACAGATGAAGCCCTGTGGGAGACCCATAATAAAATGGGAGACCCATTGATGAGAAAAACTATGGGAATCCATGGGAGTTAAAATCTTACTATGAGAAAAATCTATGGGAGTTAAAATTTGTTCACTTATACCAAATTAGGTTATTAATGCTTATCATAATAGGAGATTAATTATGTTCTAAAAGTACAAGTAACTGGCAAGTCAATATTTTATTATAGCACAACTTATTGTTGCACATTGTGGTTGTGTAAGTGGCGTGGTGATTAATTGTGATATTTATGACAATCATTTGTGCATAATGTCAATAAATTTCATTTGTTAACTTTTTATCCTGACTTAATTATTCTTTAATGAAGTAAGGTTGATGTATGATAGTGGAAAATCCACATGTTTGCCCACTCTTTCTAAAGGGAGAGAAAATGCAACAACTGTACTGCTAAAAATAGAAATTTATGCATTTTCTAACCAAAAAAGTTTCATATCTGCCCACTGAGGTCACATGATACAAGTATATTTCAAAAAGTTGGTGTTCCTTGTGCATTTAAAAATATCAATGTAAATTACTTGGTGTTCATGATCCACTAATGATAATTCATTTATATCAAGCAAGCACTATAAATGATGGACAAGATATATAGGTTATTCACATTATTTCATGACAAGTTACCTATGATGAAAGCAAGGAAAATTAAAACATTCATAGCTTTACATAGCCTACATGTATTTCATTTGTCTTTGTCATGATTTGGTGTAAGTAGCACCCTACATCAAATGAATTCTGTAAATGTGTTCCAGTTTTTATAAATTCATTTAAAATATAGACATTGATTTTCACTGGTGCTGGACTTGATTGCTAAATAAATACCATAATGACTGTTTTACATGCAAGTATCTTATTGGATTCTGCACATCATGTGAACAACTATGGAGATCAAGCTTACAATTCATCCACTCGATTCTCCTGTATACAAGTAAATCAATACTGATTCTATAGAAAAGACACAGTAGTTTTATTTCCTGTTATCAATGATTTATCAAAACATTTGTTCATTAAAAGTTCCTTAATAATTATATTTTTCAGGACTCCTTTCAATCATAGACAAAACTAAATTGAACTACAATATGAATTCCTTTTAATCCGATAGTCTAGTCTCCAAGAGACTCAATCTGTTCATGCTACTCACTTGTTGTGACTGGTTGCCCACAGCACTGAAGTAATCAAATGATGAAGAGCCAGCTGGGACATTGTGAGATCCTGCCATACTGTCATCTTCTTCATCGTCATCATCATCATCATCATCATCCTCCTCTGTGGTGACTGTGTTGGCAGAATATATACTATTCCTCTTGTGCTGAGGTGCTGCCTGGGGTTGACTGGGATGAATGTCTGTGTGTTGGCCTATAAATAAATAATAATTGTTAATGAATGGGATGTGGATGTCCCTATAGACAAATTCACAGTTAATAACAATAAGGGTTGGGAAAATAGGCTTCTCAATATATACATGTATCATGTCATGGTCAGATTCTTGTTGCATTATGCAAGAAGATACCGTGGTTTCAATAATTTTCTATAATAGCATTATTTCATGTATTTGTCAAAATATGTATGTAATTTCATGGAAATCTACTATTTTTCTTTTATGAGCAAAAATAATATTTTGTTGATCAACTTGGCCTAACCATGAAAATAACGAAAATTGACATTTAACAATCAATTAAAAAAAAACCCCAAGCATTCTGAGTGTATTGCAGGCAATACAAAGTCCCCTACAGGTAAGATAATTCTGTCAAAAGCAGGTAAAGTGTAACAAAACTAAAACGTGATCTAACTATCCAAGACAAAGCCATGTATAAAATTTCAATATTTTCATCCAATGCAGAGAAAAGTCCAGAAAACCTCAAGTAGAATGATAGACAGTCAGACAGACAGATTCGGGTAAACTATTAGTCCCCTCCAGCAGAGCCAGCAGGGGACATGGGGAAAGTGTTGATATTTCGGACAGCCAATAAAATAGCATTATATCTTACATTTTTATTGTTATTTTGTTCTAAATTTAAATTTATTTTCAAACTTTATATATTTCCAAAATGGAAAACACCTAATTATATGCACATGTGTAACTAAGCTCTGACTGGTTGATTTATAAACATGACCTTCACTAACATTGCTGTGAAAGGTGCTGGCATCCATTTTATTTGATCAGAAAAATCAAGTCCTGTTGAGACCAATTTTTCTGGTAAAAGTTACAGATATAATTAAAAGATTGTAAATAAAATCAAAACCACTATAAAAAATATATCAATTTCTAGTGTGCAGAAACAAAGGCATAAAATGCCATTGAAGCACAAAATAAAAAGGCAACAATCCAATTTACCAACTCTCCGAAGTTGTAACACCATGTGTCTGAAATAGCAACACCCTTGTCTGAAGTTACAACCTTCTACCTGACTTAGTTTAAGTGTCAATATGTGGCATAAATAACAGGAAAAATCTGATGAAACCCGAGAACACAATCTTGAATGTTCATGGAATCAACTGATATACAACATGCCCATGTTTAGTGGTTATATGATAAGTATTTCCGAAATTATAAAAATGTATGAAATATCAACATGTTCCCCTAATAATGAAACCCAACACTTGATTTGTTGATCAGCATTCATCAAACCAGTATTTATATCACATAAAAGAAGTTGTTAAATCAAATTGAAGTTGCTACATAAATATGTAAATGGCAAAATTGATAAGTATTTGAATTTTCTCTTTTAAAAGACATGGACAAAATCTACTCAAGCCCGACTAGTTTTACTAATATTTTGCTAAAAATATTCATTATGTAAGTAATTACACTGTTTTAAGGTACCTATGGAATCACACATATTTGTTACACTGCATACAGCTTCATTTTCAGTGCAGTTATTTCCTTTTTTTCAGCTTTGCTGAGGGATAAATCTGTGATATTAAAACTGCTGTGAAAACGATAAAGCAATAGCCTTTACACAATATGGAGCTTTAAACATGAACTTACCAAGATATGTGCGTGTGTGAAACAGTGCAAAGTCTTATACCCAGAGAATGGTCTTGTCTCAAGGAATACATATGTGAAATATGAAAGCCCTTTCACAAACCAATCAAAAGTTATAACCTAGGTTAAAGTTTTTTAAAAGCAGGTCAAACTAAATGGTTAACATCAAGAGGTAAAAAATTTTGGTAACAAAAGAAAGTTCTTAGGAAAATACCTCTTTTACACACACACACACACACACACCTGTACTCAATTAACAACCATGTTACACTGTAACACTGTTATCAGTATAAGGGGATGAGACTTTACCTTGTAAATTAGGATTATTGTAATTCTGAGTGTTCTCATTCCCTGCAGTTGTCTGGTGGTTGATAATTTGTTGATTAGCATCATACTGCTGGGAACCTAACAATTATTGAAACACACATTATATTATTTATATTATTTATCGATCCAAATCAATTTCTTATAATTTAAATGGTCTTTGCAATACACTACTTAATGCATCAAAAATAATATTATGAAAATATGTCAAATACCGTTCTGTGGAATTTGTTGAAATTGCCATAGAGAATTTGGGTCGACTCCAGCATTAGAGTCCATCCCTTGGGTGTAAACTTGTGTGTTTTGCATATAACCCTGTTGATTCTGGTAATCTGAACCTTGTTGTTGTTGATGTTCCTGAGGTTGACCATACTGACTGTATGTGATAGGCATTTGCTGTTGATGTTCCTGGGGTTGACCATACTGACCGTACACATTGGGTGCCTGTTGTTGAACGTGCTCTGTTTGCTGTTGAATCAAGTTAAAATCAGTTCTCTGTAAACATTTATTATACATGTTAGACATTACAGAAATGAATACGGTGGACCAGGAAATTCTACTGAGACATCATCACATCATGAGAATAGATTTCCTTACAGAATTCATTTTGTACTTCTTAAAGGGATAGTAAAGATCAAGTTCAAAATTTTTCAAGAATTAAAATGACACATAGAAGTCAATAACAATTCTATGCATTTACATGTATCTGCATTTATTTCCAAGTTTAAAACAATTATAATCTTCAAATTATGTCCCCTGGACAAAAATAAGTTGTCTCTTACTGTAACTTTTGATGCACATGCAGTCATTTCAAGGTTGAAAAATATCATTTATCTTTTTTATAATACTAGAAAGGAGTAAGATGATTTGGGATGAAAAATCCACAGTACCATACTGTACATATTCATTTCTGTACTTTACCTGAGTTGCAGTTGGATCAGGTGTAGAGTAGTTCTGTTGAAGTTGATTAATGTCCTGTCCATATGGCACTTGTGGTGGTGGCATCATGGCAGTTTCTCCACCAGCTATGTAGCCTGCCACTTCTCCACTCTCCGTACTGGCTGCACGCATTCCATAACCCCCACCATAGGGAGTGACACTGCCCGATAGTGGTTGAATAGACCCATCCTGAAATTAGGTACATACATGTATACATTTTCCAATACACTTAGAAGAAAGAATATAGACACTATATTAGAATTTTTGGTGATCCCTTTAAACATCATTATATCCATGTAATAAAGTAGAAATCTGCCGATTCAAAAAGGACCTCACAATAAATCTGAAAATCAAAAGGTCTTCCTCTGCCTAATCCAAGTATTATGTCTAAAATTTACAAAAATCTCCCAATATAATCATTCTAAATGTCCATCGGTGTGGACGCACGGAGAGATGGACACACAATGAGAGTGATTATGTAGGGCACCCACCATATGATGGGGCCATAAAAAATGGTCACTGAAAATCCAGAATTTAACCTTTAAGACCTTGGCATTCTTGACAAATTAATCTTACAATCAGCAATGCCTTTAGACAATTGCTGTACAAAGTATTTACCTGAAATCCAGCATTAATTTTTGACAGCTGCTGCAGCCAGAATGGATCTTCATCTTCAGTAGAGTGAAGTTTCTGAGGATCAAAGTACTTAAGGCGATTTCCCAGCTGTTCAAAATGAAATAAGCAAGTCACTCCTTCTGTCTTCAGTGTTGCAAATTAGATGGTCAAAAAAGAATTTGCTTACATGTTAACCAACACATATACTAGGTACATAGATTTAAGAAAATCTTATCAAAATATTAGGCCCTTGGCAGTATTACAACAGCACAACTCAATCGCATGACTTAAACAGCACAAGTCAAACAGAACATTACTGCACAATGTTCTATGAAATTATTGATCTTAAGATTGTAACATACAGTTACCATAATTTTCAGTAATAAGGTCAATATTTTTTTGCTAACCTCGCCTAATATACCAAATTGACCTATCTACATGACCTCGGGCCAATGTTTCAAAAATTTTATTTGAAGATGAAAAAATCGTTTTATAAGACCATCTAAATGGTTCATAATGAAACAGAAAAGAATCATAATGAAACAGATAAAGGAGAAAAAAATGATAACTCTGATATAGAAGCCCTTTGCCCTGTACTCCACATCAACTCTATTTCCAAACATTATGGCATAACAAATTCACAATATCTCAAAACAGCTATTATCTGGCAAGCAAGTCAATTGTCCACATAAACAAACAACTCTTTGTCATGTGAATTCGCGACACTGATCTATCAGGGCATGTCTGATAGTACATGATTGCAGTTAACACAATTATATCAACTTACTTTTTCAAATGAACACCACATTCAACTATTAAATCTGACTGATTAAGTGTGCTTAACATTATTTTATTTTTATATTGCAAAGTACATTACCTCATTAACAAGCTTGACTAGAATAGGTTGAAACAAAGTCGGCGAATTCAAAATCACTCGGGAAATTGCTTCACAATACTGCAAGGCCTAGAAAATAAGAACAAAGACTTATTGTACTGTTTCAAGCATAAATACCTGTACATTGTGTAATGTATGTATTAGAAATTGTAAAATCATGACTCACCTCTTGAGCAAAACCATTTTCTGCCAACCTACATGCATACAAGAATTTAAAGCTCTGCAAAATACGTGAAATAATTCGTTATAGTTAAATTGTGCAAAATACAATTCAAAATACGGTAATTTTCAAAAATAATCTTCAGATCTTTGAAACTGAAGTGAAAAAAAATCTATATAACAATGTACCGGACAGATTAAAGATCTACCTGAAAATTAACTGTATAGTATGACGGGTTCCCAAGTGCATTGGCATACTCATAAATTTCAGTACATTGAATGGCCTCATTTGTTGAAAACTCCGTCAAAGGCAAACTGAAATACATCAACATAGTTCAATATACAAGCCAAGGAAACTCTCAATTTTTCTATTTAAACCATTAAAAAACAAAATGTGTTTGTGAAACACTGATGTCCCGTATGCCAAAACTCAAAAGTCAAGGTCAATTCTGGGACAAAAAGAAAGCCTTGTCACAAGGAATATACATGTGAAATTGTGGATATTAGTTTTTTGTTTGTTGGTTTTTTGTTTTTTTTTTACAAAATAAAATGTCTCACCTTCAAAGTTTGATTTTCTTATAATGGGCCAACAATATGACCTAGACCTTGATTCAAAAATGAGCCAAGGTCAAATATTTCATGCAGTGCATTTAATCTTAATTTCATCTTTCCATGTTCAAAGTTAGAAGTCCCTATGTAAAAAGGTTCTCTAGATATGACCTAGATTAGTTTTTAATTTGACTTGGAAGAAATGGGTAACTCAAGTAAAAAGGTTATGCAGTGCATCCCAGCTAAATCTCCTTAATCTGTGTTCCAGGTTTGAGATCTTTGTCAAAAGGTCTTAAAGTACTTCTTAATTAACCCTGAATAAAAAAATGAGTCAATTTTGGTACTGTGCACCTTGTCTTAAAGTCCTCTTCCCATGTTCCAAGTTTGAAGTCCTAATGCCAAATAGTTTGCATTGTATCTCAGCTTAATTTCATTTATGAATGTAACTTTCAAGTTTCCATGTCCAAAGGTTCTAGATTTATGGCTGGGTCATTTTTTTCTGAACTTGATATTGAATGAATGGGTTATGGTAAAAACAAAAAAAAATTTCAATATTTCATGATTGAAGTCTTAACATTAGAGGAATCTCAAGTTATGGCCTTGACAAAATTTGACTGAAGAATAAGAAGCCTATCACCAAGTTATGGCCAATGCTGCAGTTCTTGCTTACAAACAGATGGACTAAAAAATATATGCCCCCAAACCTCCACTTATGGGGACACAAACATTCTAAAGAAGGATATATAATGTATTTAAATATTTAAAACTTTGTGAATATAAATCCTTTAAAATTGTGTTACCCAGACATGTATACAAAATGTACATGTATGACCACATATTAACTGTGGCTTTGACACTGTTTCCACTCTATGATCAGTCACAGATCTCAATTTCTTCCTATAGCAGTCCTACCTGTGATTTGATCCCAATAGCACCATCTTAGCAGTCTTCTTTTGATAAGAACCAAAATTGACTTGAGCCATTATATAGCAAAAATGACTGGCATGGAGAAAGCCTTTAGATGCTGAAAACACAGACATGAAGTAAAGACAGGGATTACAAAGAGTACAAAGGTTGTCCCAAGAGCTCATGGACAACTGTTGTTTTGCATGAATCCAACATCAAATGCCTAAAGTTTACAAATCTTCAAAAAATTATGCAAAAATGTTGATTAATTTCATATATTTACAGTTAAATAACATTTTATATACTCTGTAAAAGGAGTTTGGAGCAGCTCAAATCTATGTTGCCTAAAAAGTTTTGAATTGTGCAAAATTAGATATTATTCAAGAAATATATGCATATAGAACATATTACTTGCTTCTTTGTTCTTAAAGACTAGGATATTAAAATACATGTATATTAATGTGCTATTAAGCACAACTGTATTTATTACAAATAAAGTGAGCACACAGCTAAACTCCTACTCCACAAAGAACAACTTCAAAATCTTAAGAAACACTGCTACAACTGCCAAGTCTTGAAACATACCAAGAGTATCCCCTAATGTCATAATTGACTTCCTGTCTATATCACGACCAGTTGGATTGGAGAGAATCATGGCTAAATGAGGCCTCCAGTCTCCCCACTTCTCATCTACAACACACTGAAAAAAAGGCAAGAATATCTATACACATCTAGAATATTAATGCTAGGCTAAGCTGAACATATGATCAGAAGAAAAATCATTTCAAGATTTTTGTACTTGTATGTTGGTAACATGAGATGTGTGTGTATATATATATATATATATATATATATATATATATATATATATATATATGTGCTCTTGCGATCTGCTCATTTTCCTATGATTGTACTGAAATTACGAAAATGTGAAATTTTTCTGGCCAGTTTTCTACTTCTTTTCTACAATCTAACACTGCTTTTGGCATTTAAAATGAATTGGTATCACCAGTGTATCAATGATGATTTGAAATACAAATATAATACTGCTCTATGTCAATTTTCAATGAAAGGATTGGACATGTATGTAGTGCAGAGACATAATGTATGAGAACTATGTCTGATACATACAGTGACGGCAGCTGGCTGTCGACAGGACATTAACTGGAACAGAGTCTGCAGGGGGTCATTCATCTTCATGGCACTGTTAGCAAATCTACCAAAACATTGTTCATAAAAATACATGAGTTTCTCCTTATAAAATGAAAATAAGAACATAAAGCATTAATTTTAAAACTTCAAAGTATATTTTGAAATCTTTACAAAACTGTGCGTATGACAACAATGTGGGAGATTTCCCAGAACATTTATTATGAATGTAATAGACTTAATACAAGTATCTGTCACTTCCAAAGAATAAACAAGTTTTTGTATACAAACTCATAAATACAGCTAATTTCACTACCTCTCTATTGTTTAGTCCAAGAAATCACTTCTTTTTTCCAACAAATCCTAAACTTAAAAAAGTTGTGAGAACTTGAATGAATATCTATTAACTAACCTTGTCATAACATTAGCATGTGCACGACTGTCCATTTTGCTGGCCAAAAACAGAGCATGTCCCCACAGATTGTTTTTCATGGCCCACTCCAAAGCATCCTGTGAAAAAGATTACTGCTAAAGTAACTTTGGAAATAAATTTTAAAACCTACAGATATTTTCATTCAAAAAGAAAAATACAAATATCACTGTAAATTGAGTGCTTTCACTTTTACATTAGGAAGAAGATTTACCTTTTTCCTGCCATACAACAGTAGATGCCTGAAGCGATCAGTGACTTCCTCTCTAGTTTTACGTCCTCGAGAAATAACTGATCTGTCTGTGGTGATAACAGACACATCAGCCGACTCGTCCAAGTCTTCATCCAGCGTATCTGAACTCGGATTTATTTTCAATCCCATCATGCTGTAGTCAACAGTGGTTGGCTCATGTCCCTCCAACAACAGGGCAGCAATATCTGTGCCAACGTATGTCTGTACAAGAGAAGTAAGCGTAGTACTTCTTAATGCATCACCATGAAAGTAATATTTCATGACAGTAATATATCAACATTACAATAATAAAGTAACATTCGTATATAGCACAGCAGAATAATACATCTTTATGTTCTGTAATTTCAAAATTTACGCCTAGTGCAAAATTTCATTTCAAAAATCATCACAACAGTAAAATGGCCATGTCTGCTCATATTTCATCAAGCTACAGTAGATGTGAGACTATGATTTCCATGTAGGAATGTAAGAACATAAGCAGAAGATCTTACACATAAATATTAAATGAACTGACCCCATTTTGCTTGATGAGAACTTCTAGTAACCTCCAAATAAGTTCAGCAGAGTCGCGGTCCGTCAGCTGGACATTCTCAGCACAAGCCTTGGCTTTGGATTGGCAGTATGTCAGTACATCATTCTTATGTGTGTCACCCCTTCAATAGAGTCAAAGTTTCTCAAGTATAATGTACATGTATAAAAACAGAAATCAGGAAACAGCAGACCTCCTTCACATAAAATCTATTGTCATTGTGTGCAGTGACAATACAACAAAATTCTATTATATACACAAAACAAACATTTCCCAACACAATTTCAGTCTATAACTAATTTCTTTCAAGAATGAAGTCATTAAACACCTGACAAGAGGTCCAGGGAAGTTTTTGAGTTCCTCAGTCTCTGGGTTGTCCTGTAACATTTCATTTATGTCATGAATCTCCACTGTGGCTGGTTGACCTTCTGCTGGCCGGTTTGGTATGACCTTCACCAGATGACCACCAGGACCAAATCTGACACACATGTGGGGAATGGAATGTTTGACTGGAGTCATTCTACTTGGAGCTGCTTCTGTGAAATAACAATAAAATGAAATTCTTGTATATTCTACACCATAATAAATTTTACATTTTTTCTTAAAATGTTTGTTGAATAACTGTCATGAACTTCTATTTCTTTCAAGAGTCCAAGCATCTTCTGAATCAAAGATTCAAAATACATGCATACCAACTTCTAATTAGTACATAAGAAATCTCAGCAAATCATTTGAACACCAATAATTTACTGACATTTGAGTTCTTACTATACACTGTATAGAAAATGAAAAAATCTGTATGTCATTCTTCTCAAATTAATATTAAAAATCAAACTGCAAACAGAGCATTGTAAAATCAAACCTTGAACGTAGCCTTGATTAGAACCATAGCCATAGTCTCTGTTATAGTTAGCGTAATATGCATCCCATGCACGTGTGTAATCGTTGTAACCTTGACGACTGGAAGAGCGTGACCCTTGGTAATGTCGGTATCCATCATAATCTCTATGTAAATAGATTCATTTCCATCAAATTTCATCATCATTCACATGAAAATGTGAAAAGTTAATGAGAAAGCCATTGTTAAAATGTGCTGAATAAGAGGATAAACACATACTGTGCTATATTTATATTGGTGTGTTGATTACTAGTATACATTTCATGTTATTTGAGAAAATGCAAAATTTCAATATACAACAGGATAAAAAGTTGAAGAGACAATAGGAATACATTATTATACTGTGAATAAATTAAACTGTTGTACATGTATATATCAAATTTACAGAGAGAATGGTACTTTCTTTGATACTCAGTAATCAAGTTAAGAAGACATGTTACAATGATTCTGAAAGCACAATGAATGATAATGAGGTTGACATCTTGACACCAAAAAATAAATAAATAAATAAGATGATGAACACAACCCCAACCCAAGAACCAGGACAGCTCAGGCAGAAAAATGAGTTTGTCTCTCAAATGCAACAAAAGACAAGACATAAACACACACGGTATTATACTCCTTCTCCTACTTTTCCTCAGAAACTGATATAAAAGGGGACAAAGAGTTTATAATATGTTTTATAAATTTGAAAGTCAACTAACAACTACTAGTGTTCTGGATGCAACTGCTTATAATGCCCGTGATTCGTGTACATGTTATCTATAAAAGCATGACTAGTTGCAAAAGCAATTTCTTAGCCTTTTTCATAAAACTATCAATGCCAAGTCAATGCTCAGTGCAGGACAGTCTTGACTAAATCTTTCTGAAAATAAACCTTAAATTTGCATGAACACAACATAAGTCTTTTCATCTCCAAATCCATATTACTATATCTACACTAAAGACTCTTCAAAGTAACAGAATTAGTAGTCATGAAATTTATTTAGATAACCATAAGGATGTGAAGGGGCAAAAGACTTTCAGTAAGAGCATGGCCTGGTAATACCTTTAATCCAGCTTATTCTCAAAACAAAATGAATCACTACTAAACCTCATTTCTTAGCAATGTTCTTTAAAGTACAGGGTCCAGTTGCACAAAAGTGAGTTAAGTTTAACTGGCAGTTAATGTCTAGTTAACACTATAAATGTATGAGTTAGCAACAACTTAACTGTCAGTTACCATTAACTAACCTTCGCTCACCACCCACTGATGTTGTTTAATGCAGAACATCCAGTCCTTCTCTTACTACAGATTAAACCAGAATCTTTATGAATGTCAACCAATGACATTGATCCAATGGACCAGCTAGCCCATTATTTATGATTGTCCGTAATTTACTCACTGGTGCTCTCCTGTGTCAGACAGTGAGCCCGGGGTCTGGACTCGTGAGCCTCTCTGACTCATAAACTTGTCATTTTCTTCGTAAGGTTGTCCATACTGATTGTAATATTGACTGGGGTATCTGTGGGGAAACATTTACAAGTCATGCATCATTCAACTTCATCAACAAAATGCACTTGAAATCTATTGTTACCATGGCAGCATGCAGGGGGGCTAACTGGTACATGTAGTACCTACACAGCACAAATATTAAATAAATATCAAGTTCCCAACCCCTAACAATTTGTGCACATTCCTATCTACAGTATATACTCAATTTTATAAAAAAAACTTTATAATTTTAAAAATCAGATTGTATTCAAACTTACACCAAATCATAAGAACTGACTGTCCTTTGTATTTTTTATGTCATTTAAATGAATGAAAATCAAATCTAGTATTACATTGCAAATATGGGAAAATTACTGGATACTTTAAATCAAATAATGACTACAACACGTTGTAACATATCATAAAAACTTCTCTTGTTATAAAGTATTCTCACATAAAAACAAACACTCAAAACAAGAAACAACATACACACTTTGGCACAGTCTAGCACATGCATTAGGTAAAACAATTACATATTCACTAAACAGAGAGAAAGATAAAAGAAAATGATAACAGTGGCAGGAAATATATTAATAAGCCATTGGTAGGACATTCCTGTGCAAACCTATAAAGAGTAATTTTGCCGAAGCATGAAAACTTAAAAGAAAGAAAATAAAAATTCAGCCAAATGCTAGGATCTAACATATGTATCACATCAAAATGTCACAGAATATATATATATATATATATATATATATTTCAAATACTGAAGATTTGACTTTTAACTTTTAAAAACCTGATGATATAAGTAAATTATTTGACACAATACCATGCAAACTTTGAAAGAAAATAAAAATTTCAAATGAAGCACAAATTTTAATGAACACATTTGGAAAGCAGAGTTGGAAAAGGTTCCCAAATTTTCTAAATAGGGCAGTCAAGTCAACGTGCAGGCTAGTAAGCCTTACCCATGATGCCACTGGCCATGGCTTTGGTAATCAAATTGCAGTAACCTGTTGAAACTAAAAGGTCATTTTTGCTGTAATCTTTTAATAAGATTGCTTGATTTTTTTTTTTTTTAAATATAACAAAAAACCCTTTCAGAAAGAATCTACTAATACATGTTTACAAAAAAAGATATACAAATAGATATGGTCATCCTGTATATTTGTTCAAAAGTCTAGCTACATGTAAACAAAAAGAACATGCAATGAGGAAGAGTTATGAGTGATATTCTTTATGCATACAACAAATAATCACTACAAACACTTCAAAAATTCAGTGTAAAGCAATTTTACTTCATTTATCATTGTGAAATATCTCTCCATTACTAAATTCATCTAACAGTAATTATTGTAACAAGAGTTCCAGACAAAGTTGTAATAATACAATTTCCTTTGAATAAGAATTTTAAATAAAATAGGCCACCGATCATGAAAACAATTCCCCAAAGTCATCAACAGAGTGCAATTAATACCCTATACATTTCATACCTGTCCTCATAGTTTCCTCGACCATAATAATCATCATAGTAACGCTGGTCATACTTGTAATATTTGTCATAGTAAGCATGTCTGTCATAGTAACCATGGCGACCATAGTAATCATACTGTTCATAGCCTAGAAAATAGATTTAAAATACTAAAAATTTGCATCATTTGAAATCCCATTACTTGTATGATGTAATAAAATTGCAAATAACCTGAGCATAATTATTACACGGACACAAAAACCACAAGAAATCTAATTCATAAACCACACAATATCAACATTTTAATTGAGGTAATCAAATTTTATTTAAATAATTTTTTTATTTCTTGAGAACTGGCTTTCATTCAGATCTGTCTAATAAATACACGAGCAATATGATTTCAAATGACCCAACAGATAACATGGATGACTAGCAACAACGAAGAAATCAGTTTGTCTGCTTTACTTCATGTCAAGAAAAATGATAATGTAAGGAAGATAGTAATGCACTGGAAATTTGTCAAAAGTCAATAGTTTTGCTAGCTGTTAATGTTAATCTGAAATTTCAAAAGCTGGATCACAAGAAACTACTGATTATTAAAGTTAAAAAATGATTTCAGACAAAATAACATGCTGATTAGTTATATTAAGCATTAGTAAGGCAATGGGCTGTACTACAAAGCTTACCATATATTTAACTTGCTTCATCTTTAATTTATTGGGGCAATTTTTTTTAAAAACATCCAAAAATAGACATTAGTCTTTATAGGTTTATTCATTTTACAGTTTTAGAAAAGTTACAGAATAAACATTTCTTAAAATTCCTTTTTTCCCATGAAAACTGTACAGTCTATCAAAGGAGTATCCGAATAAAGTTTCTTCACAGGAAAGCAAGTTGAATTAAGATCAATTTTCAAGGAAGACCAATTTCCACAGAGCATTTATAGTTTTAAGTCTAGCAAAATTGATGAGTATCCAAGGTGACAGTCATGTGACATGCTGTTTTTTCATGGTTGAGTGACCACTACAACTACTGACCTTCTTGGTATTCTGGTAATTCCTCTATAACTGTAATGGTTCAACACAGAAACATGCAAAAAATATCGCTCTTACAAGCTAAACAAAATCACTTCAAAAATCTAGTTTGCAACAAGATACCTGTGATTGTTCATTGGGGCTATGTTTCTCAGTACCTCTTATACATTAGTATAATCACATACAAAACAAAGCATTCCATAAAATGAATACTTATGGAGTTGAAACATGCATTGTTAGTGCTATTCAATTGTTTTTAATCAGAGTTTTACTTTTATGTTCCTCTAATAATCATAAATGTATACAAAAGATTTTTTTTTTTTTTTAAAACTACATATCCCAAAAAGCCTATACCTATAATGTATATATCTAATACATGATACATATTTTTCACATATTTTATTTGCTAGATTTTATGTCTGCATATAAGTATTTGAATTAAATGCTACATGTATACAGTAATATCATGACTATGACTTATTATTTCTGGTACAGCCTTCACCACTCCTGTTTCATTTGTTTACCTTTCCCATTTTTCTTTTCAGAGTTTTCTGTAAAAATATCTACAAAAGCTAATTTTCTAGAGCACTTTATTTCCAAATGGATTGAGATTGATTTTTTTTCTGTTCACCCCTAATATACACAATCCATATAAATTTATCACCCATAATCCTCCAACACTGACCTCTTCCATATTTGTCTCGATAGTAAGCATCCCTGCCATAATCTTGCCTGGATCTAGGCCGATCCACATCTCTGTTATAGTCTTGTCTAGATCTGGGTCGATCATACTCTTGTCCCTGCCTAGAACTTGATCTTTCATCATCAACTGTATAGAAAGTGTGAATGAAAACAAACTATATATATATATATATATATATAAAAGTTTAAAAAATCAGATAATTTCATAACTTTATAGTTTTCATTTAAAATTGTTCAAATACTATAAATATTTCATACGAAGAGAATGTCTTGATCTTGGTCGTTCGTATCTCTCATCTCCATAGTAAGGATCCCTTCGTCTCTGAGGTTGCTGCTTGTCATAGTAAGAATCATAATCCCGCTCCCTAGGATCCCTGCCTCGTGCTCTGTCACCTCTGTAATTATCCCGATCTCTGTCACGGTAACTCTCGCTTTCTTTTCTTCTTTCTTTTTCTTCCATTTTTCGGGTAATTTCTAACTCCCTGTCGATAGATGAACCACGCTCATGTCGATCCCTTGAAGAACCTCTTTGATGGGATCTCTCCTGCCTGTCATCATACTGTCTATTCTCCTGCTTTGAATCTACAGAGGATTTATCACTTTGCTTTTCACTCATACTGTTGATTAACATTTGCACAGGAGACAGTACATCCCTATTATCTTTGGCTGTTTTTGAAGGGGATGTTTTAGCTGAGGACGTAGCACTTGTTGAAGGAGTGATGGCAGGTGCTGCTGGAGCTAAAAGTATATTAGCCACTGGCAGAGTATCATTATTTGCCCACAGAGTTGTGGCAGGAGACATGTTGTGCTTTGCCCTTTGTTTCTGCACCTGTTGAAATGCTGACTCAATTCGTCTTGGGGACATAACTCCTCGAGTGGACCCCACTGGGGGTCTAGACTTTGTTGTGTCCCTGGGTGGTCGCTTTAATTTCTCACTCTCCTGGCCCTGCTTTGAAGAAATTGATGCAAGAGACTCCCTAGAACTAGACACCTGGCTAGATATACTGGGGCTATTTTCTTTTATCTCTTTCTCTGATTTTGGCTGGTCCTCTGATTCACTAGACTGTGATGACAATGTGCGTCTCCTGTTTGGTGGCTGAAATGGACTTTCCTTTCTAGGCATAATTGGACTTTGTGGTTGTGTTTTCTGTGTTACCCTTACTGAATCATCTGAGCTAGCTACTATAGGGCTTGGCAACTGTGGGTTATTTAAACTAGAAACTGGCTGTGATATACACAGTCTATTTGTTTCACTGCCCTGTGAAGTATTTGTTCTTTCTTTCCTGAATGGGTTACTCCCCCCACTTGGAGCCCCAATGGGAGGGGGACCTGCAAGAGGGGGATTATTCTCTGCAACACCTTCATTTATATTAACTTGACCAGGAGAAACATTAGGAGATGATGTTAGCTGTGGTTGAAGATGCTCTGTTGTGACTTGTACATTATCAATAACATTTTCTTTCTCCTTCTCTACATTGTAACTTTTTTGACCCTGAAAATAAAAAGAACAATCAAAAATGGATAAATTGCTCAGTATTGTGATGTCATAAATTCATTACAAAAGGAACAAACAAGTTTTACCCACAGTTGGTACAAATATTTTTGATGGTCATCTATTTCTGTCATGACATTTTCTGAATTTTTGAAATAATGGGGTGGATATTAAGACCTTGCATATAACTCTTCCACAAATGAAAACTGAATATACTTGTACATGTACCTACTTCTTGTCAGACACTCCCTGCATGTCAAAAGAACCAATCCAACCATTATAGTTTCAAATTTAAAAATAACAGAAAATGTAATACATATATTTACATTGAAAAAGCAATGTCTATTAAAATTCTGATTTCTTTCCCCTTTTCTTTTTCATCACCTGTTCCCAAATTCTAATGGTTTCCATCCCATTCTAAAAATACTGAAAGAAACAATGCACTAATACATGGCATGTATAAATAGATTGGACTTTATTTTACATCATTTAAAATAGAACCCATGGACTCCATCATAGTCAATTTATAGTCAATACCTGTGGAGCTGATTCTGGCGTATGTCTGGCTGAGCCATCATCTGAGTTTTTGCTAGAACCAATGAAGAACTGCACACTATTGTCTAGCGATCCTTCTCGACTATGTTCTCCCCCAGGAACCCCCAACATCTGACTGGACTCTGGGGGCACTACTTCCCAGTCACTAAGTCCCTGCTGATCATCAGAATGTGGACTACCACCAGATATATTTTCCAACACATTTCCTGTGCTGTTCACTTGTCCATGCATGGCTGATTGGTTCATATCATCTCCAGTGGAAACACACTGTGTGTTTGAATCACTGTCCTTTGAATGTCCATACTGTCCTTGTTCGGATACAGAGATCTGCTTAAACTCATCAGTGACCTGTTGAACACTTGGAGTTGACACTGAATTGGCTGCTACGTCTAGAGATCCTGCAGAGTAGTTCACTGTCTGCAAGCTCTCACTGCTGATCTCTGGTTTCAATAAATCATCTGCTGGCTTTCCTGGCTGTACCTGATTTAGTGAATTTTGAAGAGATGATCCTTGGGCTGAACTGTCATAAGTCCCTGTGTTGGATTCTGTCTCATAATCATCATTCTGAAAGAATCCTGACAGCCCTTGACTTTCAGAGGACTGCTGGAGTATTTCAGAATTAACTGACTGATCAGTAACCTGTTCATTGTGCTGATCACCACTAACAGTATGAAAGTTTGTCACTGCATGTTCACTAGATCCATGATCAGTGTAATTACCATCATACTGATTAAAGTTTTGAGGAAAATTTCCACTTGTGGCTTCTGTGTTAGATTCATTAAATTGTTGTCCTTGTAGCATTGCATTTTGGTAATTTGCTTGATTTGGGTCATAACTCTGTGTCTGATCATACTGTCCATATTGTGGTACCCACTGTCCTAGGTTATGATCATAATAATAGTTGTTATAGCCATTATCTTGCCCTACAGCTTGGCATTGACTTGGATCATAGACTTGTCCATATGCATTTGGATTTTGGGCCATTTGACTGGGGTCTGATTGGATTGAATTCCAGTTCCAAGAAGGATCATGTCCCGTGTAATTTTGTTGCTGTCCATTGAAAACTTCTGTTTGTTGACCGCAATTTGCATCTTGTTGTGTTGGATTAAACTTGTTTGGTTGATTCGCCTGCTCTGTGAATTGAGCTGGATTGAAAAGCTTGACCCCTCCTGGATCTGTGTTCTGTGGCTGATAGCTCCAGGGAGCTGACTGATTCATACTGTAGAGAATAAATCACAATTCATTTAATTTGGAAAACATTGCAATTGGGCACCACAAAAATAAAAGGTATCACAGTATATTATCATGGTACATGTAATTGCAAAAATACCACCTACTCTGTAACATGGTGCAGCTGTATACTGCACATTTAATTATGATTTAAATTTCATTATTTTTTAGCATATAATGAATAGTTATTTACTTATTGTTTGTATTAAATAGTATTTGTAGAGATGCATAATATGCATATTGCAACACTTTCATTAATCCTTTCATCTGAATCCCTTTTTTAATTCAAAATTTTTCCAAATGAATATTTTGCCCAATTATGAAATAATGAAGATAACAAACAGTGATAAATCTCATAAGAATACAAAATTGAGTAGGGCAAACATTGACCTTTGGAAAAATCAGAAGTGGGATAAAATCTTTAATAGTAGCCATGAGCCCTATAACAGAGTAATTGTATTCTAAATCAGAATGTAAAGAATGGTCTACCAGCTGATATGAAATGAAGACTATTTCTATGGTGGGTCAATGACATATAATTATTACTGGATCAGAAGATACTTTTAGGTGGCTGACAATTAAAGCAGAATTTTAGAGCTATTTTGAATTGACATTTTGAGTAAAATCTTGTTTCCTTCCATGTATTTTTTATATTATAAGCACTGAGCAAACATGGTTCACTCTACACCAAACAAGCAAATTACACTTTAAAGAATTGTCCATAATGTCAAGCTTTTGTGAGAGATATCAGTAATATTTTATAAACTATTATATTGTGGCAAGTCATGGACCGAAGGTTTATGAAAACATTGATTTCTAAGAAATTTTGATATGTCCAAATACCTATTCAGAAGTTCAAATGATTAACACTAGCAAATTACACTTGCAATTTACATAAAAATGTATACATTACATAATTTAAATCATGTCAGTATTAATGAAATAGTATTCATTTAATTTACAAGGCATGTTTAAATAATCAAATTATAATGTACAATCAACGAAATGAAAATTACGTGTATATTATTTAAGAGATATTAAAAAATGTGTTAGATTTGTACAGTCCTTAGTATTAGACTCAATTAACCTGCAAAAATGGAACCCTGTAATTTTTTTTATAGTCATTTCATTGATAAAATACTGAGCGAAAATACTCTTTAACATTTTAACTGGTTTGTGACTGTAAATATTCATGAGAAGTGAGGATTACAAATCTCATGAATTTAACTAGCACCCAAATAAAGATGATTTTGCAAGTTAAAAGGTGTGCTGCATCACTAATATTTATTATATCAAACAACATATTTCACCCATAGTTTAATTCTGCCATTAGCAAAGAGACACAAACTATTGCAATTTAACTATCAAATAAACACCTAATCAACATTTTAAAAAAATGTAAACATAAGAGCACCTACTCTGACAGTCTAGCTGCCCATGTTAGCATCTTGGTTCACCAGTTCATAACAGTTTACTTGGATAATATTATAATAACCACAGTGATGAGTATTACACATACTCTAAAGGAATTTGGTATGAATTATATTTGTGTTCCTTATTTTTTCGCCCAAGTAATTTTGTCTTGTCCTGGATGGAGTTTCTTGCTTTACGAAGAACCCTGTATCAGTTCATTTTACGTACATACATGTATATTGTCATGAGGAATGAACATGTCACAAATGAATCCTAAATAAAGACAGTCTAAGTTAAAGTTTTTGTGACAAACTATTGGACTGACTGAGGGATAAATGAAATCCAATGTTTCTAATTTTCTACAAAATCATGGGGGAAAATATGAATGACTACCTATGTATCCCTTAACAGATTTTTAATTTAAGTGCTGTACATTAGTATATCATTTATTTCACCATATTCATGTCAGATTTGTGATTTAATTCATTAAAGAAGCACTACAGCTTCTTTTTCAAATTTCAATTGAGTGTTTTTTAAAACACAAATCGATAAAATAATAAAAATCATAACAATAATTACAATTTTGAACATTAGGAATGCATTACTTTGCTCGCAACTGATCATCCAGAATATAATGGTTTCTTCATTTTGACTTGGATATTTTACATCACGTGATTCAGTATGACAACACACATGTTGTGTAAAAACTTATTTAAATACCCCTTAAAGGGGTCCACATTCACTTCTTGAGTATGGAATTATTTCCTGCTTCTTATAATTAATTATGAATATTATTATAACAGAAAACCTTTCATGTTCCTATTAAACATGTAATGTTGTTTTAAAGCACACCATGTGTTTTGATAAAAATAGCACTTACTTTTAAAGCTTTGCATGTGTGTTTCATAGCTAGAGGGTCATAGTAATATCCCCACTTAAATTCTAGTTTGCATATGAGTTTTATCTCGTTCTATTTTAACCCTTTTCTTGCATAATCTGTCAAAATTCATGTGTCTGAAGACCAAAAGAGGAAGTCTCAATGTTTTTAAAAAAGGGCTTTCAAAAACTATTAAGTTTTGCATTTAAATGAGAATTTTACGCTTCATAAATGTGTTATTTTTGCAAAGTTCAACTATGCAACAAAAATAGACAAAGCTCTGGGAAAATTGTCATTTTACGATTTTTTTAACAAAATGAGCTGTAGTGTCTCTTTAATTTTCTTGACATTTTCAAATGCAATGAATAGTCAGACAATCTATTATTCCATTTCCTACAAAACAGATGTCTAACTCTCTGAGCTCTCCATTATATAGGTTGTTACACTGTATTTAAAATGCTTATTACATCTATAAACTTTAATCACCATTTTCACAAAAGAGTTTATAAGTCATCTAATTCTTAAAGTAATGTTCACAGTAACACGTTCATCGCGTTAAAATGTCTTCGGGTGTTTTCATTCTTAATATTTAACGAGGCCAATTCTTATACAACTAAACATCATTAATGCTATCGATATTTTCGTAAGTTTCATTTTGTTTAAGTTATTGGTGTAAAATGCAAGGTAATACAGTCAGATTTAACCATACATTATGTAATGATAGAAGATAAATCCATAATTTATTTACTGAAGTACATGTCGCCATGTTGCAAATTGCCCAATAGACATACAGCTGGGACAGCTGACTATGTTTCTAATATTTCGGTTAACGAATGGTGATTATGACGGGATTATTTGATACTTGGAGTAAATATTTCAAGTATTTTTCTAAAACTGTTGTGCAGGATAGTGAGAAAAACTGTTAAATATGATATACCTCATTTACAACTGCCTTATGTTTTAATCCAGACGTGGAAAGTTTACCGGAAGTTCACACTGAAAACAGGAAGTTGGCGTATGCAGAGTCTTTGTCTCCAAAACGTTTGCATAAAGTATAAAATAGAACAAAACCTGGTTGTAAAGAAAGTACATTGAGCTCTCCCCACGTCACCGAAACAGACGTTTCAAACATATTTCGATGGTGTTGGGTGTTTAGTTCTATCAGTTTAAAAATATGGTACTTATGACAATGATTGCGAGAGTTGCGGACGCTCTTCCGCTTGCAGCTTCAATGCAGGAGGATGAACAGGTAAGACCAGTCTGGTATACACAGATGTATAATGTTCATCTTCCTGTATCACACATTGACGATTAATATAAAAACTCGTAAGAATATGGGAAATTTGCATCTTTTCGACGTCATGATACCATTTCTCTTAAGTAGACGGGTAGAGTGAGTTTTTTTTCTTCTCATAATGATGAAAAACCTGAAGATGGAAAGTTGTTTAAAATGTAAACCTACTGAGCTAAACTGATTGGCAATATTTTAAAGGACAAGGATAGGTATTTTTCTCTTTGTGATTCGAAAAAGGAAGTCCATCATTAAGATTCCAATCCAGTGTGTTGCATTTTCTCCCTTTCTGTTACGTTTTGGTGCCATTGACCACCCTTGGACTTGCAGGTGAAAGTCCTACCAGGGGCAGAAAAAATCTGGGTTAACTGGTGAAAAATCTATTTTTTCTCTTGCCAATTGTAAGAGGTTTATACTATGGTGAATTATAGTTAATAATTAAGTTTTTATACAAGTTATGGTTGTCCCACCCTGGGGCATTATTGTAGTTGACTGCAATTGATACTAAAATGTCAAAACTACAGACCAGAAAATTACATACGAAAACGCAGATTAATACAACTTTTTATCTGGAAAATGGCATACAAGGGACATAGCTTGCATGAAATGTTATTACGTGTATTGTTTGGTGAGGGAGATTTTTTATACCAGGTTTGATAATGTGGCAATTAAATACCCCATATGAAATTTGGAGACATTGTTTTTACTCAGTTTTTCTTATTCTTCTGATTATTCTTCTTTCTTCCACCTAAAAATGTCTAAGACTGTTCTCCAAAGGCTCAAGTGAGCTATTTAAATCTTCTTCTTAACAACCATTGGGCTAGAAAAGTTGAAATTTACATGATAGTTACATGATACTAGCACTAGGGTAGGGCACAATAGGGGAGTTTTACATTGGAATATATAGGAAAAATCTTTTTATAAATTTTTTTCTCATGAACCCCACTGAGCCAGAAAGTTGAAATTTATGTGAAAGCTTCCTGACATAGAACAGATTCAGGTTTATTCAAATTATGCCCCCCCCCCCCCCCCCCCCCTCCCATAGGTAGAGACCACAAAAGGGGACCAAAGTTTTATATGAAGATATATAGGAAAAATATTTTTAGAATCTTCTCAAGAAACACAGGACCATGATTAGTCATGTTAATATGCAACCATCCTTAGGTATTGCAGATTCATTTTGTTCAAATTGTGGTCCCAGGAGGTAGGGTGAAGCCTCAGAAGTAGAATGAGTTCACATTAGGGAATCACCATACAGGAATATATAGGAAAACATCATTAAAAATTTTCTTCTCAACAGTAGCAGGGCCATGTTTAGTTATACTGATGTGCAAGTATCTTTGGGTAGTTCAAATTCAAGTTTGTTCAAATCAGGAGTTAAGGTAAGGCCACAATAGGGGATGAAAAGTTTTATATGGAAAATTATAGGAAATCCATTTAAACAAATTCTTTTCAATAGTAGCTGGGCCACACTAAATCATATTCAAATGTTCCCAAGGTGTATGGATTGATGTTTTTATTATGCCCCCAAGACAATAGTTGAGGGATATTGTTTTGTACTATCTGTCTGAAACTTGAACCTTGCTCATATCTTTTGAATAGTGATTGATAGAGCTTTCATATTTCATATGCACATTCCTTGTGATAACATCTTTTTTAGGTACCAAAGTTTCTAATGTTTTGACCTTGGAGTTTGACTTCTTTTAAGAAAACCTAACTTATTCAATATCTTCTGAACTAATTAAGGTAGTTCTTTCATAATTTGTGTATAAATTCCTAAAGGTAAGGTAAGGCATTACATTTTATCTTTGACCTTGTAATCTTGAGTTTGATCCAAATTTCAAATCATACTTTTGAACAGTGAGAAATAAGGCTCTCATATTTCATATATGCATTCCATGTAACAACATTTCTTGGGTACCAAGGTTTCTAACCTTGTGATCTTGACCTTGGACTTTAACCTACTTTTAAGGAAACCTAACCGATTAAATATCTCTTGAACTATTTTAGGTGAGGCTTTCATATTTTGTATACATAGAATCTTTATGGCAAAACCTTTTATTTGATACTATGGTGTATGACCTTGTGATCTTGACATTGGAATTTGACTTACTTTTAAGAACCTATCATATTCAGTATCTCCTGCACAATTCAAGGTAAAGATTCATATTTTGTATATAGATTTCTTATGGCAAGACCTTTCATTTCATACCATGATATTTGACCTTGACCTTCTCCAGAGCAGCAAGGTCATGCAAGTCATGTTGGAGTTGAGACATATGCATGTTGTAGGAATTGATGTTTGGTTAGGTCATGATGCTTTAGGGCTAGGTTTGGGCCACATTATGGAGTCAGAATTTTTCATGGGAATAGGTGATTAAAAAACAATCATTTTAAAAAATCACAAAGTGATGTGGCCCATTGACCTTTTGTTGTTTGTTATATTTAGTTTATGGTGATGGGTAGAAATAAATGTTGTTCTACCAAAAAGTTGCAACAATTGCTGAGCATAGTGGCTTTTTTCTATTCATTTGTCGATCAAAATGCTTTACAAAGTAGGCAGGGTCTTTCATACATTGTTTTATATATATGTGTACAATTACACTTATTGTTTGTTGATCCTGACTTAATGCTTAATTTCAAACCCAACCCTTAAAAAAGGGGAAGAAGGGGGGGGGGGGGTGTCTGTATCAGATACTGCTGGCAGCTTGATAACATATTATAGTATATTGCTATACCCCTAATTATTTTTTGCAGGTACAATATAGGTATGTCATATTCCATAGATTATTAATAAGTTTGGTGCATTACAGCAAGGGAGGGACCTAATGGACTATCAAAATCAAGCTAAACAGCTGTTTAGGAAACTTAATCAAGATCCACATCCTCCAGCGAGGTGCAGTCTGGAAACTGGACCATATATCTTTCAGTGAGTATTGTTATGAAATAAGAAAGTCATATTGGGCATGCATGTACTTAACAAATTTCAGTTGGTTATCAACAGTAACAGTGTACAAGGAAGAAAGACAGGGGTGCAAAGCTATGTGTGTGATGTATCTGTCATATAGCAATTGAAATCAACATAATTAATATTGTTGACTCAGATCAGTTAATTTACCATGAATTCAGAAGTGCAGGTGCTGAGAATTACATTTTTCCAAGCTGTTGAGGTTTAGAAAATTCTTCCATTTATTCTCAGTAGTTTCCTCTCTCTATCTCTCTCTCATTTGATTCTACACAGTACAAGGAAAGCAAGACCATCATATCTTTTATACATTAGGAGATCTATGAACTAAGCACACCAACAGTCGCATTATAGCAGTTAATTCCCCCAAAATTATCGATATTTTTAGTATATTGAGTCAACCATTAGAAATGGATTCTTCACCATGTAAAGTATTCAAAAAATAAATAAATAGGGCATTGTATGTCCCAGAAATATTCCTTGTTTTTATTTTGGTTCTTTTATACAAAGTCACTTATCAAATGAAGATTTACATATTCTAAGTATCAATAAACCAAAAACAATGAAGTAGATTTTAATTATTCTTTGTTGATTATATATTTGCAGTATTAATATTTTTTCCATTGTTATGTATTCCAGTTACGTGATTGAGAGAGGTGTTTGCTTTCTGGTGCTCTGTGAGCAGTCATTTTCAAAAAGACTGGCATTTTCCTTCTTAGAAGATTTACACACTGAGTTTACCTCACATTATGGACAGAAAGTGGATTCCGTATCCAGGCCATATAGTTTTATACAGTTTGGTAAGTAAATTACTAGGATGGATAAGGTACAGTTTATTATACTTTCAAGTTTGCAGATATCTGGATTTTTAATTAGAAGGTTTTTGTCTTTCAGATGATTGTAAGACATTGTGTCTTTGTAGTATGCAGGATCATTACAGGTTGCCCAAGAGCACAGTCTGTTCTGATACGGCTTTACAAACTGTACATGCGTTTCTGCAGAATTAATGTTTTTGTTTCTGTGGGAATCTGGAATTAATGTTAATGTATTTTTGAAAAATATTTCCAAAATAAATGTAAAATGTAATTAATTTGGATTAAAGATATTGTTAATATTAGCATTCTAGTTTTATAATCTCTTGAAATAAATCAAGCAACTTTAAAATATGTTATAAACTTTCAAATTGTCAATTTGTGCTGCTTTTGTATTGGGTTCAATTTACTCTGTTTGTTACTTTATATCTATTCATTCATGAAGTACAAAAGGGACATGGAATGTTTTGTAGATTTAAGACTATATGCCTTTTAAAATCATTATTCACCTGCGTAAAATTGTTTCTTGATATTAATTTTGATTACTATAGCAATTAAGATATTTTAATTCAATATGACTTCACAATTTTGAAGGGAAGTACAAAATGCATATTGTCAGTGTGGTCCAGTCAAAAAATATATTGAATGATTTCTTTCATCTTCTGAGGCCAGATATTTTTAAGCTTATGTCAAGTTCAATTCTTGTATGCTGTGAGAATGATTTGTGATTGTGAAATACTGATACATGTATAACATTGTGGCACATGTACTAGTACTTTGCAAAATCTTAGTTCTTGCTTTTTTTTTTAAAACAGGCATAAATGATCCATGATCCAAATCATTTTGATCATGTATTCAATCTAACTGAAAGTTGTCACCTAATGTAGAATTGATTATATAACTAACTTTTCCTGTGGCCTCTATTTGATCTGTTCATATGTAATTTGATGCATTGTCTCTATATCCTGAACTCTTTAAAAGTGCCCTGAGGAATGTATCATGCTACTCCCCATGAAAATTGATAATATTTTTTTTTTACTGTGCAGATTCATATATAAAGAAGTCAAGAAAAAATTACATGGATTCCAGAGCACGGAAAAATCTATCCAACATAAACACAGAGTTACAAGATGTACATAGGATAATGGTGCAGAATATCGAGGATGTCCTAGTGCGGGGAGAATCTCTATCTGGTAGCCATCATTCAGTCACATATAAGTTTATGTTGTAGATTTTGAATTGTTCTTGCCATTCTGCTGTATTAGATAACTTGACAGTATCTTTACCAAGTAGTATAGTATTGGAAAAAATGAATACAATATACAGAAATGGTTTTGTTCTATTCTAATAATGGATTTTTCAGATTTTGTTTTTGAAAATTTATCATAATTTTTTTAAAAATTGTTGAAAATCTGTCCAAATGTGTGTTATTCAATTCCCTTCCCTCCCCCAATTTAAAAATGTTGGACTTGATTGACATGTGTTCATATAAACGTTGTAGCTTCATGTCCCAAGGATGCATTTTAGAAAGGATATCAAGGATGAAATGAAAAATTATAAAAATTTTAATCAAAATTTGGTGCAATGCATATGTAAAGTACATGCATTATTATAACGGATGTAGGAAATTATATTTTCACCTTCTCACCCCAAAATATTAAGGTAACAAATTTGAATTGTGTCAAATTATGGGGCTTTAAATTAAAAAGAATTTGTGATCATTGTATCTGTATTTTATTGTAACACATACAAAGACCAAGTCATCAAGACTTGTATGCAAATTGAATAAATTTGTATTGTAACAAATTATTAAGCTTTAATTTAAAAAAAAAATGTTTTAGAAAATGTTAATTGGGTGGTCATTGTATCTGTATTTTAATTTGAACAAGTCATCAAGAGCTTGTGTGCAAAATGAAAATTGAATTTCCAGATTTCAAATCAGCTGTATGTCTTTATTTATTTTTGATGCACTATTTTTCTTTATTGTTTGGTGTTTCTCTTTGTAGCCCTGGACAGTAAGGCCAGTAATTTATCAGAGGTGTCCCAGAAATATAGGAAAGATGCACGCTACCTTAACCTGCGATCAACATATGCAAAAATAGCAGCCATAGTGATTGTAATAATTGTTCTCTTGCTGTTCCTCAGATACATGATTTGGTGATATTTTGATTAACATGACTGAGAAATGCTTCAGTAACAGAAAAATCAAACATTTAAAGGAAGATGAATTCGTGCTGTAACATACCAGCAACTGATTAAAAGCCAGCAATATGAAGAAGTTTGATTAACCTCTATTGTGATGTTGACAGGGTTTGACCTGGAACCACACAATACATTTCAACTTTAATGAAACCCTTATTTTTATTTACGTTATGTACATGAAAGCAGATGCTCAAGAGCTAATTAGGCAGTGTTTCATGCATATATGGTTCTAATGACAGGGACATAGATTCTGCGGTTCTAATATGTTTCTTTGACTTCTAATTGTGTTCAAGCAAAACTTCATGCTTTAGTAGGTGGTGTGTGGTGTATTTGTGTGCAAGACCTTTCATCATGTGTTCCTGTTAGTGTTCATCTGCAAGTTTGATCTGTTGAGGTTGTATTATTTATGGTTATTAATAATTATAACTGCCTTGTTGATTTCATCATATTTTATTGCACTTTAAATAATGAATACAATTGGGATTGGGCACAAGTCTGTATTTTTTGCCTTCTCACAAAGGCAATTGTCATGTAATGCGAGAATGTTTGAACACATAATACTGATAGAATGACATTATTCATTGATTTATGTACTTAAATGTGTAATGTTGTTCATGTATTTAGTGTTGGTAATAATCATCATTATGACATTCACTGAAAGCATGAAATTAAAATATAGTCAACTTCCATGAGAAGTATAACTGGAAAGAACCAATATTTCAGAGCTAGAACTGATTTTGCAGATGATTTGAGTTTATTTATTTTATGATTATTTCTGAGAGATCTGTGTGAGAAAGCTTAATGTATGTATAGTGTGCTTATATATTTACAGATATGACTTCACTTGTTCAAAATCATGAATTTGTTACAATTCATTGGATTAAAGTGATTCTTCAGTTATAAGATTATAGTTCTGATTAGTTGCAATTAGAGAATTCATTCATACATATTGAAGTAGCAGTATTGTTGAAGTTTGAGTTGATTTTGTGTTAATTAATTTGGCATATATACAAAAGTAACATGTTATGGTAGCCAACCTCAGACTGGGGTCCAACTAGCAAGGTATGTTCATTAAAGTTGAATACATTTCACATGCATGTAATTAGAACATAGATAATTGCTTAAATATATGGAGCACAAAATTTTTATAAAGACACTGAACATCTTGAGAACCCTTTGCTTGACAGACATCAAACTTTGTACACTGGTACATCTGAATAAGTAGAGGACCCCTATTAATTATGAGGTCACAAGGTCAAGGGGCAGTCCAATCTGGATATGGGAAGATCTTGTCTGTTTAATATCTTGTGAACCCTTTGACAGACATCAAACTTGGTACATTGTAAGGAGTAGATGACCCCTATTGATTTGGACTTTAGTATATACTGTCTACTCAATATCTTGAGAACCCTTTCCTTGGCAGACATCAAACTTGGTATGCTGGTACATTCTAAGGAGTAGATGACCCCTATTGATTTGGAGGTCACATGGTCAAGAATTAATCCACTCTTGACATAGAAAAATTATTTTAAAAATTGTTTGCTTGATTGACACCAAACTTTCTACACTGGTATATCCTAAGGAGCAGATGACCCCTATTGATTTTTAGGTCATATGTTGAAGGGTCCAACTGGACATGGGAAGATGCTGTCACTCAATATCCTTGACGGACATCTAATTTGGTACATCCTAAGCTGTAGATGACTCAAATTGATATGCAAGTCACATGGTCAAGGATCAATCCATTACGGACAGTGAGATATTGTCCTCTCATTATCTTGGATTGTTTTGGCACTACTATCATTTAAATGATGCACCACAGGAGGCACATGTTTCTGAAACATTTCTTGTTTAAGAGCAAGTTTTCTCTTTTAAAAAAAATGCTTATGAAATACAAATTGTCTTGAATTTAATGTATTTTTAAATTACTTAAAATATTTGTGTGTCCTCCAACCAGAATTAGGGCAATGATATCTTTCATGAAAATGTTAAAAGTTTGGTTACTTGAGTGTCATCTGACATTCTTGAGAGTTATACATAGCTAGAGGGTATAATAAACAGTTTGGTTTGAGTCAGCACAGCACTGAACAATTCAAAGCAGTTTTAAGTCTTAATATTTCATAGATATATTATGTATATTTCCAATAAAAGGAAACTGTTTTCAGCTTTAGATATTAAATTTTTTAATTACATGTATTTTGTGATTTGGGTTTCATCCCAGTATTATTTTTCTTGTTTTTTATGGTTTTAAAAATAATTTTTTTTTATTCTTGAAAAATATGGAGATTTATTAAACACTAGAATAAAAAATGAGAACCATGTACAGCAAACTGCTCCTCTTAATTTGATATCAGCCTCTAAATAAGTAATGATGGATCTAGCTTGCAAGTGATTGTATGTGAGATTAGAAATATAAAATCAGTTGCAACCAATGATATTTTGAGATAGATGAGCACTTTATAACTGACCTACCTTGATGGTCCAATGTGAAAGTGAGGGTCCAGTCCTTGAACACAGACACCTATTTTTTTTTTACCTTTATTCCCTTTGACCCACCCCTTTTTATAATGTGCAAAACAAAATTGAGAAATATTACTGAAAATTAGGAGATTTTGTGTTGTATCTATTTTTCAATTCCCATTGCCATTCTGCACCTTTATGTAAATCAATCCAGCTATATATCAATGTAACTTAAAATTAGGATTGAAAAATAGATACAACAGACATAGAATCCACAAATTTACAGGAATCATTTATTAGTTGTGTTTTGCACATTAAATGAATCAAATGCAGCAGCGTAGCTAGGACCTTGAGGAAGTATAGGCACCAATTAAGGCTTGGGGCTGCCCAAGGCCCCCATGGGGTCCAGGGCAGTGCCCTGGTGGAAGGTTCAAGGGGTAAAGCCCCTGATGGAAAACAGATTTCATGTTTTTGAGATCACTTGAGAACAAATTCTAAGCACAGGTATATATACACTCATTACTAAGGCTGTCACGTTTACAAAATTTTGTAAACGTTTAAACGAAGCATTGTAAACGAAACGTTACCGTTTAAACGAAGTGTTGTATAATTCAATAAAATACGCACAGAATTTTAAGACCCATTAATGACCATTATGTATGTGTTTCAGTTTTCATCGTTCTATGGACGATGCAGAGATTGTCACCGGACGTTCCGGAGTATAAATATAAGACAGAATAAAATACACGAACATAAATATCCCGATAGCATTTAAATTGAATTCAATTTTATTCACACTTTAGTGACTGTACAACATTTGCACAATACAGATCACAAATTCACAATAAACTTGTGTTTGAACTTGATGTGATTGGTCATTGTCCCTGTACTCCCTCCGGCATAAGTAAGCTCCGTAGCACATAAATTGCATTTCACTTTTTTCTTTCCCGCTACTTCCAACTCCGTAAAATAATTCCATACACCAGAACGTTTCTGTTTTTCGGCCATTCTAATTTTGAGAGTTGCGAGTCTTGCGACAGATGATAATACAAATAAAGTTTAAGAATACCTGTTTGAAAGCAATCGACAATTTTATGACGCATTGAATCTCATCCATTCACTTAATTTCATTCAGCAACTTTCTTCAATGAAAAAAAAAAGACACATGCCAAAGATGCCATGCAAGTGACACGTAAATATTCATACAGATTTTAAATTTGAACGTTTTTCCAGATTTGTATCCATACATTTAGATATCTTATTAGGAATTTTCTGGAGGGGGGGGGGGGGGCTATAATTGCCGTCAAAACCGTTAATAAATGTTTATTAAAAACAATAAAGCGCATTTTGCAAGATGATCAAAGAGCAGCACAGTAATGCAATACAAGCCAGAAACATATAGTAAGAGATTCTGAGACCCTTTCAGTTTACTAATTAAATATGACGGGAAAAAATTGTTCACCGTTCCTATAGACTATAGTCAAACTTTTATAAATTCATTACTTCCCCTCGCAATTTGTTTAACAAGTTTATTTACTTGAAATAATTATTCAAATAATTTAGATTGTAATTTGAACCCTGCAAGATTTGTACGATATATACAAGACATCGTTTAAACGTTTAGGGATTTTGTAAACGTTTACAGCCCAAACACGAAACGTTACCGGTTACACGTGTACACGTGACAGCCTTACTCATTACTGTGTAAAACTTGAAACTCCAACTGTAGTCCTTCCTTAGCCCCCTAGTAGGCATAGTTTGAATAAACCCCAATATGCTATCCCTATATCTGCCTTGCCGGAGTCCATTTGCTTATGTGTCTAGACTCATTAGCATTGCAACCAAAGAACCAAAACAAATCAAAATGATATATGCATCAGTGATGCTTGCAATACATGTCTATACTGACAAACAGCTATTATTTTGTTGTCATTAGAAAATTCTTTCAAGATTCACACAGGTAATCTCTTGGATACCTTTTTGTCAAGTTGTATATAAAGAGCCTAGTTATTGATGAGAAAATCCAAGATTTTCTAAGTAACCCTTTCATTGTCCTCACTGGACCCCATCTTTTGTCCGGTAGAGGGGCTGGGGAAGAGGTTCATCAGAAATGAACAAAGCTGCAGGAGCATGCACATTATCCAAATGTAGCCTTGAACTTTCTCACACATATTTTATCCACTTTTGTCCCCCAATGACTAACACTTGATTTATCATTTGGCGTGGTAATGGGTGTTGACTCTGCTTTGCCTTCCTGTCTGTTGCCATGACACCTAAGACGGCCGACGTGTAAATGTAATCTTCAGTGATAATATACAATATTTTTACTCTTCGATGCTTGAAGAAAGATAATGAAGAAACAGCATACCATTTAAAATTTTCTTAGTTTACAGTTTATTTTGATGTAATAATTTGATGTCAGTCTACTCTCAATTTTGTATTCTTTACAAGAGTTAAAAGATTGGTCACTGTTCGTAATCTTCCATCATTTTATTTACGGCGGCATGTTTCTTCCATCACTTGTTAGATAATTATGTCGACTTGTTAGTTGTCAAATGACTTTGTCTACTTGTCAACTGATAAAATATGTTTAAGAAACAACCATGAAAAATGCTTTCACCCCCAAAATGTGTCATTGACAACTTATACCATAATGATCAATCACACATTTTCAGGTGTTTCCGGTGTATTGAAGAATTTTGCCCAGGTTGAAAATTGACCCGGGGTAATTATTTTCAACGTTAAATATTGAGACTTAAGCCGTGGTCCGTTGAAAATTGAGCCGCGTCGTGGGATTTTGATCATCAACCGGTTCTGAATTAAACAACATAAAAACATATTAATGAATTGATATTTACCACTATGATTTATTCAATTAAAAATTTACAGATGATTAATATTTATTCTTTAGACTGACATGTTTACTTTAATATCGTCAAATAACAGTGTATACAAAACATGAACCATTTTAAAGATGAAGGTCTCGAATTATCTGAAGAACCCTTAAAATATGCAAGTAATTTATTTATATAGTGATCTTTCCACGTGTAATAGCAATGTTTTGTTTGTTTGTTTGTTTTTAATTATGTCTAAATTAGAATATTAGTATTCAGGTTTCAAGATATACTTCTTAGTTCAGAAATGTGTTTGTTTATATTTGCCATAGGCTAACAGCACTCCGGTTTCCCCTCTAAAATTGGCAATTTTAGTATTTGGGAAATGTTAGAGGTTTGAGGCATGATACATGTACATTTTCGTGCATACTCCGTTGTGTACAATGCTATATATGTTAAAGACAGGACCACCACGTAACAATTGTAGAACTAATTATGAAATCCTGTATAAATAAAGGATATTATTATTGTTGTTGTTAGTAACTATATCAATCTTGAAAACCATTTTTTTCAAAAACAGCTGAAAGTGATCTCTCTAGTTCACCAAACAACAAACTCTGTGACAGTTGCTTAATTTGTTAAGTACAAAAATCGCATGAGGGGTGGGTGGCGGACCCTTCCTTTTGGGATTTTTAGAGATTAAATCTATAGTATGATTGATTTTATATTGTGCAACCTCCCGCTCGAGAATTATTCACTCATATGGAGACGTCACCATTGCCGGTGAAGGGCTACAAAATTTAGGCCTATGCTCGGCGCTTATGGCCTTTGAGCAGGGAGGGATCTTTATCGTGCCACACCTGCTGTGACATGGGGCCTCGATTTTTGCGGTCTCATCCGAAGGACGCCTCTTACGACAGGCAAGGGGTACTAAGGATCTATTCTAACAACCCGGATGCAATATATAGTAAATGAAATAATACCCTCCAAAGTAACATGGATTCGTTGCAAGTTTTTAAGATTATACATATGCAAGAAATCGGCTGGTGCTTCAGAAGTGTTCAATACTTCTCTAACCCAAACCCCAAAAAGTTTCTGTTTTGTTTTTGTTTCCTTTTTGTTGGTTTGTTTTGTGTGTTTTGTTCTGTTCATTTTTGTTGTATTTTGGGTTGGGTTTTTTTTTGGGGGGGGGGGGGTGTATCAAAAAAGTTATGTCATAAGATTGTCATGGACAACCGTGGCCTCGTACATGAAAATAAGACAATCGTGTACTGATGAATAACCGTGAACGATCTCCGACCATTTTCTATCATTGTGGAAATATGAAAATTTTAAAACTGAAATTTTTAAAATAAGTAGATACAGATAAATCATGTAGAACAACTTCCAGTTTAAAGGCAGTTCAAAACTCTGTATTTGGAGTCAGTATTCAACATGGTCAATTTTCAACGTGTTGAGGTAATCAGCGATTTAAAAAAAAATTACCAAGCTGTTGAAAAATGAGTCCGGGTATAAATTTCACGACTTTTAGTCTCAATTTTCAACGGTGAAAAAGCATCCGCGGTTCAATATTCAACGTTGAATAATGAACCTGGGTCAATTTTCAACCCGGGTCAATATTCTTCGCTACACTGACAAGTGCAAAAAATCCGAGAAGAAAGATTCGAGAAGTTGCGACTAAAGAAATGATCCAATAAGTCGAAGTAATTATAATGATCTGACAAGCCGATAAAAAATATGACAAGTTGGCATAATGTTCAGACAATTCGACATGATCTTTTTGTTGGCCTGTCAGATGATTATATTCACTAGTCGGATAATTATGTTGACTTATCAGATCGTGATGTTGACGTGTTAGACATTAAGATGGAAAGTTTAAGTGCCTTGTCTTGATCACTAAACATCAATATATCAGCATCAAGAAGTCGATATGTCGCTGATTTTAACAATTTAGCGAATTTTAACTCAATATGTTTTCATGTAAATGCCCTGAACGACATATTTATTTTTTTTCGTTGTAGATTAATCAACATGACTTGCAGCTCATCGACAAAAATTATTAAGTCTATAAAGTATTACGCGACTTTATCCAGTTGATATATAAGTCGCCAAGATGTCAATTTATGCTCTACATGAACACCTTCAGTTCTCATCAACCAAATTATTGACTGAAAGCGATTTTGAATCCACCATCTTCAGAACAAATTGCACCATTCAAACCCGATTTCATTAAGCTATTTGGTTGATAAATGAGAAGATATTGTCAAAAACTATTTATTTTGAACACAAACTTGACATCTTGTCGACAACTTTTCGGCCACTTCTTCTTGTCGGTAGAGGCATCCAGTCAAAATTGACTATTATGTGCCTTGACTTACAGCAAATATCATATATATATATATATATATATATATATATATATATATATATGAAGACTTGTTGAGTTAAAAAAAAAAATCGTTTGATTGTTAAAATCAGCGATATATCAACTGAAACGTTTAGTGAACAAGACATGGCATTTGAACGTTTCCGTAGAGAGTAGATGCCCGCAAATGGCTTTAGAATATCAGAATTAAATTTAATAAGAAAATATGAACAAGGATTTTTTTCTGACAAGTCGACATAATTACCCGACAAGTCGACATAATTATCCGACAAGTCAACAAATATACCACTGTGAATATCACATCCTAACCACGAGATCTTTTTGTAATAACTGGGGGAAAAATCGTATTTTAATATTCGGTAATTTTGAGATCGTTTCTTATACTTACGAGAAAATTAACTCGCAATTACGAGTTCTTTTCTCGCACGTGCGGAAACGTATAAGTGTCTTCTCTTGTTCTCTAAACATCATCATCATCATCAAGATATTAGGAAGATAACATGGTGCTTATTTTAACAATGAAATGACATTTTAAAACTCAATTAGTCTTCATCTTTATGCACTGAACGACATATTTTTCTCGTTTTGGTTGTAAATAAATCAACATGATGACTTGTAGCTTATCGCCAAATTAAAAGCGAATAAAATGATTATCCTCCTGCTTATTACATGACTTTTAAAAGATACTATTTGCAGTAAGTCGCCGAAAAGATATGGACAAGATGTCAATTTTATGCTCAAAATAAATAGATTTTAACGATATATATATTCCCATTTAATCAACCAACGACTTAATGAAATTGGTTTTGAATGTCGCGATTTGTTTTCAATATAGTGTAATCAAAACCGATTTCATGAAGTCATTTAGTTTATCAAATGAAAAGATATCGTCAAAAAACTATGTAGCATAAAATTAAACATCTTGTCAACATATTTTCGACGACTTACAACAGATATCATTTTTCCAAAGTCGTGTAATGACCGGGACGACAATCATTTTATTAGTTTATGCTTATCACCCCCCCCCCCCCCCCCCCCCCCCCCCCCGCCGTCCTGTTGCTGGTCGCAAACCTCTTGATATTCGGCTTATATAATATAGTATTGATTTGTTAAAGTTTGGTGCTTTCGAATAATATTCTGTGGTGTCTTTATTATATTCGGTGGTTCAAAGTAAACATGGCTATGGATAAACAAACGAAACATGTTACAAAATGATAAATCGGCTATAAGAATATGGACTTGGGACTCTGTGGGGGAGCAATTGCTCACACACACCCAAAAAAATATGGATCCGCCCATGACAGGCGAATAGTTGAATAGAAATTTACTTTATACGTCCTAGTTATCCAGAGCTACAATACCTGTATATTTTAAAATAACAGCATGGCTATGGCTCTTATTTCACATCTCACAGACATACGTGTTTTAAATGATGTATCGCATTCATTCACTTGCCATATTATGTACCATTTTATATTAATATAATCCATCGTATATTGATTTGATAAACAAAATTTTCAGATTCATTGGTTTGTTATGTCTCTATTTAAGTTATAATGTTATATAAACATGGTTAAGCTGCCTTGTTATATTCAATGGAACATACATGATTTCCACTACGAGCCTCCGCGCCGATACGTAAAGATAGTAAAGTCTCATATAATACTGTGTTATATTATTTCGTGAGATCGTTTTTCGTATTTTAAAGAGAACAATAACGAGATCTTTGAAGATGATTTCTGGTTATTACGAGAGAGAGAGAGAATATTGCCCTGATACTAATCGCCTTTAGTATGATCGTGACAAAACAGTCGCAAATATCACTGTTTAATATATCCGTAATAGCTGTTATATCACTTTGGTATCTACATCGCTTCAATTTCAAAAAAAAAAAAATATATTTAAGCTCACGAGCCAAACCCAAAACTAAAATTCTACTTTCCGTCAAAAGGGGTTGACAACCATTAACACGAGTTTTAAATATCTTATAAGAAGAGTGTGACTATCTTCACTGTCACATCGTATTAAATTTCCCTTATTGGTGGCCTCTAGGTTTAAATTTTCTTCCGGGTTTGGATTATTGTCAGTTTTGAAACACGCTCTATTAAAATTTCTCATTTTCTGAGAATATAACTCTTAGGAAAAGTATCACAATAATATTTCAGCTGGACTGATTCAGAGACTATATACATTGTCACGATCGCTATAGAGGTAAGATTCTTTCTCATTCTCTCTTTCTCTCTATCTCTCTATCTCTCTGTTATCACTGAAAACTTATTTATACCTTATACATAACTTCAAGAAATCACAGAAAATTTTGAAAAATAAAAATATTTCATTTAGAAGTTTTAACGTTACCAGGGGTATACTTAGCTTTCCTGTAACATGATATTTATATAGTTATCTAAATATAGATAGGACGTTACAAACTTCAACGATGTTAAATAGGTCATATGGGAAGGGAATTCCGGAAATAAGGATTTTAGATATACCGATATAAAACAATTTATGGCTGATGGAAACATGAATTTGTTATCGGTTTGGGACAAACTGAATTGATGTTTTGGTTATGTTCTGTGTGTAATCAAAGTTTACTTGTAAAATAGATGCATTGTCCACTAGACTACGCCGCTCCCTTTGTCTGGGAAAATTGTGAAAAACACTTGAATAAAACATCACTTTTTCGTGGGAATTCTTCTGTTTTTGCTTCGGTTGTGAGAAAGTCAAAATACAGAGGCGGTGTAAACTGAAATCTTTAAATCCTTGCCATCCACATCCTGTAAATACACAGTCTCTGAACGATATACTGTGTGCTTCCTTTCATTGGAATGTAGTATGGAAATTAAACATTTTACTTTTTCATTTCTAATTTTCATGCTTATGAATAAACCCGAGTATACGGAAAGTATAATACGCACAAGTTAAAAAACAACCCAGAGACTGATATAAGTACGATGAACTGACCCTTTACAATGCTTGTTGACCCGGAAATTTGATACGTTTAAATCGTGCTTTCCATGTGCCTGAATGCCGTACTTCCACAGGGCATGAAATAGCCGTACTTCCACAGGACATGAAAGATATCCACTGATTACAAAATATGTACATATAAATGTATGTATTACTACAAATATATACATAGAAATTTATAATATTATAACAAATATATATATAGTACATATAAATGTATGTATTACTACAAATATGTACATAGAAATTTATAATATTATAACAAATATGTATATAGTAAATGTATGCATTACTACGATTGATTGATTGTTTGTTTGTTTGACGTCCCGTCGAGGATTTTTCACTCATATCGATACTACAAATATATAACTCTAACTCTCTCTCTCTGTGTGTGTGTGTGTGTGTGTGTGTGTGTGTATGTGTGTGGTGTGTGTGTGTGTGTGGCCCATGTTAGATCGATGCATTCGAACGCACCCAAATTCACCATAGGCTCTATCCACTTTGCGTCAGGCCTATGGCACAAATAAACCGTGTATCGAACACTAGACATTTTAAAACTGGAGCAGCAACAAATGCCAATGGATATTCGTTATCAAAGTAGGAAAATTCAATGACTACCATCTCTTCATTCTTATAATTTTTTGCCAATGTTATATTGACTAACTCTAAACTCACGGTGTTATCCAATAGAATAACTATGTAACTTCTGTTACATGTATTTGTACAAATATGTAGTGTAAAAATTAAAAACAATATATTTGAATGAACTAACAAAAAATATATCATCTAAAGTTTGGGGTTGCGTTTCTTTTGCGTGTCAATACATACTGTATCACGGCTAATTTTAACAGCAGAAATCGTAATTATAATGAAGATAACAAACAGTGGTCATTCTCATAAATCCCATAAAGAAATCAAAGTTAAGAGTAGGACAAACACGGACCTCTGGACATACCAAAGATGGAATGAGGTGAGAAGTAAGCACACCTTGTGAGCCCTATATCTTCATCAGGAAAATGGAATAATTCGTAGTCAAAATCAGAACGGTCTAAAATTGGTATTGGTGTGAAGATTGGTTTGAAACACGTCATACAGCAGTCGGCCTAATAACAGGCTGTATTTGCAAACCGGATCATTATAACGACCATAGAATTTGTTAAATGCTGAGTTCAGAGGAGATTGTTGAATCTCTGAACCATCAATTATTTGTCAGTTGCTCGTCTTGATTTAAGAATTTATCATACGCAGAACATACTCTCGTGAGACATAAACCATATGCAGGTGATAATAGGATATTGCTAAATAAATATGGCAAGTTAAATTATAGCAGCACCGAACGTAAATTATAACGGCACTAAAGCACTGAAATAATGATGATAACACCGAATATACTAAAGAAATCAAAGAATATAACCAAGGAAGTACCGATACTATTGAAGAAATATATGGCGTTTCATACATGTATAGGTGATGCAAAATTGCTATTATTATATGATAGAATACTATCGAGATTTCTGAATGGCTAAGATCCAACAAACTAGAAATGATAGAACGTTATGTTTACTTCTATGTCCTTTGAAGTGAATAAAAAATTGATTTTTCTAACATTGGATCAAAAATAAATTATTAATTCTCAAACTGATACGACTGGTTATTATTTTTTGGTTGTCCAAAGAAAACTCGCGTTTCTACTCTGTTATGACTAGGTCTTGCACTCTAGCTGTAAACAAAGATGACCGACAAGCGCAGGTCTCCAATATTCAATTGTATGATAGAACAACTCTTCTAGGTAAATCCTTCGAACTCGATGAATATTGTACTTCTCAAGTAGCTAAATCATCGTATTGACCTAATAAAAATGTCAATAATCATGTAACATTTTTAAGTCGCCGAAATATAGCTGAAATATCTCTAAATCGGTGTTAAACAACACAAAATCAAGTCAGGCCTTGTTTAGTTCAGTTTTTGAAAATAGATCTAGTGCAGCATACAGGAAACAAAGCTTCCTGAATTATTCAGTTGCTAAGCTAGCCAGCTGGATTATATCACACACAATGATGTCATGGTAATTTGGTTTTTCTGAAAATGTATATTTTTTAATGAATCTTTTTTTCTTCTTCTAAACGTTTTTATGTATAAATAATTTAATTGAATATGAGGTCTATTATGAAAAAATATCAGTGAATTAAATGAACTTAACATTGCGGATTTTTACTACAGAAAGTTGTCATTTCAAGAGAGCCATATTCCGTGTACAGTTATTGAAAAAAGAAATTTAAGATATGTTAGGATTGCCACCTCTCAGAAACGGAAGTTTATATGATGACGTAATTGGAAAGGTTCAAAGCCATATATATATATATATATATATATATATATATATATATATATATTTATATATATAATAAGAGGTCATTTGAAATTTCAACAAATGGAATATTATTCTCCACCCCCCACCCCCCCATAACCGTGACCTTGAAAGTTGAAATCATAAGTTAATGACATTTAGATACTTTCACATCATCAGACACGTACCATTAATTTCGTCTGCTCAGATATCGAGCATGAATATCTATAGATGGTTCAGATAATGAAGAAGAACGAACACCATTCGTCGGCTTTAAATGTTCTTTTAAATAATAATATAAATAAAAAGGTTTTAATGACATTAAAAATGGAAATTATTTATTGTTTTAGCTCACCTGGGCTGAAAGCTCAAATGATCTGAAAGCTCAAATGAGCTTTTCTGATCACCGTTGTCCGTCGTCCGTCTGTAAACTTTACAAATTTTTGACTTCTTTCCCAGAACCCATTTCAACCAAACTTGGCCCAAATCATCCTTTGGATAAGGGGATTCAAGTTTGTTCAAATGAAGGGCAGCGCCCTTCTCCAAAGGGGGACATAAAAGCAAAAGTACATAGACAATTTTTAAAAATCTTCTTCTCCAGAACCAGAAGGTCTGTTTCAATCAAATTCGGTACAATAATTCTTGAGTAAAGGGAGTTTAAAAAATTGTTTAAATGAAGGGTCATGCCTCTTCAAAAGGGAGATAATCACAAAAATAGGGTGGGGTCATTTAAAAATCTTTTCAGTAACCGCTGGGCCAGAATAGTATAAGTTTATATGGAACTTCTTGACATAGTGCAGATTCAATTTTTTTTAAAATCATGGCCCCCGAGAGGTAGGATGGGACTACGATAGGGGATCAAAGTTTTACATGCGAAAAAGCCAAAAAATCTTATGCTCCGAACCACAGGGTCAATTTCAATCAAACTTGGTACAAATCATACTTGGGTGAAGGGGATTCAAGTTTTTTTTCTCAAATAAAAGCCATGCCTCCTTCAGATGGGGATAATCACAAATATGTAGAAACATGGTGGAGTAATTTAAAAATATTTCAAAAGAACCACTGCAGATTCAAGTTTGTTAAAATCATGGCCCTCAGGAGTAAGATGTGGCCACAATAGGGGATCGAAGTTTTACATGCGAAAATATAGGGAAAAAAATCTTTTAAAATCTTCTCAAGAACCACTGAGCCAGAAAAGTTCAAATTTACATGGCGGCTTTATGACATAGCGCAGATTCAACTTTATGAAAAGCATAGCCTCTGGGGGTAGGGTGAGCCCATAATAGGGGATCAAAGTCTTACATACGAACATATTTAGGGAAAATCTTTAAATATGGATCAAGGTGACTCAGGTGAGCGATGTGGCCCATGGGCCTCTTGCGTTTTGTTTAGAATCATAATTATATTGTAATGTATATCATTTGTATTGTTGTTTTTATCGTTTCAGAACAATGAGTTAAGCAATGGCAGCCCTAGCTATGAGTGGGGCACCTCCACCGTTGCCAAGCAGGTCTGGGCGGCCAGAGCCACCCTCAGTTCGCACCCTCCCTCGTAGGAGCTCCACATCCATCGAGCAGTCGCAGCCTTTTCAATGTCCTAGAAACCGACGGCAATCAGAGGGAGAATTACCACCACCCCCTCCAAGAAATAGACATGATCCGCTCCCACCTGTTCCTCCGTCGATTAGGAGTTTGCCTAACCCCCCGGTCAATCAGCATAGACAAAGTTCTCCGTATAGCTCACAAACTTTACCGAGGAATTCCCGAAGTGACTCTAGCCTTGAAAATCAAGTTGCAGCCCCTCCCCAGCTTCCTCCACGGAGGGGCGGTTCCCTACATGGTGCACACTCTCATAGTACTAGGCCTAACCTGATGAATGGCTCGTATCCAACTCCCATCCAGGAAAGCAATGGTATAGTATATTTGTTGATTTATGTCCTTTCGAGAATTTTCACTTATATTGAAACGTTACAAGCTGTAAGTGGTGTCTCAATTTAAACCTGTACATAACGCTCAGTCCCATAACAGTGAGGGTTCCATATTGTGCGATATGGAGCCTTTTAAGCTATCTTCCGAAAAATGTTCGAGTTTCACTTATAAATACTGAGTGAGCGTTTGGTGAATGTACACAGCCTATATTTATGTTCCCCAAACGAAGAAACATTAATTTTACTCTTTATCTTTTTATTGAAAATTCGCGCATGCATGCGTGGAATATTGCGACTTAAAATCTCGTAATTTTTAAAATAATTTTTCAGATAATATCTAAGGTATGAGTGATTACTATGAAATTTACAGAGATTATAAGCATTAAATAGTAACAATTGTATTCCTTGATAGACGTGGAAAAATTATTTCTGGTCGGCAGGTCCGCACCACTTCCTGTTTAATTTTCTTCACGCCCGTTTGTCAAAATAACACTTTCCGATAGAAGCCTGAACTTTCAGGGATTATACACATTGAACAGGTGCTGTGAATTAAGGGGTAAACACATCTAAATATTGCTTCCGTTTGTGACTGGAAGTGACGGAAAATGAGTTAATTTTTCTACTTTCCAAAATTTTGGAAATGATTGACTTTGAGACTTTAGAATATGTCAAATGATGTCTAAAATCATCTTTTTTTTTATGTCTGTATATGCGCACATGCGTGGAACATACGATTTAAAATTTCGCAATTAGATGAGTGATTTAATAGATATGAAATTTTTAGAGATAATAGGAAATGTAGAGATAGTATTTTCTCTCTCTAACATAAGTACGAAAATTCGTTTCCGGTCGGTGAGTCTGCACCACTTCCGGTCCCCCTTTTTTCTGTCTAGAATACTTTCAGACAGATATGAAGAGACATTGTGCATTAGGAGGGAATCTTAAAATTATTTCCGATCGTGACAGGAAATGACGGAAAATATTTTTTAAAAATCTACATTTTTCTTTTTTGTTTGACATATACCAAATGACGTTCAATGTTTTTAAGCGAGTGCTTGCGTGGGAGATGGCGACTTAAAATTTCAGGATTTTTTTTCTCCTGACCATTTCTCACACACCATTTGAATTTGAAGCTCTTATGGATGACATGAAGCTCTTATGTTTGTAGACCTCTGATATTGAGCTGCCGTTTTGGTTCGTCACTTCTGGTCAACACAGGAAGTGATAAAAAGTAATTCCTGTTCAGACTATTTCCCTTACATGAGTGTGTCATTAAAAATGGAATTTTCAGATGATGATAAATTTCGACCCCAGAGCAGGGGTGCCCCTAAAATAAATTATAAATTATTCCTTAGATCTAAACCTATCAATATACCATAGTTTTTATTGGGGACAGGCCTGCCCTGAAGAACTTCTAGGCCAAAATTCATGCAAAAGTAGGCATTTTTTACTGAGAAAATGCTGCTTTAGCCAACTTTGAAGGTTAATTTAAAAATTGCTAATACGAAATTTAGGTTTCAAATGCAAATTTGAAATTTTTAGAAATATATGCCGTATGAAAATAACAAATGAACATTGATATTCATAAGTGAATTTTTCCGAGAAATCGTTCTCTCCTATAGGCCAATTCTTTTGATATTGTAGTGTTTTACGTAGTACCGTCTAGCATATGATGCCCAGTGGTATGGCAACTAAATAGTCCTCACCCTAGGCTGAGTTGTAAGTCTGTGATTTGAGCAGGTGAATACTAAACAACTGAACTTCCCGAACTACTGATCAGCTGATTATACCATCGGGAAGGTCGAGCCCGATGTTAATAATTATCGATTATCACTACAATATTCCGAACACATCCTTTGAATTTGCGCCTTAGTATATTTGAATATAATTTTTTCGGTTAGCGTTCGTTCTTGGTTTTATGTCTATGCAACAGTATTTACATTTACCAATAGTATTCAATCTCAGTAATACACATATGCTGTTTCATTGTACTTATTTCTCGATGAAATCATCTATAGTCATTGTGTTAGCGCTATGACATGGCTGCTCCACCTCTGAGTGTTTAACTTGATTTCTCTTTAATTAAGAAAACTTCAGTTTTAAGACGGGTATATTTTATGTAAAAAAAACCTGCATTTTGTTTCTTACTGTTTTATCAAGCCATTCTATGAAATTTAGATGTCGTACGACTTGATTTCATTCTGTCTTATATTGTATTATTAAGTCGACCTGAAAATGTGTTATGAAAGATCGAACGGCCTACCCTTGATAGGTCATGCTAAAAATGCTCACGTTAGAAGAGGAACAAAAGCTGGACGCAGGTTTATTAGACATATCAAAACAGTGTGTGTCGGGTAGTCAGCAATATGGAGTAAATGAACATAACCAAGTGCATATACCTATCAAAACCAAGTACAAGAACATCGCAGATAATCTTATCAGTTTGCAACTGATCAATGCAAGATCTGTGGTAAAGAAAGCTGTATCCCTCTCTGAACATATCACTGAAAATTGTGTCGACATCTTGGTTGCGTGAAGGAGATGATTGTCAATTAAACGACCTCTGTCCCGCCGGATACAAATACATTGGTGTTCCAAGACCAACATCCAAAGGAACTAGAGGGGGGAGGGGTTGGCTTTGTAAACAGGGCCAACATTGACATCACATGTATTCCTCAACCATATTTCAAAACAATTGAAATTTGCATGATCAGGCTAAATGGCTGTCATCCTGGTCCTTGTGTATCGTCCTCTTCCCTCGCGACAAAATTGTCTCACAATTACTCAAATTCTCAACGAATGGGAACAGTTCTTGTCACAATTATGCACCGTTACTCCATCCCACCTGTGCATCCTTGGTGATATGAACATCCACTATGACAACCTCTACATACCAAGCACCATACAAATGAAAAATATAGCGGCTGCCTTAGACCTCAAACAACATGTTGATGTCCCAACTCACAAAGCTGGACATACTCTCGACCTAGTATTTACGAGAGATGACACTAGTAGACTGAATTTCCGTGACAGATCTAGGAATATTAGATCATTATGTTGTTACATGCCAGCTCCATACCTGCCCACGACACCTGGCAAACAAAACTCGACTAGCAAGGCCTTTAAAGCGTATCTCTGTGGAAATATTAGCAGAACAACTGGAGGAATCCCTGTCTTCCATCTTACAGAGGAGCAATGTCAACGATTTGCTATTAGATCTCGACTCCAGAACTACAGATGTTCTAGACAACATAGCACCCCTTCGAACAATCACCATCAATGGCGATTCCCTGAAACCATGGTACAATGACTCGATCCATAAAGCTAGACAACGGAGAAGACAGTTGGAGCGTAAGACCAAGAGCTCTCGCCTGGAGGTACATAGACAGATGCTTGCGGAGCAAACTCGAGTCGTGGTGCAAATGATCAGCACCGCCAAGTCCCGCTATTACTATTAAAAGCTTACCACAGCTGATAGTAGAGAGACTTTCAGAGTTGTCAGCAGTTTAATGAATTATAATGCAGGAACTCCCCTACCATCGGCAACCAGTGACAAGACCCTAGCCAACGATTTCGTGCAGTTCTTTCACAACAAAGTTCAGAAGACCAGACAGGATCTTGATAGCTCAGATCTCCTTGGAAATACAGCTTCTCCAGAACTGGACAACATAGTGCCTGAATTTGGCACCTTCAAACCCCAGACGCAGGAAGAAGTTGGCAAAATCATCAAAAGCTTTGCAAGATCTGCTCATTAAATGCCATCCCAACAGCGCTCTTAAAGAACAGCACTGTTCTCCCTGCAGTACTGCCGATCATTACTGACCTTGTGAATACATCACTCGTAATTGGGAACTTTCCGGATAAACTGAAACATGCACTTGTCACATCACGTCTGAAAAAGACTGGACTCGACATAAATACGTTCAGTAACTACAGATCAGTTTCAAATATCCCGTTTCTCAGCAAGGTCATCGAGCGTACTGTTGCTCAGCAACTCAATAACCATCTTCCTAGGAATGATCTCTCATGATAACCTGCAATTAACCCCGAAACGTGGTACCAGCACTGAGACAGCCATCCTACGAATAAAAACAGACAAAGAAGCAGTATTGGATGAAGCTGACGCCATGCTTTTAGTCCTTCTGGATCTAAGTGCAGCATTCGACACCATCGATCATACCCTTTTGCTTGATAGACTAAAGGAAGAGGCTAGTTTGACGGACACAGCACTTTGTTGGATACAGTCTTACCTAAATGGTCGCACCCAAGCGGTAAAGATCAACACCAGCGTATCCTCAGATGTGCCATTGTCTACATGAGTACCAAAGAGTTCTTGGCCCTCCCTCTTCCTGGTATACCTTCTCCCACTCAAAAGAGTCATAAACCAGTATGCCATAAGCCGCCATGGGTTTGCAGACGACACTCAACTTTACAGCCGGTTGAGTATAAAAGACACAGCCATGCGCAACTCTCAAGTCAACACCATGGAGACGTGAATAGCAAGTGTCCGAAACTGGATGACTGTAAACAAAACTTAAACTGAATGATTCCAAAACCGAGATAATAGTGATTGCCAGCACCCACAACCAGTGCCGTCTAAATGATATCCGACTTAAGATAGGCGAGGCGATAGTGACAGCTAGGTCTGATGTAAAAAAAAAAAAAAAAAAAAAAAAAAAAAAAAAAAAGAACTCGGCGCTGTCCTAGACACCACCTTATCAATGGAGAAACAAGTCAGATCTGTGGTGAGAAAGATGTACTACAACATCAGAAGAATCTCGAAAGTCAAACACCATCTGACTGGAAAAACTTGCGCAAATGCCATCAACGCAACAGTCATCTCTCATCTTGACTTCCACAATGCCCTTCTTCTTGGCGTAAAAGACCGACCCATACATCAGTTACAAGTGGCTCAGAACAACGCGGCATGACGTCTCACAGGAACAAGCTACAGACAACATATTACGCCAGTGCTTCAACAGCTGCACTGGCTGCCAGTGAGACGGCGTGTCGTGTTTGAAGTGTTGACAACCATACACAAGTCACTCCACTCCTCCTCATCACCAGCTTACAGGAGAGAGTTATTTCCTTTATACCAGCCACGCAGGACATTGAGATCATCAGCGGACCAGTGGAAACTGGTAGTGGAGAAATCTTGAAACAAATACGGTGCAAGAGCCATAAACAATCTAGGTGTACAATTATGGAATAATCTACCGTTGGAACTTCGCAATCTTGAATCACACAGAACATTCCGCAAAAAAGTCAAAACACTGTTGTTCAAACGTGAATATATTTTAAAATAAATCAATCATAGACTACATATGTATTTCTTGTCTCGACATATGACTGCCATACTTTTACACAGCATTTTGGTGTCTTATCGCTATTTTACTTATAATTTGTCAATTTTATTCTTAACAGTTCTTTTTATAAGTGTTTCATCTTCATTAGGACAACCTCTGTAAAGCGCATAGAAACTATACGTAATTTTGCGCTATATAAGTGAATATAATAATAATAATATATAAAGAAACACAAATGTATTGGTTGTTCATGAAATGGAGAGTATAAAAAGAATAGAAGCACAGAGTAATCCTGAATAAAAATTTATTCACGCTTCCTTTACAAATATCTCTATTTCCGCTTTTACCACAGCGTTATCAGTCTGAAAAATGCGAGTTTGTAAGGTTTTGCCATGCCGTCATTAAAGTCACGTTAGTTACCCGTTTCTACCTTTTCAATTTTCAAATGTACTTCCAAGTGTTCATTAATCTCCTTTTAACCATTGAAAGACCACCATCAATTTTACCTCTTTTTTCCAGATCTTGAGTCACGTTTTCATTTCCATGATGTTGACGAACTACCACAACCCCCAGAATTTAAAGACGTGAGGAAAAAGTACTCGAGCGAAGGTAAGAAAACAATCAGTAGCGTACACCATGAACAGGAAAAACCCCTAAATAAACGCGCTAGAGATTAAAGAAAGATTTTCACATCAAAATAAAGAAATGCAACTGCTAATGTAAAAACGTAATTTAACACTAAAGAATTTTTCGTGAATCTTGATATAACAGTCTTTATTTAAGAAATAAAGTCGCATTTTTATGGATGATGCAGGATAACCTCCGAGGTCGAGAAATATAAAAGCCGAGGCATTAGTCGAAGCGTTATAGTCTTTTATATTTTAAACAACATTTCGATACCAAGGAGATTATCTTGCATCATCCACGAAAAAAAAAAAATGTGTTGTGTTTTTTTACTCTGGCTCAGAAATATACACCGATCTTAGCTACACAGGAGTCTGAAGGTTTATCAATTAAATTGAAATAAAATTCCGGGGGAAAAAGGTGTCCACTATCTTCTATTAAAATACTACAGGAGTCTGAAGTTTGAATTTATCCGGGGGGGGGGTGTCCAATCAGGGAAAAAAATATCCACCGTCTTGTTTATATTGACTAGTTTTTAGGATAGTGAAATAAAATTATTATGCATTGATTTTATTGTTGTTTAAGCAAAACACGGACGTGTAAAAACAGTAGACCTAACTTTCTGTACGATCACGGAAGAGCCATAAAATAGTCTACATTTATCAGCTGTTTTAAGGCAATACACGACATCAAATCAACGCCGATTTGGTCTCAATAAGTATTGCATTTCAAATCCATATATTTACTTTTCATGTGAAAGTTTAATATATATGTATCACCGTTCTGATAATCTACTGATTAATCAGAAAATGTTGGAGAATAATGGACGCGGCATTTCCTTGATCTCTGCAATTACCGTGGTAGAATAGTACATAACGCGCTTTATGCCATCTGCTTGGTGAAGCGCCAGGTAAAAAAAATAATTCATCTGGCGGTCGCCAAATAATTAAATGGCGGTTGCCAAGTAAGTTTCTGGTGGCCGCTAAATACATTTCTAATTTTATGGGGCAGCCGCCAAAAAGTTATTTGGCGACCGCCATAATAATTATCTGGCAGCCGCCAGATAAAATACTGTCTCACCAGTATTTTTTATGAATTTCAAATTAAAATCCAAAGACATAGACGGGATTCGAACCTAAGTCCGTTCGCACAGAAGTCATCCACTAAGCCACTGATGCCGATGACAGCTGTTGGAAAAATTAAACACTAGTTAGATCTTTTATTTTTATAACAAACCTCTACACTTGTACTGTTATATACTATGAAATTAAATTTCTATACTCATACAAAACAAATCTGTATCTGAGTAAATTATAACTAAAGTAACACTATCCTTATATGATGTCATATTTTTTTATTATTATTATTTTTATTTATTTATTTATTTTTTTGCAGGGTAGAATTGTATCTGTAGGAATTTTATTCTCTGGATACAATGAAATAAAAATCTAGTTAATTATTTGATACTGATTTCTATAAGTAATCAATTTTAGATATCAAAAAATGCTGTCAAACAATAACCCATGTAGTGGAATTCTCTCTGTCGAATATTATGCAATTATTTCCCTGATATCCACCATTAATTTACATATATTTTCAAAAATTGTAGCAGTGTTCTGAAACCGTTAACATTTAAGTTTACACATTTTATTAAGTTTTTATGTACCTTTTATTATGCTGTTTAACAAAATGTGCGAATTTCTGATGTTGATATATATATATATATATATATATATATATATATGTGTGTGTGTGTGTGTGTGTGTGTGTGTGTGTGTGTGTGTGTGTGTGACATATTTAAAAAGGTGTTAACATATACATTTTCTTTGGTTATTGATTAAATTAAACAATATCAAGTGGAACTTAAAACAGTATTTCTAGTTTGAACCTGTAACAAAGCAAAGTCACACGAGGGTGGAACTACCTTAAATTTTACTGGGGGTCAATATCCTTGTACCTATATATTCCTTAAAACCCCTTCGGGGTCTCGACTCCGTTTCCCCTAAGGTATGGAGAGCTACTCGGACATTAACCTACACGTAAACGGAGCCGAACAAACTGTTGACCTTAGTATAAACCGTTAAGGCGAACTTTGCTCTATCTGTCGACAAATATTTCCCTAAAGTTAATCATAAAAAACACGGAAAAGGGACAGACACTATATAAGTACACTGCAACTATGGCTATTTCAATCACCTGATTGATAATTACTTCTTATATTTCACAGAATACAAGAGACATAAAAGAAAAGGAGGATCACCTGAAGTGTAGGCGATAGTGCGTGTAGGATCCGCCCCTGTGTTTTATTCCGAATGAGATCGATGAATTCGCTGCTGTAATGAAAATGGTCTTTCCCTTTCGGATAATTAAAATGGCACGTGTACTTTAGCAAAAAAAAAAAAAAAGAAAAAAAAAAAGCCACTTTATTTGAATTTGTCATTCCCCGTGTTGTTCAAATTGTGATAGTCTAAAATTAGAATATTTTGTGAATTTAACAGAAATGTTGTGTTTTAATTTTGCATGAATATTTTGTGGAGAGTTGCATTTATTCGATGACAAAATCATAGATATATGTAGCAAACACGTGGTGTATATTTTGTTTATATTTATTATATACTGAAACATGTTATTAAGGAAATGATCAGAATACCTGTACATTTAAATAATTATATATGTATATAATATGAACACAAGGATTACATGGACTTGACAAGAGATATGCACTGTCTATGCATCATTACTATCTGATGCACATAATGCTATTGTACAATTTTGCAACAGGAAAAGATGAACAATAAACTATGTTTAAACCAAGTTATGGTATACACTGTAAGTTATTGTGTATTACATGTACAACATCTATGTAAACCAAAGCATAGATAACATTGTAGTTTTGAACATCTATTGTGCCTTAATTTACATGGAGTGGAAGTGCAAATGTTTTAATTTGCACCCGTTTTGTTTTATAGCAGAAAAGATTTAAAAGTATAACTCTTAAATCCTTATATCTATTTAATTCTTTTTTATTTATCATTTTTCTACTTTTATTTTTTTTTATTTATTTATTTATTTATTTATTTTTTTTTTTAGAGTTTATTTTAAAAATGTTTATACTTCATAAAACAATAGAACATCTCTTATCCTCGCACAGTTTGATAAGCAAAACTGAGAGGCACAAATTATACCACAATACATACTGCGATATGGTCTCAGTGTATCACGATACGCGCCGCAGTTGTATCGTTACACCTCTATAAACTACGTAATTACAACATTATATAGCAAAACACGATGAGAAGATAACAAAATTAAATAGAAAATCACTTTAATCAGGTTCTTTTATAAAGAAAAAGCAAAAATATGTGAAATGACTAGAGTTGTTTAACACAGGTATATGATTTTCGTACTTTTGTTATTTTATTAATTTTTTTATTTATTTATTCTTTTTTTTTAAATTTAGTGTATTGCGGTATATTGTTACACCCCTAGCACAAGTTTACATCTGATGTTTGAAAGATATTCTTGTACTCCCTCAGCTCTGAACTGTTATAACCGAATAATGGTCTCAATTTTCCGTCTGAATTTTCCTCAGTCTGCAGTACTCTTGCAATCTGAAACATATTATTTAGATATACCAGACGGTAGTATATTCAAAAAAAAAAAAGATTAATGATTAATCTAGAGAAAACAAAAAATCCATCTTTTTACTCACCTTAATGCATTGATCTTGATGAATCCACCTGCATCTGTTGGGTCGTAGTCACCTTGTACATCCATACTGTTAAAACATTTCTTATAATAAGAATTATGACATAACAACTATCTACACTACATTCAACAATTTTCCTTTTAAAGGATTTCGTAAGAACTGATCAAGTTGCTATGGAAAATTGTTTTGCAGATGTAACTCTTTGCATTCTAAATAATAAATGGGAAAGTTCAAACTGGGCCAATTGATCTAAACAAGCAATATCTGCAATTTATTTCCCGCTACAAAATATTATTTGTATTTAAATATTTCAATCTTCTTATTTTATCGGTGACGTTGACCAAATTATATTTGTTCAGTCTCACACCATACGGAATCTGTGTTTCTAATGTCTCTCGATTTCAGTTATAGCCGAGCAACCTGTGTTCATGTATGAGTCCTATAATGTCTTAGTATCTGAAAATGATGGTACCATTAACTATTTATGATTTGTTTCTATCAGATACAAAATTATAAATTGCTAATAGTACCATCATAATCAGATACTAAGACCTATTCATTATTTGTTTCTCTCGGAGACCGGCCGCGTGGGGATCCGAGTTGGAATAGATTCTCAGTAACCCTTGCTTGTCGTAAGAGGCGACTGAATGGGGCGGTCCTTCGAATGAGACCGCATAAACCGAGGCCCCGTGTCACAGCAGGTGTGGCACGACAAAGATCCTTCCCTGTTCAACGGGCATAAGCGCCAAGCATAGGCCTAAATTTTGTAGCACTTCACCGGCAATGGTGACGTCTCCATATGAGTAAAAAATTCTCAAGCAGGACGTTAAACAATATATAATCAATCAATCTATCTATTAATCAGGGACCTTTGACTTTGGCCCAATGACCTTGATTTACACCGTCTAGTCATATGGAACCTTTATGCCAAGTGTAGGCTGGTTCCAATTATGTTTTTCGGCTACAATGTTATAGGTTGACGACACGATTTGGCAGAATGGACAGATTGTCATACATGGTGATTTCTAGTATATGCCTCAGGAATTTGGTTGTAGGGCGCTCAATTAGAATCTCTTATCTGCTTACGGAGATCAGACACGTATTTAACATTTGCTGAAATTTAGCCAAAAATTTGTGGTCTCGAAATTATCATTCCTTTGTTTTTCAAAAATTTAGCGAATAATAATTTTAATTTGATTATAATGACAAGAGGCACATAGGTCCTTTAGTTCATATGAGGTACTGTATTTTCCGGACGGAAAATATGCTTTTAATATGTATCTTAAAGCATCTAGGGGAAAAATGCTCTAATTATTGTAAATATGGGAATCGTTTTGAAATAATTTTCATTGATTACAGCTAAAGCAATGAGGACGAAACATTTATGTCCATGAAAAGAAGAATAAATTTTTATATAACATGACAATGGCATGCTGCAGAGTGTTGGAAATTTGGCTAGAACATGTGAAAGAAATCAAGCTAGTTTTATTTTAGAGTAATTTTAAAGGAAACAAACATTCTGAGTATATTGCATGCAATACAAAGTCCCCTACCGGTAGGATAATTCAGTCAAAAGTAGGTCAAGCGTAACAAAACTCAAATTTGATCTGTAACTGTCCAAGACAAAACCATGAATAAAATTTCAGTTGACTATCTTCATCCAATGCAGAGAAAAGTCCGGAATGACAAACAGATGGACCGACAGACAATGAGACCTAGGGTAAACTAATAGTCCCCTCCGCCAAAGTCGGTAGTAGACTAATAAACTCCCATGCAACTCAGCTGGGATGTTTTATTTTTCTAATTTACTAAGATGGGGAGAAAGTAGATTGGAATACACCTCTATTTTCTACAGGTTGAATTCTATTCGCTAAAACACTTATTACTTCTAAATTTCACATTTGAATTAGCAACAACGACACGTTTACAATTTCATATTTTTGCCCGACCTGACGAGTTCCGCATTGTACAGCGTTAATGGTGATTCCCGCCCCAGAATGTAAACGCCTCCCTTGTACAGCTTAACACTGACGGAACCAGTCACGTGATCCTGGCTCTTCTGGATGCAGGAGCGCGTAAATTCACACTCAGGACTGAACCAAAAGCCTATAAAAAGTGGTTACTTTAATACAAAATGTCACTGTTACAGTAGTGATCCGTCTGAGTACTAATCTTTTTTCATTCAAGAATTACAATCACCTTTATACACTTGTTCCGAAAAGGCCACATCCAGATTCCTTTTAATTTTCCGCACTTCCTGGAAGAAAGCGGCATAAAAACTTTACTGATGCAAATCCGCTGATATTTGAAATTTTACTTGATGTTGATTGAAACCACAACAAAATATTTTTTACCTTGTCAATGGTAAAGAGTTCGATGTCCATATGTGCCATTAATAAAATAGTCCCACCAGGCGTTTCATAAAGACCTAAATAACAGATACCATCTTTACTAGTGTCTGACAGGAGTGCGGTTTCCAGTAGATAAATTTCATCACTGTATCCGGATAATCTTGTGTTTCCGTAGTTTTATCATCTCTATTTTTTCTTTTATCACAAAAATTGTTAATATCAAGCTTAAATTTGTTTACAGTGTGTTACCTCTGGATTTCATCCCAATAAATCTGTTTTCTACGATATCAATTCGTCCTATGGCGTGTTTTCCACTGGAAAATAAAGGACAAGATTGGCTTAGAGTGATCTACGTAGGTCGGACACTTGCATGGTTTTAGTATATAATGCATTTCAAAAGAAACTGTGATTTGAAAGCGCATATGACAGTACTGAAACTTCATCTACAAACATTATCATTAAAGTGAAAGTAGAATAGGAAAAAATTACGTGACGCCTTCTGGCATAACGTTATTAGTGAAAACTGCGCCATGTTTTACATGTATATGTGGGCCATACATATGTTAATTGGTGTGGGGGAGGGACTCTGTGTGTAAAATGTACATGGGTCTGTCTAAATACAAGACGTTGGAAAAAACAAACGACAGTTTCGAGCCCTTTATTTACAGTCGTATGCATCATCCTTGCTGTATATGTTGTGTAACCAACAGTAAACATTTCACGATATTATCTCCTTTTCTTTGTAACGAAAATGTGTCCAGGTCAGCAATGATGGGACAACTGAAGAGTTCCGGTATATCTAACGGCCTGAAAACGGTCGTAAAGTCATCATGGATCCCATGTTTACTGTATATGTAAATTATCTTGTAATGCTTACCCCAGTTCATTCATGTATGAAAACATTTCAAGCGGGTCGTTCTTCTCTGTATTGTCATCTAAATTCTTCGAACAGGCAGACCTGTAAGAATATACAGAGGGTGATTACAAATACAAGGATAACAGAGAGAGAAAGAGGCCCTACTTCGTTATGACGTAATCAAACTCTGTTAACCAATGATCATTCTGAGCATATATGTACTAAGTGCATTATGATCGTACTTCATTGTTATGTTCATAATTCATGATATGATCATATTTCATAATGTTATGATCATACCCCATTGTGTTAAGACCATGTTTATTATGTTTCAATTATACTTCATTATGATATGATCATACTATATTATGTCAAGACTATACTCTATTTTGTTGAAATTATACTTCGTTTTGCTTTGATCATACTTATGATCATAGTATATTATGTCATGATATAATCTATAATGTTAAGATCATACTTAATAATGTTAAGATCATACTTCATTATGCTATGGTCATACTATATTATGTCATGGTATAATCTTGTAATGTGAAACACTGATATCCCCGCATGGCAGCAAAGTAATATTGGTACTAAAAGAAAGGTCTTATTGCAAGGAATACAGGTGTGAAATACTAGGGCTGATTGATATGTTGTGAACCTTGTATTCAATGAGGTTAGCATCTATGTCCTTTTTTAGCCCTACTATTCCCTGACAATGTAAGACCGTATAGTCGAAGACTAGTGTCATTTGGTCTGTTTATTTCAACGAGTTAGCACTCTATACAAGGCTGGTGATTTTTGCAAAATGGACAAAATCGGTAAAAAAGCAGTGATTCAATATCTGCATAAGAAAGGTTTAGAACCTAAGGATATCCATACTGATATGATAGTAACATTAGGGAAAGATGCCCCTTCATATGCTACAGTAAAAAGATGAATGGGGGAATTCAAATGCCGAAGGCAGACCCTTGAGGGTGACCACCGTCCTGGAAGGCCTGTCACTTTGGCAATCCCAGAAATGGTCAATAAATCCATGATATTGTTATGACTGACAGGCAAGTTACAGAAAGATATATAGCCAGTACAGTTAGTATTTCACAGGAAAGAGTATGTTCTATTCTGACAGAAGATTTTGCAATGAGAAAGCTTTCAGCCTGTTGGATACCAAAACTTCTGACAGTTGATCAAAAACACAGGTGCTCTTTGTCGCGTGCTAATCTAAAACTTTTAGCGGAAGATCCTGCTAACTTTCTTCAGAGATTTGTTACTATGGATGAAACGTGGGTCCATCATTTCACCCTAGAGGTCAAACAAGTCTAAACAATGGAAGCACCCCCGCCAAAGAAAGCATTGACTGTTCCATCAGCTGGAAAGGTTATGACCTCGGTTTTCTGGGATGTTGATGGTATTTTGATGGTAGACTATCTCCAAAAGAGACAAACAATCAATGGCACATACTATGCATCACTTCTGAGGCAGTTACGGAAAAAATATTCAACTCAAGAGCCGCGGAAACTCAGTAAAGGTGTGTTGTTCCACCAGGACAATGCCCCTGTTCAAGTCTGTCATTGTGAAGGCTCCCATTAACGGTTGTGGCTTTAAATTTATTGAGCATCTGCCTTATTCGTCTGATCTCGCTCCATCAGACTTTTATCTATTTCCAAAACTGAAATTGGCCATTTCCGGTATCCACGTTCAGTCAGATGATGGCGTCATACATGCAGTGGAGGGCTTTCTGAACCGTCAAGAGAAGGACTTCTTTAAAAGTGGCATCAAGGCCTTTAAACATCGCTGGCAAAGGTGTATAGATATTGATGGGGTTTATGTTGAAAACTAATGCAATATGTCCGCCAGAATTAAAACCCTTACATATGAGGCTCACAACCTATCAATCAGCCCTCGTATGAAAACCCTAGCACTAAATTATCAGAAGTTATGGCCAAAATAAGCCAAACCCCAAGGTAAAGATCATGAGGTCAAACATGTTAGTACCAAAGAAAGGTTTTGTCACAAGAAATATACATGTGAAACATGAAAGCTCTGACACTAAGCATTCAAAGGTTATGGACAAGGTTAACTTTTTCGAAAATAGACCAAACTCCATGATAAAGGTAACGTGGTCAAAGATTTCATTACCAAAGCAAAGGTCTTTTCACAAGGAATACACACGTGAAATATGAAAACCCTGTCAATTACCATTCAGAAGTTATGGACAAGGTGAAAGTTTTTTTGCGAACAAACAAACAGATTGAAAACTATATGTCTCCGATTACGGTGGCAAAGATATTAAAGGTAATTGTCATGAATATTTCCCCATGAATTATTACACGAACCCAAAAGAAACAAACTTAAAAAAATTGCCGCCAATCCATTTATTGTTCTCACTTTACGCAATATGGTTATAAATGTTCACATCATATGTGATGCGGGATGGGTCACGTGTCGATTGTAGAAACATGGAAAACAACAAATGTCAAGAATTCTGCAATTTATCAAACTAATCCAAAAGAAATAACCATTTAAAAACTTCATCACTGGAAGTGCAAGTGATCAAATCCTGTGAAGCCCGAAGGGCCTCTCACTAGATACATTGTATGATTGCGTGTACTTTACATATACACGTACATTCTAATACTAACCACATGTACACGCCTATATCATTACGATCGATCGACGCGGTAACCCAGAAACAAAAGTTCCTCAGTATTATATGTGTAATGTAATACTAGAATCATTGTGCGGCTAAAAATTTCTGTCATCGTTCTGAATGAACGCGTTTGTATCTAGATGTGAATTTGAGATGGCCGATTGGGATAAAGAAGTTGAAGAATTTGAGGAATTTCGGACGGGACGCGCACTCGTGTCTTACAACTGGGCGGAGCTTATTATAGTGCTTTAGATTTGCTATTGCTATGCTGCAATACTGAATTACCCTTCTGAGCTACTGATATACTTTTGTTACACCTTAGATTTATGTTCTTTTATGATTGATGTTTCTGTGTTGAACCCGCCTTTTACCTCCCAAAACTACGGAGCGCGAAATTAACATAAACTCAAATAACTGCAGATATCTTTAATTATTTGAAGATTTTATCAATTATTACGCGCATCAAATCAATTATTGCTCTCATCAATTTAATCGATGCGCACATTAATTCTATTATTGCGCGCAATAATTCAAGTAATGAACGCATAAATTGAATTGATGAGAGCAATATTTGATTTGATGCGCGCGTTAAATCAATATTACTGCGCGCAGCAATTGACCTGATGCTTGCATTAATTCAATTGACAAGAACAAGAATCGATTCGCAAAATTTAATTTGGAGCTCTCTTCAGTTGAATTGTATCGCGCATAATTTAATTGTTGATAATATCAATTCATTTGAAGAGAGCAACAATTCAAATATAGCGCGCATTAATTCAACAGAATGATTATTGCTATCAACAATTCAATTAATGCGTAATAATTCAGAATTGAAGATACCATTTATTTGAAGAGATCTTCACATGAATTGTTACGCGCATCAAATGAATAGATGATATTTTCAAATAATCAAAGGTATATTCATTTATTTTAGTTTATATCATAGAAAACTTTTTTTTTTTAAATTAAAGCTATGTTGTTTAGGTTGTATAACAAAGTAATACTACAAATGTTTATATACCATAGTATAATGCGTTGTTCAGTATTACAATATGCATCTGTGGTTTTGCTTTATTATATAATCATACCAAAACCCTTCTCACTTCAAAAGATTTGACCACATACCATCCTACTTCATATCCCAGTGAAGTTTCAAAATCATGATTTACTGTATTTTGTTGTTTGATACGTTGCAGAATTCTGATAATCATTGGCAATTATACCTTTTTCAAAGAAGATGACAATTTTCTCAGCTTTTTCCGGTGCTTGTTCTGGGTCTACGGTCATCTGGAAAATCCCCGGAGGCGCATGTTTGGCGGGATCTTCCAAAACGCCAGACTCGTAACTGAAGAAATACCGACTTTAGTTTGCAGAATAATATAGTGTAACAGGAAGAGAAACATCCAGATTACCTTACCGGGATTCGAACCCGGCCTAGTCAATTAATCTAGTCAGTACTCTACAAACTGAGCTGCCTGGCAACCGTCTATCAAAACCGCCTGACCGCCACAGGAGGTAGTGACCTTGACTTGACTACTCGAGTTGTTAAACAAGCTGCAAATGTAGTGTCTAGAGATTTAATAGTTCATGAATAAATATACCTTATATGCATCAAATTTGCATCCATACTCCAAGGGGCTTTAGGGGTTACCGGTAAAGCAATTCCATGTTCCTGAAATAATTCCAAAATGTTTGTAAAAATAAAAATAAAAAACAAAGAGAAAGCCCCCCCCCCCCAAAAAAAAAACCCCAACAACTACAACCCCAAAGGAAACTCCATTATCCATGCATACCCTTTTAATCAGTTAATGGTAATTGATATAAACCCGTGATAATGGTTTTAATTTGTGAGCGGGGAGGACTAACTTTTGCCTGGTGGCCACCTCAGATGATGACGAGGTGACGTACTCGACCTCGTATAGTTAGCGTGCAATTCAAGATGTCGTTCGGCCGATTTACTACAATTTTCATTTTATCAATTTTCTTGAATATAACGACTCTTGCAACTTATCTCCCACCGGATAGTGATAGACAACTTCATTATACTGAGATCTGATACAAGATTCACTCAAGTTTATTTTGAAAATGTAGTAGAAAATTTCAAATTTCTGATTTGTTCACTTTATCCATGAGCGTAAAAAATAGAGTTCAAGTAAAAATGTAATTATTTCTTCCGAAAACAGATATTTAAAAAAAAAAAAAAAAAAGTTGTTAACATTGTTTTATAACTTATTCTATATAAAAATGAAGTCAGATATATCATATATGCAATATTGAAATTTATACGATAGCTAGGAACTACACAGGTGGTTGTTCACTGTTGACATATATATCTCGAAGAGAATGTTCTGGGAAGATTTTATCTACTACGTAATGACATTAATGTCGTGCTGACTTTGGTATTACTTTTAAACTCTTAGGTACACAGCATTAAAAAGGCCACTAAAAGTGTTCAAACTGGTGACAGATCAAAATGGGTCACTTTGAAAAGAAATGATTGGTCTTACAGAAAGTAGATTTTAAAAGAGTGAATTATGTTGTTGGTGGTGGTGGCGGACATTCGAACGCCCTCTAGATTTAAAAAAATCCAAACAATTTATGTTATTGTAGTGAGATATTATATGTTACGGAGTAAAAGAATTGTCCAGTTTGTAGTGTATACATGAGAGAGTATTGATGCAATGTTGTATTTCTAATAAATAAGAATTATTAATGCATGTCCACAATAGATTTTTAAAAGAATTGATATTTTAGAGGTGTGGCTATTAGGGGGAAAGTGGATTAATGATATGAGTGAATTCAAGAAATGAAACATCGCATTCTTTATAAGAAGTGAAAAATTCAAGAGATGAAACTTTCATATGATTTGCAAGAGTTGAATAATTAAGGGGTGAAAAATTAATCAAAATATTTCAAGGATTCGATAAATTCAAGAGTTGACCTGCTTTTGATTTGCATGAGATGGACAATGATAAGCATTAAGAGAATAACAATTCGTGAGATGACAGTTTGCATGAAGACTTGAAAGAGATAATACATGTAATTCTTAAAACATTTTGAATAGTATTTGTCTTGAAAACATGTAGTTAATTTTTATTGCAATTGGTCAGAATCCACCGCCATGCGTCGTATGTTAACTATTGAACATTTAGATGCTGGCACCAAACTAACAACTCAACTTGATGACAAACAGGATAATTTCAATTTCCCATCATCAACTTCCCTTATATATGTGTCAATATTCCATCATCACCTGCATATGGTGTTTATATCTCCCAACTGATTCAATACGCAAGAGCTTGTTCTGCATATGATCAGTTTTAAAATCGAATCAGGCTACTGACAAACAAGCTGATGTTACAGGGGTTTGTACAGTCTCGTTTAAAGTCAGCATTTCGTAAATTTTATGGTCGATATAACGATCTGGTTTGCAAGTACAACCTTTTATTAGATCAAATGCTGGCTGACTTGTTTTATATCAATTTTAAGGCCGTTCTTAGCTCACTGATTCTGACTGCGGGTTGCTCCGTTTACCTGATCGCAATGTAGGACTCACGGCGGGTGTGACAGGTCGACAGGGGATGCTTACTCCTCCTAGGCACCTGATCCCACCTCTTTTCTGTCCAGGGGTCCGTGTTTGCACATCTCTCTGATTTGTCTTAACAGGAATTACAAGGTTGAATACTGTTCGTTATTTAGCCTTTTCTTTGAATTTCTTTATTATGACCATGCAAATTCTTTTCAAATTTGTTATACAGCATCTTTTGAACAAGGATATAAATGGTAAATTCCAGGACTCCTCAACCCTGGAGCCTTAATGCCGGGACAAAAGTTTACTAATTTTCAAAACTCATTTTTACAATCGCATATATTTCAGGAGGCATCGTGATGTAGAACAGAAAGTCCTCTACCAAACTTGTAAATTTCATGATCAATGTGGTAGAGGTTCCGACTTCAGGGCGGGGGCAAGACTTGATATATACTATTCATGTATAAAATATTTAATGATATCTTCTTTAATGCTGTTAATTCTAAACCGAAACAAAATAAATATTTAAAAAGAGCAGATAGTCTTTTACCGAAATTTTTAAATTTCATGATCCCAGGTGCTGGTTTTTTTTAATTTATTTATTTATTTTATTATTAAGTAGTAATAAATAGATTAAATTTAAGAACTCCTAACCCTCTTAGGGGTTAGGGGCAGGGCAAACACTGTCAAATCATTGAGAATTTCAAATATTCTACCAAAGTGCCTGGTAAGTGCAGTCAAATTCAACCTATTTTCAGAATATCTGTACCGGCTCGGTTTCTAGTTTTCTTTTTGTCCTTAGAACAAAGAATAAATGGTGTGAAAAGAGAACTAGATTGTACAAATATAATGATACCAAAGGACAACAAATATCCACGAGAAGTAGGGGGGGGGGTTCTCTAGAGAATGTGCAATTGCAAAAATTCACCAGGGATTTAATGTATTTTTCTGAAGGAAGCAGAGGTAGACTGTGTGCAGCAAATCACTTGTATATATCGCTCATAAAAAGTTAATAAAAAAAATCCTCAGGAGAGTGGATTGCTCCAATGTTATTTGTTGCGAAGACATACCATACTGTCATGCAATTATTCATATTTTCATACACATGATTTGCCTATTCATTTCTACTTCAATCAGACCGGTCACGGTAGCTCAGTGGTAGAGCGTTCGTTTCGTGACAGGGTGGCCGCGTCAAACCTAGGACGTAAACATGGGTATTGATAGCTCCTTCACCAAACGCTCGGCATTTAACAGCGAGAATCACGGGTCTTTCGAATATGACCTTTAAATCGGAGGTCGCAACAGGTGTTGGCACGTTAAAGAACCCTCCCTGGTACGGCCCTGAGCGCTGAGCATAGGTCTAAATTTGTGGTACTTCACCAACTAGTGGTGACGTCTCAATATGAGTGAAAATTTTTCGAAGGAATGTAAAACAAATAAAGAAAAACCAATAAAACAAAACTTCAATCAAGATCAGTTAGCATATGTATCAATGATTTGGCTAAGATATCGAACAGTATTCAATCTCGTAATTCCTATAGAAAATACAAATCAGACATGGGTAAATATGGACCCCTGGACATACCATAGGTGGGATCAGGCCTAGGAGGAGCAAGCAAACCCTGTTAACCGGTCACACCCGCCATGAGCCCTATATCTTGATCAGGTAAACGGAGTAATCCGCAGTCAGAATCAGTGAGCCAAGAACCGCCTAACAATTGGTATGACACACGTCAGTCATCATTTGACCTAATGGAACATTGTATTGGCAAACTAGATCGTTATAAAATTTGCGAAATGCTGACTTTAGACGAGACTGTCCGACCCCATAAACATAAACGTATTTGTCAGTAGCCTGCCTCGATTTAAAAATTGATCATATGCAGAACAAGCTCTTGCGTATAGAATCAGTTAAGAGATATAAACACCATGCACAAGTGATATTGAAATATTGCTACCAAGATAAGGGAAGTTGACGATGGGGAAATTGAAATCATCCCGTTTGTCATTAAGTTGAGTTTTTCGTCAATGTCTATTTCCAAAGAAATATCCAAGTACAAAGCAGACGTGGAAGACCCTGTGGATATAAAAGATTCCCACGGATGATTTGATTGATGGTTTTGATGACCATGACAATTTCCTTTCTCTTGCTTCTATCTTAAATATCTATTTTGCAAATCAATCAAAAGATTTTGGTGTAGTTTTATATGCAAGGACAGTTCCCCTGCTATATTTACCGTGAATTTGAAATTCTAAGTATTTGATGCGTAAGGCAGTAAAGCTAAATGTTAATCAAATTCTATTCAAACTGTAACTCTGTTTTAATGACATTACGTAGATTTTTAAACTTGGATTTAGATCTGCTTGCTGTTTTTCAGTGTGTTTTGTTTGTTTGTTTGGTTTCTTTTTTTCTTTCACTTTTAAGGCACCAATTCTTCCCTAGCAGCATAGATTGATTGGTGTTTTTTTCTTTGGTGGGATGGTTAATGCCGTATTGGCAATATTTCAGCCATTTTACCTCGGTTAGCTAGATAAAATATTTTGAAGCAGCATAGGAATTGAACAAAAGAAATATACAGTATATATAGCATTAGTATCTTCGTGACATTTTGTATCTTTCGTCACCTCATTTCAATACTTTAAGTACGTTGATTTTTCAGTTAATTGCTATACACTGATAGAGGGTATTTTCTATACCTGAGCATATTTGAACAGATCTGCCCGACCTTCGAAACGCTTGTAGAACTCGGGTAACCGCCATGGAGATATAACCTGTAAAATAAAGCAATAGAAACATGAAAAAACGTTTCTTTTAAATAGAAAAAAAAAATTACAGATTTTTTCTCGATGATATAAACAAGACTAAACCCACACAGACTGCTGGATCTTCGCCAAGTTAATTTGCACATGTACCTTGATAGTTGGGTGCAATGCGTAAGCTCCCAATTCAAATCTGATCTGATCATTGCCCTTGCCAGTCGCCCCATGGGCGACATACTGTGCCTTCTCATCTATAGCAACCTTGATCATTGCCCTGAAAGTATTGAAGTGATTGATTGATTGATTATTTATTGCTTTCCGCCACACTCAACAATTTTTCAGTTATCTGGTGGAGTTCAGCTTTTGTTGGTGGAGGAGAGAACCCAGATACAATGTACCTGGGAAGTCTGAGACCACCGACCTTCCGCAAGTAAACTGGCAAACTTGCTCACATAACGCCACGGCCGAGATTCGAACACGCGTCGACAGAGGTGAGAGGCTTTGTGATTTTGAGCCCGATGCTCTAACCACTCGGCCACGGAGACCCCAAGTATTGAAGTGAACTACCTCTTTAACTTCAGTGCACGGCATAAAAAAATTCTTAGCCAAATTATTCCTTATAAAACACTAAAATGGCTAATAATAGCCGCTTTGAGGTGAACATATTACGAGGTAAAACAGTTGTTCCATATTCAGCTCAAAATCTACCGTAAACAGTAAGTAGGGGATTGAAGAATTGTAAATGTCCTAGTTCAATCTTTGAAAGAAAACATGTATTAGTTTACCTGGCGATACAGGGCCGTGCCAGGGCTGTACCCAACAGGTAGCGATCCTCATAAGTAGCATTTGCCTGAATAGCTGGCCATATGAACTCCTCAACAAACTCTGCCCGGACATCAGGAATCACCATCTGAACACAATAAAAACTATATAAATGATATATAAATATATAAAAGGGATATCATATAAAAACAAATGTAAAATCAAAGAAGCATGGTCCCTCTGGTCCGGTTTTTTATGGTCACCAGTTTGAACCGTAGGAAATTGTTACAGTGAGTATGCATGCTAATTGTATAGCCTGAATTTAAAGTATTTACAAACTTATTAGTAATGTTAGGATTCTTGTATTACCTGATTTTTGATTTGTATTTGGAAGAAAACGTCATCAATGTCTGGTACACTAACAGACACGGTTAATAGAATTACAGTCGATGTACAGTACTGTGGGGAAAAAACCCGGATTCTTAAAAACTCACAAAGTCCATATTCATTCAAAAGACTTGTACTTGGCGATGCATGACACTTCGAACTTGATGATAACTGTCATGATTAATACCCTATGTCATTTCAACAGTCTCTAGTTCTAAACTAACTGTACGTCTCTATAAATCTAATTCAAAACCAAATACACGCCTCCATAACTCTCGTTCTAAACTAACTACGTCTCTATAACTCCAGTCCTAAATAAACTGCACCTTCTATAACTCAAATTCCTAAATAATTCTACTGCGTCTCAGTAAATCTAGTCTTAAACCAACTGCATGCCTATATAATTCTAGTTCTATACCAACTATACCTCTCTAACTCTAGTTCTAAATTAACCTGTACATCATTCTAAACAAACTGTACGTCTCTAAAACTCTAGTTCTGAATTAACTGTACATCCTTCTAAACCAACTGTACGTCTCTATATAACTAGTTCTAAACCAACTGTACGTCTCTATATAACTCTAGTCCTAAACTAATTGGCTTGAACTTTGAACTTTTCCATCATCGTCTTCAATTTGATAAATTTAAATCTTATGTGTCGTGGAAAAAAAAACAAGATTGTTCCAAAAGAGATCCTTTATTTTTCATTTATTTATCTAGTCTTTATTTTTTGAGTTTCAGTTAGGTTGTGCATTAACTATATTTTAAAGTACCTCTACATTTTTATAGTGGGTTGCTACGGAGATGTCACTGGATAGGTTTCCATTATAAACAATACCATTTTCATATACATGTACTATTAATCCACTTTACCATACATCTCCACAGTGGGACCATCAATTCTTAAGATGCGTCAAGTTTCTTTGTATGTAAGAATTTAGCATGGCTGTTTACAACCTGTTTCAATATCTAAAAAAAAATTTATTTAAAATTTCGATGGTTGAAATATATCATGAGAACAAGATGCAAGAATAATATCAACACAAAAGAGTTATCCAAGTCATGCAGCATTGAAATCAGAATCGATAGTATGCACTCTGTTGTCAACTCCTGACGCCATCATTACATTAGAACAAGAAATGCTTTTCAGTTCCGTCAATTGAAAACAAGACAAACACTCAACACAATGGGCACATTCAGATAAAAATCCGGATTTGTTGGGGGGGGGGGGGGGGGGGGGGGGGGTGCACCATACTGCACATCTGCAGCCTTCTAATTATATACCTTCTTTGCACCCAGCTTCATAGCCTTATCTTTTGCGGCGTTAAAATCTTCATCCTGCCCTATGTTCGCCTGCAGTATAAGAAAGTCACAATATTATTTTCACGTGTTTCATATAAAACACAATATAATACCAATACTAGAATTTTTTCATATTCTGATATCTACACCGTGTATATATCCCCACAAAGTATAACTTACACAGAACGCAATGACGTCATAGCCTTGTTCTATGAGCCAGACGAGAATACAAGATGTATCCAGTCCCCCACTGTACGCCAGGACAACTCGTCTGCTGTTGGACTCTGACATTGATTGAAGTGTGGATTACCTGCATAGTTTAATAACAATATTCGATTTTTACATCGATTATAACAGATTGTAAACAAAAACAAAAAACAAACAAAACCAGAAGAAAGAAAGAAAAGAAAAAAAAAGTCCGAGGTAGCACCATTGCAATTCATAAAACAATTCATAAAAATGCCTTCATTGTAAGCACGTATGAAACTGGATATCAGTCTAATTTACCAAGTCAAGCATTACTGGGGTGGACTTTTAAGGTTTAAATTTATTTTGTAAAATTGGGAAAATAATGTTTTAATAGTTTGGTTATTTTGAAAGGCCCAGACCTCACAAAGATATAGCAATATTGGCGCAACCATGGCTTCAAAGAGATTAAGCTGTATATATCAATGTGGAAAAGCTAAAGTTCTTATTTTCTTCAATAAATGAAACATGGTTTTCCAACTTTCTTCAGGTAACTTCGTTTCTTTCCTAGCAAATTATCTATTACTCTATATATTCCAATCTCTGTTCTCATTTTCTGAGCTTGAAGGGAATGCATTCTCGGAGCTGCTTATACTTCGCTTAATCATCACATTCATCTTTACATTTAAAGGCCGGTTCTGGGGTATAAATAGCAGCCAATCCGGAAACTGGAGGAAATTTCAATTTTCAATTTTTTCTTGTCACTCTTCACTTCAGAGGATATATTCTTGAATTTATACTAATATCATCAAATCTAATCTTGAGATAGTTATTAAGTACATTTCTTATGTATGCTTCATTGAATGCCATAAAATCTCGATAAAAATGACAATTACACTATATAAAATGATATATGCACAAAGTTTGAATCAAATATGTTCATTGTTTTTTAAGATATACTCTGAAAAATGGCAACACCCTCAAAAAATATCCATAACTTCCTTGAATGGTGCACAATTTAATTATCCATGTAAGATATTCATGAAGTTTTGATCAGATCTGTTCATCAGTGTTAAAAAGATATCCTCTGGACAAATCATGTCTGCAGACAAACGGGTGATTTCAGAATATCTCCCCACAAACTTTGTTTGCGGGGAGTATAATTACAACCTCGAGTTACAATTCACAATGATTTTATCGGAGCGACAGTTTTCGACGTTACCCTCATCAACAAGCAATATCTATATAGGAGAGCGCTGTTAACGCCCTGTAGGTGCCCGATAAACAGATATATTTTGACATACAGCGGCATTACAGATTAAAGGGAACAAATGCAAATGATTAATATATACAAACATAATATGTATTGGGCAGTTTTCAAATAAACAAACGATGAAAAACTTGGTATATCCTTGAAAGCATCCAAATAAAAGTTGAAAATGACGTCCAAAAATGTCTTTAGACTGACACCCTAAAAACGATGTCTAAAAACTTTCATTTTCAACTCCTTTACATCGTTTATTCAATCTTTGAGGTAAGGACTGAATTTCGAATGTTCTCTCTCTCTCTCTCTCTCTCTCTCTCTCTCTCTCTCTCTCTCTCTCTCTCTCTCTCTCTCTCTCTCTCTCTCTCTCTCTGGCAAAAAAGTACTACGATAGGTATAACTATAGGAACACCTATGAATGTTGATCTAAAAATCTCGAATTGTGAAAAATTGGTTAGCAAGGACATGTCCTCACACCACTTCTCACTAATCTAATATTTTTGTATCTTCATCTTTCACATGTTGTATGTCAATTTTATGAGTGAGGATGCAATTGTGAGGATTTCTGTTGATAATCGGTACTAGTAATACAGACAGAAGACACAAGTGTGAACTGATTTTAGCTGAAAAATAACCTTTTATTTTACTTTTCTTAGTCTTTACATGTATGGCCCGCTGATTTTACAATCAAAGTACTGAAAATACTGAAAAGCGCTAAGTTGATTTTTTTGTTTATTTGTTTATAGCCGCCTGAGCAATTTTTCAGCTATCCGGCGGCTGTCGCGCTAAGTTGACATCATAAATTCTATCTGTAATGTTAATTAGGATGACAACAGAGGAAGAATTCATGCATTACTCTTTATTTTCATGCATCTAAATAATTCATTTTCTATGAGAAAGTAACACGTATAGATGAGAAACAATGTCCAGAAACTGTTAACATGCTGAAATATAAACTATATGACGGTGATAAACGCAATACTCACTATAAAACTTTACCCCTGGGATCATGAAATTAACATTTTGTTAAGGGATACCTGTTCCATTTAAATATCTATTTAGCCGAATTTATTATCAATAGCATTAAAGATGTTATTTACATATTCACACACACACACATGTGTATGTATGTATATATATATATATATATATATATATATATATATATATATATATATATATATACCCATACCCAGTTTGGCCTCATCCTGAAGTCTGAAAATTCGCAAATTTTTGTAAGTTTTTGCCCCGTCCCTAAGGCCTAGGGGGTGTAGAGCAGGAGTCCTGAAATTTACAAGTTATGTCCCCGTTGTGCCAGAAATGCTTCATACCATATTTGAAAGGGTCTGGGATGGTAGTTATCGGAATTTATGATGTTCAGTTATTAACGTACGGCGAACGCTGAACAATTGCAGTAGACCGTCTCACGATAATTCTCGCACATACCTATAACTACTTCCGCAGGGCAAAGTTATTTTGAGCAATGTTTACTTCTTTCGTACAAAGTACATATTTCTAGCGAGGAATATAAATTGTTTTTACATAAAGGTGTCTGTGTTTTCTCGTCAATATATATTTTTGGGGGTTTATGTTGTGTTCTGATAACAATTAATCAATACATGTTACATTTTTTCAAAATTTAGCATTGAACTCGCTACTCTATTCGCATACACGGGGACTTCCCTGTTTACGTTGACAATGAAAAAAAAGGCAAACTGGGTGATTTTAAACTCTCAAAAGTGGAAAATTACAAATGTTCCTTTAGCTGAAATACCGACAAAGCTCAGAGTATCAACAGATTAGTAGATTTGTACAAGAACAGTTGATAATTGCAGTTTTATGCATATATAACATCAATATTAAACAAGTTCTAACTGCCCAAGAAAAGTCTATATCAATACCCTAGCATTTGGAAGAGGAAGCGTGTACTGGAAACCATTACAGATTCCACAACGTCCATTAAGTTAAAATGATTTGACCATATAACTACATGTACTATACACTTCTGAATATTACACACTATCTACAGTCCAAATACCATATGATTCAATGATCAGGTAGAATTTATCAAGGTACTTAACTGATTACCATAACTCTACTGCAGTAGTATTATATTACTACTAAATACAACTAAACATAAGCACTTCTGTATACTACTGAGATTGTCTTGCAATTTTTCAAAGGAAACGAACAGTTCAAAAGACACACTTAACTCAAAAATAATTCTGTTCTTCTCCTTAATGAGACTGAGAGTTCACTTACAATATAATAGAACTAGAGAACTTTTTATTATTTTAATGCTCAATGATATATGTTTAAACTAAAATATGATTTCTAAGCTATGCTCATAGTAAAGCAATGTAACGCATCATATCTAATTTAGTCCTTATATATTTACAACAGAAACCGCATGCCCAGCTAACCAAATGTTCTAAATGTATTTAAAACCAAACAGTAATCACAAAATTTAATACTGGAATATAAACTCCTATTAGATTATATTCATAAATTAAAATATCTATGTCTGTGCTCTATGTTAACATAATTACTCAACTCAAAAAACAGCATGCCCTTAAATTAACTAAATATCCACAGTTATAACTGTAGGTATTAACCATAAAATTATCTATATTAAAAAAAACCAGCAATCACCAACCCACATCCAAAGAGGCTGTAGTGTTGGAACAATTTGTATCCAAAGACACCACAATTACATTGTATTTAATAAACTGTCATGAACAAGGCTCTCCGTCTGCAGGACAATTACTACTGACCAAGAGTTTCACTCTCTTTGTCTGAAGTCTCTACTAGATACATAACCAAACTTGCTATTGCATTGTTATCAACCACCTCTGTTAGGCAAGAGGTATCAACCCCTGCCATGAACTAACATAGCTTGCCATGATTGTCAACATACCAAGGTACAGTCCAGCATTTGTTCTCAATAGTTAAGGCTGAGCTGTATTTGTTTTGTACAGTAGTAGTTTATTTATAGTGACATGTGTATACAGTATGATCATAAACATTTAATACAAAACTGGTCCAAACTCCCTGCTCATCGGGCCTATATGCCACTGTAAACACAAAACCTGAATATAGTACATAGAACCACAGCATTAAGAAACAAAGGTGTAAAAATGCATGGAATATACACGAAAGACATACATATATGTTGTAAATATATACATGTGTGCCAAGTTCGGTATATATATATATATATATATATATATATATATATATATATATATATATAATCACTGAAACATAATTTAAATGCTTATCTTTTGAAAATAACCGATTGCCAATGCATTAACGAAGAAAATAGATACTTTGCAACCTGGCGAGGATAATTTGAAATTAGCATACACAATACATCCACATCTGACTCTACTAACATTTGACTAAGTCCAGTATTTTCTCAAAGTTTTGATCAGTATTCGGAATATAAAGAACAATGTAATAAAAATGAATTCGTCTTCTACACTAGTTTCTGAACAAAAGGTACAAAGTCGTTCTTCAACAGGTTGTCTATGATATCTACCAGTCTCTATTCGTAACGGTAATATTCCACTTCTAAACTGCGCCAAAACTGAACGTAAATATTTAGGCATATCCAATACTACATAGTTTTCCCTATGCAGAAGGTTGTTTTAAAGGATACATAAATACGCAATTTTGGAAAATTGAAAATTTCATTGCCTCAAAAATTTGAATAATAAAGTGTATTTTTGATTGAACCACATTATAATTTATCATTAGCGTTGACTCTAAATAATAGTCCAACTCTAAATGATGAAATATTTCTTTCAAAGCAATGGTTTCTACATCTATTGTAATCAAATTCAAAAGCATTTCTTGTAATTCTATCATTGTCAAAGAACAAAACTCTATTCCAATATCGGATAACATTTATCCAACTTCCAACGCCACCCGAAGGTTTCGTGCGTTTACGTGGATATCTCTTCTATAAAAACCAGACCATTTGTAACCTGGAATATCAATTATGTTTTCTGCATGTAAATGCGTTTCACTGATTGATATTATCACAACTGAGTGCACTGATAATTTGATATCCGAGTTCTCCGTTTTCCTTGCTCCAACCACGGACGTTTAAATGACCTAAATCCGATTTCATCGCTTTAAATTTATCGTCAGTACTTGCCATAAAATCGTTACGAAAATCTAACTTGCTACCAAACGAAGAACGTATTTCTTTCTGACGTTTTCGAAGTTTGCTCACCGCGTCTGCTATCAGAGTCATTTGGTCTATTATTTTCGCTTCAAAATCTTTGTCATTCACACCCGCCGTTTTGTTAGGGAGGCTGGAGTTTGTCCATCAGACGACAACCTATGCCTGTCCCCTTCCGACATTCTTTTTTCACGAACAACCAAATACATCTCGAATCAATAAGTTGTCAAGAAAACCACAGATTATACACACAATACAATGTTTTTTTCCACACAAACACTCGAGACTTATAAAAGCTTGCCTATCCATCTTAACGCATGTATATATGTAATGTAACCTTGTATATATGACACAGAACACAAAATATGTGTGCGAGACCAAGAATGTGTCCTATGCAAATTGACCAATAGACATTCCAGTACCAGTTGAGGTGCAGCCGACATGGTTGTTGTCCCTGTGGTACTGGTATGACTACACTACAGGGATCAACCCCCTGAAAAGTCTCAGTGCGAAGTTTAATTACCGGAGGCATAGCCGATACGACCATTTCTCCAGCAGACTCTGGTATTTTCTGACAGAGGTCATTGGCGGCATCACTATGCACTGGAGGTGCAGCCAACATAACCGTTGTCGCCTTCAGCTGCGACACTGGCATGATACCCAACTCTCCATGGCTTCAATGCAAAGCTTTACTGGAGACATAGCTGATATGGCCATTCCCCCAGCAAAGTCTGGCATTTGCACACAGGGGGTCAATAGTGGCATAGCTATGTCCTGCACCTACTGTCATATTGGTTTTTGGCAAAGCACCTCCTTTAGGATCTGATTGAGGAGATGCTAAGAAATATGATTTGGCTGCAGCACATACCCATGATTTAGACTGTTGCATAAGTACAGCTTGATCAATTTGTGTATTATATTTCTTGCCTTTAATGCGCTGGATTTAATCCAGACTGCATATCTGGTACCGATGCATCCAAACACAACTCAATTGTTGACACGCTTGCTTCTAAATTATTGGACGTTTTATCTATGTTTTGCAATATTCTTGACATATGTCATTTGCTTTTCAAATTTTGATTCCTCTGTACTTGTACAGCTGGTATGCTTTGTGTAAGAGGAATGTGTTGTTTTGTGTCCTTTTTGGAGATTGTAGTGATAGCATGTTGAATTGTTGAGCGACTTTTTGCCACAATAAAGGCATCAACACCCTGGGCCATTTGCTTAAATGCACCGGTGATCTGAATCCATTTCCTGGTCTGATAATTGAGACAAACTGATGTACTCGTCTTCAATCAATTCTGGATTTGGCTCAAAATCAATATCCTCAAGTAATTCAGATGTCATATTCAATTTTTATACAAATGGTTGCTGATACACATTTGTTTATTATTGACATTGTTGCATCAGTGGTTTTGCTTGCTGTTGCACTTGTTGTGGTACCATTGACAGTATATATTGTTGTTGCACCAGTGTTTGTGTTCGTTGTTGCATTGGTACATGCCGTGCATATTGTTGTATATGTTGTTGCAATTGTACAGGCTGTTGATGCACATTTGATTATGTCATTGCTGCTGAATCTGAAGTTGTATATATTGTTCAAGTTGTTGTACTCGTCAGGACCCTAGATGCACATTTGGTTGTGTATATTGTTGTGCAAATTGTTGCACATGCGTAGATTGTTGAATATGCGGTTACGCATATAACTGTTCTTCATAACATGCTTGAGTAAATTGATTTTGAAATGCTGACATTTGAAATGATATTGAATTTTGAACATTTATTTGTACATAGTCCGCTATCAACATAATTTATTTGAGGCTTGTTTGGTGTTGGTGCAATTCTCACATTGACAGACATTTTGGTTTTAACTTTGAATACAATGTTGTCTAAAACAATCTAAAAAGTGAATATTAACAACATATGAAACAGCTTTATCTGTTTGCAAAATTACTGTTATAGTTGTCAACGACAATATTAGTCTGAACTACTTCTCAGGTGAATTGTTTTCAAGAAATACACGTGAAAATTTGTCTAAAATGTCCTGATGTTCAAAATTATCCCCTGCAGACATTTAGACTTTTGTTTTAGTAAGATGAAAACCAGTCTGAGATTGCTTGGGTAATAATACTTTCCCCGACCTTAATTTTATATACCGAGTATACTAAAGTTTGCTTAATAACTAAATAATGACCGAGTACCACATGTAACTTGCTAATAGATGAATCTAATGAAATATTTTAGTTATTTTGACTAAAGAAAAAAATACTGTTGCAAAGTGATAGCTAGATGACACTAGAAATGATGCAAGAATTTAATCGGACATGGTTTACCAAGTTATTATTGAATATTAATTACTGAATACATGAGAAGTGAATTGTGGTTTTACATAATGCTAATTACTGAATAAATGAGAACCGAAATGTGGTTTTAGTAAGGTATTACTTCATGGTTATAATAACCACCTTAAAATAAATTCTACAATGTAAACGCCTGGCGATAAATAACTTATAACTTTATATTCTTATTATACTTCCTCTCCTTCTTATGAATGATTTTCAGAGGACGAAGCAAACAATTTATGGATAAAAATCTACACACAAATATACTTTGTACACTGCAAAAAATACTACTGTGCTGTATTAGAAACAAAAATGGCTTCAAAAATATGACCAAAACTGTATAGCTAAATCTGCACACACATTACGTATTTTATGAAATTGGAAGCCTCTTATGTGTACCGTTTCCAGCTTTACATGATACTTCATCTCCATAAACATTGAAAGAAATCATTCATGTTAAGAGAGCTGCAAAATATTCCCACTTGACAGAAACTATTCCAAATCATTCTAATTACTTTCACAATTTACTCCGTGATTGTTTGTTTGATTGTTGTATTCCGCCACACTCAACAATTTTTCAGTGGTGGCGTCCACTTTTTTCTTGGTGGTGTAGAGAACCCAGATACAATGTACCCGTACCCGGGAAGAGAACACTGACCTTCCGAAAGTAAACTGGTAAACTTTCTTACATATACCGGCGTAAGCGAGAATCGAACCCGCGCCGACTAGAGGTGAGAGGCCTTGTGATTTTTAGCGCGATGCTCCAACCACTCGACCACGGAGACCCCATATACTCTATGAAACAAGACGAAGACTGTAACAATACCCCCAATTAACTGCAAAATTTTCTAATTCAATGCACTGAACAAACAGATAACTAACTCAGAGATCGTATTTATGGACATATCGCCGATATCAGAGCTGCCAATCTCGACACTTTACATCACCAATCAACTTAAAAAGTCACAATCTGTTTCTAAATTTCTGAATTTCGCCATGACTATTCGATTAATCACATTGATATTTTTATGTCACATAAAATTTGGAGAGTATATAAACTTATTTATGTACTTTGTATAAAATAACGCTTATACATAATTATATTGATATTTTATGTTTGTCATATAAAATTCGGAAAACAAACTTTTTTTCATGCATTTTGTATAAATAACGCTTATGTAAATCGTCCTGAATACAGGTACACTGAATATTCCGTATTTATTGTTTAAACTTTAAACAACAAATTATGCCAAATAGAACTTAGAATAAATATGGTATACGAAAAGAAAAAGTACAGCGTTAAAATAAGCAAGCAAAACATAATAGTAAACTGTTACCAAAAAGAATTTTCTGCAAAGCAAAAAACCCACAATAAATTGCAGTATAAAAGATATACCCTATGACCGTTGCTAAAGTAGCAAGCCGCGCATGAAGTTTGAATAAAGCTCGTAGCGCCATTGTTGACAACTTCGCCGTGTTAAATTGTCAAACACAAATGTAGCGAGTAAGGCATATATACATACATGGCATAGGTTAAAACATCTGAACAATTACGTGGTCCAACTTTGAGCGTGTGTCCAAGTGCGACAAAACCGCCTGTGCGTGAAGTCATAGTTCACTGCACTGGACTATGGACACCCAACTCGACTACAACAGAATCATCACTTTGCCAACCCAAAACTGTGTTCAGAACACAAAGGAATGTTCACTGGGTACAAATTCATCTTGATTCAATGTCTTGGACGTTTATGTGCATCTTTAGGGAATTCCAAGATTAAATATATATGCAAAGTCAAAATTACTACATCTATATATGAGTAAACAGTGCATACTTTGCCTCTGTATATACGCTAAAATATATGAAACAATCTCCCCTACTTAGAATTTGTCATATATTGAGATCTGCATTTGTTTGGCAACTATGAAAATGTCATCTGAGGCTTATTTACAAAATTATATTAATTTTACGATCTACGATCACTTTGCCTCCATGGCCTCTTTGATACGAATTTCGAATAAGAACGAAGTAAATATCCTTCAATTCACCTGTAAAAAACACCCCGGATCTCCTCGTTTTCTCTCGCATCGTCTCGATTAGTACACCTGCAACTTCGTGCCATTGCGGGATCAATGAGTTAATTAAAGAGAAAGAATCGTTCTCCATAAAATGAAACTTGCCCTGCAGAAGTATTTATGCGCATGCGAGAAGTGCAGCGTAAAACGGCCTATTGAAATGAATGGGAAATTTCATGCTCATCAGCAATCATAACAACTATATGAGAAATAACTTACTACTGTGTTATAGTTTGATGGTGTGTGAAACATTTTTATAATACAACTGAAATGAAACTAATCTATAGTTTGATACATTTGTTAAGAAAAGAACAAACACAAACAACTGAACAAAGAAAAATACACGCATCAGTTACATATACCAAGTAGCAAGAACCACAGGTACCCTTTCCAGACTTCATTTAGATGTATCTTTATGACTTGTACTGTAGAGTTCAGTGCATAATTACCGGTAACAATCTCAAGATGAAACTAATTTTTTTAAAAAATCAAAATCAGATTGGAGAGAATGTGAATCAAAAAAGAAAAAGAAATCCAGAAAAATACATGAAAGCAAATCTTAGGAAGTTATTAAAATGATGTTGATTATATATGCACAAACATGATAACACTTATTAATAGGAGTGGAAATCACTTTTTTTTAAAACATGAAAGCTATGAAGTTTATGTTACAAGTGCAAGGAATTTTCCAACAACATCAGTCCCGGGTTAGAGTAGATCCTCAGTACCCCTTGCTTGTCGTAAGAGTTGACTAAATGGGGCGGTCCTTCGGATGAAACCGCAAAAACCGAGGTCCCGTGTCACAGTAGGTGTGGCACGATAAAGATCCCTCCCTGTTCAAAGGCCCTGAGCGTCGAGCGTAGGCCTAAATTTTGCAGCCCTTCACCGGCAAAGGTGACGTCTCCATATGAGTGAAGAGTTCTCGAGCTGGACGTTAAACAATATATAATCAACCAACAACATCCCAAAAGCATATACTGTAAAATTCAACAAAAACGTTTCTACCTCCTGTGACATCATAAGATACTGCAAAGTGATTTATTTAGATTTATGCATGATAAGAACATAAATTTTGCTGGAGGCGTTTCCAATATTGTAAAAATAAATCTTGTTAAACATAAAATGTTTCAGAAGTCGAAGTTGCATATCAATCATCAACGATATCTTCGACATATTGAATCCAAGGGCAATAACTCCTTTTCACCGACTTCTTCATGAAGTCCATTATGCAATAGATTTCCTTTATTTTTCGCAGACATTTTGCATATTTTTGTAAAGAAAGAGTTTCATGAATTATCATGTCTATTTTTGCTGAAGTAAGGGAAATTTTGACATTTTTTTTCCCATTTATTATTTCAGTTGTTTGTATTACACAATATACCGGACTATTCAAGTTTTTTCCAGATGTATAGTGAATACTTGAAAATCTCGACTGTTACTGTATAATTACAGGTTACCAGCTGTGTGTATGTATTGTATGGCTCGAGCAGGTGCTCGCAACTTGTATATTATGGTGTTCTGCGGTATTTGGTCGACAGCATTGGAGAACGCCCTATATGCATAATACGTTGACGGCTACAGAGACGTTGAGTATATTATAGACAAAGTGTCGCAACGTGTATGAAGACAACCAACGACTGTGTTAGTACGGCAACTCTTTGGGTCAACGCATTTTGTTTCGCCATTCTGAGTGATCCTTTTCACATTCAAGAGTCAAAGGTTTGCTGGTTTTCTTACATAAGGACACATACTACATAACTAAACATTTAGCTTTGGTCGAGTACACGTGTATTATATATATATATATATATATATATATATATATTGGTTATTGGTATGAGTGTTGTATGTGTGCATGTGTATGTATGTGTGCAAATATTACTTTAGAAACTGGTTATTTTCACATATACTATTTGTCTTTCTTTAAAAATCAGTTTACAGCGAGGGATTATCACAAATTGTGACAAGTGAGGGCTCATTCAGAAGGGAACTATTTTAAATAAAGTTCCGAACGCTGATTAAACTGAGCTTTGAAAATGGAGAGAGTTAAAGAAATTTGTAGAAATTAGGTTTGAAAGGAAGTCAGTTTTTGGAAAGTTGGGGGAAATGAGAGAACTGAAAGGAAAATAGAAGAAGATAAACTGATGAAAGAGGAGAGCAAAAGAAAGAGAGGCAAAAAGAGAAGAAAAGGAACACGGTTTACATATATCGCAATGTGAGCGAGAAGCGAGAAAAGAAAGATGAAGAAAAGAAATTGCAAATGAAAGAATCAAACTGCATTGTTAGAAAACAAATTCAGTTAGAGAAAATAAAAGCAGAAGCGTTAGCATTAGAAATTAACACAAAAGATGATGGTGTCCCCATAGCCCCAGGTTCAAAGTCGTGCTAAGCTGCCAAAGTTTCCTCCTTTAAATGATCAAAGAGATGGTATTGCAAAGGTTTGAAAAAATGGTATAAGGATACATGGTCAATAAACCCTAGTGCTTTGCTCACGGGTACTTCTTTTGAGGTTTATCCTCGTTTGTCTCTTGTAGATGCATTTAATTACGACAAACTCAAATGTTCGTTGCTCCAGAGGTTTAGATTATCTGAGGAAGGGTTTCGTGAAAAATTTAGATAACGCCACGAAAACTGTTACCCGCTGAAGTGACACCTAGCAGACGTTCTGAATAATGACTTTCATGATACTGTTCATTATAAATGTAAACAAGTATGACGAAGTCAACTATAGTGCTTGAAGTAAAATTAACGGTCGACCATGGTATGCGCTAGGTATTTTTAAGTTGGGAAAACGGAGATGATTTTGTACGAAATGTCCCAAAGAAATTTCAGTATGCTGACACCCACTTTCATGTTTAAAATTTTAAAGAATGTTGTAACCATGAAACGTGCATGTGGACACCTTAACGTGGAGTCAATAACAAATGTTCTCTTGAAGAAAATAGATATTGTAGAATTAATGTATTAATTGTCGCAAGAGGAAGTGTCCAATACCTAATGCAGCGTCTTTAGTGCTAAACTTAATCAATATCGGGCAAATCTTTAAATGGAAGATTGTAGTTTTAATAATGTTGGTTCTAGGGCGTCGTGTACAGTGTGCCTAGTTTTAGGTATCGTAATTATACACCAATGCATGTGGTGTGTATCAGAGAGAGAGAGAGACAGACAGACAGACACACACACACACACACACACAGAGAGAGAGAGAGAGAGAGAGAGAGAGAGAGAGAGAGAGAACCACTTACCTTGTCGGTGTCTGGTACTGTACTGCGTCACTTTCACAAATTAGGAGCTACAGCTAACCATGGTTGGGAGGATCGATAAGAAATTATAAAATATCGACTCCAGAGAGAAAATGTCAACTAGATGTTGTGTGTTTTAGGAATTATAAATCTAATTTGAGGAAGAACAAATATAAAAGAACGGATTTGCAGTGCCCACACTTTACGTTCTCCAGGTCCAATATTGGTAGCAAATCAAATGAAATCAAAGTAAGTCCACATCAAGTTCAGACTAGTATGTGTGATTTCACTTGCTCTACTCCAAGTAGATAACTCAACATGCAGTGGCGGATCCAGAAAATTTTCAAGGGGGGTGATGCAACCCAAGTTTATACCTTTTCCTTCCAAAAAATGAAGAGAAGACACCAAAGTGGCAAAAAATTATCAATTTTGATATTAAAAAAATTCAACAAAAAAAGGGGGGGGGGGGGGGGGGGCAACCCCCTCCTCCTTTCAAATCCGCCAATGTCATGTCTGAAGCTCATGGGCTAGTGGTTAAAGAAGTGATAAAATGCCATGTCGATCAAGTTTATTTCCTTAATGGGTTCTGAAGGACGCATCCGCAAAAACTGAGTATACATGTATATAAAAAAAAACTAAAACTTACAGGCATCACTTTTATCCCAATGGCAAATCTGTGTGTGAAATATGGTGAAATCATGTGAAAGGGGAAATCATTTATGGCATAGAAACATTTATCCTATTTCAAAGTCAGTTCATTTGATACCAAAACCAATAGGGTTCATTTCCACACCATCAGAAATATATACACGAAATCTCATTGCTCTAGGTTAAAAAGAAAATCAGTTTAAGTTCCCAGACTGTTTTCTTTAACAAGCATTAGTGTCCAACTGACCTGATGTTAGACTCCAAAATCACTGGAGATGATCCTTAATCCATGAAAAGGTGAAAATAACAAACAGTGATCAATTTCATAGCTCCTATAGGGGATACAAAACAAGAGACCCATGGGCAACATCGCTCACCTTAGCCCATATTAAAAAATTTCGCTATATATTCACATGTAAATATTTGATCCCCTATTGTGGCCCCATCCTACCCCTGGAGGCTATGAATCTACATCAAGTCAGATAGCTGTCATGTAAATTTGAACTTTTCTGGATTAGTGATTCTTGAGAAGAAGATATTAAAAGATATTTCCCCATATAAAACTTTGATCCCCTATTGTGGCCCCACCCAACCCCAGGGCCATGATTTTAATATACTTGAATCTGCACTATGTCAGGAAGCTTCATTGTAAATTGAAACTTTTTTTACCCAGTGGTTAATTTTTACACGATCCCATCCTATTTTTTGTGATTATCTCCCCTTTGAAGAGGGCATGGCCCTTTATTTGAACAAATTTGAATCCCCTTCACCCAAGAATGATTTGTACCAAGTTTGATTGAAATTGGCCCTGTGGTTCTGGAGAAGTATATTTTTAAAGATTTTTTCCTATATTTTTACATATATAACTTTGATCCCCTATTGTGACCCCCCCCCCCCCCCCCTAGCCCCAGGGACCATGATTTTAACTAAATTAAATCTGCACTGTGTGAGAAAGCTTCCACTTAATTTGAACTTTACTGGCCCAGTGGTTCTTGAGAAGATTTTTAAATGACCCCCCTACCCTATTTTTGTATATTTTTTAGATTACCTCCCCTTTGAAGGGGCATGACCCTTCATTTGAACAAACTTGAATCCCCTTCACCCAAGGATGATTTGTACCAAGCTTAATATGAACATTGGTATGCTGCTTCTGGAGAAGATTTTCAAAATTTGTCGGTATTTTTTCACTATTTTGCTATCATCTCCTCTTGGAGAAGGGTGCTGCCCTTCGTTTGAACAATTTGAATTACATACACCCTTGGATGCTTTTTGCCAAGTTTGATTGAAATTGGCTACGTGGTTCTGGAGAAGATGAAAATGTGAAGTTTACATCGATGATGATGATTTAGACAATAACACAGATGATGAACAACGGAAAGTTTCGATTAGAAAAGCTCACTTGAGCCTTCAGCTCAGGTGAGCTAATAAAAAGTTGGACAAATACAGACCTCTAGATATACCAAAGGTGGAATCAGGTGCGTAGGAGGAGTAAGCATCCCCTGTCAACCAGTCGCACCCACCATAAGCCCTCTATCTTGACCAGGTAAATGGAGTAATCCATAGTTAAAGCGTGTAAAGAATGCCCCAACAATTGGTGTGAAACTGACAGCATTTGACCCAATGACAAGCAAGTATTGGCAAACTAGATCATTATAACAACCATAGAATTTTTGAAATTTTAACTTTAAATGAAACTGTTGAAACCCTTGTAACATATTGTTTGTCAGTAGCCTGCGTCAATTTGAAAACTGACACACACATAACAAGCTCTTGTGTATCGAATCAGTTGAGATATAAACATCATATGCACTCATCGTTGGTGGAAGTTAAATCAGACAAGTTCAGCAAACAATTATTTAATAGTTTTTGCACACTTCACAAAACATCCAGGTGGACTGGTAATTCCCTGATACTCCTCAACTTCAATATCAAGGTGGATAATAATTAGTTCAGACACGCCAAAATCACGGGAATTTCAAAACTATCTCAACTCCAAAATCAATACGTACATGTATAATCTTTTCAACATTACATTAATTATCTCATCCGTGTGTGAAGTTTTGAAATTGAAAAGATTAAGAATTAAATCTGGAGACATACCAGTGATGAAGATGACAGGATAATTCAGTCAAATGTAAGTAAAGCATACTGAAACTCAAACGTGATCTACAATTATCCAAGATAAAGCCATGTACAAAATTTCCATCTGAATATCTTCATCAAATGAGGAGGAAAATCTACAAAACCTCAAGCAGAATGCAGATGGACAGACAGACCAAAGGTAAACTAATAGTCCCCTTCAGTGAAGCTGGTAGGTAGTCAGTTGACAGATTTAAACAGACACTTTACCATTACATACACTCTTTTGACCTTCACCTAAATAATATCATTTTACCAGACCATTTTACAGAGCAGCCTCATTTAAATGCAACAATTCTGTATATACATATTGACAAAGTGATTTATGCTTTTATTTAATGAAAAAAACTTTCACAACATTCATGAAAAATTTCTACAAGTGACGTGAATTGTTAATATATATTCACCAGTCATCTTCATCACTGCTGGCATCATCGTCTCGTCCTTTTATTGTTTTTGATGTTTTACTGAATCCTAAGATGCCTCCTTTCTTTTTAGCTCCCATTTCTGGGGGATTCAACAGATCTCCCTGGTAATCAATTGCCCCAGCACGTCCCAATCGCCATTCCATCATTTCAGTGGGAAAATCATCTACTCCACCCAGATCATCAAAGCCTACAATGTAGTCTGAAGTTTTGCCATCAACAGCAATACATACAGTTGGCATGACAACTATTCTTAGTCTTTCTACTAAAAAGGGACATTTCTCAGCATTGATCTTTATAAACTTGGTTTCTACATGCTTGGGAGCCAGAATTTCTAAATGTTTGTCAATAATTTTGCATCTGAATGTACTGTCTCTGTAAAAATGACACACAAGTCTCTTGCTTCTTTTGGTCTCATCAAAGAAGTCCTTTTCTGTAGCTATTTCATAATATTTCCCATGACCCTTGGCTAGCAATTCTTGTTTTTGTTTCTGGGCATTCTTCATTGCATTCAGTCTCTTCTGACGGAGTTTATCAAAATCATCATCATCCATACGATCTAACTTTTCAATCTCAGTATCCACTTGCTGTTCCACAACCCTTGTTGCCTCAAGCAATTGCTGTTCCAGGACATTTTGTGCCATTTCTAAAGCTCTAAAATATAAAATAAACAACTGTTAAACATTATGACTAAGACTTGCTACATACTAATGAAATATCAAATTACTTGGAACACATAAAATAAAACAATTTGCATCAGTTTTCAAACAATTTTATCCTCTGTCATCTTGCTATTATGTTAATTTTTTTTCATCAAATGTTTGATCTGTTTATGTCAAATATCAAAACTAGACATGAAGGTAAAAAATAAAATATATTAAATTCTGAGTTTTATTTCATGAATGAAAATAAAAACATCCATAGTTATTGTGTTGGAATCATATGCAGATCTCTATCACTTCGACATGGTGATGTACAATATAATAAAATTTTAAATTACCTGACAAGTGGTATTTATGAGAGGTGGATAATTACAAGGTGCTCAACACCCACACCATAACTGCTCTTGTGTACTTTAACCTATCATTCCACTTACAGTATTTTGATTAATCTTTCCCTTGTTTATATAACAACATGGATTTATATCTAAGCCCCCATTTCAAAAAGTATCATTAATTAGTTAGGTAATCATGTGCTACAGTGATACCACATGCAACCTTCTTAGATCAACTGATTGAGAGAGTAGTGTTAGGTATTTTTAAAAACTCAGCTTATAATTCATTAAATTTGTTGCAATTCTGTTGTTTTGAAAAATGAAATGACATGTAATGTACACCCACCATGAATTGACTTGCATCTACTGTATTCCGATATTAATATGTTTTCAAACTGAGACCTCTAATCCAGGACCAGAATGCTCACATCGAGAAGGGAAGGAGTTGATCCCAAAAGTTGTGAAAAAATAAGCTTACAAGGTAATGAAAATTTGTGAAGAAGAGCAATTATACTGTATTTATCAGATTACTGTTAGGTGCCTCCTAGAATGAACTTCAACAATGAGGGTATTGTAAATAGAAAACGAAGAAGAGGTCCATAGGCACAATGCTCAAATGAGTCACCTTGGTACATATTTAAAGATTTTCCCTATATATTAGCATGTAAAAGTTTGATCCCCTATTGTGACCCCATCCTACCCTGATTTTAGCAAACTTGCGTCTGCATTTTATCTGAAAGCTGCCAAGTAAATTTGAACTTTTCTGGCTCAGTGGTTATGGAAAAGATTTTCAGTGTTCTTTTTTTTTCACTATTACCTCCCCTTGGAGATGGGTGTTGCCCTTCAATTTAACAAACTTAAATCCCCTTTACTCAAGGATGCTTTTTGCCAAATTTGATGAAATTGGCCTGGTGGTTCTGGAGAAGAAGATGAAAATGTGAAAAGTTTACAACAATACTAAAGATGGACAACGGAAAATTTTGATCAAAAAAGCTCACTTGACCCTTTGGCTCAGGTGAGCTTATAATATACATCTTCTCTATTTCATAAAAGAAACCATGACTTCATAAGTTGTAATGAGAACACTTAATTAAAAGTGTTTTTGCTGTAAACCATATAACAATACTTATATTTCCAAAGCTTTTGCCTTTGATGTCTTTACAAATTGTAATGATAGGCATTTCCTCTTTAATATGCTGCAATTGTAAACAATGCACATACATTTACATTTCCAGTGCAGACTATGCAAAATTTGCCAGACCATCGCACATTCTTGTAAAAAAAAAATAAAAAAAAAAATGGGTTGATCCAGTAAACTTTTGTATAACGTATAATTCCAGACCAAATGACTGATATTGTTGGTTTTTGGTGTTTTTTTTGGTTTATATTATTTCTAGCATTATACCACTTCTGTTTTTCAAAATAAACATGTTTGGATTAAAGTATACTCAAGGTGCAAATTCAGGCATTATCTTAAATCAGTAAGAATGTAAGAATTTCAGTCAATAAAGAAATTTTGCACATTAGAATTTTGGTATGATAAAATAAATTTTGGTACGGTAAAGCTAGATTGTTTAGTGTTTACCAGACTGAATGTCCTGTAAAACTAAAATCATTTGTGTAGTGTGTCAATGTTCTTGTCTTTATATATAATGATAGCTATTTCCTCATGAATGTGCTGCATTTCATAAACAATATGCATATGAATACCAAAGTACTTGATAAACATAGTATGAGTACTTTTATAACAAATCTGAATTCCAACAGAAAAGAATGTAGAATGTAAATATATGAAATAAATTTCATGTTTGGAAACACATGAGGGCATGAACTGTGATGCTTGCTGGTACACTTTTCATAGAGTGACAATGTTCTTCATGAAGTATGCCAGCATGAAGTGTCACTTGTGTATTTTCAAAACTGAATTTATCTATCAAAATATCCAAAAAATGTAAATTTTAACTAGTTATTGTTACATACACAAAGAAAAAAAAAATGTAAAACACTACAACCTTATCAGTCACCCAGTATTAAATATAGGTGCAGCATCCAAAACATGAATGGTTGTGTACATCCATACCAGCATCATCCATTCAATTCCAAGTTTAAATCAAAATGTGAATTAAACATAGACTCGCAGGCCAGTATAGGAGTAGGACGGAAGGAGGCCAACAAAGTGCAGGAAGGAAGGGTTAAGCAGTTTTATAAATTTTCTCTTTAAATTTTACAAGATTCTGTAAAATATATGAGGGCCCCCAATTTCCTATGGACCCATGACAGACATTTCAATTGGAAGAGCTCATTTCCTATAGTCTGGTGAGCTAAACATTGTACCCTTGTTATTCTTCTGTATTTCTATGTAAACCTTAAAACTGCATTCAGTGGAGGGGATTTAATATCAACACCCTCAACCTCCCATCATACAATCATTTTATCTTAAATCATCCATTGGTCATTTTGGTTTTGAACTGTGCATAATTTAATAATGTTATGAATAAATATGTAGAGATGAGCAGAGTAAAGGGAGTGTAGAAATGGGGGGGGGGGGGGGGGGGGGGGGCAGTGAAGTGGTTGGTAATTCCGTCGGTACTAAAAACAGTAAAGGTAAGGGTCTTTACCATACCATCCCCTAATAAAATACAAAAGCTGATTCGGTATTTTGTCTGTACTAATATTAGTAGAATTTTATACTATACCATCTCCTAATAAAAACACAACTCATCTTTTTTACTAGGGGTGGTATGGTATAGAACTCTACTATCAGTAATACAGACAAAATTACCGGTTACTGTGGAGAGAGAGAGGGGGGATGGGAAGAGGAAAAGGAGCCCAGAGAAGAGGCAGAATAAGAGTGAGGGATGGGAAATTCCCTTATCCCCCACTTAGATATAATATTATGTTGATTTAAATAAGGTAATTTTAGTGTAAGAAGCCCACATCACAGTTCAGAATACAATCAGTTACAGTTCCTGTCTTAAATTCATCTATCGATTTTTGTCGTTCCATGGGGCCCCTGGAACAACAAAACTTGACAGTGGAATTTAAGACAGGAACTGTAACTGACCGTGTTCTGAACTGCATCGTTTAAATAAATTTATGTTTCAATATTTATTATGTTGTTTATATTTTAACTTAAATAAAACTATACCTTTAAACGCACACGACACACTAAAATTTGACAGCACGTTGAAAACCGACGACTGGATTGACTTGCATTTGTTGACTAATAACAACTCATACATCATTGGCTAAGCAAACCGACTTCCGGGAAAAAATATCAAATCAAAGCTCGCCTTGCATACACGTGAAGGTCGACAACGATAAACAAAAGTACGTTGCAATGCGTTCCAACAAGCCCGTTAGTGTTGATGTTGTCAAGGCCACATTCACACCATTCGAATCCACTGAAAATAAAGGACAAAACAACTAACAACAAAAATGAGGCTTCTCTGCATATCACTTTCAGAGAAAGAGAGAGAGATTTCACATAAGACACACACACACACATAGATCTATCTATCTATCTGTAATAGTGTTTCTTAATTGATTTAAATTAATAAATCTACACAGATGTACATGTATATATTTCAAATTAAACATTTGAATAACCCTTATGTGTTTTATGCTCACCCAAGTAGAACAGGCAGCATCTGTTCTGATTCAATGAATTTTGCCTTAGGTCATTAATTTAACTTTTGTATATAGGTTTGATAGTGTCCAGAGTTTCTGTTGGTTTTAGTATTGTTAGCTGGTGTTTTATTGGTGAGTTCTTTTTCCCTCCAAAAGTTCTGGGTAGTGTTCAGTCATTCTTTGTCTAGTTTGACTCTAGAGAAGTCGGAAAAATAATTGACAGACATTTGACAGTAAACTAGTCATTTCTTTAACAAGGTAAGTTTATTTTCTAACTTTAATATTATTTCTAATTAGCAGTAAACTTAATAATTTGGCAGATTTAATTCCAATAGCACTTGCACAGTGAGAATGATATTTTGTGAGGCATAATTATTTAGCTTGAAATTCAAGAAGTTAAATTTACGCGTTTCACATATTTGGTCTTTTTAAATACATGTTTTATATTTTTATGCTGCAAGTTCATTTATGTAAATTTCATAATTTACAGTCAACCTCCATGGACATAATTTTCTAAATGAAAGATGCATTCATCACTTGTTCCCATAGAATGGTATGATGGTGTTCATATATGTCAATGTAATTTATGAATAATGTCTGTAGAGTCATTATAGTAATTTCATAAATATAGAATCAGAGTTTTAATGTTTTACATGTATAATATCATAGTGATATAGCTATTTTTAAAAAAAGTGATTTATGTAATTATGTAAAATAGTAGTAACACTTTAATATGTATGATTGTATTTGTTTCAGAGTGAACACATATATAGATTTCATAGATTTTACTAATAAGTCGGAGGCGACCTAAAGAACCCCAAAACAGGACTTTGTTGTTATTAGAAAGAAAACCTGTTACATATCTATCTATCTATCTAAACCATACCCCCCCCCCCCCAAAAAAAAAACAACAAAAAACCCACCAATCAAATGTGAAATCAACTGATTTTATATATATTTTTTTTATTTTATGAACACACGTGTATATGTGTGTACAAGAGAGATAATCAGAATATATAGGAAAGGGGGTAACTTAACATATTTCAAAGTGACTGGGAGGTGTGATAAGATATGGTAATCTATCCGAATAATTCTAAAACAGCGATATGAGGTTTTTCTTTAAAACGATTACTTAAATCAACTGTCTTTCATACAAAAATATGAAATTAGGATTGGTGTATTCTAGCTACTACCAAGGAACACCCCCCCCCCCCCCCCCCCCATCCCTACCTTTCTTTAGGGTTGGATCCAGGAATTTTCATTTCCCATGAAAACTGGCATTGGGTCGACATATTTTGGAGTTGATAGACAAAGTTATGATTATCTCAATACAACACGTGTGCATATATATACAAAAAACCAGAGGCCAATATATAACATTTAATGTGTATTTTCACTATAGGGCCCACCTTAGGGCCTGAACCTCTGGCCCTGGCGCCACGGATTTCACAATTTATGTACAAAGCTTCATGGACATCATTATCATGCACATCTCAAAAATATGCGGAAGTAGAGAAGAAGATTTTCTATTATTTAATACATTTTCATTAATGACCATATTGGCCACACCCTAGGACCTGAAGCTTGACCCAGGGGCCGCAAATTTTGAAATATTTAGTTTTTCTCAGTGAAGAGGAAGAGTTGAAAGTGTAGCCTTTTTTTTCTTCTTCTAAAAACATAATTTTAAAAACATAATTTGATTCTGCCCGTGAGGCCCAAGGGGTTGTAAGGTTATAAATTTCACAATTCATATTTCTCTTACCCTAGAGCTGCTTCACACCAAAAATGGTAGCAATTGGCCTTGTAGTTTTAAAGAAGTTATAAAATGGACGACGCAAGAAGACCAACAGCAATAGTCACCGGAGTAACTCAGATGACATATTAATCGGGCCTGGGAAGAGCCATGGAAGAAAATTTAAAATTATAAGTTTACTTCTTTATGTGTAGCGTGTTCGATACGTCTGAATTTGGGTAATAGATGCGCTTTTTAAAATATGCGAGTAAAGGTCTTGGGTTTGCTATTTCTACCCATTCGAATTCCAAAGAAGAAAATCAGTAAGAGCAAACTGAAGTGTTTCACTGTTGCTACTATATATTTTCTGTCATTGTAGAATGTTCAAGTTTCATGAAGACGATAAGTGCCGTCTTTAATGTACCATAAAATTTTCATAGGATGATACTAATTTCAGAATTGTATATTGTAAGTAAAATACGGTGTATTAAGAAACGTAAATCAAAATTTGAAAACATATCAAGATTTATGCATCGGAATCTGCCGAAAGTCTTTATCCGTGTGCATAAATTATAGATTGCACATTATAGGATAGAAATTACAAAGAAATATTTTGTGTAAACCCGAGTACTCATAACTAATAAATATATTATTGTTCATTTTGAATCGAGTCTTTTTCAATTATGATTAAGATATTTGTGGATAAACAGAATGAATGGGGGAAAAATGCATATATATATATATATATATATATATATATATGTCAAACAAGGACCTCTCACAAATTTGCATGCATTGAAAAATGCTCATACACGGCAAATTCGCGGGAGTGCGAGTTCCTTATTTGTTTTGAAGAATATTTTAATATGAGTACTACATACAAATTACCGTAATATTTATTTTATTCATTATGGGTTGGGGTGAAACATGAGCGTTATCATCACGACCTCCCGGTTAAGTGGCGAACGCTCTAACCACTGAACTACCTCGACCGGTAACACACATCAAAGATTTGACATACATGTAACATTACAGGAGTGAATCAAAGATCTGATTTTAATCAGACTGCATTATATATAACGCCTATAATTTTTGCTGTTTTATTTTAGGCTTTCGTAGTTCCCAGAGGTCGTTATGAGATCAGTTGTTCCTATACTGACCCTCTTCAAAACCTAGTCCTTGAACAATCTGGCTGCTATATTTTATTAGTTAATACCAACACACAAGTAGGCGTGTACACAGTTCTGTAATTAATCATCAAAATAAAGCTAAAAGCACCTTTTATCTATCCATAGAAATGGCAAAGGGGGGGGGGGATACATAATGCAAGCAGATCTATCATTATTTTTATGTCTATGGTTGGAATTAATTCAATGTTTACCAACTAATTCAGAAAGAGCATTTACCAGTCTTTTTTTATAGTCCAAAAAATAAGATATATGACAACTATGAAAAGTGGAAAACCCTAGGGTCCAAACCTTTACCTTCTTGAATTTCCAATTAACACTGAAGATAACTCTGTATGAAAAGACAACATTACACACCAAATCAACATCTTCATATTGATAAATAGTTTATATTAACTTTATTAGGTATTGTTTGGTGGCAATGCTTCTCTCCAGCCTTGCCTGAGTTTAATGGACAGTTTATGTACAATTTCTTGATACTGCGGAGAAGAAGCAACATTGTTATGCTCCTCAGAATCTGTATCTTGAAAATAGAGCTCTTTGGCAAACACTTTGTTCCAGTTGACTGTGAAATTGTTGGGATGGAACTGAATCCACTCTGTGTATCGACAAATTTCAGTTCTCATTGAGTATCCCATGATCCTGGTGTCAACTGCTCTTGGCTGATCACTGTCTGTTTCTGGCTGCACGCTTGGCCGTGGATACTGACTGAACACAGCAGACTTCCAGCTATTTAAGACTGGAGATATATGTGAATTTGTACTATTTCTTATTAAAGACACAAAGCTGTATCCCTCTGTACAAAGTGTTGTGTTTAAGGAGTTCTGTGGACATATCTCCAAGACAGGGAGTCCTGCAAGTTCCACGAGTGAAGGAAATATATCCACAAGTTCTACAAGACCATCTGAGGTCTGATATTCATTGTGATGTGTTTTGACTGAGGAACTTTCCGAGGTCTGATGACTTAGAGGACCACTAAGAGGTTTCCCAGTTAATCCTGGCACTGATACTAACAGAGGCACTCGAGTGGCCACCTCAAAGTTACTGAACTTGGACCATTCCTGATTCTCACCTAAGGCCCAACCTGTAAAAAGAATCAGCCTTCTTCAAGTCTGTGTGATATTTCATATGAATCATTAAACAACTTGTGACATCAGAGCTTACCATGATCTCCCAGAAGAACTGTGATTGTGTTATTTGAAAACCCATTCTTGTCCAAAGCCAAAAACACCTGGCCCAGAAGACTGTCTATGTATGTGACTGAGGCATAGTATGACTGAATCATCTGCTTCTGTAAATACATACAACAATTACAGAAAAACTGATCTAAAAACAGATAGACTCTACTGGTGTCAAACATTGTAGGGAATTGATCAGTTTTGCTTTTGAAACAAGAATTGTTTTAGAAACATGTATGCTACCCATGGTGCAAAACTGAAAAAGGGCTATACACATATATCATTTTATTGATAGTCTTTCACTATTGTCCCTGTGGGGATCTGGGTTGTTAGAATAGATTCTCAGTATCCCTTGCTTGTTGTAAGAGGCGACTAAATAGGGCGGTCCTTTGGATGAGACCACAAAAACCGAGGCCCTGTGTCACAGCAGGTGTGGCACGTAAAAGATCCCTCCCTGCTCAAAGGCAATAAGTGCCGAGCATAGGGCTAAATTTTGCAGCCCTTCACCGACAATTGTGACGTCTCCATATGAGTGAAAGATTCTCAAGCGGGATGTTAAACAATATTTAATCAATCAATCAATCAATCTTTCACTCTCTCATGAAAACTTCTTCCAAATCAGCATAAGAAAAGCATAAATATTTCTTACACAATGATTATTAAATCTGAGTCATGTCCTTGTGACCTCTAAAACAACAGGAATCATCTACTCCTTAAGTAGAATCAGTGTACTAAGTTTGATAACTGTCAACGAAAGGGTTCTCAAGATATTGAGCATACAATATCTTCCTATGTCCAGAGTGGACTAACCATGTGACCTAAAAATCAATAGGGGTCATCTACTCCTTAAGATGTAACAATGTAGTACAACTGATGTCTGTCCAGCAAAGGGTAATTCAAGATAGCAGACAAGACTGACTGACAGGTGCAAAACAATATGCCTCCTCTTTTTCAAAGGTAGAACACAGCAGACTTCAAATCATTCTACTCAAGTTTATCTTTCAGTGCACCATTCCTATCATAATTAAATTATACTACCCTTGCTTTGTTTTGATATTTTACTTTAAAACATATCATATACATACCATAATATATTTAAGAAATAACTGTGATGCTTCATGCTGACATTATTCATATTGCTTCATAAAAAGTATGCTAGCATGAAGTGTTGCAGCTCATACTCTCATGTATTTTCAAAACTGAAAGTTTACTTTTTATATTTACTGATTATTTCTGTCAGAATTCTGACCCATTAAAGTAGACATACTATATTTATCAAGATTCACATATACATTGTTCATGAGGAAATGCCTATCATTACAATTTGTAAAGATATCAAAGGCAAAAATACTGGAAATGTAAATATAAAAAAATATTCAATATTAATCTTTGAATCCCTTATTATGGACACTAAGGTCATGCTATGAAAACTTGAATCTTCAGTACACATGTATTACAAGAAAGGGCAAAATAGATCAAAACTGCAACATGATCTAGAAGTTTCAGATTAATACAGTGCAAGTGACAGAGAAATGACAATATGATACAGAAAACACCACACAGACACACAGACATCAATGTAACATAGTACATCCTGTCTAATGACAGGCATATAAATATGAACCGAATAGCTTTTCTCTATTTTCCATGATAATAACAATATTGCTAAAACACTGTAAAGACAAGAATGTTAGAATCCTATATGTAATCACATCTAAATACAATATCTAAATCACAAATGGGTCATTTGTTTAGATATCAATCATTTTACACTACAATACTACCTCCATAAACCTATTGATGTAACATATAGACAACATACTTTTAAATTTTAGGCGTCATCATATTGTCTTGGTATTAAACAGGGCAGATATACTGGAGACTGCAAGTGTAAAAGAATATGAAAATAAATATATTAGAAGACAGACTTCATTTTGCTTTTCTGAATTAAATTTGTCTGTTGTCTGTTGTAGTAAACTTTTCACAATTTCATCTTCTTTATTACCACTTGGCTAATTTCAACCAAATTTGGCACAGAGTATCCTTGGGTGACAGAGATTCAAGTATGTTAAAAAGAAGGGCCATCTGCTTTTCCAAGGGGATATAATCAAGAAAAGGCAAAAATAGGGAGGGCCAAGTAAAATTTCATGGGGATGTATTGGAAAAATCTTTAAAAAATGATCTCCTCAAGAACAGCAGGACATTGATTATGCAAGCATCCTCAAGTAGTGTAGCTTAAGTTTGTTCAATTCAAGCCTGCTTATTTAAGAGTTTATTTGTAACAACAAATTTTTGCAAAATTACATATAAATAAATTTCTTGTGAATAAAATGTGATTTACAGTATACTATTTCAATTAAAATTTGAAAAAAAACCAGTCCATATTCCCAGACTAAAACCATTGTTCCTTAGGTCATGTCTGATCCTGCCCTTTCATTTGGTAAAATGTTTAGATCCCCACCATCAAACCATCTACACAAAAACAATCCATGGGATAATTTCTAACACTGACCATATTGTCTAACATCTCGAAAGTAATAAGATCACATCCATCACAATTATACATTTTTTATTTTCTTCATAAATGTTTATTCAATCATATCGAAAGATCACGGAAGTTATTTCATTTCTATCCTTTTAAATATTGAACAAATTTCTGCTTTTCTTCATGGTTAGGGAAACACTCAGATGAGCGATATGGACCTTTTCTTAATATCAAAATAAACATATATATACACACACCAATACTCACTCTCATGTGTTGATTGTAATATTGTAGATCTGGTAATGACAATATATATATATATGTACACCTGATATGCATGTATGTATTACCATATGTAGACAAATTACATGTATCATATAAATGTTAAATTTGTATTTTATGTTAAATATATTAAGCTGATAAGTGGTTAAAGTTGGTATGTCTTAAGATAATACTTAAACAACTTGAAATTCTACTTGACCTTTAAGGACATATGCAATGTTTCTCAATAAAATATAATTTTTGTGAAATTTCATGTACAATTCACCTGCATTCTATCTTGTTTCTACAAAAAAATTGGGGTATGTTACCATGTCTGCTTTAGTGTTGGCATATTTTGATAATTCCTGGTTGTTGCAAGTAAAATGTATAAATGGGTAATTACTGCAGTAAAGAAGGAGAGAAAAAAAAGCTTTGGCACAAGAAGGTATCGAACCTGGAACCCTTACATTATATCAAGTAACTATGAAGCTATCTAGGCCGATATAAAAATTTAGTAATATTACTACATTACAAAATCTAAACCTACAGTTCAAGAACTTTTCATATTGAGAAGATGAAAAAATAATTTGCGAGAAAATGTCAGAAATGTCGTGTATGTTCTTAAGCTTGTGCAATAACAAGCCTTTTCAACTTCATAGTATCTAGTGTGATATACCTGGAAAGATTCTGGAATAGGACCATAAGGAAAACTAACATTGAGGTTCCTCACATCATCTCGTTCTCTTAAGTCTGCCCATGGATTCCAAGCTACTGAGGGTAATCCTGGGGGCTTGGTATGGTACTTGGCAAGTTTGATATCATCTATAGGATAGAATCCTACAAAAGTGTATGGAAATCAACTGTAAATCAAGGGTATATTCACACATCTTAATCAACTGGTGTGTTGCCTTTTTGATTTGGTTTCTGACTAGATTCACCTATTAAGTTTATGCAGAACAGAGCCTTCATAATTGCGGTTCTACTTTCTACAGTTATGTTCCATATACCAGATATTGCAAAATTGCAAATGGTAGTAATTTATAATTTTGATTGCACTTAATTTGACATTGTCCAAATGATATATACTGTATAATGGGTATATTCTCCATTGTCCATTTTTTATGAAATTCTGTGGATAGGAAAATCCACAAAAATAAATTTAAAAAATCAATATATATATATATATATATATATATATATATATATATATATATATATATATATATATATACACTAGTATATCAGATACTAGTACATCAGAATATAATTTGTTACCTTTTAGGGATCAAATTGCCAAAATTTTCACCTGCAGAAAAAATACCCAATATACAGTATATACCCTCACGTTATACACATCCCTTAGTGTATAAAATGTGCTTCTAGTGTTTATCTGTTAGCATATTACAATCAGGTCAAAATATTCACACCTTATCTTCCTAATGACCTTGAACTTAAATAACTGATACTCATCACAGTCACATTACGTTTTGGGGTTTCCTTTCATATCTAAGGCTCAATTTCTGTGACAGACAGAAAAACAGTCGTGGTGATGTACACTCCCCTAAAATTACATACCATGCTGATTCTAATGTAACCCTCTCCCCCACCCCCCACCCCCCCAAAAAAAAAAATCCCCCAAAAGTACTAAAGATGGTACATAATACACTCATGAGAAAGTTATATAGGGTGTAATTATTATAAAATGTTTGTTTTGTGACACTGATTAGCAAACATGCCAACAAAGTTTTCCTACTGAGTAATACTACAAATTTGACCTTTCACCTCTGACCTTGAAGAACAAAATGCGTCCTCCACTTGGCATGACGAGTATATGTACCAAGTTTGATGGTCCTAGCTTCAACAGTTTGGTCTGTATCCTGCCTACAAGGTTTTCCTATTAACTGATACTATGGCCTTGACCTTGAACAACAACTGGTATCTTTCTCTCATCATGGTGATCAAATGTACCATGTAAGATCCTGGAGCTTATGGATCATGTTGCAATGGTTCAGTCTGTATCCTGCCTACAAGGTTTTCGTACTAAGTGATACTACAACCTTTGAGCTTGAGAAACAATAGTCATCCTCCACTTGGCACAAGGTGTATGTGTAGCAAGTTTGATGGTCCTAGCCCCAATTGTTTCTTCTCTATCCTGCTTACAAAGTTTCCCTATTAAGTGATACTACAACCTTGATGTTTGACTTTGAAGAACAAAAGGCATCCTCCACAGTATGTATCAAGTTTAATGGTCCTAATCCCAATAGTTTGGTCTGTATTCTTCCCACAAAGTTTTCCTATTAACTAATATTACAACCTTCATCTTTGATTTCTGACCTTGAAAAATAATAAACATCTTCCTTTCATCATGGTGATCAAATGTATGGAGTTGTGAGATCCTGGAGATCACGGTACATTCTGCATTTTGTCTACAAGATCCAGACAGACAGACGATGCTATACCATAATAAGTCCCCTCTTTGATGGGTGTATTAGAACCAAACTTTGCTTGTAATCATAGGTATGCATGGTTTGTTGGCCAGCTCTCTGTTAGAAGAAAACATCTATAAGGATTGTACGCTTTTGAAAAATACTATAAGGATTGTATGCTTTTCAAAAATACTATGTATTATCAACCTTGCCTCTTCTTAAAGCCTCATCCTCATGCTCAAAATAAGTCCACTATTTGATAGAGGGCTTATAGCTTACTTTAATCATGATTGCTTTTCTACAACTAGATGCATAGGAATATAGAAGCATTTCAAAGAATTCTCTGTCCCTCCCTGGGGCCTCAATCATATTATAGAGAGGAAGAACATGGAGACTAAACCCCTGAAATTATGATGTATCTTTTCTTCCCCACCTGTCCTGCTATCTCTGTATGAGACAGGACATCTGAAATCTGCATTGGTAATCCTTATATGGTGTCCAAAACAAAGTCAAATAGCTATATCAAGTCTAATAGATATACTTAGATATTCCTCAGGAAACTTGAATGGAATATGAGGTTTGTGGTATCCCAGTGCCAGAAAAAATGGTTTGTTCTGATTGGACCATTTTTGTATGAATTGCAGGGCATGCTGTGTTGACTGGATGTCTGGTAATGTTTGTTCTGGCTGTGTGGAGACATTCACTGGACAAATAACATTCATCTGTAGCTTGCCTTGAGGACCTGGGCAGACCTGACAAAGATTGCTTATTAGATTTACAGGCATACAATAAAGCAATGACTACATAATCTCATGTTGAATAAAGCAGTCACAGTGTTACAGAATTTACAAACACAAAGAGCTTGTTTGCTTGGTATAAAAAAATCAATATACTGTACTTTTTTTTTTATTATGATTCTAATATATATTTATCAAGTTCTGCAGTTAGCATGGGTTTAAAGGTCTCAACATGTATCATTACATTGTGTTTTGTATGAAAACCAAGAAACATTAAGGTAAGATGTATTTTCTTAAGTCAGTAAGCCGGCTCACAAAAACATACATCCCTCGCAACATGGCATATACTTTCCAATGACCTCACTAGCTGGCCTTTTTAATCAACAAGAATGTCTTGTATAGGACAGCAAGTTTCATTGAAATCTGCTACCAAATTTGCTTAAAAACTGGTCATCAAGGATTCTGAGATCATAGGCAGATCCCAGAAAATTCAAAAAGGGGTGGGGGTAAAACTGGCAATTGTTTGAACGATCTCTGGAAAACATTTGGATACACTGGTCTACCAACTAACCAGGGGAAGCCCTCATCCTCTCAGAAGCTCTTCATATTTAAACTTTTCAAGCCAAAATCTCTAACATTTTTAGAGGATAGTACTTTCATTAATACATGATATAAAACTGTTTATTATTGAATATATTATCATCTGTATGGATATTTTCCATTTACACAACCAATTCAATACTGGAAAATTGTGTGTATAGTTGCTGAGTAAACACTTGCATACTGCTAACTGGTAGCTTTGGTATCATAAAACAAGCATTTCTATGTTTGCAATGTAAGTAGTTGAAGGCATTGTAAAATTGAAAGCACCTTATAATAAGTTTATATAGAGAATTTAAATTTCAAAAATAATTTCAATGGAGCATCCAGAATGAAATTACCTTTTTCATTTTGTACTGTTGTGTTGATGGTAAATAAGGTGGCACAGACCAGCTGTATGGATAGTCTGTTGTTTTTCCTGAAACTATTCCTGTCAAAATAAAGATTGGTTATACAGGAGAGTATCATATGTATTTCATTTTACTATTACTTATTCGATTTTTTACTAACTTACTTGATTTTAACCTACTAGGGTACACTTACATTTTTATGCATTAGTAAGAAAAACAAGCATTCTGAGTGTATTGCAGGCAATACAAAGTCCCCTACCAGTAGGATAATTCAGACCACAGTAGGTCAAGCATAACAAAACTCAAACTTATCTGTAACTATCCACATATCAAATTTCAATTGAATATCTTCATCTAATGCGGAGAAAAGTTTCGAAAACTGCTTCTTCAAATTCATCAAAACATAATGAAATTCAAACTTGATCTGTAATTATCCAAGACAAAGCCATATATAAAATTTCAGTTGAATATCTTCATCAAATGTGGAAAAAAATTTAGAAAAGAGATCCTTTCAATTCATCATGGGGTATAATTCAGTCAAAAGTGGGTCATGCATAACAAAATTCAAAATCCTAGACAAAGCCACATATCAAATTTCAATTGAATTTCTTCATCAAAAGTGGAAAAGAGTCCAGAAAACTTATTCTTGCAATTCATTACGGGGCATAATTTAGTCAAATAAGTCAAGCTTAATAAAACTTAACCTCTAACTATCCAAGACAAAGCCATATATAAAATTTCATTGAATATCTTCATCTAATGCAGAGAAAAGTCGGGGAAAACCTCAAGCATTTATCAAGCAGCATAATTCAGCTAAAAGTAGGTCAAGTGTAACGAAACTCAAACTTGATCTGTAACTATTCAAGACAAAGTAATATATAATATTTCTGCTGAATATCTTCATCCAATGTGGAGAAAAGTCCAGAAAACTGATTCGGAATGACAACAGATGGACAGAGAGACCAGGGGTAAACTAATAGTTCCCTTCGGCAAAGCCAGTAGGGGACTAAAAATGAATCTATTTTCTTCAGCCACAACAGGGTCACAAATCATTTGCTGATACCTTATCTTCAAATTTTCATGGTCTTGAAAAAGTTTATGGCTGGGGCAAATACACAGTGTTAGATACCTTATTTATACAAGTAAAGCGTTTTCTGTCTCATAAGAAATTAAAAAACCAAGCACTGTGTATGAAACAAATCAAAACACAAAGAGCCACAGGTGAAAAGGAAGAGGAGCATACATTTCAGCCATGGCTTACAATGATACCAAGTTTACTGGTCAAATGTTTCCATTTCCAAAGCACTACTCTCCACACAAACCTTTGGCTTAAGTAAAAGTGATAAAACTTTAGAACACAACTACAGATAATATCATATTCCTAAGGAGTTCATTAAAAGTACTGCCAACTGCTCTGCTATATTTGGGTTTATTTCTTAAAACTGCTCAATATTTCTGATCTTTTCTCCAACACTATTATGGTAAAATTTTATGGGGAAATATTCAAGTTGAGAAATTAATTATGAACTCTATGTGGATATTTTTTTAGTGATAAATTTGAGGTTCAACTATTGGCTCTGAAGAACCTGATTGTCCAATCAAACTTCACGGCCCCATTACCAGAATGTTGATCACATCAACATGGCTACTACACATGCTACAGGAAGTTCCGTTACAAGAATAGTGATTTGGTACCCAACCACCCTGACTGAACTGTGGATTTTGTCTTTGACAATCATAGCTATGACAGCCATATTGGAATCTGGATCATTAGAATAACATTTACAAGGGTTGTTCGATATGTAATGTGTATTGAATGATTTTTCAAAAGCATTCTCAAATAGTGAAATGAACATTACATCCCATCAAAGTATTCTCCATGGTTTGAAATACACAATTTCAATCTCTGAATCCATTTCTGAAATTAGGTAGATCTCTGAGGCACTGATTGATGGCTGAGCCAAGGGCTTGTCGGGACTTGTAACAATGACCAGATAAGAACTTTTTAAGTTTTGGAAAAAGTCACATGGGCTAGATCTGGAGAGTATGATGGGAATGGCAAAACGGTAACCTCTAATTTCAAAAATTGCTTCACAAGCTCAAATGTATGTGATGGAGCATTATCATGAATTAGACAAGGCCTAAATTAAAATATTGTTTGCTTTCTCTTTGCGACTGACCCAATAAATTTGCCACGACCCAGTAAATTTTAATTGGCATTTCAATCCGAATTTTTTTTTTTAATTGTTTTTTCATTTACGAGACATTTGAATAGCCTAACAGCATGGCTTCAGAGTCTGAAACAACTTTGTACACATCAATTGAGGTTTCTATTGATAAGAAACATGTCAAAACATTGGTAGAGAATAAGTTAAGAAAGCTTTGGGACAAAGAATATTTGGGAGGATTTCTGTGAAGTTCTTTTAGACGAGGTAGATGTCACTGACAAGGAGAATTATGCCTTTGAGAAAAAACATGTCACAATTTGAGAAACTTTTCCAATCCTGCACACCCTGAATATGACGATATAATCAAGAAAGCCATTGACTTTAACAAACACTTAAAATATCTAAAATTTCAAATAAATTTGCCAAAACCTGACAGTGCAAAAATGAACAGTTCATATGCTTTACCAACTGCATTTGATGTTTGATGAGAGACGGACAAGACCAACAGCAAACAAAGCTAGTGAGGAAAACAGATACAGATGCTGCAAGATTTACAGGTCTGTTGAAAATTAATGAAGTGTCCCCATTTCTCGAGCAACGAGAAAGATTCTTTTAGGATAAGGAGGATCTTGCACCATCTTGTTGCTCAAACTTATTTTAAATAAATTAATACCCCAATGTAAAAACATATTTTATCAGTAATCATCTTTCTGACAAAAGTTGCTTTACAATTTTGCCAAATCTGCATGCCCTTTTAATAGTAGGTTTAAAATTAGATTTGTCATTCAATATGATTTTGTACTGAAGTGTGTTGGGTCTTGTAAAAGTAGACAATGACTATTAGTACTGATAGTCCCTGATGGTGTCCAGTGGTATCTCTTAAAAGCTATTTCATATTCATAATTTCTATAAAACTATTACTTGGTGTACTCTGGGATTATCCATCTGAACACTGCCTTGCTATATGTGACCTTAATATTGACAGTTTGCTTTGAAAAATTTCAAAATATAACAATAAATTTAAGCAGTGGCCTTGAAAATATTGTTGACAGAGTGTCTGTCAGTTCCACCTTATCTCCAGACGTTGTATAACTTGAGAATGATTGAATAGATTTTAATGAAACTTTGCACAGTTGTTTATAGTACTGTTAAACACAGGTTTAAATTTCAGCAATATCATAAATTCAGGGGGCATCCTTCAGTTTTTGAGTTCAGACATTCTTAAAATTTTTGTCAAGACATCCTTTCTTTTACCCGATGCCTGGTGTGGTATCATTTAATATCCTATATTTTTTATTTGTTTCCAATAACTATGGAATATACCTACTAAAATTCAAGGGTAACACTCCAAAAAGTCACATCCCTCCTTTTTGAACAAAAAAAATGTTTACCTGCCTACTTACCCAAACCAGAGTCGGAAAAGGGAAACAAACATATTTTTAAGGCAGGCCCAAACATGCCTAATCCTGACACAGGGCATCATTTATGACAATATTTCTTGTGCTTTTTTAGTATAACATCTCAGTAATACCAACCAGTAACACTTTTGGCTCTCGGCACCAGAATTTGTATGGCAATACCATCACATTAAAAGAATATGCAATAAAGAACCTTCTTTGTGCTTATGGTTCTTTTGGCAACTACAAGGCCTTCTACCGTGTTTAGTTATCCAATTTTTGTTTCCAATTTTTCTTACTGGTTCAAAATAGTGAACTCATGTTTTGTCACCAGTAACAATGTTTGCAAATTGTCTTTGATTGAATTTGGGAAACATTTTGAGCAATTGCTTAACGGTTTGCACTTGTACCTGTTTTTGGTCATCTGTCAATATATACGGTATCCATCTGGCAGAAATATTTTGTACTTTCAAAATCAAAATGCATCTACGATAACTTTGGCAATATCCCATATTGTTTACCTTGTGTGAGCAAAATTTTGCAATTGAACTGAATTATATATAAAGGTTTCACATTGCTGAGACCATATAAAATTGCAGCACCTATAAATGTGTTAGAAATTGGGGTGGGGTGGGCACATTCACTGCAGCTAAGTTGGAAAAAAAAAATGCGTTGCAATTGTCAAGCAATAGATTTCAATAAAAATTAAGCACAAAATACACAGTTAATATAAATATAAGTAAGAGGTAGTCATGAAGTTTGGATAATCAAGCAACTTCACATTTCAGCAAACAGACTTCACTACAAGTCATCCACAAAGAGGGGCTCTAATTATCTATAATTCAGGATTTCCTGCTGGGTAGCTTTGCTTTATCAAAGTGCATATGATCTTCAATTCTTCATACCTGGATGAAATATTTTTCCATAAGATTCTGTATGATATCCATTTTCTTTGAAGTACTGAGGTAAAGTTGTAAAGTTACCAGCAGATTTTCGCCAGTAGTAATGTACATCCCACAATTTTGTAGTGTCTGGTCGTCGACTTGTTAGAAAGGAGGTCCTGCTGGGTCCACACAGAGCTTGCTAAAATGTATAATCTACACTGCTCCAATTCTGTTCTTCCAAAATTTCTGGAGAAATCTCCTACTGTGATTATGTATTTATTAACATGATTAAGAGAGCTGCTTTATCAAGAAAATACCTTTATCCATCACCAGACCGATGTCAAATCTTCATTTTCTTTGAAATTATTTTTTCATCTCCTCCATTTAAAGAGTTCTTGTAAAACAGGTTTAGATATTGTAATGTAGTAATATTACCACATGTTTTACATCAGCTTGGGTAGCTCAGTGGTTAGATTACCTAACTTGTAATGTAAGGGCCCCAGGTTTAATACCCCACTGTTTCAAAGAATTTTCTCCCCTTCTTTACTACAGTAATGCCAATTGACACAGTAAAACTGAATTTATGTTTTTACTTGCAACAACCAGGAATTATCAGAGTTGTTATTGTTTGTTTTATGTCCCATCACAAATGTTTCACTTATATTGAGATGTCACCAGCTATAAGTGAAGTACCACAAATCTAGATCTATTTTTAGTGCTCAGGGCCATAGCAATGAGGGTTCTTTAACATGCCAATGCTGCTACAACACAGGACTTCCGTTTTTAAGGTCACATCCAAAAAACCCATGATTCTCACTTTTAAATGCCAAGCATTTGGCAAAGGAGCAATCACTACCTATGCTTATGTCTTAGGTTTTTCTGTAGAAACAAGATAGAATGCAAGTGAATTGTACATGATATTTCACGAAAAATGATATATTATTAAGAAACATTATGCATGTCCTTAACACTATATTGACTAAGGATTTGAACACAATTTGTTCTCTATAAATATGTGTTAATGACACATCCTACAAACTTTTTTTGAAAAATTATGAAAATATACACAGCGTCTACTATATTACTTATACGACTCATAACATAACAGCTGTTAGAAAACAAGATACTGGGAAAGCAAGCGGTACTGTCATAATGGTGTAGGCAATTGTGTATATTCAACTAGATGAACACTCACCCAAGTGTGGGCAGATAAATAATTTACTGCATCACACTGGCTTAGGAGTGAGATCAAAAGATCAAAAGGTATGGTGGTCGCCTGCTCGGATGTGTGGATTTCCTCCAGGTATGTCAGGCTTAATAATTAATTAATAAAATTTATTTATATTTATCTATTCATAGCTAAACAGTGGGTTAATAAAGAATTAATGACGTGTTACAATAAATCCTACCTGTGCAAATGCCCTGGTGAATACAACCGAGTTCCTGGCCAAATTTTCCATATTTGGAGCATTTATTAACTGGTTTCCATAACATCGTAGTAGAGGTCGGAAATCATCCAACACAATAAATAAAATGTTTGGTCTTACTGCAAGAGAAATGGCCTTCCTTAAAATACAGATTTTCCATTATGCTTATCTCTAATATTTGTCAACTTGCAGGAATTACACCCTGAACATCAGTTTTCAGTATCATTTGTAAGAAGTCAAGCTCACCGGAAGGGAAATTAATTGTGTAAAATGAATATCAACAATTCTCATTTCTAACTTCTGTATAAGTAAATGGATGGTACATTAACCAATGGGACTTTAATTAATGAATGACACATCAAAAATTTAAGTCACATGAGCTTTAACAAGTAACAATTTAAAATGAAAAAATTCACAGCCCAATGCCAATGATAATTTAATGAATAATGATTTATTTATTGGCAACCCATTTTTAGAATGTACAATAAAAATAACAATGGGTAAATGAATACATGCACGTAATATTATACATAAAAATATTGGAATAAAAGTTTTATAGATGTACAAGAACATTAATCAATGGTTATGAAAATCAAAATTGTAATCACAGTCATAGGCACCACAGGATAAAACTGCAGCTCTTGTAGCCATTTGTTTTACATTTTACAAATTGCTAAAGCAGAGCCTGATGAACTGTAGAGACTGAATTCATTTCCATGATTTTCTAGGAGGAGGCAGTGGACATGATGTGCATAATTTTTCCCATCTAATGTGTAGATTTTTAATACTGGTAACTTCTAGGTCTGATGGATAAAAGTTTTGAGGGTGAATAATTCTTAACACCTGCTTTTGAATAAATTTGATTCAGTCAAAGAAGGATTTTGTAACACCAGTGGACCACATACAGGATAATCACAAATTAGTCTAAATTTTTAACAAGGACTTGATGGATAAGCTGCATGCTTAAGTTGTCTTGGGAAGAAGATAAGCATTTTTCAGTTATATATTTTGCCTGTCGTCCCAACTTCACACAGAAATGACTCTGTGATATGTACTAGATCTCTGTTCTACTAATTTCAAGTAAAGGGATTTCTGAGCCCTTTCCAAAGGAGATAATCAATTTTATGCCCCCCTCATCCTGTTCTGTCTGTCATTTTGTCTCAAACTTTAACATTCCTATTAACATTTGAAAAATAAATGCTAGTGCTTTGATATTTCCCATGAGTATTCCTTTCCATTGGTACAATGATTTTTGATCTTGACTTAGTGTTTGACCTACTTTTTAAAAACTTTAACCTTGACCATAATATTTAAATGGTAAGTACTAGAGTTTTCATATTTTAATGAGTATTCCTTGTGACAAGACCATTTAGTTGGTACCAAATTTTTTTTACCTCATGACCTTGACCCTGGTGTTTGTATGTGCGAAATATCAAAATCATATCCCCTTGGTTCAAAAGATATAGCCCAGGTTAAAGTTGTTAAAAAGTAGTTCAAAGTCCATAATAAAGTCACTAGGTCAAAAGTCAAGGTACCATAAAAAAAATCTCTTTATGAGGCATCTGTATTTGAAATATCAAAGCCCTATACCTCTTGGTTCCAAAGATATAGCTCATGTTAAAGTTTTTAAAAAGACTAGGGCAAAGTTCATTGTAAAGGTCAAAATCTAATGGTACCAAAAGAAACACATCTTCATGAAGCAGCTATATGCTAAAGCCCTATAATCCTTGGTTCTTTATGGGGCATCTATATGTGAAATATTAAAAGCCTATTTCCCTTGGTTCAAAAGATATAGCCCAGTTGGTTAAAGTTTTTTTTTCCTTAAACATGTGAAAGTGTGAGGGGATATTTTATATTTCTCCTGTCCCCTAGTTTCCACAGAAATCCCCCCTCCCCCTTAAATCCCGTTTAATCTTAAGTTTAAAACTTGTTTTACTTCACAGCTTACCACAGTATATCAAGTAATGACTGGTCAGCCACTGAAACAGCAAACCCCAGAAAACTGGACGCATCATGACTCTGCTCTACATTCATATCGTAATATCACCCTCGGTTGTCATTCAATCTACACCACAGGGTTCATGAAAATCGATACATGATAACAAAATTTGAACCACTTCATGTGTTGGAGAAACGATAAACTGAAAGTAGACAATGATTGATGCCGCGTTTGATTACAACAACATTCCAATTTACGATCTACCTGTGTCATAATGTTGTAATCAAACTATGGTCGTGAGAACACTTTGCGGTGAGAATTAACCTAGCAGAGAGAGAGAGAGAGAGAGAGAGAGAGAGAGAGAGAGAGAGAGAGAGAGAGAGAGAGAGAGAGAGAGAGAGAGAGAGAGAGAGAGAGAGAGAGAGAGAGAGAGGGGACTACTCATTCACATTAAACTGGAGATTTGGTTTAAAAAAAAAAACAAACAAAAAAAACAAAAACCAAACAGCTCTCGTTGTAATCAAACGTGACTTTCCTTACGGGTACGTGTAAAAGTAGTTCTAATGATATATCAAGCATATTTTGTGTCGATATTTGTTTAACCTTTCATCATATGAATCCGAAACTCATGACCAAATTGATTTTTTTATTTGAACTATCTTACAACATAGGTCCCCAGTACCCCTAAGAGGTGACTACATGGGGCAGTCCTTCGGATGAGACCGCAAAAACGGAGGTCACATGTCATAGCAGGTGTGGCACAATAAAGATCCCTCCCTGCTCAAAAGGTCGTGAGCCCCAAGCATAGTCCTACATTTTGCAGTCCTTTACCGGTAATGGCCACTTTTCCATACGAGTGAAAATGTGCGTTAAACATTATACAACCAATCAACAATTATAGCATTGTTTTACCCCCCCCCCTTTTTTTTTTTAATCAAGGAGTGAATTTAAAAAGGTTCAAACTCGAGTTTAGTGAATCTATAAATTTTTTGGAAGAATATTTTTGATCTACATTCAAGAAGAATTATAATAAAAACAGAAAAATAGGGGCCATAATATGCACTTGTTATTGGTCTATAGTTTGTTAAACTTAACTTTTTTACTATAAAAAATCATGACGTGATCATGAAGTCAAGGCCAGCTATATGCCCTATAGATACAATTCCATCTAAATTGATAAAACAATAAGCCGGGGTGTTGTTAGCAACTATATCTATAGTTGTCAACATCTGGCGTATTTGCACCAAAATGGAAAACAGCAGTCATTCGACCATTACCGAAAAAGAGTGGTTTTAAAACGATATATAAGAACTAGTCCTTTTGACAGTTTTTTATTCAGTATTAGCTGAAAGTATCACTGGTCCCAGAGGCTTTGAAATCTAGAGAAAAAAAGTATATCCCAGCTCTATTCTAATATTCAGTAAACGTATACAACAAAATGTGTTCTTAAAACTTAAATGCCCTTGAAAGTGTCTATATTAATGAAAGGCTTTGCATAATGTAAAATATGCAACATTAACACGACATGACTACTTTGGACCCATCCTAGAGTGAAACCCTGGGGTTGTCAAATTCACAATTTTGGTACATCCTTTTCTGCTTTTTCTAAATTTGTGTTTGGTTTTTATACTGTATTAGCAGACTTAAAGAAGTCTTACAAATGATAAAGACAGTAATCACTAATCAATAATCTCATGCATCGCTTTAGTTCTAGTCAATACACGTAACTTGTAGAGATAGAAGAAACCGTTTCACAGTCGTTATCTGAGCAGCATGAATTGTGGACGCATTTTTAGTTCCTTATCTTGAAATTTCATTTCGTATTTCTCAGTTTACTTTTAACAATGCAATTTACTTCATATGCGTTTACTTACAACTCATTTCTTTGGAAATAATATTTTTAAAAGTTATTGGTGTAAGAAATACAAAAAATGAAAATGAAATTCAAGAAGTTAACTGTTGCTACTGAAATGTATTGTAACCTTTCAGCTTAAACACCTGATCAGGGCATACGATTTTTAAATGCAATTTTAATATATGTAGACGAACGCTTAACAAGTGAGGTCTGGCTGTAATTGAATTAATACAATACCATGTTCAACGAGATTCACTCAAGAGTATTTGCGGCATCTCGGATTTTTCGAAGGAACTAGTGTGTGAGGCTGATTACGAGCATAGCCTAAATACCATAAAACAGAAGCAGCATGGGCACAGCACCCAACAGTTCTAGCACCTACTTTGCAAACGTGGCAATTTTTGCTCGGCACGATTTTTACGTTACACTTTTATCGAGTAACACGGGGTGAATGATTCTTGCGCACAAAGTGTGCTTACACTGAGGTACAGTTCCGGTTGATTACTTTTAGTTATAAAGAATTTATGATCTGCATTTTCATAAATGTCTTATATCAAGAGCAAATATGCATTTAACATTTAAGCAAGAAAATTGAAGTAAAATACACAAGCCTGTATACAAAAATAAATAAATAAATAAACAAATAAATAAATAAATAAATAAAAATAAATGGATAAAATCAAATAAAATGCATATGGGCGAAAATTTTAAAACAGTAAATGTTTGCCAACAGTTGTATTCGAACCAGGAGACTACAAATGTTGATTGTGGGCATCTGCGGTCTAACCATCTATGCTATAAATATATATGAATATAATTGGCATAAATATGGACCACGTTGATAGAAATAGGGTTTCGTATTTTTTGTAAGTATTTTTGTAAATTTTGACCCTAGGGCAGGGGTGCCCCTAAACAATCCTGATCAAAACCTATCAAAACACCACAGTTTTTATAAGGGACAGGCATGCCCTGAAGGACTTCTAGACCAAAAATTCATGCAAAAGTAGGCGTTTTTACTGAGAAAATACTGTTATAGCCAACTTTGAAAGTTAATTTAAAAATTGCTAAAGTGAAATTTTAGGTTCAAAATGCAAATTTCAAAAATCTAATAATATATACGGTAAAAATAACATATGAACATTGATTTTCACAAATGAAATTTTCCGGGAAATCGTTCTCTCCCATACGTCAATTCTTTTGATATTCTGAATATATCCTCTACAACGTCGGAAGAGGTCTTCCTCCCTTTTATCACTATGCATTTAGTATTTCTTAGAAATGTGTGGTTTTAGAAAAGAAGATATTAGAAAAATTATTTAGCAGTTTTTGCCCCACCTCTAAGGCCCCGGGGGTGCAGGAGTCCTGAAAATGACAATTTATGTCCCCCTTGTCACAAAGTTGCTTTATTTCAAAAGTATTGGAATGGTAGTTATCAAGAAGTTAAAAATGCTCCAACACATTTTATCACTTATCGCTTGGGCCCCACTCCGATTACAAAACCCCTACCCCTGGGATCATGAAATTGACAATTTGGTGAAGGACTACCTGCACACTCTAAATATGTATTTAATTCCAATATAGTGTTAACAGCATTTAAGAAGACTATTTTTCAATGTTTAACACATAAATACTATACACCAAATTTGACCCCACCCTGGAGTCAAAACCTCTACCATGGGGTTCATCAAATTAACATTTTTGGTAGAAGCCTTCCTGCTCTACATCACTATGCATTTAGTTTTTCATACATGCATAGTTATTTCGAAGATGATTTTTGAAAATTTGTCAATTTTCAACAATTTTTACCACACTCCTAGGGCCATGGGAATGCAAGAGTACTGAAATTTACAATTTATATCACCCTTGTTTTAAAAATGCTTCATACCAAATCTGAAAAGACATGGAATGATAGTTATTTTAAAAGAAGTTAAAAATATTTAATTGTTAACACATTTAATTACTTGCCATTTGGTCCCACCCAAAATACCAAAACCCCTAATCCTGGGATCATCAAATTTACAATTCTGGTAAATGGACACCTGCTCATTCTAAACATCCATTTAGTTTCAATTTAGTATTAATAGCATTAAAGAAGATGTTTTCAAATGTTTTACACAAAAATACTATGTTCCAAGTTTGGCCCTGACCTGGAGTCAGAACCTCTACTCCTGAGATCATGATTTTTACATTTTAATAGAGGCCTTCCTGCTCTACACCACTATGCAATTACCTTTTCTTGCACATGTGCAGTTGTAAAGAATAAGATTTTTGAAAATTGGTAAATTTTTGGTAGTCTTTGACCATCACCCCCTAAGGCCCCAGGGTTGCAGGAGTCCTGAAATTTAAAATATATTTTCCCCTTGTCCCAAAGATACTACATACCAAATTTGAAAAGAAGTGAAATGGTAATTATTGAGAAGATAAAAATGTTCAATTGTTAATGCACATTGGATGATGCTTACTCAGGTGACCTAAAAATGGTAATTATCGGCCTTGTACTTTTCAAGAAGAGGTTAAAATGTGAGTGACTCAGGTGGCTGAAATTTTTAGAATCCATATTTGATTTACATCACTTCTGGCATATGTCGTAGCACAATATGTTTGAAGTTTATCCTTCACAGCTGTTCATATTTTCGTGAGGAGCAAAGATATGGACTTGGTAAAATATTTACTGGATCCAGCAATATATCTTTGTTTGTAAATTTTTTGTGTGAAGTTTATGTATCCAGTATTGGTATGGTAATCATATTCATCCGTCCCATTGACTGGAATATTAAATGTGTTTAAAACTGAAGCATGATTTTAAAGAACTTGAAAGGGGAGTCAGAGTATAAGTACAATTATCAAATGTGTTTGTATAAAATACAGTTTTAATTATGAGCTTTGCAAACAAAGACAATGTTGTTAGAAGCTTTGTCATCTTAGAATATTGGTTTGAATGACTGATCGCTAGATACAAATATTTCCTTTTTCCATTTTTGTTGAAGAAGAAACTGTCTACGATATCAAAAAGTTTAGTCTTTAATTCATTGTGAAGAATGGTCTTTTGAAGTGTTGAAATATGATACATTTTGATATTGTTGATTTGCGAAAAATTTTGTGATTTCAAATTTACTGAAAGTTTAGAATCCACATTTGACACTTCTGGTACTCTTCAAGCTTTCCATTCTTAGCAATTAATATTTTCCTGAGGAGCAAAGATAGGGGTTTGGTAGAACACTTACTAGATCCAGCAATGTACAGTGTATCTATGTTGTAAAGTTTCTGTGAAGTTTAGGAATCCAGTTATCATGGTAACTCAATATCCATTCATTCCATTGACTGGGACATCAAATGTGTTTAAAACTGAAGCATGATTTTGAAGAATTTCATATTTTGAAAGGGCAGTTGGAATACAAGTAAGATTACTAAATGTGGAATTAATGCCAAATTCACTTAATATACAGTTGTAATAATAAGTCTTACAAAGGCACTGTTGTTACAAGTTTTACAGTTGGAACCAATACATAGTCCTCATGCAACTTATTTAATTTTTTTTATCACTTTAGGTATACAAAACAAAGAAGGATAGAGTGGTATGCAGTTTTGTTTTTATGTCTAATATTTGATTTTGACATTCCTCTTATACTTTTTATCCATTCTGACAAGGTATCAAATTCTTTTCCATATTTGGTCCATCATAATATTATATGTTGTCTCGAAAAACTCCAAAGTAAGAAACCATCTACCATTATCAACTGGACATGGGAAGAATGAGGAAGCACAAGCATTTAACACACTTAAGGATCTGCTTACCTCACCACCAATATTGGTATACCAAAATTATAATCTCCCATTTGAGCTTCATGTAGATGCTAGCAGCAAAGAACTTGGTGCTATTTTGTATCAGTTACCGCAGATCAGAAACAGGTCATCACCTATCTAGCCATAGACTAAGGAAGTCTGAAATTACCATGCTCCTTGTCTAGAATTTTTAGCTCTAAAATGGGCAATAACGGAGAAATTCAACGACTACCTTTATGGCCATACACTAGTGTTTACACCGACAATAACCCATTGCTATACGTACTAACAACAGCTAAATTTGATGCAACAAGCCATAGATGGCTCTCAACACTTGTGGCATACAATTCTGAAATCTATTATCGCCCTGGCAGAAGAAACATGGATGCTGTTATTTTGATAAACAAGATTCAGAGGAGGAAATGAAGAAAATTTTAATGGATTAATTGAAAACCATATGCCAAAGTTCAATTCTTCCAGATTCTTACGTAGAATCAGTGTGCATGACATCTGATGTGTTACAGGATTTGGAAGAAATTGATTTAAATTATGAGATTTCACAATTTGTAGAAGTTGATGGAAAGAAGAGCAGGCAAGTGATAGATTGCTATCTTTTTGGATTTTACATGTGGAAAAAAGAATTTGGCCCAGGCGAAAATAAATTCCAGAAGGTAACTATCAAATAATCATGTACAGGATGTTTTCTAATCTTTCGTTGAATGAGGATGGCCTTTGCACAAGAAAACAACTATAGATGGATACACAGCATTACAGGTTTTGTTACCAGAAAAGCTGAAGGAGAAAGTGATAGGAGGGCTTCATGATTACATTGGGCATCCCCGCAGTGACCAAGTTATTTCACTTGTTCGAGACCGGTTTTATTGGCCTGGGTATACAAAAGACATGGAAGATTGTTTGGAAAACTGTGAACAATGTATTCTGAGAAAGTTGAGTACCAACATCAGAGCTCCTCTACAGAGCATCTCAACTACACAGCCAATGGAGTTAGTCTTTAAGGATTTTCTGAGTGTGGAAACATATAAAGGAGGGTATGAGTCCATTTTATTCATAACAGACCACTTTACCCAATATACTCAGGCATACCCCATGAGGAACCAGACAGCTTGTACAACTGTGGATATGCTATACAATCAGTTTACCATCCATTATGGTTTTTTCACCAGGCTTCACTCCGATCAAGGCCCTAACTTCACCAGCAAGATAATCAAAGAGCTATGTAGCCTAGCCAACATCAACCAGTCAAGGACAACTCCTTATCATCCCATTTCATTCGAATTTTGTTAAACATGCTTGGCACACTCAACCCTGAGGAAAAAACAAACTGGAAAACCTACAAAGCTCCTCTTGTTTATGCTTACAAATTGTATCAGACATAAAGCTACTGGCCAGACTCTCTTCACTCTATGTTTGGGAGGAAGCCCTGTCTGCCCATTGATGCACACCTTCCGGTTCCAAGAATAAGAACAAAAATTTCATTATGATAGGAAAGCCAGAGCCAGAGCCATTGACTTGTCCTAGTGAAGACTGTAGCCCATGAAGGACAACATAAGATTAGTGATCATTGGAAACCTTCTGTGTACAGGATAATGACACAACCTAATCACAGTATCCCTGTTTTCATTGTTAAAAGAAAGATGGAGAGGGAAATTCTAGTGCATCAAAACCTACAACAACCAGTTGGAAACAGGATATATAAGCCTCCTCTTCCATGTAAGCCCAAGATAGCAAGCCCAAGTAGTACTAAGCCTGTGTCAACTGATCCTGTAATTACGACTGAAAACTCAGAATCCTGATAAAAAATAATTGTAGTTCAGGTGTGGCCAAACATCCAAATGGTGAAACATTAGGAAGTGGTTCTCAGGCGGGGAGTGATAACGCTTTACTTCCTGACGAGTCACCGGAAACAGATTCCTTTGTGGATGACCACCCTCAAGAGCAGGAGACCGAGGAATCATTTCTGAACCAGTATTTGAAGGTGGTGCAGAAGATCATGGTAAAATAGATTCCGATGAACAGGAACCAAACTAAAATTAGTTGGGAATTAACTTGACACTTTATCAAAAGTTGTTGTCCTTTATTGATAATGATAAAAGAAAAATGTACATGTGGTGATTATCATTTAATTATAAAAACTCATATCATTACTAGCTTTGTCATTTTCTATAGCTTACAATGGAAATGTAGAGATAATCAACAATATTTCTCGATATAATTGTTTACTCCAGGGTTACAATACAATGCACTGCAATCCAAAATAAATTTCAGAAACCTAAACAGACTTGGTTTTTTTTTTTATATCAAATCACTAAGACCTGTTACAATATGACCTTCCTTTTTCAACTACACAAAATAGTAAATTACAGTTTTTCAATTCAGATTTAATCATTATATTTTGACCACAAATAGTTTTATGCTTAATGTGATTTATGTCAAAATGAAGACGAAACAACCTATCACTTGTGGGATTGCCCCCATTTCCATTGTCCAACAGTTCCTTAAAAGTTAATTGATTTTTGTAACTCAAAAAATGTCATCTTAAACCTTATTAAACAAAGGTGGTACATCGGCCAAATCATTCAAAATTGTTAATTAAAATTAATGTCCATAGAACACACACACACATATAGTCCCTAACACATTCTACTTTACCATTTTTCTGTTCGCTCACAGAGCGTTCACTGTTCACTCACCATACATTCACCGTTTGCTCACCATGTGCTCTCCATTTAGTTTTGCATTCACAAAGCTTTCATCCATCAAGAATTCTAAATATGATATCAAAAATGCATATCTCTTCTATTTTTACATGTACATATATACCTCTATATGTAATACTGCACACAATGTACATATAAATATATATAGTGCAGATGGAGAAAACAAATTCTGTTTGGATTACATTATGTTCAACCAATGAATATGCATGTTACAACTACACTTTGTGTACTGTTGACGAATTGTTTACACATATCTTCGTCTTGCATGTGATCTAATGTAACATGCTATCTGATTAGGTGCAGGGGACTTGGTCTGCATCCAATTGTATGCAGGAATTCAAAGCTATCAAATTGTGCTAACACAACCAAGGGTTGTGGAAAAGCAGAGCAGAGAACTGTTCGCTAGCAAAGATGCTCCCCTGGAATTACAAAATTTACAAGTTTTATAGAGGCCTTACTTCTACATCACTATGCATTTAGTGTTTTTGTTTTTGTTTTTTTTTTTGTTTTTGTTTTGTTTGTTTATTTGGTTTTTACAGATATCCAATTGTTGAGAAGATTTTTGAAAATTGGTCATTTTTGCAAGTCTTTTGCCCCGTCCCTATGAGTGCAGGAGTCCTGAAATTTATAATTTATGTCCCCATTGTGCCAAAAATCCTTCATACCAAATTTGAAAAGGATTGGAATGGTAGTTATCAAGTTAAAACTATTCAATTGTTAACTATTACAGAAGCTGTGATTGACCAATAGCAATAGGTTACCAGAGTTTACTCAGGGCACCTAAAATGTATCCCATTAGTTCCACATCCATTCTTTTTTGCATTATAAAATAATATTACATGTAAAATGCCACTTGACTGGTTCATTTAATGTTATCATTATTCTAGGTATTGTATGACTATGTTTCTGTTAAGTTATGCAATATGACATCCTAGGATTGCCGTCAAAATAAGTTTTGCTCCACTATTTCCATTCAGTTGCTAAGGCAATATTTTTTCATGTCATATAAAATTCAAAGTTTCTTACTAAAATCAAATTATAAGAAATTTCTCATGTTATATGAAATAAAGCAAACAGGCCAGTTATGCTGTATCCTAACCACAAAGCAGTTTGTTATTGTTATTGGTGTATGTGCATTTAATAGCACCTTATCTAATAACACAATTGCCCTAAAGCACTTTACATGTAAAACAAACTAAAACAAAGAACAACAAATGAATAAAAAATAGAGCACCACTAAACTGGTACATGTTATATTATTGAACTCCTTCAAATATTTTGGGACAGCATTCCCCTTGTAATATGCACCTTTACACATTGTGATCTTTCTTTGTTCCAAGTTTCATTAAAATCCCCACAAGGGTTTAGAAGGAGTTGTGAAGACAATGTATTTTTGCTTAAAATAAAAGTCCAGAGAGCTTAACTCCTTTAAAAAAATTTAACAGAGTTCCCCTTGTAATATGCACCTTTACACATTGTGATCTTTCTTTGTACCAAGTTCATTAAAATTCCCACAAGGGTTTAGGAGGAGTTGTGAAGACAAAGTTAGAGGGACAGACAGATGGATGACAGCAATACAACATGATAAAAAGACATGAAAAATGCCAAAATGAGGTTAACATAGTAAATAAGAGTAGGCAAAACTATATGAATAAAAAATTAATGTGAATTTGAACTGCCTCATTTGATTTCATTAAATAGTTCATTCTAGCAAAAGTGGATCAACTTGCAGAAATGCTGTTGTATGAATTCTGCTGCATCAGTCTTGGTATGATTGTAAAAATACACGTCATTTTCTGTTTGAGCTATCTAGAGTCTGGTGTATGTGATTAAGTATTCAGGGTAACACTGGTCTCTATCATACACTACAAACTCTCGAAAAAGGCCCCCTGTCTGTTGCTTCACTCCAACCACAGAATCAAACCGGTCATGTAAGGCATTTACACATTTATCACCTAGACAAGCACTACATGGTGGCTGCTTGTATTTCTTGTCTTGCTCAGTTACATACATGTGTCCTAGTAGGAGCCGCATTAAGAACATTTTCCCCTTCTGTCCTCGTCTCTCTTTATCATCTGTAACAAGACAGAATATCAGCAATTTTAAAAGAATCCGTATTATGTATAATTACCCTGAAATAATTTTTTTGAGCAGAGAAATATTTTGAATGCAGGCATATTATGAAAATTTTAAGCACACTGTATATGTCAACACAACAGATCGTATAAACCAAAAATGGTACATAATATACCCATCACAAGCTAATGTTTGGTGTTTTCATTAAGTAGTTTGTTTTCTATGACACTGAATAGCAAACACGACAAAAATGTCACAAGTTGTAGAACTGTACATGAGCCATCATATTTTCTTTAGCAGTCTAAGAATAACAGCTCCTAGCTTAAAAACTGTGACAGGAGGTAGATAGTTCGGTGTGTAAAACATCCCAAAAAGTTTTAACATCAAAAAAAAAATTTAAAAACTGTTGGGAATCAAAATTCTTGAAATACACACATATCTTCCATTTCTTTACATATACTGGTCCGATTTCAGCTAAAAAGAACTTCTAACGGCAAATTATTATTATTTGGTTCAACATAACTTTTTAACCTAATTTGAGTATGCTGAATCTGAAAAAATATGTTGAACTTCATGAAAATGGCGTTAAATAGGTCAAAATGGCGATTCAAAATGGCGGACAGTAATTTTTTTCAAATCGTTTTGAAACGCGCATGTAGAAAAAAAAATGTAAAAACTATGATTACAAAATACAATAGCATCGAGAAAAAGATAGAAATAAGCATGCGACCCTAAAAAAGCCATTGCACGAAAGAAAACCCGAATTTTCTCTGTTTTTCCTCAAAATTCAACGTATACTGTTCCTACATTGTTCTTTGCTTGTGACTTTGCACTTACAAAGGTCCATGCACAGCAAATTGTTACGCTTGCACCCACACCTCAATGTTTTACAACCTGTTGTGCAACTACATGCAATCAAGTCTAAACAAGATTCTGGAATTGGGTCTAAAGTCATCAGAATAGGCACTAGAATACCTTCATTCAACTTCCATCCCATCTCAGTTGGAGATGGTAATGTGGGGTTACTTATATTTGCTTGTCTCCATACCAGCGCTTGATAATGTGCACGTTTAATGTGCAGATGCAAGGCATCGCTAGTGGGGGGCATGTTTTCGGGGCTCTTGGATTTTCCGAATAAAATGTTCCTAACCGAGTCAGTTGACGACACTGTGCCCTGGTTATACAGCTTGCATACGAACTTTTCACAGTCGACTATTTTCTGTTCAGTTAAATTGCCCTCTCCAAAACCCCCAAGAAGCCCAACATTGTCTTTGTAAACCTTAAATCCAGTTTTTTTGGATATCCCAAAGAAAAAAGAAGTTGTGTCACATCCAGTCAGAGCATGGAATGCTAACAGATTCGTGCACATTTCTGGAGAGGTAAAGGTTTTCTCTACAACAGCATGAATAGGAATGTTCTTGGGCTTTGCAGATGTTCCAGCAACCATCCACAACTGTATATTTATTTCTGAAAAGAAAGATACAAGTAGCAGTAAAACATCAGTATCAGATGCTAGTACAACAACTGAACTGCAAGTGGATTCTTTCGCACAATGTATGGCATGAAGAACTATTCTAGTATCTGCCTCTTCATGTGACGCATGTAGGGCAGATATATCGAGGAATTCGTCATTGCATTTAACGCTATTCTCATCGAGAAACCCACCAGCAGTAACAACAGTTTTCTCTGTGGGTGCATGAAGAATTATCTGCTCAGATAAAAAGGCAGCTAGGTCTTTCTTGTTGTCATTCAAAGACAAAAAAGCTGAAAAGTTATTCGGGAGTGGCACATCCTTATTTTCAATAACCCTTCTAACTGGCTGCTGCCCTTTTGCCCTACGAGAACGAGTGCCCGATTTTATAGATTGTTCCCTGTAACGGTCGAACAGAACATCAACTCTTGAATACATGGCCCCTTTTCTCACCACAGTGGAAACAAACTCATCTGCAAAGTCTCCAAATGTTTTCATGCCATGTGTTTTCATGCTCTGAACTAAAGCCTGGCCATCTATGATCAAAGCTGGTGATTCGCCTACATTTTCGACTCGCGCCCTTACATCAACATCTTGAAGTATGTCTTCTAAAACAACAGATTTGTTTCCAGACTTTAGTGCACCGCTGGTATCCGCTATAGATATCGGCACAGGAAGGAGCTCGTGTTTCAAAATCTGCTCTAAATCAACCTCTCGTCCGGCCTTATATGCAATGACAAGTCTCTGCAGTATGTTCCGATCTGCCTTTAGAATTTTTTTCTTTTCCACAGCTTTTGGTACAACTTGTACCTTGTATAAGGAGTCAAATGTTAATGAGCAGCTTTTTTTCAGAACACTTCTCAAAGGAACTTGTAAACTACTTGTTTCTATGTTTGGTATCAGACGATCTTTTACGAAATTCTCTAATGATATCTGTCCCAAATTTGCTGCAGAAAGTAAGGACTCCTTGATCATATCTGTAGCTTTGTCTTTTGTAACTATATTGATCAGTTGATCTCTTTCGTACAAAAGGTCAAATACTCTAAACCTTTTCATTGCATCAACGAGCGAATCCTCATACACTGCATCAGTAACTTGTCGACTCTTTGATGCGTCCTTGTGTGTGAGAATGTCATCTGGATTCACATCGTACATCACCTTTGTAAGAAGACTTATATGAGATCTCAGATTGTAGGAAAGGGACCACCTACTGAGAGCAGATGGAGTTCTAGTAATTCCTACAATTCCACCACCTTTCTTACCCGTGGCGTTTAGCCATTCTTGACTTTGGTCTGGGTCAACTTGATTGAAAGTTCCAGCACTTCTCTTGACGACAAAATTTCCATCCTGAAACTCTGATAGTACTTCAATAGGCAATTGGTGGCAATCAGCAAGATACACACTACCCCACCTAGCATAATTTGTATGGTCATATCGGAAGAACCATGGGAGCATTGAACGGAAAGACTTCAAATATAAATCCCAAAGCCCATCTCTTTCTGACTTTGTAAACATTAAAAGGATAGAAACCATGTCCAAATATGACCACCAAAACAGGACATTTGGGTTGTCAATTTCCTGTCTGAAACTTGAAAAATACTCTTTGAAAACAGGATTTTGCAGTTGGTCAATGCTAGAAAGTATGTCTTGCTGTTCAGTCATGATGCCATTCAATGTTTGCGAATGATCAACATTTTTGGCAGTAAAATCTTCCAGATTGCTTGAGCAGTAATTTTATGGGCTCTCATGCCACGACTGTAGTGCTTTCCACCTAATACATTTTCAGCAGCCACAGGTCCTAATAACTCGCATTCCATCCACAGTTCATGCAAACCAGAACCTCTCATATGATCTCCTATACATTTCATGAAATTCATAGCTATATGTAAGCCACCCATTCTTGGAACAAGCCTGTCTCTATACTCAGGAACTGACCATTTTAAATCCATCAACTTAAAGTACAAAGCTTGATCAACTGTGATAACTGTATGACGTTGACCAAGATGCTCAGATATGTGCATGCATTTCTGGACAACTGTGTTAAGTGTATCCATTTCATGAGCAGGTGCTTGTACAATAGGCATGTAACCAACAAGTGTGAGATCCGGGTTTTTACTACTGACAGACTGATTATGTCCTGACCAACTAGCTGGGACTTTCTGCTTATGTCTGTGCAAATGAAACGCCAATTCATTAGCAAACTCTTGAGAGGACAATTGATTCTCTGAGTCAGAAGGTTGGAAGATATCTAACGTAACTGGTCTGGGATAGTGAGGTTGTGATTTTCCTTCTACTATTGGGGAAATGACAATACTGTCCATCTGAGGAGGTACCTTCAATGTCTCATTTGAAGATGGACTTATGTGCTGAAGGTTAATGTCATTTCCCGACCCTCGTTGCCAACATGCTATCTGCGTTGCATGGAATGTTTCCTTGCCATCCAGTGTTGAATCACTAATATCAATATTGTCAGCTGTAAAGTGTGTGAAAACGCTTGGCTTTAAATTCGAGGGAAGGAAATGTCCAGTCCTTTCGTCCATAGACTGAAGGCTTTCCTCTGCAAGCCCAGTGTCAACACGCAGAACATCTTTATAACTCAGGGTGTGACCAGCACTATTAAACAAGTTTAACAGCTGTTTTGACCTTGTCATTTGATGCAAGGTGCATGCAAGGCCAATATGCTTTGGAGTCCACTTTTTTCCATTACTTACCCCATACACAATATCCTGAGCTACGCTCACTATTTTCTTCTGTCTGCTGCAATCTGGATTGTCATTGCCATCAGTACAATCAAAGACCTCTTGTCCGCCATAAAGAAGATTCAGAAACATGAGGATACTATCTGGGACACAACTTACGGCATCAGCCTCACAAACATTCAAACCCATGTGACCAGGTCTATCTTGCAGGTCTGATCTTAATCTTAGTGCAACATGTACCAGTTCATGAAATGAGTTGTGTGGAGGTTTATAACATGGCATAGTGAGTAATTCGTCATCCATGGTATCTTGGTCATCATGAAACATATCTCCAAAATGAGATTTAGAAAGAATATGGGGCACTAAAAGAGTTTCGCGTTCAGATACTGCTCTATCGAGGGGACGAAGAAACTGGAAGATATTCTGCACCTTGGCTTGCAGATTTTCTTTAAACGTTGATCTACGAGTGATAAAAGACTGTGGCATTTCAGATCCTACCTCTTCTACCAACTTGGAGTACCTGTTCCATGTATCAGAGAGCTGTAAGATTTGGCACTTGCTGGCTGCGTACTCCAGTTCTCGAACAAGAAATATCATGGCCAGATCTTCACATTTTGACTCCTTTTCTGTTTTTTGTGTATCATACTTAAAAGCATTCATGCATTTTAGATGGTACTTACCCTCTGCAGCTATCAAATCGCTAACGTTTCCTAACTTAACACGAAGTATGTTGTCATACTTTGCATTTTTAAGAACCATGTCGCTAACAGAAAATGTTGTAATGTTGAATAGCTTCTGTTTAATTTGTTGTTGACAAAATATGCATAACTCCCAATCTATTGGTGTAGATGCATTTCGCAAAGTTCGGGATGCTGCTGCAGAAGGGTGTGAGCAAGATGACGTAGACGGTACATCATCCTCTGTATCGACGTTGATTGTATCAGATGTGTTTGTAAGCAAACATGCTTTTCTTTCCATTAACTGAATTGGTCTGGGGTGAGTAAATGCACTATAGCATTTCCTATGACATAGAACTCTATCATTCGGACTTAATTTTTCTATTCTGTCAATGGCATCATAGTTCCTGGCATCTTTAACTTTCTTACGACGAGATGCCCTCTCGGTCAACGTTTCGATAGACTTTTTGCTTTTTAATTCTAACGTGTCTGTCTTTTTTTCCTGACATATAACACACAAATCTGTATCTATTTGATAACTTCGCTTAAGTGATCGTTCAGTCATGATTTCTAATCAATGAGTGGTGAGATATGACAAGCCTATAACCTCGGCCATCAGTTTTATACCTTATGTCAGAATCATTTGTTAATTCGATCCTCGATTGTGTCGGTCGCGCTATTGTGAAAACCATTGAACACTGTGTTGAATTTCAAGTGCATTTATATCATAAAGTATGCAATACGTTAACTGAATAATTTGCACAATTAGAAGGAAATAAGCATTAAATATCATATCAAAATGCATATATATACTGTGCGTCAATATGCGGTTGCGAAAAAATGAGTTAATTGGGATCTAATCGTTTTTTTCACAATTTTAATTGTTTAACGAACATTGAACAATTTATTCTATTTTTCAGACACATATAAGTTTAGTACAAGCCTTTAAATTGCTTTAATTTGCAATAAACTTTTTTAAAATAAAGCCATATAGATAATTTTGCAAATTTCAACACCGCCATTTTGAATCGCCATTTTGACCTATTTAACGCCATTTTCATGAAGTTCAACATATTTTTTCGGATTCAGCATACGCAAATTAGGTTAAAAAGTTATGTTGGACCAAATAATAATAATTTGCCGTTAGAACCCATTTCTAGCCTCTTTTTTCAAAATCTGGACCAGACTAACAAAGTCCTTAGCTTAAAAACTATGAAGAAAAGGAGAAATAACACTCCTATGAATGGAAGATAGGTACCTGATGATAATATTTTGAAATTGAAAACTTTCAAATTTACTTTATTTAATCAAAAAACAGTTTTAATAGAAAGTAAGCTGGAAAAAATTCAAACCCCTGCTAGAATTGACTTACAACTACAGGTCCCCAGTCATTGCGTTAATAAACCAAATGAGCTACCCAATTAGGTGATTAGATTTGAAAGGAATATAAAGTGTATTTATATTTTCACTCAGATTTTAAAAGGAAGTCAGCTATTATGATGATGTGTTATTCCCCCATAATTGGATAAACCATTTATCCACTATGTAATGTTTCCTCAAAACGGACAAAGTAAAGTAACGTGTTATTTTCCCCAAAATTGAACACAATCAAAATCCTTGCCACATGCACATCTTCAAAATCTATACAAACACTCTTTAACATTAAATAAGAAAGTCCTTACTTAAAAACTGTGGGAGGAGTTAGATGGACAACTCATGGACCTTCTATGTAACATTAAATAGCAACAATTCTCATAAGAGGTTGAAATGGATTAAACGTGAACCTCAACAGCAAGTTTCCACTTGATTTGTGACAAAGAACAGGAAGCTCTGGAGAGATAACATACAGACATGAATGTACCATCATACAAAATAATTATTATGATGGCTGATTGATATGTTGTGAGCCTTGTATTGAAGGAGGTTAGCATTGATGTCCTTTTACAGCCCTACTATTTCCTGACTACTTGAGGCTGTGGACCTGAAGACTATTTCATTTGGTCAGTTTATATCGACGAGGTAGCACTCTAAAGTAAACAAGGCAAGTGACTTTTGCTGAATGGACAAAATTGGTGAAAGAGCAGTGATCCAATATTTGCATAAGAAAGGTTTAGCAGCTAATGATATCCATACTGATATGGTAGAAACACTAGGGAAAGACATCCCCTTCATATGCTAAAGTAAAAAGGTGGGTGGCAGAATTTAAACACAGCAGGCAGAGCCTTGAGGATGACTCCTGCCCTGGAAGGCCTGTCACTGTTGCAACCCAAGAAATGGTCAATAAAGTCCATGATATTGTTATGACTGACAGATGAGTTACAGAAAGATATATAGCCAGTACAGTTAGCATTACACAGGAAAGAGTACATTTCATTCTAACAGAGGATTTGCAATGAGAAAGCTTTCAGCCCGTTGGGTACCAAGACTTTTGACAGTTGATCAGAAGCACACCAGTCGCACTATGTTACATGCTAATCTAAACCTTTTAGAGATAGATCCTGCTAACTTTCTTCCGAGATTTGTTACTGTGGATGAAATGTGGGTCCATCATTTCACCTTAGAGGCCAAATATCAGTCTAAACAATGGAGGCACCCTGGTTCACTGTCGTTAAAGAAAGCAAAGACTGTTCCATCAGCTGGAAAGGTTATGGCCTCAGTTTTCTGGGATGCTGATGGTAGATCATCTCTAAAAGGGACAAACAATCAATGACACATACTATGCATCACTTCCAAGGGAGTTACAGGAAAATATTAAACTCAAGTACTGCAGAAAACTTAGAAAAGGTGTGTAGTTCCACTAGAACAATGCCCCTGTTTACAGGTTTGTCATTGACATGGCTGCCATTAATGATTGTGGCTTTAAATTGATTGAGCATTCACCTTGTTCGCCTGATCTCGCTCCATTAGACTTTGATCTATTTCCAAAACTGAAAATGGCCATTTCCAGTCAGTTGGTGATGTTATACATACAGTGGAAGACTATCTGAATAGTCAAGAAAAGGACTTCTTTAAAAGTGGCACTGAGGCCCTTAAACATTGCTGGCAAAAGTGTATAGATACTGAAAGGGATTACATTAAAAATAATGCAATATGTCTGCCAAAATTGAAACCCCTACATCCGAGGCTCACAACAAATTAATTAGCCCTTGTATATGATTGAATAATTCTGATCTTTCTGATTGGCTGAGATCCTTCAAACTAGCAAAACATAGACTGTTATATCCACCTCCAAGTGCCTTCATCTTGAATATAACATCTGAGCTTTCTGACATTGATAACAACATTGGCAATAGAAACTATTTGATTTTATCCCAGATGAAACAAATAGGTTGAAAGTTAAGTTCATTCTTGACTAATTCAACTCTCATGCAGCTTTGGTCAGCCTTATTAGCATAATGTATGCATTGCATATGCCTAACTCTACAGAAAGGTCAGAAAGAAGGCAATGGCTTTGGTAAATTTTGATGTATGATACAGATTCCACTGCACATTAAAATTTGCAGTGAAGTGTTTCCATTGGTATTTCAAACTGCAATGCTCATTTTCAGTACAAGTAGAAAACTCATTAAATCATCTCTGGATATGAATTGTGTACACTTCCGACAGATTGACAGCAGAAAAACTAGACATTTGTAGTAACTGTTATGTTAAGAAATAAATTTCATTTTTGAAAATACATGATGGTATGAACTGCAATTCTCCACACTGACATACTTCATAAAAGTTTGATTGTTCAATATTCTAATCAGGAAAACATCAGTTAGTAATCCGTATTTGATTTACATTATAAAACAATGTTTACGAGAGGAATAATACATAATCTTCTAAAGAAAATTACAGAAATACATTTGAGTATATAAAAATGCCAGTGAACACCCACCTGCATACTGGTCTGCCTTTGTTGAGCTCTCAGCACAATAAATTCCACGACCAAACATGCCATTATCACTTCCATGTTTTGGATCCATTCCTTTGGACACAATGTTTGCAACAAAGTCTTTCTTAGTACCGTGAAAAAGATAAACTTCATTCAGTTCTGATATAATATCTTTAGTGAGTCTTTCATCTATTTCCTTTTCTGTGAAGATTGCACCTTTTCCAAGTACATTTTGTATGTTAGGTTTTTTGGGAATTTTCTGCAGTTTAGTTGGAAAGTCTTCCTTTTTCTCTATGCATTTTCTCAACATTTTCATGCGTTTCTCATTATAATCCTTATACACGTCCAAGTTTTCTATAATTTCAATTTTCTTAACATGAATCTTTTTATGGACAAGATTTCTGGCATCTGCTCCTTTTCCAACCAATTCTGGGTTAAATGTCCTTTCTACCAGTTTGCGAATGACGTGAAAAGTTTTTGGATCCACCTCATAAAGCTTTTCTGTGCTTGTGAAAAGGCCTTTGAATGCATCAAAGAAACTTTTCCCATCCTTGAAATGTTTCCAGTAAGATGGGACTGGTGGTTCCTCCAACATATATTTCCAGTAGGCATTTGTTCCACGCCGATGCTTGTTTTCTTTTCGCCTGGTTTGGTGTTCTGGAAATCTGGTACACAGGCGCTCCATTTCTGCTGCTGCCTTGCTCACATTCTTTGCTGATCCCTTCAGGGATATTCGATTTTTGTCTATAGTATAAAGCAACAATTATAATAGCATTGTTCTTCACCAATTACCTATGGTAATATTTCATTGTAATTGCCCATATTTGTTTTGAAAAATTAAATTTATTTTCCACTGAAATTAGCATGCCCTATTGTGGCAAGGTTTACGTTGACATATGACCTTGACCTAACAAAGGTTCCACCTTTGACTTACTAAATACAAATTTTTATATATCTTCAGGGTTTGACATTTACTCTTTTGAGCAATAGACCAGTCGGGCTACCTCCTATGATTTTTACTAGACTTGACTTTATATCCACTAGCCCTGACCAAACCCTACATAAAAAATTAAGAGGTTAATGGTTTTTCCATTTAATAATCTAATCAAATACTAACACAACCAACAAACAACACTTTTTCCGCTAAGTTTGAACTAAAACATTCATTTATTTTCTGTCAACCCATGGAAATTCTTCAGTCCATTTAGAATAAAACAACCCCAACTGTTTTTCTTTTTCATAAACCTGCTTTGTTCTTCCCTACCATTTTTTAAAAAATTTTCTTTGGGGTATCTTTTTGTGAGAATGAGAAGCCATATTTGAAGAGACATTCCTGCACATATATGTCAACACTGAAAAATGGCTGCATGTTTACGACACAATTTGACAAAACCTTTCTCACATTTAATTCAACTATAACTGTTTTCAAATTAATATGAGTTCAATTTATATCTAAAACAAACTTTACACACAATCACATGTTCAATTAACAATGATCATATGTCACAAAACATCACTTCCATCCTTGACTTAATCTATTATAACTAAAAAGGGGATTTTGTCATTATGTGGTTTAAGATTGTTCAAAAACATTCAAAAGTGTTGTTAATTTTTTACAACATTTTTAATTCAGAAAAAAATTATGTTACAGTGTCAAATAAAGTCTCTTGTTTATTTTTTCAAGACAACCACTCGGACTTGTAATTTTCAACATTTTACCCAACCAGACCTATTATCTAGTAGACTCAGTCAGATGGACGTGCCTTTGTGTCAAACTTTGATCTTGTATAGTTTATTATCAAAGGCCCTATTATAGCCCAATACTGGTATTGAACCTTCATGGTAAGTTATTCATGTATTTTATTCCCAAATGTCCAATTTAAGAACACTGCTAGCAAAAAAAATCTTTTTATCATATTTGACACTTATGTTTGTCTGCACTAAAAAACCAAGTCCACCAACGGATTCTTTGGATGTAAATCTGACTAATTTCAAACTACAAGACGTCTGTCAGCCCATACAATCATCTGAGTAACATGCAACAGCTCTTCAATGGACAGCTCATTTACACATCATGTTCATTATTTTGAAAATATGAAATTAAATTGTAGTTTCCAGATTCTGTTTTTTCATTGTCTAAGAGAAACATGCCAAGACCTATTACTTGTCTGGATCTGTGTCATCATCTAATTTATTAACATTTCCTATTGTTCAGCATTATCTTCAGATGTAGACATCTGACAAAAGCACACAAAGTATATCTCTTCAGATGAATACATTCAGATAACAGTTCACTAAGTCTATCTCTTCAGATTTAGACATCTCAGATAAAAGCACATAAAGTATATCCACTCTAGATTCCACATCTCATAAAAAGCTGAATATGCCAAAGAAACATTTTAATAGAATTTATTGCAAAAAATTGGCCAAGTTCAACATGCTTAAAAATATCACAGTAAAAATTTGGCAACTTTCACCATAACAGGAGGTGCACATCTTTAATATGTATATAAACACTGTGTAGAGTTTGAATGTTCCGTCAATAGTGTAAATTGCAAAAAGGCCAAGTCAAACATGGTAAAAATCACAGCAAAAATTTGTCAAATTTGCTCATAATAGGAGGTGCAAATCTTCAATATGTATACAAAATATGTGCAAAGTTTGAATAATATTGGTGTGATATATTTCAAGTTACAGATTACACAAAGTATGCACCAGGCTAAGACAAACATGGTAAAAATTGCAATAAAAATATGTCAAATTTGCTCATGATAAGAGATGCACATCTTCAATATGTATACAAACACTGTGCAAAGTTTGAATAATATTGGTTGAATACTTTTTGAGTTACAGTTTACACAAAGCATGCACCCATAAGCAAGATGGATGGACAGACTGGGGTGGCTACTAGACCTGCTGTCACCTTCAATGACGCACGTGAAAAAGTGCCTGATAAAATTCATGTATTGCATTTTACTACACAACTAGGCCAGGGTCACAGATTCTTTACATTCTTTATAACCATACACATATAACATTTTGTCACAATGCATCAAAGTGACGAGGATGATTTTACAAGATAACAAGAGGCCCATAGGCCACATCACTCACCTGAGTCACCTTGAACCTGCTGTTGTTTTGCTGTTGTGATTTTTAAAAGATTTTTTTCCCTATCTTTATTCCCATGAATACTTTTGACCCCATACTCTGACCCAACCTATGACCAAAATGTTACAACATAACTGAACCTAAATTCACACAACATGGAGATGCCTCAACACCAATATGACAAACATATGACTTTGCTGTTCTGGAGAAGGCTAAGGATCATGGTACAAAATGAAAGGTCTTGCCATAAGATACACACACACACATACACACTCACACAAAGCATGAAAGCTCTACCTTAAATCATTCAGGAGATATTGAATAGGCTTTTTAAATAGCAGGTCAAACTCCAAGCTCAAGATCACAAGATTAGAAACTTGAAAAGAAATTATCACATAAATGTATATACAAAATATTAGACTCCTATCACTCACTATTTTAAAGTTATGAGTGAGGTCCTGTTTTCCCGAGAAGAAGATTCTAAAATATTTTTTCTATATATTTGCATATTAAACTTTGATCCCATATTGTGTCCCTATCCTACCCTTGTGGACCATGACTGTAACAAATTTGAACCTTCTCTGTTAGGATCCTATCAAGTTACAAATTCAATCTTTCTGGTCCAATGATTCTTGAGAAGGTTTTTAAAGATTTCCCCAAGAAATTCACATGTAAAACTTTGATCCCCTATTGTGACCCCACCCTTCACCCAGGGGCCATTATTTGAAAAAAAAATCTACAGGTAAGAGTCCAGTAGTCCACACTGCAGTGTTTAGTGAAATAAGTCCACATTAATCTACCTGTAATTCTCAAATATTGACATTTGAATCATCACAGCCCTGTCACAATATTTTTCTCAGAGTTACATTTAAGCATCTACTCTGTTACAAGACATCACCAAGCCAATGTAAAAAATAATCTCAGGTTTTACTCTCATGAAAAATGAAGACTTCTTTTTACAAAAAAACTTTAAATTTTGTGGTAATTCTCAGTATGGGTATCGTCTGTTGAAAATAGGACTGCTCACAGCTGTGTAATTTAATAAAAATATGAAATTCCTCTCAGAATATAATATTACATAATACCTAGATTAATTTTCCCTGCATTTTGACCTATGGACAGATATGAAAAAGTTTTCATTTGGTGCAAAAAATGTAAAATAATACATAATTGAGTATCATTAAGAAATATCACTTTTACAAAGTTCCTAGTTCTGGATTGGTTGAAAACTCAGATACAAACTAACTTTTAATTTAGGCCTAATGAGAAGAATTCTATTATACTAAACAACTTAAACTGTTACCTTTTTCAATAGAAACAAAGACACCATACTTCTGACCAATTTCATACATCTTTCTTGCATTCTGGCTTGGAAGCTCTTGTACTCTTTCAATGGTATGTTCACGCAAAAACTTTTCCTTTATTAGTCCAGAGAGTTCACTTCGTATGGATTCCCCTCGTTCTTTAGATATGGCAAAAATGTTAAGTTCGATCACAGGTACCATGTTGGACTTTTCAGAAACAGCATTCCATTTAGGGCTATTCCTATGTTCCCACTTTGAATTGGAAAAGTCTGGCACCGAGTGTCTGTTGTAAAGTTCCTGGAATGACATATGGGAATTCCCTTCGAAAGAGGGAACAGAATGTTCTCTTCTCATAGCCACCTGTCTGCTTTGATCTTAAATAAAGAAAATGCTCATGTGACAAAGGAAATGTATACCAAAGAAAGATTTCAGTGCTACAAACAGTAAGTAGCGATCAGATGGCCATAGAACTCAGTTGGTAGAGCACTTGACCAGAGATTCAGGTGGCCTAGGTTCGAATCCTGGTCTGGCTTGTTGCATTTCTCCCTTCCTACTACATTTGATGCTGTTGGCCAGCCCCTGCACCTGCAGGGGAAAATCCTGCCAACAGCAAAACAATCTTGGTTGTATGTCTTCAAATGCAAAGACATTTTTAGGAGGGAGGAATGTAGCGGTCAGATGGGTTCGATCACCTGTGGTCAGATAGCTCTTTGGTATAGCACCTGACCAGAGATTCAGGGGGCCCGGGTTCGAATCCTGGTCTGCTTTGTTACAATTTCTCCTTTCCTGTTACAAGTGTAAGCTTTTTAAAATTGATCTTTATTTTATTTATAAAATTAAAATGATCTCCATTATAAGGACAAAATAAAACCCATCAGTTACATACCTGCTACCTGTTTAAACACCAAATAGTTTTCTCTGTCAAATACCGCAAATGTTATCTGCAGAGGAAGAAAATCCACTAAAATATAACATATCAGTACAAAGTTTAAAACACTATTTAAGATCAATCAATATTAATTACTTTGGTATTGTACAATATATTCCATATCCCCAATTCAAGGTCTGTGCATGTACAGCTCTACAATATTTCATCTTCCCAATATAGGACATGCAAAGATGTTTACTAGCAAAGCTTGTCCATTTTATCTTAAGGATTTTCAAGGGAAAACCAGACCTGTCCTAAGTTTAATTTGTTTGACCATTGAACTTTTGATCCCAAAATTGATAGGGCCAAAAATAAAAATAGCTGCGTTTCCTTTAACGTTACAGAAAAAAATTACGTTAGGTAAGTAGCAAATTTTTTTGTTTACTTTTATTTTTCAGTGAAAACATTGTAAATTATTCCATCAAGAAATTTACCTTACACCTATTAATCCATTATTATTATCACTATAAATGTTGACTTGTATTGAATTTTCTACTTTCAAAACTAAAGTTTTGCTTTTAGTTGGATTGCAAGTCAAGTTGACTGCCACTTATGATATATCAAATAATAGAAAGACATATTGAGTATGACTATGTTGCTCTTACATGATTTTAAAAACAAATGGGAAAGTCTGATTTAATAAAGCCTAAAAGTTACATGTATATCTCACCTGTTACCTATTTCATAACTCCAAAGCACAATAACCATTTGGATCATCATATTTCACCTGTTGTTGTTCCCAAAATTGATAGGGCCAAATTATTGAAGAATATATTTCCATATCCCCTATTATTATTTACTTATAATCATTGATTATGTCCAAATGTTTTATGAGAAACAATCTATATTTTTCAATGAAATATACAGCATATCAAAACACCAAAGTTGACTCTTTTATGATACTACTGCTATACATTGTACATTTACCAGATATTTTGTTTCTAAAATTTTAATGTGTTGTTATAGCAATACTTAGTCTGTTTGTATATGTTTGATAGGAAAATAATGCCATGGTTTTGACAAAGAAAAGGCCCATGGGCTTTAATGGTCATCTGAGTATCATAGCCCATACAGGGAGTTTCATATTTCCATACTGTAGATGTATTTAATTTCATGTCAAATTAAATTTTGTTATTTTCTTTTCTTGGAAAAAACAACAAAATTAAATCCAATATGAAATTTTAATTTGAAAAAAATATTGACTTTAATGTCAGAAATATCTATGTCGCCGTTATTTTTCGCCCATGTATAGATATTTTGTCAGTACTGTAACTGTCACCATTGTATTCTTTATGGATGTACCTGCACTTTGTTGTCTTAATATATAGTTAATCAGCTCAAAAATTAGTACAAAAACTACAAAGGTGAAATAAAAAATTCAATGTAATTGAGAATAATTACTATCAAAACAGTACAGTTCATTTAGGTGTTAATAGGAACCGCTCATGCAGACAGATCATTTAATATGCTGCAGAGACCGAACCCATCTGTGTCACATTTCAAAATTCCATTACTAAGACACCTGTAGATCTACCAGCACTATATCAGTATCCACACCTTCAAGTGATCTGAAACCTGAGCCGCATACCACACCATGAATGTGTTTTATTGCAATTGATTTCAATTTACTGTTAACAGTACAGTCACGTGGATGATGTTCTTCCCACAATTGCTTGTCCCACAATTGCTCAATTGAATTCAAGTCTGGGGACATAGCGGGCCTATAAAGAATGGCATTTGTTTGAAAAAAGTTTTGTGTCAATCTTGCCATATGTGTGTGCACATTGTCCTGTTGGAAAATTAACCCATTTCCTTGCCTATGCTGCTGCATTAATGGTGCTAAAACAGGCTGCAGAATTTCGTCCACATACCTCCTAGCAGTGAGGGTTCCAATTAAAACGACCAGTTGTGACCGAAAATTGAGGTTAATTGCACCCCAGACCATGACGCCTCCCCCTCCAAACCTATCGTGCTCGAGGACACCATTGTCTGCAAAACGTTTATGTAAACAACGGTAATCTCGTCATCTGCTGTCTGCGTTGCTAATGTTAAATCTGGACTCATCTGAGAACACAACATGTGACCAATTTTGATGCTGAGTCAGATGCTGCCTTGCTCATTGCAATCTGTACCATCGGTGATGCGGTTTAAGCTGTAGCCTCTCATAAAATCTTCTGTAGCAGATCCTATGGCACTTCAAAATTCTGGAAACGGTCCTAGGATGAATAGGCCTTCCATGACATCCAGTGATTTCTCTCACTGTGGTTGCAGCAGCCGTAAACCTTTTGCACTGATGACATTGCCGTATGAACGCTTGTTGCCATGGCGTTGCCACAAACGGTTGACCAGGTCTTGGGCGATCATTTAGGGATCCTGCCTGATGGAATCGTGACAACAACCACCTAACTGTACAAGGATGGACATTATGCTTTCACCAACAAAGTTGTTTTATTGTGAAAAACTCCTCAATTTCCTTTCCACATGTTTGAAAAAAAGCCCTGAAAATTTCACGCGATGCTACTCACAACATGCAAATTGATTTAAAAATCAATACAATGTATGTTGGGTAAATTTTGCAATCAAAGTTTTATATGTAATGTTTTCAATGAATAAATAAAAAAATGTGTGTTGCATTTTTAAAGTTTGTCAGTATACATACAATTACAGACGAAGGAAAAATGGAAGTTTGAAGCATATAAATCATTTTAACATTCCGTAATTATTATTTTCATTTTCATTATGTGGCCATATTGGCTCTGCACAAGAGCCTGACCTCTGACCCAGGAGTCATGAATTTCACAATTTTAGTAGAAAGCTTCATGGACATTACAATTATGCATACAAATTTAGTTTTTCTCAAATATATATAGGAGTAGAGAAGAGGATTTTGTAAGATTTAATACATTTTTCACTATATAACCATATTGATCCCACTCTAGGGCCTGAACCCGACCCAGGAGTCATGAATTTCACAATTTAGGTAGAAAGCTTCATGGACATTACAATTATGCATACAAATTTAGTTTTTCTCAAATATATATAGGAGTAGAGAAGAGGATTTTGTAAGATTTAATACATTTTTCACTATATAACCATATTGATCCCACTCTAGGGCCTGAACCCGACCCAGGAGTCATGAATTTCACAATTTAGGTAGAGAGCTTCATGGACATCATAATCATGCATTTAGTTTTTCTCAAATATATGTGGAAGTAGAGAAGACAAATTTCTAAGATTAAAAACATTTTCATTATAATGCCATATTGGTCCACCCTTATGTATGAACTTCTGACCAAGAAGTTACAAATTTCACCATTTTTGTAGAGAGATTTTCATGGACATCATAATCATGTATTTAGTTTTACTCAAGTATATATGAGAATAGAGAAGATTTTCTAAGATTTGATTTGTGTTTTCATTATATGGCCATATTGGCCCTGCCCTAGGGCCTGAACCCCTGACCCAAGAGCCACAAATTTCACAATTTAGGTAGAAAGCTTCATAGACATCATTATCATGCATTTAGTTTTTTCTCAAATATATATGGGAGTAGATAAGATTTTATAAGATCCAATGCATTTTCACTATATGACCATATTGGCCACATCCCAGGACCTGAACCCCTGATCCAGGGGCCATGAATTTCAAACTTTTGATAGAGGGCTTAATGGACATCATGACCATGCATTTAGTTTTTCTCCCACATGTGTGGAAATAGAGAAGAAGACTTTTGCCTTTTTTAGCATCTTTGGCCCTGCCCATGAGGCCCTAGGGGTGATAATGTCATAATTTTCACAGTTTATATTCCTCTTATCTTAGAGATGCTTTACATCAATAATGGTAACAATTGGCCTTTTAGTTTTAAAGAAGTTAAAAATGTAAAATTATTAACGGAAAACGCACGACAAAGGACGAAGACCAATGGCAACAGATCACCTGAGTAACTCAGGTGACCTAAAAAAATCATCACTGAGATGTGAACACCTATTTATTGATACATTTCTGTATCTACTAATAACATTTAAATGGTGCAAGTATAGGAAGACAGGTTGGGCAGATCCCACGTACCTTAATGGGGTCCAGCTCTCAATTCCAGCTAAATTTATTTACTGCACATAACAAAATTCATTTTAAAAAAGACTGCATATCTTTTTTTCCATATATGACCTCCCACCACCCATCAAAAACTCGGGTGTGCTCACTGCTTTATTTGTGGTCTGTTTCATCGTGAACTTCAGCAGAAATCATGGATGTGCATAAATATTTGACAGACTTGATATTCATGTACACTACATTGTCAACATCATGACCTCCACCTATCTAAACAAAAAGACACTTAGCAAAGTCTCTTGCCCATCTGTCAAATCACCTATGTGTGATCAGAGGCACATATATAGACACTAAGCCAAACATATGCGTGCTGTTTTGAGTTACAAACATTGTCAATGTTGATCACATGCTTGACACATTACAACACAATTTGTATCTTTGTTGAAGTATTTTAATATCTTCATCTCAATGTTTAACTAAAGAGCAAAATAAGAACTGGGAACATATTTTTTCAGGAAAAATTAGGAATTTTTTCTTCCAAAAATTGGAATTTTTTTTGGGTCAGGGTTATGTTTTAGGGTTGGTTGGGTTAGCAGAAACACAACAAATTTTACTTTTTCCTAAGGGTCATCCTGATATCAAAATAAATTTGAAGTATGGTGACTCTAGGTATAAAAAATCACTTGAAGCATTGAAACCAATCCCTTTATGGATGGAGGACAACCCTATTCTTGTGAATGTATAACAACTACATTATAGCTGTGTTTCTAATTGTGCAGTACTACATTAAGACCTGTTACAAATATCATATTATCTTTTCCTAGAATATAGCAAAAAAATTAATATTGCCAGTTATATTTACAGTATTTATTGGAAGTACAAGAGTACCAAAAGATCTTATTATTTAATTTACAGGACCAATTTACAGCCTTTTACAACCTTGATACATTCGATAGTTATCTTAATTGACATGGTTAGGTTTGATACATATACTAAAACAAGCAGAAAGAACATGGATAAAATGACCACTGTTCAGTCTCATTGTAACCAATTCCTCCATTTTTAAATCTATGTTAATAGAATTTATGAAAGTTTTCATGACTTTTTTGTTTTTTTATTAAATTGTGACTCATAGACAGAATCCAGACATAGTGATCCCTTTTCATCATACTCTGTGACACAATAAATACTTATATATTTCTATTGATCAATGTCTATTTAATATTTCATACCTTCCATTTTCTTTCATGCTTTGAATGTGAGATACTTTCTGATATGAGGAGATCAGCTACTTCCCGAACAGGGTATCGTAACAACCGTCCCACTCCTAAAGCAGGGAAGCTTATTTCATAGAGATCTCGTCTTTTACACTGTGCAAAACATTCTTTCACTCTCTGTTGCAATTCCTGAAATCAAAATTACATTAAAAATATTTTGTGTGTTGTTTTATTCCTATCAAGTTGACACTGGTGTCTTAGGTCATAAAACTTTAACTAGATCCAAGTATCACAAAGGAACATGTAGCAAAAACAAAAAACAAAAAAAAACCCCACAAAACTTTGATCAAAAGTTAGCACAGCTGAGTTTTATGGCCAGTTTCAAATGTGATGCCAAATTCTGTTTTACAAGCAGATGCTGTGACTGTTTAATTGGTCAATTATTTTATGCCAGTGGTATGATGTTTATCTGTCAAGTAATATTTGCTGTGCAGTGGTTTGGTTGATTGATTGTTGTTTTTCACCACACTCAACAATTTTTCAGTTATCTGGTGGTGTCCAGTTTTTTTTGTAGGTGGAGGAGAGAACCCAGATACAATGTACCCTGGAAGAGACCACCGACCTTCCGAAAGTAAACTGGCAAACTTTCTCACATATATCGGCGTGAGCGAGAATCGAACCCGTGCCGACTAGAGGTGAGAGGCCTTGTGATTTTAAGCGCAATGCTCTAACCACTTGACCACGGAGGCCCCCTTTTGGACAATGGACATTAGCCTGGATAGCTCAGTGGTTAGAGCATCTGACTAGTAATGCAGGGGCCTGTGTTCAATTCCAAGTCCAGCCATAATATTTCTCCTTTCCTATTACATTTTATGTCATTGACCACATATTGACTTGCAGGTGAGGGTTCAGCCAAAAGAATCTGGGTTGTGCGTCTTTGAGGATCCAAGTCAAGTGAACTGCTAATTTTGGCAGTTTTTGAGCAGTTTACAAATTTATTGGCAGTTTTTTAGCAGTTTCAAATTAAGCAGTGTATAAATCTGCCTACTCTTTTCACACGAAATGCTTATTTTAACTGTTAGTTTATCTAAGCAGTCAACGCAGGTGCACATTCTCATTACTTAGCGGTTGTATTAACAAGCAGTTCTCTTTGAAAGTGATAATAACATATATATGTAAAGCAGATATAATATAATATATTAATATTTGACAATAAATAAATATTTCCATGGACACACTGATCATTTATATTTTCAAATTTTGTTACCAATAATATAACATTATAGATAATTGTCTATATGAGAGAAAATAAATTATTAAAGAATTATTAAAAATATTTAACCATAAGTGCATGTTTCATTTTACTTTTATTTTCATGATAAATAGCTATTTCCTATTTCCAAGTGCATATTATATATTTTATAAGATAGAATTTACCTTTAAGATAAACATTTTCAATGAGGAATTTCGCACAGGCACTTGGGGCATGGATCATGATCATTCAACCACCCCACCACCCCCAACCTTATCACTCAATTTTTATTTTTTTCTGATCTGAAATAAAAATACTAATTTTTTTTCTACATATATTTTGTAAACATGCATTGAAGATCACCCAACTACTTTATTTTTTGTCTCTGTCACGTATTAGTAAAAGTTACATCATCAGTACAGTGAATGTAAGAATATGTGACAGAGGTGAAAAATAATATATTTGCGTTTGAATTTACTATTAAAGGGTCTATGCAATGCAATCACATTTTTGGGTAAAATAAACATTTATCCAAATTAAAACTTTGTTGATGATTTGACAAATATATAAATTGAATAAACGGAGATATCGGGAAAAAACTCCAATATCACATCTGAGTGTATGTCATGTTCAGGCGCCAAATCGCAGTGACATCACATGGAGTAACGGGTACCGCACCATATTGAATGAGGAGAAGTAGATCAGTAGTTGAATTTCACCTTATTTTATATTGTTTGTTTGTAGTTTTAGGGCATTTATGTTACAGTTATTAGATTTAGTTATCATGAACAGTTTCGTGATCAGCATTGTAAATACTGTAATACTGATACTTCGTTTGGACGTGGCTGAGGAGTCGGCTTGCAAAGCTTCACCGGTAAGTTCAACATTACAATATTACTCAGATTTATTTATTTCCTAGTACCAAGATGTTTTCATTTACTAAATTATTCCAAGTAGCACTGTTCTCATATTAAGATTTTGTAAATCATAAAGTATTTTCAGTTCGGTGTTGGCTGGGGCTGGACATTTCAATGAGACCTCTACAAAACCCCAAACAGTCACTAAACATAGAGATTTCCAGTATAAGATAGCATTCTCATAGTTAAAGAGGGGAGTTTACACCATCGATTGGTTGATTAGATATTGTTTAACATCCCGCTCAAGAATCTTTCACTCATATGGAGACGTCACCATTGCCGGTGAAGGGCTGCAAATTTAGGCCTTTGCTTGGTGTTTATGGCCTTTGAGCAGGGAGAGATCTTTTACATGCCACACCTGCTTTTTTTTGCGGTCTCATCCGAAGGACTGCCCCATTTAGTCGCCTCTTACGACAAGCAAGGGGTACTGAGGATCTATTCAACAACCCGGATCCCCATGGGTTCACTATCAAAGAATGAAGGCTCTAAGTACCAAATACACATTGTTTACTTACCAATAGACTTAGTACTTAGAGCCTTCACACTATCAAAGAATGAAGGCTTTAAGTACTAAGGCTATTGGTAAGTAAACAAAGTGTATTTGGTTTGTATTTTGCTGGGTTTTTTTTTTCATTATTTTTAAAAAAATTTTTTTTTAGTGGGGGAGGGGGATGTACATAGTAAAAATACCGTACAATATCTTATGTACATAATTTGAAGAATCAAAAGTTAAGAACAAAATCATGTACTATATCATATTATTTCAACTGAATGCATATTAAAAATATGTGACAAATTTACATATGAACATAATTCTTTTCAATACTTTTTTTTCAAGCCATATAGACATCGATCCTGACGAAGGCAGTCACCATTCTGACTGTACCTCTACCTACTCCAGCATGTTTGAGGTTCATCACAAGATACTTTTGACTTGGCACCACTTAACAAGGAGGTATATAAGGAATGCTAACCAGGGCTTTAACTTGTTGGAGTACAGATATAATCAGATGCATGCAGTCATTGTGACATTGTGAATACATTTTCTATGACAAATAATTTCCACAATATCGATTGGACAATTTGTGCCTAAGTCAACCTGAAGAATCAGCTACATGTATTTCTGTGTACAAGTGCTCTGAAGTATAAAACTTTGCAGTGTATCGTGACAATTATGGATGTAGATGACAGTGGAGTTGATGCAGAGGAAACTGTAATATTTGTAACCAAATATCTAGCAACTAGCAAGTGAAAGATTCAAAGGATTTACTATGATCATATATGTGAATTCTTCATGTGTGCACTCAAGATTTATCATTTTTCACAGTGTAATTGATCTGTTTCAATATCATCTTTGTTAGGAGTTTGTTAATTATCTACGATGAAATATTAGGAATTTGGTATCTCCAGTCCACAATATTCTAGTGATTTGTTAGTGGTTTGTTACCTATAGTTTGTTAACTAAGGATTGATAGTAGTTTTTTTTATATAGTTGTTAGTAGTTTGTTTCAAATAAATTGCTTGAAGTTGTACAATCATTTATCTCAAGAAATTAATTCTCAATATGTTGCTGTTTTGGTAATTGTGAATGTTATTTGTAAGCAGTTTGATAAGCAGTTTAGTAATAACTGTGGTGCACTTTGACAAAAATAAGCAGTTTTCTAGCAGTTCGGTATTCCATATATGGCACAGTGAATAAAAATAAGCAGTTTGGTATTCCATACATGGCACACTGAATAGGGTCAAAGGTTAAAGGTTAAGCAGTTCAAATGAATATTCATGGATGAAAGTTTTGTAAAAGTATTTAATTAAAATTTTTTTGTCAAAATAACTGCCTGAAAACTGCTAAGGAACTTTGAAGGCTAAGAAACTGCCAAGAAACTGGTAGATGAATGCTCTTATGCAAATGAGACATGCATACTAATGAGACTTGTTGATGGTTAAGGAACTGCTTATTTTAAGTGAACTGTGAGGGTTAAGAAACTGCTTGGGGAAGGCCTTCCACTTTGACTTGGGGTGCAAAAACAATCAATTTAAGAAGGGAGGAATGTAGTAGTTTGGGCTATATGAACCAAAGATATTGGCCTGGGAAAATCAGAGGTTAGAGCATCCGATTAGTAATGCAGGGGTCCTGGGCTCCATTCCTGGTCCTCCATAAATTTCTCCTTTCCTTATATAGTAGTAATGTTTTAACTGCTGTGATGTTTTGGATGTTATGTCATCAATGCTGTGAAGTTGAACTGTTATGTCACCAATGCTGTGAAGTTGAACTGTTATGTCACCAATGCTGTGAAGTTTAACTGTTATGTCATCAATGCTGTGATGTTTAACTGTTATGTCATCAATGCTGTGATGTTTAACTTATGTCATCAATGCTGTGAAGTTGAACTGTTATGTCACCAATGCTGTGAAGTTTAACTGTTATGTCACCAATGCTGTGAAGTTTAACTGTTATGAAAACATTGATGTGATGTTATAATTGTCATGTCATAAGTGGTGTGATATTTTAACTGACATCTCATCAATGCTGTGATGTTTTAACTGTCATGTCATCAGAGCTGTGATGTTAACTGTTGTTATCAGAGCTTAGTATTTTACCTGTACTACCAGCTGCATCAGGAACAGGATACCTTAAATTTCTAAAGTTCTCATCTGAAATACACTTGCCTTTCACTTCAAAATACTGTGCAGTTTGGTGATTACCTCACACTACTACAAAAATCCCTGATACTTATGTTAAACTTAAGAACTTCACTTCTATGCTTTCATGTCTTTATTACAAAATTATCTACAATACTTCTCAATATTTTACCTGTAGTGAAGACTTTCCACCATACTTTGGAAGAGCAATATGACACACGTACTCACACTTCAATCTACCACAGCCTCTGGTAACTGTAACATTGGCATTATGTTTGTACTCTGACTTAAGATACTGAAATAGATGGAATCACAACTTACACAATGCAGAGGATACTTGCATATAAATATATACGGTGTACATGTACAACAGTGATGAAAAAATCTGTTTATGACCTAATACAGAACTGATCTCACACTAGATGCTAGGACTGAAATATTAGAAAATAATTTTGATATGTACTAAGTCAAAAGAAAGATTACATGACCAAATGTACTGTTTACAGTATCCCTAGCAAACCTTACAGCTAGATTAATAAAATGAGAGACCCATGGATCTTAGATGGATCCTTATGTGATGTCATAGGTTTTGTAAAAATCTTCATTAAATTAAACTTTGCAAATGATAGAAATATATCTTTCAGAGGAATTTTACTTACGGATAAAAGGGAAAATTTGGTAACTATCGATAATGAAAAAGTTTATATTTCCCATAGGTATTCAATTATTTATAATTTAAAAAACTGTTGTCAAGGGCAATAACTCCTACACTGGTTTTTCTTTTACAATGTGTACATCATACAATGACTTCCCTTATATATACAAATAATTTAAACATATATATAATTCAGCATTTTTTCTAAACTGCTGACATTAAAAATTTGTCATGTTAAAAAAGTTGAAAACATATATATTTTCTTTGGTTATTTGTTAAATTAAACAAAACTGAGTGGAAATTAAAACACTTTTCCCACTTTCAACCATTAATATTGCAAAGTGACATGAGGGTAGAGCTACCTAAACAATCCCCCCCCCCCTGTTGAACATTTTTGGGGTCTTTAGAAATCCTTGTGATACCTTTGCGTTTTTTTTATCCTTCTCCATTTTTGTTCTCTGTACTAAATGAAAGATAACCATCATACACAATTGACGATTACAATTCTTTTATAGGAGAGTGAGTTTCATCACATCACAATGAAATGTGAGTTTCTATTGGAGTTCTAAATTCCTGAATATTCAGTTCATTTAGTATAAAATCCAATGTTCATAGTTTAGGTTCTTGATGTTCAGGAAGAAATAGAACATTTTTAAAAGAAGCTAATGCATTTGTCAACGTACAGTCAATACAGTCCTATCCTAGAAACAGAAGTTACTTCATAATCATGGGACATAAATTTCACAATCTTGGTAGAATACCAGTTGCTCAGTATAATAATGGAAATAGTTTTAGTACTACATCCCCAGATAGACAAGGAATTTCTAATGAAATATAATGCATTTTTAATATATGATCAATCTTTTCTCAATCTGGGCCTTAATCAAGGTTCCAAGGGTCTCAGAAGTTTAGTAGAGTGAACAGAGCTCACTGTCTATAGCAGTAAAGATTTTCGATGCATAATGTATATGATCAGTCTGGCCCCAACTTGGTACCTGAACAATTTGTTTAGTCATTCCTGAGAAGAAGCTGAAAATGTTGAAAAATTTATGATCGACATAGCCTAATGCCAGATGACAAACTACAAATGATGACAGACAAAAACAGATAACAGAAGGTCACCTGAGTGACTCGGGTGGCCTAAAAAAATATCATATGACTTGTTAAAGTAAGAAAAAATGAGTGTCCATTGATGATGCATGCTATCTAAATCATTAGACTAATGGACAATAGAATTTTCTATATCAATGTACAATAAATGCATTAACAATTTCTAGAGAAAGGTTTCAATTTACCTACATGTTAGACATTAGTTTGCCCACAAGTGCACTTAAGTTAAAAACACGGCGAGCATCTACACTTGTTAAAAATGATACTACTTTTGTCATCATAGTTCGAGCACTGTGCAGGGCCTGTATCCTCAATATTTGTTATATAGCTTTTTGACAAACCTCTAGAAAGTCCTAATGACTGGTTAATTCTATAGACAGAAGAAAGAAATATTTTTGCCTACCCTGTGTTCTGAAGAAAATTTACCTAAATTTTTAAAGCTACTACTCTTTGATAAATATTTCTGCGAGATATAAAGACTCACTGACTTTGTTATCTTTATTGTTGAATTAATGAAATGAATTATTATTTCTCATGGAAATATTACCATATAATTTATATTTTGGGCACTTTACTCTCTCGCAATTTTTTTTTTACATATATACTTCCTCCATACATCAAAAAATTCTCCACTGAGGAAGTTCACCCGAAACTTTTTCTCAGGGGGTTTGAGGTTCAATCTATATTTGCAGCATAAAATTTAGCATGTTACATATTTTACAACTAAAACTTTACAAAAAGAGGGGAGGGGGAATCATTTTGACTAATTTCAAGAAACTTTGGTCACCCCAATCCTCACCTCTGAATTCATGCTTTTACTTGGATCAAGAAAGCTGATGACTTACCATGTTGAATTGTTCATCACCTCTTTTCATGAAGAGTTTAAAAATTTTCCCCTGTGTTGACAACCCTGATTCTCTATCAAAAAAATTAACTAAGCACTTGGCCTGAAAAGAAAATAGCAATCTGTATTGAATATTGTTTAAAGCATGTTGTATTGAAGAAACATTACATCACACTTAGATTGTTTCATAAACACATATTGTGACATTTCAACAAAAGACCCATAGGCCACAATGCTCATCCATGTCGTCTTGAAATTCATTGTAAAAATTTCTGATTCCCACCTCGCAAAGTGTCACATCTTTATTGACCACCCGGACTGCATGTTTTCTGCTCACTACCTCCCTAGAGTATTCTCTGTCCCACTTTGAGGTATCTGGGGATTGAGGTCCCCCTTCTATGGTTGGGAGATCAACAAGGAGGTCTTCCTCTTCCACACTTAAATAAATTCAAATGCATTTTTACAGCTTGTTTTCTGAGGACTATTAATTTTGCAATACACACATCCTATGGTTCACTAAGTAAAATTCAGTTTTCATTACATGTATTTGATTAATTTATTGTCATTTTCATTCCTTAAATACACAATATGGTGAATAATAAACATTCAAACTCAGTCACTCAGATATGATAATACCAAAGTCAACTAATAAATGAATTACCTAGAACTAACGTGTTGTGATTGATAGCGAAGGCCTTTTACATTTTTAGGACCATTTTCTACCAAAATTCCACACTGGAGCTGACATTCAGCCATGTTTATAAACTCCTTCTGTTCCTTTCGTATACCACATGACATCAATGCAACATCTAAGTCTGTAAATAACACTCTTAATATATTACATGAAGTCGTCCTCATTTGACAACAAATTGCCCAGAGACCTTAATTGTCACTTGAATATTACATCCCAAAAAATTGAATAAGAAAAACACATTCACAGTGCAACAGTTGCAACTTCAACCTCTGAAAACTTGATGCTGTTCTTCTCTTTCTTTTTGGGGTGATAAATGGTGGTACTTCTAATATTTGTTCCTCACAAACCCACGAAATGGACTTATATTCCTATCATTCTTATTGGTGACCTTGATCTTGACCAAATGGCCTTGGTTCAGGACTCTAGTCTTTATAAAGTTAAGTTTTTTAATTGCTCTATGTTGCAATGGCAGAACTCTATTCTCTTTGACCAATGATCTTCACCTTGGCAAAATCAGCAGACTCTCCTCTAAATTTTGACACACTGTCTGACCATAAGTCTCATTTGTGTTATGCATAAAAATGTCTCTCCCTCAGAAACAACCAACCCAGTTTTTATTTCTATTTTTAAAACTGGTGACCTTCACCTTAAATTCTAATTATGTTAAAGCCCTGACATAAATGGGGTGGAAGAACAAACTTATACACAAGGGCAGAGATGAACACCATGATTCCTACATACATGTACCATAAAAAGTTTTATAGCTTGATCATAACAATACACCCTGTTCATACCTTACATTTACTGATGTATCAGAAAATAATTATGGTAATTACCCATTTTATAATTATCTGAACACAGAATTAACACAATATGTTCTTGTTAATAATCAGGATAAGTATATGATGCAAACTATTTCTGCATGCATTTTTTTGCATACATGTCAATGTCATTCATATAATTATTATATTTTTATTCACCCATTATTCAGCGCTGTCATTCACAACTTTTTTATTACATAAAGTATTCTATAGTTGTACTCAATATTATCAGGTCTATTTAATGGTGTGTGATATTTTCAGTCATATTTATACAACGTAAGTAAAATAAGTTCTGTTAGTTTCCTTCTTTATTGTAGTAAATCTTTTCCTAAATCTAGAAATAAATGATGGAATGAATTGACAGTTATTTATGATGATAAGAAAAGCAGTTTTAATAGCATTACAAAATGGGTTGTCAAAAGTTTGACAAAGCTGGAGGTCTCTCTGACCACTACATACAGAATACTTACCTTCCTTACTAATTCTAGACAAGTCTAGTTTGCCATTCCACATTTCCCGCTTAAGTTCCACAAGATGTTCCAGGCACTTCTGCTGATGGGACTCCTCTCCTACAATCTCAATAACTAAACACTTGTTGTCCTTTCTAATGTCAAAGTGTGAACAGCTCCCTTTTGTGTCTTTCCTGCAGATTGTAGATCAAGTGGAATATAATGCAAATGCACAAAAAATTATTTTACCACAGTTATTGCCAAGATCAAAGGAATGTTGTTATTATTCTGAAATATACCTCTATACTTAATTAATGATTATGAGAAAACGGGTACGCATCTCACTTGCACTTCCATGATTTGCTAATACAATAACAAAGTGGATAACAGATCATTTAATTTTACAATCATAAAAAAGTAATCAATATATGTAACAAAAAAAAATGACTGAAGAATATTTGTCATTCAATATAAATCAATCATCTGCATACTGAGATTGATACCTGTAAACAAACATGATAATGCACAGACAAATTAAATCTCCTCCACGTACAAATTGTTTTCTTGGATTGTGAATTCAAAGCAGTTAATACAATCCATCAACATCAAACTAAATACTTGAAATATTTTTCAACATAAATCTAGTATCCCCTACCACTTCGTCTGTTTCATCAGCAAAAACCATGTAGGTCTAGTCTGTTTTGGAAAGTGCCATGATGTCATGAAGTGACCTAATTTATAGCTGTATAGGTTGTGAATAGCTGTGTATTTCTGAGTCAAAGTAGAATGGAAATAAAGTTCTTGTTTTCGTGGATGATGCAGAATAACTTCTATTCCTTCATCTTGAAATGTTGTTTGAAATATAATAGCCTCAGCTAACACCTTGGCTTTTATATTTCAAACAACATTTCTCGACATCAGAGGTTATTCTGCAACATATATGAAAACAAAAACTTCATTTCTTGAATAACTGTTTAATCATTGTAAGAAAAAAAAACCAAGGCTATAAATAGCCTGAATAGATCACCTTGTTTGATTTACCAGTCAGCATTGCACCTAGACTGAAATTCAGTTAGATTCGCAAAAATATTTTTCTTAAAAATAATCTACCGTAAAAAAAATTCTTGGATCCCATAACAGCAATCTCCCAGTTCTAGGAGCGGTAATCGGTATTAGTGATTTTTTTTGGTTGTTGTTGATATCGAATCTGGCAGTTTATTGATTGTCAGTTTTAACAGTGTTTTTAGCCACAAGATGTCAATTTTAAAAATATTTTAAGAGAAAAGAGCGGCCTGTGCGTTTAACTGAAGATACAGACAGTACTGCTAAAAAGATAGTGAACGAGGAGTTAAAGATTTTGTACAGTTCACCAAGTCCTAAAAAACGAGGAAATTACACGGTTTTAACCAATGAAGTGAGAGCCAAAGTAGCGAAATATGCATTTGACCACGGGACACCAAAAGCAATACGTCATTTTAGGGATTTTAACTTAAAGGAGTCCACTGTGCAGTACTTAAAGAAAAATTATAAAATGGTGTCGTCCAGAAAAAGAAAGCTGAATCTTGACACAGAAGTGATTGAACTGCCGAGGAAAAAACATGGTCACCCTCTTATGCTAGGGGAGGTCCTGGATAACAGACTGCAGGAAATGGTATCAGAAATAAGGGATGCTGGGGGCATTATAAACACTCGCATAGTGCATGCTGTCGCCAGAGGTGTTGTAATAGCAGAAGACAAATCATTTTTATTGGAAAATGGGGGTACAGCAGAAATAACTAGACAATGGGCTTTATCACTTCTTAAGCACATGAAAATGGTCAAGCGATGGGGGAGTTCCACAGCAAAAGCCGAGGTAAAAACTAAAAATAAAATTCTTATCAAAAATTTCGAAGTAGTCCAGACACACAACATCCCCCCTCAGCTTGTCATAAACTTTGATCACACAGGAGTGCATCTGTTGACTGTGAATAGGTGGACTATTGCAGAAAAAGGGACCAAAAAAGTTACCATCGTTGGTTTGGATGACAAGCGTGAAATTACAGATACGAGTTGCTTATATATACAATACAGGATGTGTACATCAAAGCTATAGTTGTTTTTACTGCCGTTATATATTGAATAAGGTGATAATTGGTGCTCAATATTGTCATTACCACTCTCACTTGTTAAACTCTGTATGCAGTTTCATAACCAAATACCGGTATTAACATTCTCTACAATCTGATATTTGATATCCAGGGGTGATGGCAGGTACTTTGAGCGGAGACATCCTTTCAACTCAAGTTATTTACAAGGGCAAAACAGTTGCATGTCATGCAAAATATAATTTCCCAAATGACTGGGATATAACACATACAGAAAACCATTGGGTAAATACTGAAACAAGCTTACGCTACCTGGACAAGATTATTATGTCAAACGTAAACCGCGTAAGGGACAAACTTGAATTACCGCTATGCCAGAAAACATTAATTAGTTTAGGGTTTTTCCGTGCTCAGTTGTCGGAACCATTTCGTAATCGCATGGAAGAACTAGGATTAGCGTACGTGAGTGTACTGCCAAACTGTACATCAGAACTGCAGTCAGTGGACCTCAGTGTACAGAAAATAGTAAAAGACAAAATGCACGACAACTTGGAAGCATGGTACGCCGAAACCATAGCTGAAAAACTTAAACGTGGGGATAGTATTCATGTTAATCTAGGCATGGGCGTCCTGAAACCGTTAAGTGAAAAGTGGCTGGTATCTGCAATTGATTATATATGAGCCAATCCCGAGAAAGTGCACAATGGCTTTAAAAAAGCGGGAATTGCTGACGTTTTGGACTTTCAGCTAAAGTGAACAGTGAGCCTGGTTTTATTCTAAATGTTTATATATTTGTCTGATTAGATGCATGTTGTTTTTACCAATACTTTTAAATCAGAATAAATTGACTCTAATCCCATATACACTTTCTTGTTTACAATGTTGTTTAATTATTGTATTCAACATTATTTCAGATAGAAGAATACTGGCACTATTTGTCTTCGTTTGAAAAATACAGTTTTTCAATGTACCCAAGCCATGCGATCTAGTCCAGATGCGGTGTCAGCAGCTTTGACAGAACTGAAACAGCGTAAATCAGGACAATGAAACTTTCAGCGTCGATTTATTTTTAGCGCCAGTATAAATTCACAAAATTTAGAAACGCAAAAATAAATCTATAGACATTTTGCCCAAATTCGCAAAAATAAATCAACGCATAAATATCCACATTTACTGTATGCCCTTTTTTCATTCCAGGAGTTTTTATCATTCCAGGAGCATGAATAATTTTCATTTTCAAGACTTCATACTGGATGAAAGAATATACTTATAAGTATTCAAAATAAAGTGTAATGTTTGTATCATAATTAAAATATCTGAATATAATTACATGAAAAAACAAACTTTCAATACTTACAAAAAATTATTTTGAACTGAATTAACTTTGGATATAAAATCTGGGTTCCTTTTGTAGCATCTTGACTGCCCTTTGCCAAATTGAAAGTGACGTGTCTGAAGTTCAGACTTGGTACTCAAGATTTTTTCAATAAAATCTTTAGCTACTGAAACATTGTTATAAAGTCCTTTGATGGAAATGGTACCACTATGTACCTCAATATCCACATGGTATTTATTTTCTAGATCTATTTGTGTTTGTCTGTCTAAGTTTCCTTGATATGGTAAACATATTTCTTCTTTCAGAATAATGGATTGTGACACATCAGCAGCAAGTTCTGCATCATTTTGGTTTGCGGCAGTAATACTCAGAGACTGACCTTGTACTTCTACAAGGGCATGAATTTCTGTATCTGATAAGGCTTTTTCAATAGATCTAGCAGCTTCTGGTGTAGAGAGAATCTTGGCAGCTGATTTTGAGATATGTTTTTGGTGCATAAATAGGTCGGTTATACTATGGTGACCACAAGCAGCCGTTTCCACTTTCTCTTCACAACTTGTCTCTGTTGGTGCAGATATTTCCTTCTCTATTTTTGGAGTCACATTCTTTGTCTGGGTCGGACTTGATAACCTCTCAGGACTCTTGGTTGTAATACTTTCTTCTGTGTCACTTTCATCATCTGATTCAATTATTAGCAAGTTTGATGCCATATTCAGGATTAATAATAAATCATACAAGCTAGCAGCAGCCAAGGAGGAAACTACTGACTCAAACACAATATGCTCCAATTACTTTGTAGTGGCCTATTAAATCTGCAATCAAAAATATTCAATATTTTAAAATATTAAAGAAAGAATGTATAACTACTTGTCTTGTATGCATGTTATTTAAGTATGTTACTGGTAAATATTACTTATAAACAAAGATGGATATTCAGAGTAGAGGGATATATTTCATATTTTGTATATAATTTGCCCTTCTCAATTTGTTATGAATTGAAGAAATAATTCGCTATTGGATATTAGTGAGTTACAGATGTCTCAAACGCAGAAATTCACTCTTACCAAGTTTTGTTGTACATATCAAAACATAGCTCACTTGAGTCCCTTTGGACCTACTATTGTTCAGCTTTTGTGATTTTTGAAGGATATATTTAATCTTTATTCCTAATGTTGACCCCATTTTGTGTCCCACCAAGAACCAAAGGTCACAACATAACCAAACTTGAATTTATACAACACAGGGGATGTCTCAGTACCGATAAGACTAACATGACCTAACTTGCATGTGGTTTTGGAGAAGACTTTACAAAAGATTTTCTTTCCTATGTACTATGTAAAATTTGATCCACCCTAACCTTGGGGTTATTAATTTGGAAGAAAAAACTTGAATTAACACAACTTAGGAATGTTTGCATTACAATTTGACTTAGTGTAGCCATGCTACGCTTGAAAAGAATTCGTTTTACCTAATTTCCTGTGTATTCTAATATAAAGCTTTTATCTACTATTGTGGTCGTATGCCAGAGTGTCTGAATTGAAAACAATAGAATTTGAACACCTGAAAATGCTTGCATTTTAATATGACTTTTGTAATTGAGATTTTGAGAGATGTTCCCCAAGTAATTCCATGTAAAACTTTAATATCCTACTGTGTTCCCACCCTACTCCAAAGAGCTACAATTTGAACACTTGAATCTGCACTCCCTGGGGATGCTTGCATATCAGTATGTGCACGAATCATGCTCCTTTCCTTCTGTTAACAAGAAGATTTTATCCTTCATATATTCCTATGTAAAATTTGATTTCATATTGTGGTCCCATCCTACCCCTGGGGGTCATGATTTGAACAACTGGAATATATACTCTATGTTAGGAAGCTTTTATATAAATATTTTAACTTTTTTTTGGCTTAGTGGTTCTTGAAAGATTTTTAAATGACCCTACACTATTTTGTTTTTCTTGATTATCTCCTCTGTAAAGGGGATATAGCCCTTCATTTTGACAAACTTGAATTCCCTTTACCCAAGGGTGCTTATAGCAAGTTGTGAATCTGGAAAAGTCAAAAATATTTAAAGTTTATAGACAGTCAGACCTACATACAGGCTCCATATGGATGCTGGACAAAAGGCAATCAGAAAAGCTTGATCACATGAGCTTTCAGCTCACATGAACTAAAATGTCTGATTTACTATAAATAGATTTAAGTATTCAGAATACAGATAACTTTCCTTTCCCCGATAGCAAACATAAAATTCAGTCAGTCTGACTAAAGCCAGTCCTTATTAATTCACTTCGTTCCCACAATGACGTGAATTATCAGGGCCTGGCTTTAGTCAGATTGCAATACCAGTAAGGGTAAAACGATCATTTTATTTTAATTGCCATGCATGCTCATATTCTCATACTAATGGCAATCATGGTTAACCTCATACCCTCACAAGGTAAACATTAGAAGTTGTTACTATGGTAAATTAAGACTATTTTCAATTCCTACACACTTCATAAATAAAAACATCTCTTTCTCTCTCTCTTTCTCTCTCATTAAATTTCATTATGATCATAGATCAAAATATCATGGGTTTCATCTCGAAGATTTTTGACAAATGTGACATAGTCTTAGTTTAATTTTGCTGGACTTTAAAGTTGAAATGATTTGAAATTGATGCTTTATGTGAAATGATTTTTATAAAGGGGTCTATGACAACTCATCGAAAGACACTCGTTGAAAAAATTCATAGATATAACAACTCATTGATACGACGTGAAGATAAGGCAAGTCGTAGAATGGACATCTCATAGATGCAACAATTCATCAACACTCATTGAAATTAGTCCAAAAAATAAATAAATAAAACAGCAATGATAATTTTGTTTCTGTTTTAATTAACTCATTTAATAAATATTCAAAATGTTTCAATAAGAAATATACATATATGTGCCAGTCCTCAATGTATTTTAGATAGTTTCCGTTTTCTACCCTTGAAGAAAATGGAGATATTTTAATATGATTTTTTTTTTTTTTTTTGCTTCTTGTAATTTCCTTCTAATGTTAAAGATTGATCTCTTCACCACACTCAAGGGAACTTCCAGTTCTTCTTTGAGAGAAGAATGTCAGGTGTAATATGCTGACTATGCACCAGAAGCACTTATGCCACACTTCTAAAAAAAAATTTGTTGTGTGAGGGTCATTGGCTATTTACTTTTGTAATGACTGATGAATGCTATTTCTCTCCAAGTACTCTATGTAGTTTTGGAAATCTTCATCACTACATAGAACACTTTGGAGCTGTGCAAAAGAGCATCACACACTTTGTTGGACTGCAAAAAAACAAAAAAACAAAAAAAATACTGCTGTAAACAATTGAATTGCTATGTCATTAATGTACTGTGACATCAAAGAGTTGTCATCATACATGTGCTGTCTTTCTTTGATTTGTCGCATCAGTGAGTTTTACTTTTGATGAGGTGACTGTTGGTGAATTGTACCCTTCAGTGTCTGGTACGGGTTATACGGTTATGTATATATGTCGCACTAGCAATGTTTGTAAGAGTGAGCCCTATGCATTGCTAGTCCTGTCCGTGAAAGAAGGGGCAATAATATTATTGGTTAATTCAAATTTCTGTAGAGGGGGAACAAATTATTTACTTCCAAGAAATGATATCAAAAGTATGAGAAAAAACAAAATAATTTACGATTTCCATGGAATAGTATCATAAGCATTGCAAATATGACATAGCAAGAAAATAACTCAAATATACTACAAACTGAATTGAATTAACATTGCCTTCTTACATAGTCAAAGAGATTGCGCTGATGGGGTAGTTGACTTTCTTCTTCATCTAGACAGCATTTACTAGATATTCCATGTTCTACTCAAAATTTTGTTTAATTTCATGGCGTTTATGAAAATAACAATTCTTAACATTTATAATTAAGAATCCATTTGACTCTAAGATAGTTTCCAATTATGTAGCAAAGTAATAGAATTAATGATGTGTGTATTCAACAGAACCAATCTTGTTTCTGATCTTAACACAAATTCATAAGTGTTTATTATAATTTCCAGTTCATAGCTGCCATTTTGTGAAACAATGCTAATATCTAAAGGATGTTGTAATACCCTGTATTTCATTCATGTATTTCTTATATACTTATAAAATTATCTGATTTACTGTTTCAAACAAATTGTAATTTACTGTATGTATCATTCAAGATTTTAAATTTTTTTCTTTCAAAGAAGAGAACATACAGGTGACATTTAAATTGCTTAGCTTCTTATTTTTGAAACTTGCCAGGGGAAATACATGAAATATGTCAATTTCATATGTATATGGTTTTGAAAACAAGAGGCACAAGCCCACATTGCTCACCTAAATCACCTTGGCCTGTATTTAAAGATTTTCCCCTATATATTCGCATGTAAAACTTTGATCCCCTACTGTGGTCCTACCTTACCCCCTGGGCCATAATTTTAACAAAATTAAATCTGCACTATGTCAGAAATCTGCTATGTAAATTTAAATTTTCTAGCTTTGTGGTTCTTGAGAAGATTTTTTCCTATATTTTCACACGTACAAATTTGATCTCCTATGGTGGCCCATTGCATGTAAAGAGCATGTTATTAAAGCTTCTCAGCAAATAAAATATATTGGTTTGTATATTGATGCTAATATTGTGTGGTGAAAATGTTGTATCTACTATTTTTCAAAAGGTCACCTGCAGACCAAAATTTTTGTATAGACGAGCAAGACTTTTGGAGCAAATTTTGAATATGTTCAGCACTTATTCTCTGTCACTTATATTATAATAGCAGTTCATGGTATTCTGAATTGTCCAAAGCAATGAAACATAAATTACAAATTTGTCAAAACAAGGTTATTTGATTCATATTAGATTTAACCCCATTGCATTTGATCAATTTCAGTGTTTTTGATAGAAGAGTGAAACAAATGACACTGAATCATGTTTTTAATATTGTACATAATAATAAAGCCCCGTTTATCTTAGAACAAATTTTACAGTTATACGTGATCACTACTGTAACACGAGATCTGTGTATAGTCTCAATTTTAGATTACCATCTATTAAACTTTGTCAAAATCAGACCTTTTATTACAATTCCATAAAGGATTGGAGTGATTTACCAACTGAAATCAAACAAATATGAAACAAGAAATCATTTGAACATTCTGTTAAAAAATGCCTTACGGAGGATATTTGAAAAGTTGTGAAGTGAGTTCTTGTGACTATACTTGTGATTGTTAGCAATTATAATTGTGATATATTGATTTGGTTTACTTTTGAAAATTGATATTGGGTTTTTTGTTTTTCATACCTGTCGTATCTATATTAGGTGACTTTATTTTACATACAAATTTGCCAACATCTTACCTATGTCCTTTCATTTATATCATTGTTTGTTTTTGTTACAATTTGTTACCAAGAGGACTCCATTGGAAATAAGCAACTGTGCTTTCATGGCTTATCCTTAAGTGATAATCAATATAGCAAATATTGTGATAATCTATATATTTATTTAATTTAAACTTCTAATCTTATATTGCATATTTTTTTCTAAATCATACTTGATATGGATGCATTTACATCACATTGTTTACTGTCAGTTCATTAGTAATTCATATCACCCTATGTCATACATTGATTTTAACCTGAATACATCTACTACTACTACTAACTTTCTTTATAAAGTGCTTGTATAATAACAAGAGTTTTCAGAATACACGCCGGTGGCCTAAAAGAAAATCGACCGGCCATTTTCCACACAGGAACCACAGGGGCTGATCACGAACTGACCCTCACTATTCTATATTTAGATTATAGATATAGATGGTGAGAATTTTAATAAGGAAAAGTTCGCGACGAGCCCCTGTGCAGCAACCGGTATAATAATAGTAGGGGTCTATACCTTTATATATATATATATATATATATATATATATATATATATATACCTTCATTTAAGGGGATGATATGGTATTGACAGGTAGATCTACTATATTATTATTACAAGCAAAATTACTGGTTCCTGTGAACTTTCACTAAAGTTTGTATCAGATAATCTGTGTTTATCTAACTGGCCTGCATCTAAAACATTATTAAAACGATGAAACGCCCTTTCAAGTAACCAACGATACTTACACTGCGGATAATTTCCACTTTCTCTTTAAATTTTAAGAACCCGCTTCTTACGAAGGAAATTCCCGTTTATAAATAGCCACAGTATACATGCCACTGAAGGGGTTAAAAATCAACGTACTGAAATGAGGTTACGAACGATACAGATTGTCACAAAGATACTAATGCTATATATACTGTATATCTGCTATATAAAAAAAATGGCAGAAAAAGGAAGGGAAAAAAAAAAACCAAACAAACAAACAAAAACAGAAAGAAAAAAAAACAGGAAAAAGATCTAAGTTTGTCATTGAAACAGAATTACAATTTAGATTAACATTTAGCTTCACTGCCACATATATGAGAATCAAATACACAACTTTTCAAATCCACTGTTAATATAGCAGCTGAACTGCCAATTGCGCAAAATCCTTTTGAATGATCTACAAACCAGGGAATTCAGGTAGAAGCACTGCAAGAGAAAGGAGAGGACTACTGTTTTCAAATGTATCAATTATATCACCCGTGTAAATATCCTACGTTGATACATGTGTTAATTGATATTGATTGAATGTAGAAATGGTTGATTAATGGTATGATTGATTGCTTTACATCCCGCCGAGGATTTTTTTTATTCATATTGAGACATCACCAGCTGTAGGTGAAGTACCACAAATTTAGACCTATGCTTAGCGTTTCTGGCCGTAGCAGTGAGGACACGGGATCTCCGTTGTTAAGGTCATATACGCAAAACCCGTGATTCTTCTAAATGCTGAGCGTTTGGCGAAGAACTAATCACTACCTATACTATTTTAAAAAAGTAGGGGATATTGGATATACAAGGACAATAAAATACAGACCATGAGGTCAGGAAGGAAACAAATGACAGAAAAACATTAAGGAAACATTTGTCAATTTATTTGAAGCCCTGTGTACAGTCAGAAAAGGACAGTTTCTTCAGAATAATGGTCGACACCAACACAGAGTCACACAGCAAATTTACCACCATTGTAGAAACAGAGTCAGTAGCGGGTAAAACCCCCTCGCTTGGCCAAAAAAGCTCGGATTCCTAACGAGATGTCCCAGGTCATTTTGGTGAAGGTTATTCAATTCCTGTTGCAATGCTGCATTGGCAGGAGGTTGTTGACGTTGGCGTAGTCGCTGTCCAAGCATGTCCCAGACAGGCTCGATGGGGGAAAGGTCCGGACTGAGTGCGGGCCATGGTAATGTGGTGATATTCTGCTGTTGGAGATAATCTGTAACGATCCTGGCCCTATGACATCTGGCATTGTCATCTTGAAAAATGAAACGGCGGCCATAACGACGTGTCAAGATGTTGTCCCGGTAGTACTGCCCTGTGACACGTCCAACAACAACATGCAAGTCTGTTCTGCCGGCAACAGTGATGCCTCTCCAAACCATTACAGATCCATTCCCATACCGATTATGTCTGATGACGTTAACGTCATGGAAACGTTCGCTACGTCGGCGCCAAACCCTCCTGCGTCTGTCCAGGAAGTCCACAGTGAACCTCGATTCATCTGAGAACATTACGTGGTTCCATCGGCGATTATCCCAGCGTTGATGGTGATGACACCAGTGGAGTCGGGCCCTAATGTGACGATCCCTCAAATAGGGAATGACACGAGGACGCGTGAAAGTGAAATTTGTGCAGTCGATTCCTGATGGAATGGACACTCACTACCAAACCAGTATCCCTTTGATAGTGTTAAATGGCGCATGGTCTCTGTGTAATTAACGACTTCAACAACTGACAATCTGATGTTCTCTCTTCAAAACCTTCCAATTCATAGGCATGAAAATTTGTGGCACAACACCCTTAATCATCAGTAACATTAGTAACGTGCAGATCATGATTGTTATTGATATGTTTGGGTGATGAATTTCTGATCACAAAATACAGTATTCCCTACTTTTTTTGAATGTATATTTTTACGTCTTAGCATGAGCGGGGTTCGATCGCACGACCTCCGGGTAACGAAGCGAACGCTCTAACCACTAAGCTACCGCTACCGGTTTGTAGGATCGTATGGAAGATCATGTAGATGAAGATATGACTGATTACATGAAACTCTGGAATTTCGTCAATACTATCTTGGGGGGGGGGGGGGGGGGGGGGGGATATAAACTACCAAAATTATCGGCATCGTTTTTTTACGGGATTTATATTTTTATTTTCCACAATCCGGAAGACAAACACCTGTGGTCAGAACCTCGAGCTCTATCCCGGGGATCATGAAATTTATAATTTTGGTAGAGGCCTTCCTGCTCTACAATCTAATTAAAAACAGATCTTCTCTAATCATTACACTGGAGAATGATCTGACAGCATTCTGTTTGAGGTCATGTTATTCAAACTTTACCAATCAAATGACAGCTTTCGCAAACATGAACGGTTTGCTGTTTTTGCGAAACACCCTATCAATAGTCTTTCACGGTAAGGGAAATTCCAACATGATATATTTAACTCTGACTCAGCGCTGTCTAAATTTGGTCTGAAAGAATTACAAGAGGTATTCGATATATTTCTTTTTCTTAAACTTATGGCACGGTACTGTAGAAATAAAATACACAGCTTTACGCAGATAAGACCGCCGGTTTGGAAGTCTAAAATGAACACGTGACTTGCTATCTAACTAAAGGGTGTAGTTGAAACGCGGAACGGGACACATAACGGAATTTGACAATTAAGATAATTAATGTAGCTTAAATAAGACCTAAAATCGGATAAATACGCTTTATTTTAATTGAAATAAGATATCTAGGAATTCATTTACAAATATTTACATTTGCCAATGTTTTGCCTTATATGACACTACTAACGAAATTGACAATTTTCCACCACATGAAGTCAGTCACGTGATCAGAATTTTTCCTTGCGTATGAATACAATCGCCGCTTCAAAAGTATTTCTGTCAATTGTACTGCACTTTCAATTGTCTTAACATCATAACAGAATGACGAAATAAATAAAACAGAAACATTAAACACACCGTTCTGTTGTTTCATCGTTTAAAAATACCGTCTGCAACTAAAACTGTAACTTCTGAAGTATGGCGAATTCATACAGTGTCTTTGATATTTAATCATGACAATTTAATATTTGATTCACTGTATGATGATGTTACCTGCTGTTTTCAGGCAATAGCCATCATCGCCACGAACGAGGCTGGTTTCCAGCTCAAAAAGTTGTTCAAGTCAGGGTACCGCTGCAAGTGTTCATTTAAATCCTACAACAGAAATTTCTTGATTGAACAATTTCTCGATTGAACAAGCCCCGTGGGGATTCGGGTTGTTAGAATAGATCCCCAGTGCCCCTTGCTTATTATAATTATAGATGAAATTAACATTAATTATACTACCAAACGGCAATAATTTGCTTAAAGGGTTAATCTGTATATCCTATTTTATTGCAATCATAACACAAACAGTTAGAATGAAATCATTGTAGTTTAATCAGTATGAATGTGCCATGCTGGACAGTGATTAATCTATATTAAAGAAGGCAATCTTGGTACAACAGACAATATATGCCTAATAGATATAGAATACTCGAAGACAAAGGGAATCGGGGGGTTTCGCCCCCGAATACTGTTTATCCCAAGTGGTTTCGCTCCCATGTTAATATAGGTAATACGTGGTTGACATCTTCGCTAGTCAGGGGTTTACAATCCGATCCGCTTCTCTACAACCCTTGGATGCGTTAACACGATTATCATGTCAACAACTTCTTGCGTATGGTTTGATGCTGGCCAAGCCCCCCTGTATCTAATCGGATAGCGTAGACTAGCGCATTACTGTGAAATGTCGTCCAATCAGAAAGTACTAGGCGGAACCAAGGTAAGACTGTTGTCGTGTGAATATATTTTGAATATTTCTATTTTGATACAGCCATTCCCCGTAATCTACCAGTCTTTGCTTTGACCTTTGATACATCTGAGAAATTCGTACAGTAAGCTACAGGTCAGTGATGAACAGATGTCTAGGCTAAACAAATAGTGGTGTATTACTGTATATACATATTTGACAAGTTTATACATTGTATGTATTAGTGATTCGTGTTAAAATGCAGTGTAAATAAAACTGAATTATTTAAACGTTATAAGATTGTTAGAAAATTACTTTAGGGGACTGGAAAAGCAAATTGTGCACGTTAACCAATTGGCCACACTGACTTCGAAACCAATGCGAGTCAAACAGGTATATATATATATATATATATATATATATATATATATATATATATATATATATGCATGTATATCCCCTACAAAGTGTAGAATCAGAACCTACGGCACTTGGTAAGATAAAAACTATTTCTAAAATGGAATTTTGCTTAATCATTCCCCCAAAGTTTGACATTAACAATACGGGACTTTCAAGATATGGATCCAATTTGACTTTTATCGAGCGCTGAATGTAATTGTAGGGCAAGTCACTTCCGGAAATCTTATAACAAATACAATATATAACAGCTATGTAGACAAAATCGGAAGACGCTATTTTTCCAAGAAAAGGATCACTACATTAACCTTTCATAGAAAAACGCATTTGCGAGTTGGCAAGGGAAATAAATCTCAAGGACGTAGATATGAAAGACAATTATGCTAACAATGATAAGGATTGGAGATCGGTAAAACTTCATGCCTTGTATCCAATGGTACGCGTCTAAATGCACCTTTTTCTTTCCATCTGCTTTACATCCAAGTACTGAGCACCATTAATGACTTATATCGTTAGCGTTCTTCCCCTATTTAAGACTGCGCATAGTTCTTAACGGGCCGTCTGTATCGATGTCAACTTTGCCCTACAATTAGTTACTATCACGTGACTGCAGTGTATAAACGTCAACTATAATCGGTCGTTCCGGCACATTCTACTTGTATTAGTGCAATCAGAGAAATTCAAGTTTTGTTTGTTTGTTTAACGTCCCGTCGAGAATTCTGCATCCATAATGAGACATTGGTGTCACCAGTTGTAGGTGAAGTACCACAAATTTATAACCTATGTGTAGCGCTCAGGGTCGTAGCAGTGAAGGTTCTTTAACGTGCTAACGCCTGCCACTTCCATTTTAAGGTCATATCCGAAAGACCCGTGATTCTCACCTCTAAATGCCGAGCGTTTAGCGAAAGAACAATCACTACTTGTAAATACGTCTTGGTGTGACACGGCCATGGCACGAACGAGTCTCAAACTAATGACCTCCTTCCGGTTACTAAGCGAACATTCTAACCACTGAGCTACTGCGACCGATCTCAAGATATATATATATATATATATATATATATATATATATATATATATATATATGTGTGTGTGTGTGTGTGTGTGTGTGTGTGTGTGTGTTGATTGTACTCTCTCTCTCTCTCTCTCTCTCTCAGGTATGTGCAACCGAGGGGGGGGGGGCTATTTTAACAATGACGATATTATCTAGTTATTTATCATTTTGTAATGCAAATAATTTAAATTATGTTGGGTAACCCCCTTCCCCTATATTGTTAATATTGCGGCATACACAGAAAATGGTTTTGTTGTCTTTTCGTTATTTCGGGGGCAAAAGTCGCCTCGAAAAGACGGAAGGGGGGGGGACCACGACAAAACGTCAAGCGAAAAGACGACAAATAAGGTTGCTAATTTGCGGGGTTTTCGCCTATATTTTGTCGTCTTTTCGTTATTGGGGGCGAAAAGTCACCAATTGTCGTTTTGTCGTCTTTTCGAGACGACAAAACGCCAGGCGAAAAGACAACAAATAAAGTCTCTAATTAAATTTTGTGGGTTTAATTTGTCGTCTTGTCACCTATATTTAGTTGCCTTTTCGACTTTTCATTTTTTCGTTATTTCGGGGCGAAAAGTCACTAATTACCGTTTTATCGTCTTTTACTTTCGAAAAGACGACAAATTGTAAACTGGCACAAATCAGTCACCATATCTCAGAGCAAAACACTCCAAGCAAATCGCTATCCTTTAAAGTAAGCTGTAAGCAAACGATATATGCTTCCCTTGCTCAAAGATGAATTAAATCGTCGACGGCATTTATTTCTTACTTTATTTATTTGATTTATATTTTCATTCCCTCAATGTTTAAGTAAATTCCCGACTTTAGCCAGATATAGTTCAAAATGCATGCTTATGATTGCTAAATTAATATAAATTTGTTTTAAATAAATATTCTGCTGTGATAAGGAGAGTAGAATAAAATTCCACGGAAATTTAGTTTGCATTTTAGTACTTTGGAATACACTAATGCAATAATTTTAATAACCATTGTGTTTAATTAAACTTAGTATGCGGCAATTAAATCTGGAAGTCCTTATTTCATTGTGCCTGGATTTTCGTAAGAATGTTCGTGATTTTTTCTTCTTCTTTTATTTACTTTATTATTATTATTATTATTATTTTGCTATTCATAGTTATTCTAATTTTTATTGGCCTAATAAATGTCCACTTAAAAAAAAAAAAAGAAAACCAATAATAATAATGTTGTCTTTTTTGGATTGTCAAGATTATTATTGTCTGTACAGATTGGGGTCCGAATAAAAATAACGAGCAGATAAACAAGATTATTGTTGGCGATGTTTATTATTATTGTGGTGAAAAGATTATATTTCTAAAGATAATATGTAACTTTAACTAGGATCAGTTTATAATTATTGCGGCAATATGATTATGATGTCAACTAAATGAGGAAGGATATTTTTATTTTTGCGATGAAATTATAATTTGGTGTCTGAAAATTATTATTATCGCTGCAATATAATAATGATATCAGCAAATAGGTGAATTTTTTTAATTTTTGGCAGAGATTATAATTTGGGTATTTTATTTTGGGAAAAATAATAACGTTACAACTTTCCATAACTTGGGTCTGTATTTATGTGTAAATTGTGCAAATCCAGAGATTTGAAAATTTCCGCGATCCTTGTCTTACTATACATGTCATCAACATAAATCAGACATATTACATAGTTTAATTACCATTATCACAATGAGATTTCCCGATATTATAACATGACGTTTTGCAAGGAAACACATTTTGCGTATGATTTCTGCATATTTATTATAAAATGATTGATCTGATAGTCTTCTACATATTTATTATAATGTGAGGTTTTTATAGTTTTATACTTCCCCTATTAGTATTTTCTTACTGTTGTTCCCACGCTGGGATCCGGCTTGTCAGAATAGATCCTCAGCACCCCTAGCTTGTCGTACGAGGCGACTAAATGGGGCGGTCCTTCGAATGAGACAACAAAAACCGAGGCCCCGTGTCACAGCAGGTGTGACACGATAAAGATCCCTCCCTACTCAAAGGCCATAAGCGCCGAGCATAGGCCTAAATTTTGCAGCCCTTCACCGGTGATGGTGACGTCTCCATATGAGAGAAAGATTCTCGAGTGTGATGTTAAACAATATATAATCAATCAATAATCAATCGTACTGTTGTTAAAGTGAACTTACTATGTACATATATTTAAATTAAAGATAACTCTGTAGATTATAACCTATTGAATGTTCTGTAATTACACATATGGGATATTCATATATTTTATAGGTTATATGTTAAGCATATTCGTAATAATGCGTTGATGTGTATATTATGCAGTTTGACAGATCGTATGTTGGAACCAACGTGTGTCCGTTATAGAAGTTACTTAACGTTTAACGTAAACATCCTCGCCTCAATTGAATTTCCATATTCCACATGTATTATTAATGTTTATATCTTGCTTTATTCATGTATACCATTGTAAAATACTGCATTTGGCTGCAGATCCCATTTTTCATGCCGTCTGTAGACATGCAGTATTTACTTTCTCTTTCACTTGATGTTTGTAAATACTGTGCATGTTATATATGTAATTTCCGGTGGCGTTTTATCAAATTTTATTGATCCGCCAACGAAATATTCATGCTCCGGTATATTTTGGCATTAAATCCAGAATTATTTACTTTGAAGGTAATCAATTAATTAATTGGGTTAGGTTGAATTATACTAGTATTATTTTTTATATACAAATATTTTAATAATAATTTTAGTTAGATCTATTTTTCAGTCAAAATTTTGGTAGGATTTCCAACGGAATCCGTTCCCGTTGGAATGAATTCGTTGAACTAATTTATGAAAAGGAGAGCTCGCGCCTCCACGGGAACCCCAACTTTTTCTGCCTTCCTGGATTACACGTGAGTTTTATTTATTAGATTTTAGTAAAAAAAAAAAAAGGGGGGGGGGTAAATTAATTATTGATAGGTATATTTTTCTGTTAGGATTATAAGACGACTGCAGCCTTGCACTATATTTTTAAATTGTGTTCAATGCCATAATATATCAAATATATTTGTTATTTTGTTGAATAAACATTGTAAACTTAAATTCATCTCTTTAGTACTTGGAAGGAAACTATACCGGCGGACTTTAAAAACGCAACACTTAATAATTTCATATATCATAAATTTGTTCATATATCTAATAAACAAATTCATAGTGGTATATTATAAACCATGTCAACTGAACACTATTCTTTGATTTTGAACATCATTTTATTCACAAAGAGGCTACAGTTGAAATGAATGTCAATGAGGGGTGCGTCAAAAATGTGGCTTTGTTCACTAGTACCGGGTATGACCTCCATTAGCAGTGATGACGGCGCGAAGGCGACGTGATATTGATTGACAAACATTTCGGATGGTCCTCTGAGGAATATTCTGCCATTCCTCCAACAAGGCTCTTCCTAATTCTTGCGGAGGCTGAGGATGAGACTGGTGGCTGCGCACACGTCTCCCCAGCTCGTCTCACAAATGCTCGAGTGGATGCAAGTCTGGGGACATAGTGGGTCAATGGCATTCGTTTGTAAAAAAAGTTTTGTGTTAATCTTGCCGTATGTGCGCGCGCATTGTCCTGTTGGAAAATTAACCCATTTCCTTGCCTATGCTGCTGCATTAATGGTGCTAAAACAGGCTGCAAAAGTTTGTTCACATACCTCCTAGCATGAGGGTTCCATTAAAAACGACCAGGTGTGACCGAAAACTGAGGTTAATCGCACCCCAGACCATGTCGCCTCCTCCTCCAAACCTGTCGCGCTCGAGGACACCATTGTCTGCAAAACGTTCGTGTAAACGACGGTAAACTCGTCATCTGCCGTCTGGGTTGCTAACGTTGATTTGGGACTCATCTGAGAACACAACATGTGACCAATTTTGACGTTGGGTCAGATGCTGCCTTGTCCATTGCAATCTGTACCGTCGGTGATGCGGTTTAAGCTGTAGACCCTTATAAGGTCTTCTGCAGCGGATCCCATGGCGCTTCAAAATTCTGGAAACGGTTCTAGGATGAATAGGCCTTCCATTACGTTCGGGGCCTCCGTGGCCGAGTGGTTAAAGCATTGCGCTCAAAATCACAAGGCCTCTCACCTCTAGTCGACGCAGGTTCGAATCCCGCTCGCACCGATATATGTAAGAAAGTCTGCCAGTTTACTTTCGGAAAGTCGGTGGCCTCTTTCCAGATACAGTGTATCTCTCCTCCACCTACAAAAACTGGACGCCACCGGATAACAGAAAAATTGTTGAGTGTGGCGGAAAACAAACAATCAATCAATCCATTACGTCCAATGATTTCTCTCGTCGCCGTCGCAGCGGCCGTAGACCTATTGCGCAGATGACGTTGCCGAATGAACGCTTGTTGCCGTGGCGTTTTCACAAACGGTTGACCAGGTCTTGGGCGATCATTTAGGGATCCTGTCTGATAGAATCGTAACAACAACCGGCTAACTGTACAAGGATGGACATTAAAACGCCTTGCAACCTCGCGCTGACTAACACCTGCTTGCAGCATAGCAAGTGCCTGATTAAGCATTTCATTGTGTAAGCGCGGCATAGTCTTGTTTTTGTACTTTTTCTCTGTCAGTGGTGTCTATGCTTTCACCAACAACTTTGTTTTATCGCGAAAAACTCCTCTATTACCTTTCCACGTGTTTGAAAAAAAGCCCTGAAAATTTCGTGCGATGCTACTCACAATGAACACATGTAAATCGAGAGATGGTTTTAAAAATCAATACGATGTATGTTGGGTAAATTTTGTATTAAAAGTTTAATACGTAATGTTTTCAATGAATGAATTTTAAAATGCGTGTGTTGCGTTTTTAAAGTCCGTCAGTATATTTGGAGTCCATCGCGAACGACAATCTGACATCTATATCCTGGCGATTTACTCGACATTTAAAAATTGTGCCTACTAAAGTATATTTTTATCGTTAGTAATTTCATAGCATAAATTCACTGTCCTTTGACCGAACCACTAGACCGTTACAAAATGATTGATCTTATAGTCTGTTGCTTAATTTGAATCACGGTGTGGCCAACAGCCAGGATTTTTCTAGGTCACAATGCATATAGCAACAAACAGAATGGAGTGTTTGCCAGTCCCCATCCCCCCTCTTATGGACAGTGAAATTAATATAAACTCAAATTATTTAATATATCTTTAATCATTTGGAGATATTAATTCATTTTATGCACGCAACAATTCAATTAAAGATGTCTTCAAATAATTAATGATACCTTCAATTCTGATTTATTGCGTGCATTAATTGAACTGATGATAGCATTGATTATTCTGCTGAATTGATGTGAGCTATAATTGAATTGTTGCTCTCTTCAAATGAATTGATATCAACAATTGAGTTGATGCGCGCCACAATTCAATTAATGCGCGCATCAATTCCATTAATGCAAGCAAGATTGCTCTTTTCAGTTGTAGGCCTATCAATGTTATCTGTTAATGTTATTCTGTCGAAGATTATGCCAGCCGATGGGATAAATCTGAAAAAGAAGAACTTGATACCTTGTCAGAATGGATAAAAAGTATAAGAGGAATATTAAAATCCCGTATCAGACATGTCAAAACAACCGTCTATCCTTCTGCATTTAGTAAATCAGAAGTGATAGGTTACATGAGGAATATGTTTTGGTTCCAGCTGACAAAGCTGGCAACAACATTGTATTTGTTTGTAAGGCTCATTATTACAACTGTATTCTAAACGAACTGGGCATTAATTCCACATTTATTAATCGCACGTATACTCCAACTGGACCTTTCAAAAGGTGAAATTCTTCAAAATCATGCTTCAGTTTTAAATACATTTGATACCCCAGTCAATGAAGCGGATGAATATGAGTTACCGTACATATACTGGATCCCCAAACTCCACACAAAAACCCTTACAAAGATACATTACTGGATCCAATAAATGTATTGTGCCACAACATATGTCAGAAGTTGTATAAATCAAATGTGGATTCTCAAAAATTCTAAAGAACTTCTAGTAAATTTGAAACCACAAAACTTTTGTCAAATTCACAACATTAAAACGTATGATTTTACAACACTTTACACGACCATACCCCACGATAAGTTAAAAGACTAGACTTTTTGACATTATAGACAGTTGCTTCGTCAACAAAAATGGTAAAAGGAAATATTCATATTTAGTGATTGGTCATCTCAAAAATTATTTTGTTAAACACCACTCTGACTCCACGCACAAATACTCTGAAGTTGATATTAAAAAGATGCAAGAGTTTCTCATTGACAATATTTTCGTAGTCTTTGGTGATCAGGTCTTCCAACAGTCTGTTGGAATTCCCATGGGCACAAAATGTGCTCCTTTGTTACCTGACCTCTTTTTATATTCTTATGAAGCAGAATTCATTGAAAAACTGGGGCCTCCGTGGCCGAGTGGTTAGAGCATCGCGCTCAAAACAACAAGGCCTCTCACCTCTAGTCGGCACGGGTTCGAATCTCACTTGCGCCGATATATGTGAGAAATTTTGCCAGTTTATTTTCGGAAGGTCGGTGGTCTCTTCCCGGATACATTGTATCTGGGATCTCTCCTCCACCAATAAAAACTGGACGCCACCAGATAACTGAAAAATTGTTGAGTGTGGCGGAAAACAACAATCAATCATTCAAAAACTTCTCCATGAGAAGAAAAAACCTCTTGCTGTGGCCTTCAATTCGTCAGATAGATATATCGACGACATTTTGTCTATTAATAATGATCATTTTCATTCATATGTCGATTCGATATATCCCAGTGAACTTTAAATAAAAGACACCACAGAGTCTTCCACTTCTGCGTCGTACTTAGATATTTTACTAAAAATAGATGCCGGCGGCAAACTAACAAGTCAACTTTATGACAAACGGGAATGATTTCAATTTCTCCATCGTTAACTTCCCTTATTTATCTGGCAATATTCCATCATCACCTGTTACATGGTGTTTATATCTTCCAACTGATTCGATGTGTAAGAGCTTGTTCTGTATATGATCAGTTTTTAAATCGAAGCGGGCTACTGACAAAGAAGTTGATGTTACAGGGGTTTGTACAGTCCCGTCTAAAGTTCGCAAATTTTATGGTCGTTATAACGATCTAGTTTGCCAGTACAACTTGCCATTACGTCAAATGCTGTCCGATGTGTTTCATACCAGTTGTTAAACCGTTCTTGACACACTGATTCTGACTACTGATTGCTCCGTTTACCTGAACGGAATATAGGGCTCACGGCGGATGTGACCGGTCGACAGGGGATGCTTACTCTTCCTAGGTACCTGATCCCACCTCTGGCGTGACCAGGGGTCCGTGTTTGCTCATCTCTCTGATTTGTATTTTCTGTAGCAATTACGAGATTGAATACTGTCAGTTATCTTGACCTTTTCCTTTAATTATTTAACTTTTAATTATTTGAGTTTATGTTATATCTAATTCAGTGTATATTCTTGCATTTTAACAGTCAGGATTTACATGTAAGGCATTGTTTAAATATGTATCTAATTCATAAACATGCATATATTTTTTTCATCTCACAAAAGAATTTCTCTCTCTCACTGAATTTTTTTCTTCGTTGTCACATGGACTTTAGATTTAACAATATTTTATTATGTGAACACATAAATGGATTGAGCAACAGGCATTGCCTATAGAAGCCCTCTCCATACAAAGTATAGTCAAGATCATACAGGTAAATAAATATTGGATAACATGTTTACAAGTATACTGAAAATAAAACCACTTGGTAACAGTGGTACAATACAGAATAATGATGTGTTTTAAAATTCTATAATAACAACTTGGTGTATGGCAGACAATAGTAATATGAGGTATGAATGTCAAGAACATATAAATTGGTTGGTTTCTGTTGTACAAGAATGGGGTATATTATACAAATTCTGAAGATTTCAACATTTTGGTTATAACTGAGGCTATCGTCACCATTTAAAAGTATATCTAACGATAAAGGTAATGGTATTTGCAGGTCGTTAAATTTTGTTTCAGCCTTTGACTTTGTACATGACATTTTGGACATTTCAGGAAAAAAAAAATGAACTGTTGTTTCAGACCTATTTTGACATATGTCACAATTAGGATTTTCCCTTAGAAAGTGGTTAAATAAATCAGCATTAAGATTACTAACTTTATCACGCAATTGACAATGCAAATTATTTGCTTTTCGATCGCCATAATTATAATAAGTCTTAGGTATTAAATAATATATACTTTTTACACCACACTTAAAAGATGATATTGTTGGAAGACTTCAAATACTATAAGGTAGGCAATTCCACAATTTTATAGTGGAAAGTATAAAACTATTCATATATGAAGTTGTTTTCACTAATGGAATATCAAATTTTAGAGTATCACGATTTCTTGGGGAAAAAGAACTAGGTGGTAAAATAAACGGCTGAAGTAGGTCTTGCAAATATTGAGGAGCTAATCCATGAACTATTTTGTAAAATAACACAAGTTTATGTATTTTCCTTCTTATTGCCAAGGTATCCCATCCAAGTTCGCCATATAGTATCGATATTGATGAATTTATCCTCAAACCTGCAATTATCCTTGCAGCAGCAGCACTTGCACATCCTCATGTAAATTAGAATCTCTTACCGTGCAATTATCTCAAACAGTATCTGAGTATTCAAGAATGGGTCGAACATATGAACAAGAAATTTTAATCAATGAATCCCTTTTGAGTGTATGTTTATGGGGAGGGGAGCCCCAATAATTGAAAAGTTTTTAACGGTGATATCTTATCATTGGAGCGGTAAATATAACGGCAACCTCTGGTCAGTGTGGTGGCGAGTCATTGTTTACACGGAACCTTATGAGGAGTAGGTACCTGAGCTTGGCGTGTGTACACAATAATATATCACGTACGCTTCATTAAGCCGATGACTGTACGCTTTGATGATTCTACATTGTAGACTTGAGCGCAAGTCGTAAAGTCATTAAACAATTATCGTAAAAGACAACAATAAACGAGTATGTGAATTACAGGAAATACCGACAATGAATAAAAATTACTCTTTCAAAGATGTTTTATCTTACCTTCGTCACACCTATCGCTGCATTTTAATTTAAAAAATGGATGGAATAACATGTATTAATCAAACTGTAATTTTTTTAATTTCCAAAGGAATCTTTCGACAAGAAAAATCCAGAAATGTGTGCTTTCAATCCCTCCTGGTTTAAACCACACCCATGGTTACATTATGACGAGGTATCTGCATGAAACTATTAAATATTTTTAATTTATTCCTTTATATTTTAAATAGCAATTTCATGATTTAATGAAGTACATGCGTCATTATTTCATTCACAGTAATTACACTAAACTCGATATTTATGAAAATGATGCAATATATATACATGTATATATTTATTTAAAAAAATTTCAGGCAAAAGATCTAGCTTCTGTTTTGCATGGGTACAGCAATGGAGGGCAAGGTATCCAATTCCAAGGCTGAGGACAGTTTTATATCTACAGGCTTCAGTAACTAGAAGGATGGCACGCGTAAATTCCAGAAACATCAAGATTCCGACTGCCACAAAGAAGCCGTGGAAAGAAAAATGAAACTTCCCAAAGAAATAAAAGATATTGGGGAAGTTCTATCAGCCGCCCACTCAGAGGGAAAAATCACCACAACAGACAGCAGCTACTAACCATTCTACGAAACATCAGGTTTCTTGCTAGACAGGGACTACCACTCCGTGGCCATGACAACGAACAAAGTAACTTTATCCAGCTCCTGAAGCTCCATGGTGAAACAGATCCTTTAATCCTCAAGTGGTAAGAAAAGAAACAAGACAAATTCACTTCAGCAGACATCCAGAATGAGATGCTACAAGTGATGGCTTTAAATATACTGAGGGGCGTAGCATTGAATATAAGGGAGAACGGCCATTTCTCCATCATGGTGGATGAGACGACAGGTCAGTCTAACCTGAAACAAGTTGTGATTGCTATATGTCATATTGACAGAGATTTAAATGTGCACGAAGGTTTCATTGGACTGTGTATGGTGCCTTCTATCAACGCTACAACACTAGTTAATGTAATTCTGGTTACACTGGAAAGGATGAACATTTCCTTGAGTATGTGCAGTGGGCTGTGTTAGGATGGAGCTAGCAACATGTCCGGAGCTAAAAAGAGTGTGGCTGCTAACATCATCAGAAAAGAAGCAAGGGCTATCTACACACATTGTTATGGACATGCACTGAACCTGACCGCTAGTGATACTGTGGAAAGATTAAAAGTGATGCGTGATGCCTTAGATACTGTATTTGAAATGTCCTGTCATAAAGTATTCGCCTAGGAGGGACACCATACTGGAATAGCTGAAGCGAGAGACGGCACCAGATACATTGGGATTCCGTGTGCTACGCCCAACACGATGAACTGTTAGAGCTGCCAGTTTGAATAGTACTTTAGAAAGCTACTCTGTCCTCCAGTCTTTGTGGGAGACCTATTACGAATGCTGAGGGTAAACGCATAGCAGAGCTTTCATTGTCATCTCTTAGTGAGATGCGAAAGGAAGAGTCTTTCAACAGTTTATGGGAGTCTCTCAACAAAAAACTCGACGACTTGGACGTCACTGAACCAACTTTGCCACGTAGAGGAAAAACGCCGAAGCGGTTCGAAACGAGAAACGCCCCTCCTGAGCTCGCAGCATCAGAAAAAGACCTCTATAGACTGCAGTATTTTGAAGCTTTTGATTTAGTTGTCCACTGTGTTAAGGGTCGTTTTGACCAGCCCGGCTACCAAGTATATCGTCATTTTGAGGACGTTCTTTTGTCATCTCCTAGTGAGATGCGAAAGGAAGTCTTTCAACAGTTTATGGGAGTCTCTCAACAAAAACAACTTGACGACCTGGACGTCATTGAACCAATAGCTTGTGCGTGGTGACAAAACATACAAAGAAGATCTCGACTTTGTGATAAAATTTTACTGTGACGATTTGGACCAGATATCTCTTTGTTCGCAACTGGAAACATTCATTCACATCGTCCGTGAGAAACAACATGAACAATTCAGCTAGTGCTGTCAGCGTGTCCATTTCATATCTGGTAAAGTTAGTGTCTCAAATGCCGTCAGCTTCCAAATGTCTGTTTTCCGAGATTGCGAGTCACAATCAGACTTATTTTAGTGATGCCAGCCACTAATGCCACAAGTGAGCGGACATTTTTTGCATTGCGCCGAGCCAAGACCCATCTTCGTACGACAATGACACAGGAAAGGCTGAACCATTTGATGATTCTACACACGCACAAGGATGCTACGGATGAATTGGACCCATCAGCAGTCGCCGACAAGTTTATCTCAGCACGGGGACTTATTTTTGGACGATTGTGAACTGTTCAATGAAGCAATGTATTTGATGAAAAGAGTTCAATGTACTCAAATTACATATAGCTTGTTTGATATTGCTTATTAAATGTTTGAATTGAAGGTGAATATTGCATTTTTTTCAATAGATGGAATCGTAAAGACATAACAGGAAAATGTAGACGTGTTGATGAATATATGCATGTCAATATGCGTCAGTTAGACCCCCCCCCCTTCCCCGACCCAATGTCAAAAACTTGCCGACACGCCTGTAGATCATATATGCAATACAGTAATTCATCCGGCAACTATTAAGTACACGAGTGATTGTTTACCGTCGACTTAAATCCTGAAAACGATGCTGATCCCGATTTCGGCCAGCTACATTATCAAAGATTATGTAACGACATTGATTCTTCAAAGCTCTTTCAGATACAAATCTTTAAAAAGTCCCTCAAAGATTGGTTATATATTGTTTAACGTCCAGCTCGAGAATCTTTCACCCATATGGAGATCAGAAAGGGTCACTTGAAAAAATAGATTGGTCTAATATAAAGTAGATCTTCAAAGAAATTGAATTATAATTTCCTTTTTGTTTGACACTTGAACGTCCTGTGGATTTAAAAAAAAACCCAAATCGTGCTATTGTAGCGAGGTAGTACTTAGAGCAAATGTTGAAGAATTAAACATCTGTCCAGTTTGTGTTGTGTATACTTGAGAGTATTGATGCATTGTTGTGTTCCTAATAAATAGGAATTATTAACGCAAGCCCAGGATATTTTTTAAAGGTACTGATTATTGGGGAGTGGTGAAAGATATGAGTAAATCAAGAGATGAAACATCGCATCATTTACAAGAGGGGGAATTTCAAGTGGAATATTTATATGACCTGCAAGAGCTGAACAATTGGGGAATGAAACATTAATCAAAATGATTTGTAGACCCCCCCCCCCTTTTTTTTGGCAAGAGATGAAAAAAAAAATGCAAGAGTTGCCTTTTATTTGATTTTTTTTTCTTTAGCAAAATTAATCTTTACATACCCAAATGACTTCGATTTAGTTTTTCTTACAGATGTGTAGTCCACATCCAAGGCCCTGAGCGTGCAGGAGTCCCGGAATTTACAATTTATGTCTCCCTTGTCCCAAAGATGCTTCATAAAAAATTTAAAAGAATTGAAATGGTAGTTATCAAGAAGTCAAAAATGTTAACAGATAACAGTGGATGCAGATTATCATAGGTCACCCAAGTGACTCAGATGAGCTAAGAAGTTATAAATCTATGCCAAACAGACTGAGAAAGCCTTCAACTCGGATAACTAAAGAGAATTAACAGCAAGATATATTTGAAACAACATATTTATTCTTTATAAATACACACACATATATAATAGACTATCATTTTTATTCTTCAATTAAACATACTTAAATTAATATGACAATTATTGTACGTTTTATAAATTTTGACTGTCATATTGTATCTAACTTACACTGAATAAACATTAGGACGTCTTAATTTAAATAATCAACTTGCAGCATGTTTGTGACTTAAATTACTTGATGTCACACAAAGCTGCTACTCCTCTTAAAATCCAGTGATCAGGACTTTGATTTGTTTTCAATACAATAAAGGTAATGTATGTGAGATCTGTGCGGTGAGGCTTTTTATAGACAGGACACTGGTACAATCTTGGATCTTTTGGAGCAGTGGAATTAATGGCATACATGTGTACTACAGGCATTGGTGTAAAGAGAACTTTGGGTGGAGGTTCACATAAACGGCAATTACGTTTGTCCCATCCTGCGCCATCCAAGTAAAGTCCATACACATAAACACCTTCCTACAATAGACAACTAACTTTCTGCAAAACCCAACATAAAAGTAGCCTTCACTTTTGAATATACATTTCGTCATTTTAGATATTTTGGTAATATATATTTATTGATTACTTGGGTTTCTTACGAGTGGTCTTGTTACTTCTAGGATAAATCTATCAACCATTTTTGAATTGTTGGTCACAGATTTGTTTTGTTTCTCATTTAGTTGTAAACACAGGTAAAACGTCTATCTGAATTTAATAAGATTGGGTAAAACGTGTTTCTTCAGTTTGGGCTGGTACATATATTCCGAGTGTTGGCTGGAATGCAGACATTATGTGCGATTACTCCCCCCCCCCCCCCCCCCCCCCCCCCATTGATAGTGGGAGATGATACCTGTTTACCTTAGTGGTTTACAACTCAATGACCTTGGCTTAGTACTTTTAGAACCTGAGTTAATGGACGACCGATAGCACTCTATATATTTGCTGGGAAAACAACTGTGGATTCGTTACATTTCTTTGGGATACTTGGTATGGGAACTTTTCGTGCATTTTCCTGGTGCCTCAATCTGATAAAGCTTATTGTCAACTCGGATTTTTATCTTTCAATTTTATTTTACATTTTGTAAATAAAATATTGTGCTATATGTTTGTGTTGCCCTTGATTGGTAAAATTCATCCATCTACTACAGTAGAAAAAGGGTTTAAAAAGAACCCAACACAATTAGGGTTTAATTGCGACACATTTAAATCTGTGACTCTGTATCACTCACAGCTGGTGGCGTAGATATGTCTTCCTTTATTGATTTGGTGACTTCATTGTGTAAAGTGACTGAATCAAGTGCCCAGCCTTTATGTGCTCTTGTAACTTCCTGTCGCATAGCCGTTAAAAATCCTGAAATAAATATATGATTTCTCTTAAGTAACTATCAATATCAAATCTCAGTATATATAAAACTTTAAAAACGGGCCAGTTAGCAAGGGCCCAATTAGTCAATTTAGTAATTCCAGAACTTGAAACTTTTGTTTCTTAAATTATAATGATCTTTACTATTAGGTCGGATTCATTACGTGGTAAGGTCACCCCCCCCCCCCCCCCCCCCCCCCCCCCCCCCCCCCCCCCTATGAAATTGGTAAGGAAAAATTTTGAAATGTTACTTTGGTGACTGTGATATTGACATAAAATTTTCATTGATTACAAAACTGTAACACGAGTAATTCTAAAAGTATAAGCGCCCCGTGGGATCCGGGTTAGAATAGGTCCTCAGTACCCATTGCTTGTGGTAAGAGGCGACTAAATAGGGCGGTCCTTCGGATGAGACCGCAAAAGCTGAGGCCACGAGTCACAGTGAAGCGGAATGTTAAACAGTATATAATCAATCAATCAACTAATAATATAAGCCACACTGCTGATTTGAATTTGATAAACCTGCTGTGTATATGAATATACTTGCATTTATTACATCATATCTTTTAACAATTGAAGATCCATAAAGGAAATTTTTCTTACATACTCGTTTGTAATCCAATACAAACATCGAAACTTTATTGTGACCTTCCCCTTTTACAATCTAAGATTGATTGATTGATTGATATATATTGTTTAACGTCCCGCTGGTGAAGGGCTGCAAAATTTAGGCCTATGCTTGGCGCTTATGGCCTTTGAGCAGGGAGGGATCTTTATCGTGCCACACCTGCTGTGACACGGGGTCTCGGTTTTTGCGGTCTCATACGAAGGACCGCCCCATTTAGTCGCCTCGTACGACAAGCAAAGGATACTGAGGTTCTATTCCAACAACCCGGATCCCCACGGGGCTACAATCTAAGATTACCAGATTCTACACTACGTATGAAATTGACAAAAGATTTCTTATATGTAAATACTGATTACAAAATTTATATGGAGCGCCAAATTAACATAAACTCAATTAATTAAAGATATCTTTAATCATTTGAAGATATCATCAATTCAGTTGTTGCTCCCATCAATTGAATTAATGCGCGCATCAATTGAATTGACGAGCAATAATTGATTTGATGCACGCTTCCATTCAATTACTACTCAATTGACGAGAATATCAATGTGGTGGAAATATTGCTCGCAAAAATTAATTCATCAACTGCATTTCTGATGTCAACTTACCAAAGGGCGGTAACCTGCATGTAAATAGATTGTTCACAATGCAGATAGAGATTTTTATGCCAAATTAAAATAGTTCATTGTTTAAATATTACTATTTATAATCCAGCACATCATTTTCAGTAGGTTTGTCAAGTATCTTAACCATAAAACACAAATTCTTTAGATCATGTTCAACTTGACCTAATATATTATTTGCTTCAAACCTTGGGGGTTGAAGAATCCTGTCATCCAGAAAGAATCTGGTCTTCCAACAAAAACCCAGGTATAGAACTGGTCATTTCTCTCCAAAAGTTCTGTGAACCAAAACCCCAAAGTTGTTGACTGCCAAGATATTTTTCTCCATAAATTGGGGACTTTTGCATCAAACATGTTGTCAAGGGCATCTCTGAGATTCTGAAAAGAAGATAATTATGAAGATTGAAAACAAGAGGTCTATGGGCCTCAACAGAAACTTATGTATCATGCAATGAAAAACTTTAATCAGAATCAATACTGCATATTGATCATGCAAGAATGCATTGTTTGAATTCTAAGATTTGTTTATATATATTTACATAATCTATATCTATACAAAATCACATGTGAATGTACCAAACATGAACTATTTAAAATATTTATTTAACACAGAGAAATACATGTACATGGAAATATCTCTAGAATATTGAGAGTAAACATGAGATAGATCACCTAATTGTAATGGCATTTTTGTCATTTTAAATGGTATTAGATCTCCATACTGTACTCCTAAATACTTGTCAAGAAATTCTAAGTCAAAATAAGTTGGTTTTTCATATTTTCACTTTAATAAAATTTTTCAAAAAATTGCAGTATTAAAAGGTCATGAATGGTACATAATGGCCTAAAGTGAAAATTTTACACACTGCATAATCAAGTTTTTGAATTCAAATGGTTACATTTTTCATAAAACATCAAATCTATATAAAATTCAATTGTAACCAAACAAAAACAACTTGTGTCATATTTTGAGGTTGTTAGTATTGGTTTGACAAATAAAGGAGGTATCAAAACCATTAGAAATATGTTTCTATAGAATACCAGGAAAAATGTCAGTCATCAGAATGAAACAGCTTGCAATAATAAGGGAAAATGCTAATAAAGATGAAGAAATGATGGAAGTAACAGGAAATAATAATCAGAATATAGTGTAACCTCAGTATATCACCAGCTTTTATCTTATTCCAGCTTATTTTGGCATTATATTGAGGGTGGCATTATAAAGAGTTGACCATTTTAGTTCATCAACTTGAAACAAGAGGCCCACAGGTCTTCACAGTCAAGACCTGTCTGGGAGTCTCATATTTGCATTTAAGCTTCATTCTGCAATCTTTTGTTTCCAGCTTTATGATCTTTCTAAATATGCATACAATTCCCATTCAATTACAATACAAGAAAGATGAAGTTTTGAAGCATTTAGATTAGCCAATATTTTTCTGACCAAAGTGCAATGAATTTCACAATTTGGTAAAGGGCTTCATGGACATAATATGCATGCATTGGTTTTTATCCCATGTCTGTGGGAGTAGATAGATTTTTAAATCTTTTGCTTTTTATTTCTTTGCAGTTTTGGCTCCAAACACGATGCTCTGGGGGAGCTATGACCATAAATTTCACAATTTACATTCCTCTTATCCCAACAGTTTTACTCCCACCTCTTGCACCCCAGGGGAGCAGGAATCCTAAAATTACAATTTGTGTCCCCCTTGTCCCAAAGATGCTTCATACAAAATTTAGGAGGGATTGGAATGGTAGTTATCAAGAAGTTAGATATGTTCAGTTAAAACATTTAGTCACTGATCATTTTGGCCCCACCCTCATACCAAAACCCCTATCTCTGGGATCATGAAATTTACATTTTTGGTTTTGGGCTACCTGCTCATTCTAAATATCCATTTAGTTTCAGTTTGGTATCAATAGCATTAAACATGTTTTCCACTTGAAAACTATATACCATATACCAAGTTTGACCTCACCCTGGGGTCAGAACCTCTAGGTCTTCATGCTCTACATTACTGTACATTTAGTTTTTCTTACAAATGTGCAGTTCTAGAGAAGGTTTTTGAAAATTGGAAACTTTTTGGCAGTTTTAGCCCCATCCTTAGGACCCTAGGTGGGCAAGAGTCCTGAAATTTACAATTTATGTAAGTCTTGTGATAAAGATGCTGTTTACCAAATTTGAAAAGAATTGGAATGGTAGTTATCAAGAAGAAGTTAAAAATGTTCAATTGTTAACACATGATGACAGATGCAGACCAATCGCAATAGGTCACCCAAATTTACTCAGGTGACCTAAAAATATCCATAACTTCCTTGAATATTAAAAAATCTATCAAAATAAAAGCAGGTGCACAGCTTTAATATTCATATGACATATACATAAAAGTTTCAATCAAATCTGTTCATTGGTATAAAAGATATCCTCTGTGGGAGTATAATTAATTATAATAACCCTTGGAAGGTAACAAGGGACTCTTCACACTAATAAACTCCAATCCCCCTTACACAGACACTTTGAAGTAAGTTTGGTTGAATATATAGCCTACTGGTTCTTCTGAGAAGATGAAATTTTGAATACCAGACAGACATTGCCCATCTCAATCTATGTGGGAGTTTCCTGCTAATAAGCTTAATCTACCATAGAATCTTTTATTCTTGTGAGGGAATTTCTCCCTCTAAATCAATTTCTCACATTTTGGTGCCAATCATGTTATACTTAATTAATAATTATAAGTTTACAAATAATTTCCATTGCATAGTTTGTGAGAGATGTCATGGAAATATTGGCTTTTGTAGTCCAAATATTTCTGTTCACCCCCCCCCCCCCCCCAAAACCCAACAACAACAACAACAACAAAAAAAAACCTAACAAATCAGCCATATTCAATGAAGTAATTAACTGATCTCTGATTTAAGGATTCGCACTATCCATTTGGGAAAACACCTTTTGTAATTCATGTTTTTGCAATTCATGTGCCACCAACTTCGTTGTTGGATTGGTGGATTGAATGAGTTTTAAGACATGTGGAGACATTTTTCTTATTATCATGAAAAATTTTCAAGAATGAGAATTTTTTCCCCCTGTTTTTATTATTATTCTAGTGGTAAGTCTGCATTGAGATTTAAATTCACATATCCAATATATGATAAATACAAAATTTCAGAAGAATTTGGAATATTCAGAAGTTTACAACAAACAACAAATATTGATCGCAATTGGTCATTTGAAAGAACTAAGTAACCAGCTTACAATATGGATGCACAGAGATGTGTATAAAATCATACCTCAGACATAATAATTGTACCATCAATGGCCAACTTCAGATCAGTCAATGTAATACGAACTGTAGAAATGACTCGTTGCATTCTATCTATTTCTTGCTTTAAGAAAATATTCAGAGGATGCAGATTTCCATACTTTTTCAATCTATCTTTGACCTGAAAATCATGAAATTACACACTTCTTACTCAATACTTAAACTTGTTTTGTGACATTAGCCATAAACTGAAGCCCTCCATTGTCCACGAACTGGAGAATTTAAAATGGAAATCATTCAGTTATGAAATAAATATCTCATGCATGAACATGCTATTTTTTTTTTTATGGTAAAACCATGAAAATTTAACCTAGTAAAAATGAATAATTTTATAATAGTACAATAAATGAAAAGAGAGATTCATCATTATGACCCATAACAGTTCAGGATGATCTTGACCTTTTGAATCTCAAGTTTACAAGTATCTTCTCTATCCCTTGACAAATCTATGTGTGAACTGTACTCCTCTACACAAATGTCCACATTGCTTGCACATGATATCAAATAGGACTATCTTCAAATCATGGCAGTCTGTTTGTGAAATATGGCGATTTCAGATAAATAGGAAATTACTTAGGCCTGGAAACCATTTTTTATGTATCATAGTGAAGTTCACTTGTCCTTTGATCTTGAGATAAACATGGCTCATCGTCATCTCATGGTAGGTCTGTATGAAGTACAAATAATTCCAGGTGAAAAGGGAAATAACTTATGACCAGGAACATGTTTTCAAATATCAGACTCTAGTTTACATGACATTTGCACTCTCAAATTAAGGTAGCTCACTATACCAACGTTTATACTCTGTATGACACAATGTCACAAAATGGTGATTTAAATGTGTTGTGAAATAATTTGGTTGTCTGTCATCATAGCTCAGTGGTAAAAACATTGGGTTGGTGAACCGCAGATCACAAGATCACAAGTTCAAATCTGCCAGAGGCTTTAGTTAATATTTACTGAGATAAAGTTTTAAAAACATGTTCTTTTAATTTAAAATTACATATTTTCTTTCTTTCTGGCATATGTACTTATTATATATCATCGTATCTTTCATAATTAAATCATTTCATGCTGATCTGAGGAACTCTTGGAAGGTGTAGTCAGCCACCTTAATAGGAATTAACAGGGATCATCTTCATCCCAATTCAAGTCAGTGTTAAGCATTTGGTGATTCTTGGTAACAAGAGGCCCATGGGCCACACCACTCACCTGAGTCACCTTGGCCCATATTAAATATTTTCCCTTTATATCTACATGTAAAACTTTGGTCCCTAAATGTGGCCCCATCCTACCCCTGGGGGCCATGATTTTAACAAATTTGAATCTGCACTATGTCAGAAAGTTGTCAGGTTAATTTGAACTTTTCTGGCTTAGTGGTTCTTGATAAGATTTTTAAATGACCATACACTATCTTTGTGATTATATCCCCTTTGAAGGGGACATGGCCCTTCACTTGAACAAACTTGCATGCCCTTCACTTGCATCCCCTTCACCCAAAAATGATTTGTACCAAGTTTAATTGAAATTGGCCCAGTGGTTCTGGAGAAAAAGATTCTCCTCCATATTTTCACATATGAAACTTTGATTCCCTACTGTGGCCCTACCCTACCCTCAGGGGTTCATAATTTCAACAAATTTAAATCTGCACTATGTCAGAAAGCTTCCATGTAAATTTGAACTTTACTGGCCCAGTGATTCTTGAGAAGAAGATTTTTAAATGATCCCACTCTTATTTTTGTGATTATGTCCCCTTTGAAGGCCCTTCATTTGAACATGCTGGAATCCCCTGCACTCAAGGATGATTTGTACTAAGTTTGAATGAAACTGGCCCTGTAGGTCTGGAGAAGAAGATTTTTCTCTATATTTTTGCATGTTAAACTTTGATCCCCTATTTTGGTCCCATCCTATCCCCAGGAGCCATGATTTTGAATCCCCTTCACCAAAGTTTACAGACAGATGACAAGCAATCAGAAAAGCTCAAGGAAATTAGAAGCCATTATCCTGCATCATTGTCTAGTTTCCCTGACCTCTTCACTCCAAATTTGATAGGGATTGATTATCCTTCATCTCATGGCCAGCCTAAATGTGAAATATGGCAATTCAATATGAAAAGGGAAAGGTCTAGGAACAAATCTATCTATGGTCTATGGTGGACCAACAACTTGATTCCAGATCCCCCCCCCCCCCCCTCTTTGTGGTGGGGTATAAATATGAATAATATTTTTTTTTCTCAACAAATTATGCATATAGATCTACAAATTATCATCTTCATGCAACATTGTTAGTTGATTTGGTTAAGAATACCTCATGTGGCAAGTAATCAGCAGGAAGTTTAGACAACATATCAGTAGCAAGTTTGTATACAACACTTTCACGTGTCTCTCCACTACCACCTCCACTGTCTTTTGGCTGAATGCTCATAATGGTGTCCAGAATATCTTTGGATAAATTGGTCTGGTATCTGAAATGTGCCCGCTAAATTCAATATACTAAAATAGCTTAAAAGTCATCTTTTTACATTTTTTGATGTGAACACAAAGAACAAGCCTGATTTCTGATAGTAGAGTACAAAGATATTCTGTTCATGTATTGCAGTACTTATTGTATGGAACCATTGCAATAGATATTCACTAGATATTAAAACTGGCAGTTTGGATATGTTTTTCTTTCATTCTTTTAACTGTAATAATCATTTTAAATAGGGACACAGGTCATTAACCAAACATGGACTGCAGTATGGTCATTATCCAACAATTAAAGGGGTGCTTGCACAGAATGAATTCCTGTTATATATATTATAAATGAGCTATTTGATCCTGTTTTACTGAAGGGATGGCTTGGGCAGTGAACACTCCCTAATATTAAATAGCTTGGGCAGTATGCTCCGTGTAACTAAATTTCTGTTTCAAATATCCAGTTCAATGTGGTAAAATTATAGAATTGGTCTAATTACCATGCCAAAGAACAAAAAATAAAGAAAAAAAACAAAACTCTGTAAACTTATTTTCATATTCATTCAGTGTATTTAAGAAAGAGTTGTTGGTAATAATGATCGAGATTGATGTTCAGAAAATATATCAATGAAAGACAAACAACACTTGCTAAAAAATAGGAATTAAGTAATGATGGGCAATTTGATCAAAAATTCAATCCAACTTACAAGAGGGTCAATGTGAAGTTCCTAAAAAATTCTCTGAAAAACAGGTCCCCGACTTATACACAGGTCGAATTATATGCAAGTATATATGTTGTATAATAATATGCTATTCTTTGACACTGCATTTCACTTTGAGAGTTTTGAAGGTCTACAGTCTAGATACAATGAATGTTTAATTTCCAATCTTTCATTGTTTGGACAGTATTGATCAGCTTGACACTCCCTCTGATGAGAGAATTTCTTGCTAGACTGAAAATATTCTACTTCTGTAAAATCAAAATTAATGCAAGGCAATTAATTATTCACTTCTAAAATAAGGAAAATACAATGAAGTTGGTGCAGTTAATTGTTGCCATTCTTCACCTTTGCTTCACAAAAGTTAGAGAGTGATTTGTATAGCTATGGGTTATATAGTTATTTAGCAAACATCAAAATAGCATCACCTATTCCCTTCTTTTGAGAATGGAAAATGCTGTTACAAAAACAACTAGTACTCATTGTAACGGGGACCGTTACAAATGTTCCCCATATGTTTCCCCATGTAGTAAGTGGTGTCAATTGTTTTAAAAGTTAAGAATCTTTGAAGCATCTCCATATATTATGATTTGATAACTTTTCATTTTAGGCTAAAAGAAATCAGTTGTAGAAGTTGAATTGAAAATATATGAATGAACTATCTAAATGTCATTTGCTCCCTGACTGCAAACCAAGGCAAAGTGAGTAGCAAGGTATTGCAGCAGCAACCATCCAATCCAAAATGAACTTATTGGATTGTAGTTCCATATATTTAAAAGATTTATTACTTCATTTCATGTGCGATTTTTCTCTTTTCTCTTTCTTCTTTTCTACTGCATTTCATATCCCAGATGAGGAAATTGTGTGCCATTTGTAGAAATAATCCACTGTTTACAAGGAACTATTTGATGTGTGAAGCTGAGGCTACTTCCCGAGGTGCACTCGGGCTGTTTACACACAAGTGAAAAACACGTGGATTTAAGGGGAGTCTTGTTTGCGGGTAAAATGTTTAGAAACTGCTGTGTAGGTTTTTTTGGGGGGCAAACAAGTCAGGTAATATAACATTTCAGACTGCATTGTTTGGTATCAATTTTGTAAACTGGATTTTAATGATTTGTTTTCCTCTATAGTAAAAATTGTTTGTTTGTTTTCCTTTACATCCAGTCCAGAAATTTTCACTCTTATTGAGATGTCATCAGGAGTAGGGAAAAATCCACAAATTTACACCTATGGTTAGCTCTTTAGGGCCGTAGCAGCAAGGGTTCACATGCAACGCCTGCAGCCACACAGGACCTCGATCCATTTTTAAGGACCTGTGATTCTCAATTGTAAATACCGAGCGTTTGGCGAAGAGGCAATCATTGCTTATTTTATGTCTTAGGTTTGACACAGTCATGACAAAAGCGGGGCTTGAACTCACAACCTCCTGGTTACGAAGTGAATGGGGAGGTCGTAAGTCGAGTCCTGCTTGTTACCAGGTATAAATGTCTAGGTGTTGGGTGATTGTTGATTAATATCAAGAGTGAAATTATTTGGAACTGAATGAAATATCATACAAGATTAATTTGATTGGGCTGAAAATCGGGAAATAACTGAGGAAATCACCATTGGAGCCCTCCCCCACTTTTTCACCCTATTTCGCCACAACTTTTCAAAATGATGCGAATAAAACTCCTGATCTGGCAAATAAAATAGCTGCGTAGTTTGGCTAACACCCCACCCCCCCCCCCCCTTTTTTCTCGTAAATCCTGGATGCGCCTCTGATGGGTGTTATAGTGACGATGGCAATTACACACACAGATATATATATATATATATAAAACAAGGTATTATTTTATCTCGGAATAATTAAATGTTTCAGAATTTAACTAATTGATGTGTATAAATGTAAAAGGCATCCGTAGATCGTAGAAAACTGTTTTCATGTTGAGAAATGTTGTAGAAACCCCCTTTCTAAACAATGAAGATATAAACAATAAATTTCTTTTTTTAATTTTTTTTTTATTGTAGTTAATTAGTAAGAAGGCCAAAGATTTGTATGAGGTCTATGGGAAATGAATTGCTACTCCTTTTCAAATTGCATGGTCATAAAGTATTATTTAGGCATACTGTTCTCACTTGGTGAAGATAAGGAAACATTCAGCTGTTTTCTACATGAAGTTCTAACTAATCCCTGCCTCTATCAATAACTTACAATTTTCACCATATTGGCATAGTCATACAAATTTATCATAATTCTGTGATCTCTCTTCAAATGACTTGAATCCTGTGTTCTCAATATAACCATGAATCCATGCAGTTTTTATTCTAGATGTCCAGAAGTAAAGAAAATTCTTAAAGATTATACTATTTTTAAAGGATTTAGCTTCACTTATAGCTAGATTCTCAATAGAGTAAGGACTATTAAATCCAGTTTTTTGGTTCTACTATCCCAAAGATGGTATACAGCAATTTTGGTGATAATCAGTATCCTACCTAGAAGTCAATACTCACGTAATATCAGCATTGGGATGTAACCCAAAAGCCTCTGGGGAATCTACTAGGGGCAAATTTTCTATGAAGGTCATGACATCAGTGAGTAGTTTCATGTTTGGTATTTTGTATCCAACATAGAAGTGGAAGTTTGCCTGAAACATGAAATCTCCAAACCAAACCTACAAGAAAACAATAATAATTAAATAAAGTGCCCTTCCATGGCACTTGAAAATGTTCCTTACAACAAGTGAACAAATGACAACTAGCTACTAACTCTGACACTAGTTCATTATCATTACTGCATTAAAGTAAACAAGATTCCTACATTAAATTTCAGTCTCACAGTAATGGAGTGCTGACCCCTCACAGTAGTTAAGCTTCAAATTAGAAAATGTTTTTCTATACTGGGTCACTGCAACTTAGATTTAGGTCAAATGCCAAATGTTACACTAATGATGCATCAGTTTTGCAACATAGTATAATTCTAGTATCCAATTCATTTTTAATTGAGGTCACTGTGATCTATTTTGAGGTTGCAACACAACTTACCCCCCACCCCCTTTCCAAAACATCACAAAAGAATTTGATGATTTTTGATCACATTGTCTCAGTTACAAGTCATACAGGATTTTACTATAATTGGCTATATTAATTCTAAATTGAGCTCACTGTGCTTTAGACCAGTTGCAGCAGCTCATTGATAACTTTATAACTGTGGGGTTCTGAGTTTAAAAATGCACAAAATAAACCAAAATGTGTATTTGACTTCCCTGACTCTTTAAATGGCAGTCGCCATGGTTAATCTCCATACTCAGATATGCTTTCAAACACTTAACGATTTGTCACCATCACTTTTATGTACTATTATACAACTGTGATGAGATAAACACAAAAAAGTCAGTTCAGTTCAATAAATAGGTAATAGTAAGCCCCATATGAGACCTACTACAGTATAATTGTTATCAAAACAAGTTTCACACCTGTCATCCTAATTAAGGAAAAGGTGTGAAACTGGGATACATCTAGGTAGTTAGCTTAGTCACATACCACAGGAAATTGTTATCAAATCCTTACATTTGGACTGTGTATTCTACTGTACACTATAGGATATTTAGAAGATACCAGTCCACAGAAAATTGTCATCAAATCACTATATGTGCTAGACCTTTAGAATAGTTCCAAGTATCTCAGATACTGCCTTGTCACACATAGAAATAACTTTGATTGCTCCTTTATTCTTCTATTTTCTGAAAAACTATTGGGATATTTGCCCCAAGTTAGATATGTTCTGATGCCTTCTATCATTCAAAGTTAGAATGAAAAAATGACAAGTTTTTAGTTCACAGATTGAAATCTTGGCTGGAACAAAACTTACAATGAAACACAAAACCTAAATCACGATTCTGAAGTTCTGACCGAAATGCGAAATACCCAGAAAGTAAATTATGCGACATCAGTATACATTCGAATATTTGATGAATATTCACTTGGGTTTACAATTCAATTTTACCGATAATATTACAGTAAGCAAAGTTATTGGAAAAATTTGTAAATATACATTTAAATAGATAAAAATATGTATATACTTGTACTTTATGTATAAGTTTAGAATATAATGATACAATATATCCAGACTTATGTCAATGATAAACATGATAATCATTGGAGTTGTTTAAAAAATATAACATTACACCATCCAGAAAAAAACCCAATTTTCTTAGGACTTGCCTATAGACAGAACTTTGGATAAAAATGAACTCCTAAAAATCCAAATTATAGATGAGTATATACGGTAATGTAAATCACCAGAATTATTACCACAATGATACAAGTAAGACTGCAGTATATAGTACATTTTCCTACCTTTGCAAATGTATTCAACAGTCTCTTGTCATAGTCATCTGTGACTCTACCCCCATACTGCACTTCACCAAGCATGTATCGAACTGTTGTCCATGATATTCCCTTAAATGATGACCATAATAATATATTTCTTTTTGTGATATACATATACATAGACCAATGCACTTATGCAAACCAAGGATTTAATTGCTGAATAGATTCCTTGAACTGATGCAACTCACCTTTTTAATGTCCAAATCATCTAGATGATTTTGAACAAACTGTACACTTGCAGTCCAGTCTGAGGAGTTAAATTCATAGGGAATGTTCCAACCAAGAGGACCAAATTTTCTTCTTTCCTACAATATTTAATTTCAAGTTTTCATTTTTCTTGAATCTTGATTTAATTCATTTTCATCTATGTACAAATTTTCATTCAATACAACATACCTGAACAACTGTGTGGAGAAAAGACACAGCAAAAAGCATAGGTTTCCACTGATTCATGTTGCTAATGTCTAAAAAATCTTGAGTAATTCCAGCATATGTTCTCTTTAAACCTGCCTTAATTCCTTGGGGTGGTTCATTTGTGAATTTGATGGATGTCTGTGGATGAAGAAACATATTTTATAATATATGACATGCCTACCACACATCAATGTCATTTTATTTTTAGATTTAATACATGCATGTACAATCTGATTCAGGAAGGGTCTCGCAATATATCTGAAAATTAAAAGGGCTCTTCCTCTGCCTAATCAAAGTATTATGTACAGTGGAACCTTGTTTTTAAGGACAAATGTGACATTTCTCAATAATATATCATTTTTCGTGAAAATTCACATACAATTCACCTGCATTCTATCTCTTTTCTACCCAAAAAAAATAGGGGTATGTTACCATGTCTGTTTTAGAGTTAGCATATTGTGATAGTCCCTGGTTGTTGCAAGTAAAAATGAAAATTCAGCTCTTCTGTATAAATGATCAATAATGTAGAAACGAAGGAAAGATAAATCATTTGGAAAATCAGGTATTGAACTCAGGATCCTTCCATTACAAGTTAGGTGACCTAACCACTGTGCTAACCAGGCTGATGTGAAAAAGTGTGATAATACTACCATACATCATAAATTTAAACCTATTTCGGAAATCATTCAAGAAATCTTCATATCAAGGAGATGAATTTTTTTTTTAAATAGAAAATGTGGAATTTCGTGCATGTCCTTAAATTCAGGGTTTATTATGTTAGACAGCTTATTTTGTTGGAATATAAATGCAGAAACTCATATCTTAACAAAACTATATAAAATAGAAATGGGTTTTTATGTTGTCCCAAGATGCCACGATTCAGTATTTCTGACACAAACTCCTGCATAGAATGTTGATTAAAATAATCACCCTTTAATCTGGACTTCTCTGAGCTATCAGTATGTAAATTTCCTAATTTGTTAAGAGATTAGTAATGCTTGACTTATCACAGTTTAACAAATCTAGCTGCCTCCTTGAATCAAAGTCACTGATACTGAATTACTTGTACATAAATGCATGTTTACTTAAAATTTTACATGAATTAAACCTCCAATTAAACTCTGAAAAATTTGCTTTCACAAGCTTGGGTATCAAACTTCAGTCACTTTGTTGACTCCAGAAATGAAAATTACATATCTGGTAAACATGCATGATTGGTGATAGTTATCCCACCAATAAATAAGTTGAGGCACACTAATCACAAATTAAAAAGTTTTATTTCTACAAGCACCAGCACAAAGCATCATGCATTTACATAGCACCTCACATGTGTAGTCCAGTCACTGTGTCATCACATGAATCTGTAATAAAATGCACGAGGCATGGATCCTGTTATTTAATAAACACTACAATTATGTATTGCACAGTGTTCTATTAAGAAAAATACAGCTGAACAAAGAGTTTTACGTAACAATGCTTTGTTATGTACAAATGTTGAGAATGAGTTCTTGAATGAAGCTACTTTCTACGAACAAATTATGTAATGGTAAGGAAGAGGAAGCTAAAAGAAAATGGTGGATAATGTCAGATGCAGATGGTTCATGGACATCATAATCATGCATTTAGTTTTCCTCCCACATCTATGGGAGTAGAGAAGAATATTTTCCAAGATTTAATACTTTTTCACTATATGGCCATATTGGCCCCACCCTAGGGTCTGAACCAGGAGTCATGAATTTCACAATTTAGGTAGAGAGCTTCATGGACATCATAATAATGCATTTTTCTCAAATATATATATATAGTATAGAAATGAAGGTTTTCTAAGGTTTAATGCATTTTCACTATATTGCCAAATGATAACAATTGGCCTTGTACTTTTCAAGAAGAAGTTAAAAAATGTAATATTGTTAATGACGTGTACAAAGATGGATGAAGACCAACAGCAGTGTCACATGAGTGACTCAAGTGACCTAATAAGCTGGAAATAGATTAGAGTTTCAAAGTCCTTAAAATAAGGAAACAAAATAAATGTCTCTTCTCTATTACAGAGAATATGATATTTCACAAGCAATGTTTATCACATCGCCCTCAGTATTATATGTTATTTGATTATAAAAAATGAGAAATGAAATGTGGGATTCCACTTTATAAAATTTCTGGAAATATATCCATGGAAACTTTAGTTCACATGTGCCATAAGAAGTGCTTACAAACAGGAAGATGATGATTACTAATATTATCACACACTTCTTTCCCTTTTCACCTGTGGCTCTCTGCATGAAAATTATCTCATTTCTCATAAATATGCATATTGAGAATGATGTAATTCGTTGACCAATGGAATTCACACTTGGTCTAAAATGGAAGATCTGGTTTAGCATAGCCATGTTTAACTAATGACTAGTTGTACTTTATGCACTATCTTTGACAAGAAATCATATACCCCAACACATCTGTTTGTTCATTTGTTAATTGTTCAATGCAGTGACGATGTGTTCAATGTTAAAATCGCCATATCTGCATACATATGGGTTGTTTCAGTTAGTTTCCAAAGAAGTAGAAAAACAAGTGTCCAATTGGTCGCATTCTATAAACAGTTCAAATCTCTGACTAACCTGTGCTTGGAAGCTTAGCGATTGGCTGAATTGTGTCATACATATTTATGAGAAATGAAAAAAATTTCACACACAGAGTGATGGGTGAAAAGGGAGACAAGCATACATTTCAGCCATGGCTTGTGACAATGGATTACTATAGGAATTTGAGAATTACCTTTAAATTTTATGATGATCTCAAGTTATTGTGTGTCATAGGAAGTGCCATTATCTTAATAATAATAATAAAAAAAATTCACAACTCACTAAAGACAAAGCTAATAAATCTGAAAATTTAAAGGGATCTTCCTCTGCCCAATCCAAGTGAAGAGGATTTGAATTAGAGGTAGAACCTGTGTACCAAGTGTCACATGTCAAGCAAAGAGTTCTCAATATACTGAGCAGACAATATCCTGACCTTTAAAGAGACGCTACAGCTCATTTTCCACATTTTAATTGAGTGTTTTTTAAAACACGTATTGAAAAAATAATAAAAATCATATCAATACTGGCAATTTTGAACATTATGAATGCATTAATTTGCTCTCAAATGTGCTTTAAAAATCATCAGGAATTCAATGGTTTCTTCATTCTGACTCTGACATTTTACATCACATGATTCAATATGACAACACACATTTTGCGTAAAAACTTACTTAAATACCCCTTAAAGGGATCCAAACTCGCTCATCGAGTGTGGGATTATTTCCTGCTTCTTATAATTAAGTAATAATTATAACAGAAAACCTTTCATGTCCCTATTAACCAAATAATACGGAAGCGTATTAGTGCCACATATACACTTCACTTTTTTTTTTATTTTCCACACTTTAATCTGTAAAATTCACACTTTATTCTGTAAAATTCACACTTTAATCTGTAAATTTCACACTTTAATCTGTAAAATTCACACTTTAATCTGTAAATTTCACACTTTAATCTGTAAAATTCACACTTTAATCTGTAAAATTCACACTTTAATGAATTTTATAGAATAAAGTGTGAATTTTACAGATTAAAGTGTAAATTTTGCAGATTAAAGTGTGAATTTTATACTTTAAAGTGTGAATTTTATAGATGAAAGTGTGAATTTTACAGACTAAAGTGTGAATTTTACAGATTAAAGTGTAAAATTTACAGATTAAAGTGTGAATTTTATACTTTAAAGTGTAAATTTTACAGATTAAAGTGTGGAAAATAAAAGAAAGTAAAGTGTATATGTGGCACTAATACGCTTCCGTAAAATAATGTTTCATAAAACACACTACATATTTTGATAAAAATAGCACTTACTTTTAAAGCCCTGTGTTTGTGTCTTGTAGCTAGAGGGTCATAGTAATATCCCCACATAAATTTTAGTTGGCGTACAAGTTGTATCTCATTTTATTTTAACCCATTTCTCACATAATCTGTCAAAATTCTGGGTTTAGCCATTTTACACTTCCTCTCACTGGAATGTTTACCGTCCATGTGCATGCATCCGAAGACCAAAAGAGGAAGAAGTCTCAATGTTTTTAAAAAAAGGACCTTCAAAAACTATTAATTTTTGCATTTAAACCAGAATTTTCAACTTTAGAAATATATTATTTTCACGAAGTTTATACAACTATGTAACAAAATTTGAGAAAGCTCTGGGAAAATTGTCATTTATTGATTTTTGAGCAAAATGAGCTGTAGTGTCTCTTTAACTTAAAATATCAGAATCTGTTGGAGACATGTATTTCTTAGGGTGAACAAGTGAACCAAGTTTGATGTCTATCAAGCAAAGGGTTCTCAAGATACTGAGTGGACAACGTCTTCATGTATGTCCAGAGTAGATTTTCATAATGTATATTTGAATCCTTTATTATACTATACCATATTTAATTTCATTATAATTTTTGATACTGTGTAATATCAAGGACTATAAGAAGCATATGGACATTAGCGTTTGGGGATCCATAAAGCAACACAAAGACAGTGTATGAAATTCACAAGTACCTCTTTTTTTGTGAACATATTGTTTTATTTACATGTATACATATATCATATTTTTAGTCCAAGTAACTACACTCATAAAATAATTCCAACTTATTACCTGTAGAAGACTAATAGGAAACCCAGCATGTTCTTCAGTTGTAATCCAGACTCGAAAAGCATCGTGGATTTGAGGAGCATCTGTTACTGTATCCAACAATTCATTCATGTAATCCAGACCCAAATGACAATTTTGCAACAATGCCCATCCACCCTGTTTTGAAATAATTCTATTAAATGAGACATAGTGTACACATGAAAAAAAACCCAAACATACATGGTACAACACAGATTCAGTCATTACTTATAAATATATTTCCTATAACTTTATAACAACTGAATACACTCTTCTGTATCCCATTAAAATTAGGTATCACACAAACACTACTGCGCTATTCTGCATCGAAAGTGCTATTAAGGACGGAGTCCAAAACATATCTGCCACATAAATTCAAAACCATTCACTGAAATGTCAAAATGTTATAGATCAATACCCGATGAAAGAAGTTGAAAATTACAATGCACATACATTCTCGTGCATGCCAAATGTATTTGGCATGTACGGTGTACATCATTCATTAGGTATTAATATTGTAAACCTACAGCGGTGAAAAAAAAATCAAAAATCATTTTATCGTAGCCTTTAATTAGGAAGTCATGGTCATTCATTATCAAAACATGGGGAAGAACACAATGCATGTGCATGTTAGTATGACTGCACTTATGTTGACGTCATTTGACAGGCAACTGTACCATATATCTATAGTATGAATTTCATAATATCTGCATCATATTTAAGCAAGTTTTGGCAATTTTAAAATTGCCCAATCAGAATTTAGTATGTGTGCATACACATGCTGGCCAGTAATTTTAACCGTAACAATTTGTAAATAGTACCATTTCACAACCAAAACCTCTATTTTGGAAGGATTTGATGAAAAACAAAAAAGTTATAGTCATTCCAAAATTAAATTTTCTAAAGACAGTGCACTTGCAAGCACGTGTGAGTTGGGATTTTTTATTACACCAATCTATTGATATTTATAATATCTACCTATGCTGTGAATATCAACCCATTTGCATTTGTCATTAAATAGTTATAAACAATTTAGCATTATCCAATCAAATTGAAGCACACATGCATATTGTTAATTTTGACCATGTAGATCAGTTAAGGCTAAAAAAAACTCTCATGTTCTGGCTGAACACTAAGCATAGGTCTAAATTTGTGGTACTTCACTTACAGTTGATGATGGTCTCAATAGGAGTGAAAAATTCTAAACAGGACGTAAAGTAAACAAGCAATCAATGTGGCTTGCATTCAAATTTTCAAAAAATGAGTCGAAGTCACCAGGTCAAAGATTTTGGTGCCAATGCAAAGGTCCTGCCACATGGTATACACATTCCAAATATGAAAGTTTTACCTCTTATGGTGTAAAAGATATGACCAAGGTTAAAGGCTTTGCCACAGACAAACAAGCCAAAAACTATATGTATCTGAATCTTCAATTCCAGGGGGAAAAAAAATCTGGAAAACTTTGGCCTACTTTTAGCTCTGATGTAGGTCACAGTGCACCAATCCAGCTGAAGTGCAAATTTACTCTTCTTGAGGGAGAAATTGCTGTACATGCAAACTTTACAGAAAAAAGTCCAGAAAATATGACCTCAGAAGGACACACAGAGAGTGCGTAACAGACCATGTCCCATTTGATGATAGACGTTTAAAAATTATCACCAATTTAAGAAATCAGATTTTCAACGGAAAAATCAAAGCGGGTTGGATTTGAAGGGTTGAAATAAAGCAATAGTTAGTTGAAATCATAGTTGTTGGCATCTTTACAGGTAATAGTCATACATTATATTAAATGTAAAATTACACCATGCATATATCACAACTAGAAATGAGTTACTAGAAATTTGAATTATTGAAATACTAAAGAACCAAAATTAACAATAACAGTGAATACAAATGTGGGTAACAAGCTTACACTGTGCATGAATTGAGCAATCAATTTTCTAGCATGAATCTCCTGCCCCTGACCCATAGATATAGCTCTGAAATCTTTGTAAAAAACACAGCTTAACAGAAATACAAATAAATTTAGACAATTTCAAGTATATATACCTTAAAACCACGTTTCATACTATATCATCGCACTTTTGCTATACTTACTTAAATTGTTAACTGTAACTATATTTATTAATTATAAAAATAAAATCAAAATCAGCTGTCTTAATTGGAGCAATAATCTCAACATGGCAATTTCACATATTTCAATGTTATATACATAATAACAAGCATTCTGAGAATATTGCTACAATGATCAATACCATGTACAAGCTTTCAATTGCTGAAAACAAATGTTTAAGAACTGGACATAACTCATATGAAAGTTGGTTTCTCACACAGGTGCTCGATGTTTCAAATATTTATAATAAAAAATTGTCTTCTTGTAAACAAACTATTCACAAGGTATATCACGCCTAAATCTTGGTTTTCATTTTTTCCATCTCCATCACTTGCAACTTTCGATGAGAAGCTTGATATAATATGATAATTAGACCTCTACCATTTAGAAGCAACTTTGACAAGGTTTTACCTTTCGCATTGTCATGATGAACTGGAAATAAAGTCCATTTATCAGCTAAAAACAAGTGTCAAATATCATATACTGCTTCTCAAATGCAAAAAATTGGTTAAAGGGGGATGGAAGTTGACATAACATTTGAGATAGCCCTTTTTACATTGGTCAATAAAATTAAAAATAGTAAATATTATAATTAGCAGTAAATTTGAATATATATTCTAAATCATGTTGATAGCAAGGTAATGGATCCTGAACACTATTCTGTTGGTCTATACTTTATTTATTTTTCTTTTACAACATTAAACATGATGACTTCACTTATTTATGCATTTGTTGTATCAAAATTGATTGAAAGTAAATGTCATACGTTATAAGAAAAGTTCACCCACACATGGGTATACTTGGGCCTACTCTCAAACATTCACAGTGACATTTATACATCCAGATGTCCTCTCCTGCTTATCTGTAAATTTTCAGTGTTGTTACAATGGGTGACAAACCTTAGTTTTAGGGGTTTGTGTGTGTGTGTGTGCATGTCATTTCCATTGTTGTTTTGACAATGCAATAAATTTACAAAACTTCCTGTGCCAGCCTGCACCAAAACCATACAACTCTGCCTGAATATTTTAATGTTTGCAGAGCTGCACACTACCCTGCATTCAGTGTCACCTTCTTTTTTCCACGCACAAGCATCAGAGGGTACTATAGCAAGGGAATTCTCATTTTGTATAATTATGTCAACTTACATCCCCCTTATACCAAATTTTCACATTTGAGAAGTAGACAATGATTGACAGTTTATTATGGACTTTATTTCTAGTTCACCATGACAATACAAGAGGTAAGACCTTGACTGAATTGCTTCTAAACAGTAGGAGTCTAATTATAATATTATATCAAACTTTTCTCGGAAAATTGCAACTAATGCAGCTAGATGGCAGAGTGATATACCTTTTGAATAGTAAGTTTACAGGAAGGCAATTTTTTTGAATGTAGATATTTAAAATGTTGTATGCTGGTGGCTTCTCATAATGAAAGTTTAAAAAAAAACAACCCCCCCCCCCCCCCACATCATTCACCTGAGTCACCTTAGCTCATATTTAAAGATTTTCAGTGTATATTCACATGCAAAACTTTGATCTCCTATTGTGGCTCCACCCTACTGCCAGGGGGCCACAATTTTAACAAACTTGAATTGGCACTATGTCAGAAAGCTGACATATAAATTATTTGAACTTATCTGTTCAGTGGTGCTTGAAAAAATATTTCCAATGGATGACCTTCTACAGGTTGTATGGTTTATTAAGGTTTCTGTCTCATTGTTATTATTCTTTTCCTTTTTCTTACTGATTCTGTGCATGCAATTTCTCATAAATGGCTCTATAGAATTTCATGAAACTTTCAGGAAAGGTGCATAATAGGATGAACTAAATTCATTTCTTTTTCTTTTTCCAATATTCACATCTGGTTGCCAGTTACTGCAGATTTCCTTGCTTTTAAGTATAGTTCCACGTAAAAATCTGGCAAAATCACATTTTCTTGTTAAGTCCACATTCATGAAATGATCCCAAATTTCGCATACTAAGTCATCGTAACATGTTTACCAAATGTACAAAGTATTTTTGATTTATTTCACTTTGTTCCAAAAACATGCACAATTATTTATGAACAGTGAAAGATCCATGCTTAGTGTAAATCTATATCAAAGGTCTGAAGGGCCACAAAGGCGTTGAGTGCAATATCATATACATTATAGGGTTCTCAATAAATTCAGAGGGCAGGTAAATTAGAGAAAGGAAGAGAAGAAATGTTTGAGTGCCACAGGAGACATTTCCTCATCTTTATGTACATAAATAAAGCATTACAATCATTTGTAAAATGTCAGCAAATTATGTTTATTTGCATAAAAAGAAATATAGAAGAGAGCTTGGGCTGAAGTTGCTTATCCTAACAAGTTCATACATGTACCATCCTCTTGTTAGATAATATCCCTTCAAGACTAGTTACTTTACAAAGGCTATAATAAATAAATTGGGATTGCAGATGAAAAATGCTGAAAAGAATATAACTACTTCAGAGTGAGACTACTTTTTTATAGAAGTTTTATTTTATGTTCATGTATGATGCAACAATTATACAGTATTGACTCTATGTTTTCAATAATGTCCAACAATTCAAAATTTCAACGTGATATGTAGAAAGGTTATTGGAATTCTGAACAAGATTCAATTCCCAATGAATGCTACCTAGCCTGGGTTTCTTCGCAAAATAACCTGTTATTTTTGTTGCGATGCACACGCGACTTTTGTTTTGCTCAATTGAGAATCGGGATTAACAAAAACAAAACTGGAAAGAGTCTTTGTGTTTTTGGAATAGGAACTAAACTGTGACAAAGTGCAATCCAATTTAGCATTTATCTGTTTCTATTGATCTGAAATATTGATTCTTGGTGAAACTATAGATATAAATGAAAACCAAATTTGAACAGGTTATTTTGTAAGTAATTAATGATATTGTGCGACACAAATTTCGCTGGAAAATCTGTTTCATAGTAAATCCATCCACGAATAATGAACTTTTCTTGTCAAACAATTGTTATTTAACTATTGAACAAAGATACAATAATATATGACATCAACAATGGAAATAGTATTGTGCCTTTCAAATATCAATTAAATTCAATGTTTCAAAGTCTTGAATCATAAGAAACGTTCAATACCAATAGACACTATTTGATTTTGCCCATTGAGATCAGAAAGGCGGTGTAGTGGCAAAATTTTGCATGATCGCTAGAAGGCTCTTGAGCAAGCTCGACTCGTAATAAAACACTACTTGTATCACCTTTGAAATCTAAAAACAGCAAAGTGGATATGAAAATATGTCATTATATAACATAAAGAAATGAAAAAGGCATGCTTTGAAATAAATATATATTTTTTGAAAGTTTTAATTTAACTTTCATAAAACCTCGCTGAATGTTTTGATTTTTACAATTTCGGTTGTCGTTCTTGAATTTCATTTGATGATCACTAGGGGGTACTGCGTTGTCACGCCATATGTAAAGTACCATTATATAATTACTTTGTACAACAGTTATAATAAAATCATGGTTTTACACTGCAACATTGTATACCTTACACAACAAATATCAAAAATCATGGTTTTGCCCAAACTGGTGTCCTGTGTTATGTACTGTTACCCACAAGGAGGAAATTAATTCACAACTTTTTGTATCAAGTGTCACAACCTTCTGGCACACAAAATATCTTTGGTTTTCAGAAGGAAATGACTCATAAATCTCAAAGTTGGTCCATGTATTTTCTTTATTTCTTGTGCCAAAATATGGCTGAATTATCATTGACTTTACAATGCAAGTCAAAAGCTCTTCTGATGCAGACAAGGATTACTGTAAAGATATTGCTAGTGGTAGTACTAATTTAGTACTTCTGGCACTTTTGGTGAAAACTCTAGTACATATCTGCATGTACTTCTCTATGAAATTGACAAAATGTGCTGTATGATTGTACTAGTACGTCTCAGTGGGATCATGTGCTAAATTTTAATTGTGTTTACAATAAATAAATCTACTCTCTCTCTGGTGACTTTAAAATCAATATTCCAGAACTCAGTTAATATCAAAGCATTGTCTGGTTTAAGTATGAGCATCTTTTGATGTTGCAAAGCTATATGATGAAATATTCCTGCCATGTGTTGTTGAAATTTGTCGCATAATTTAGAAGTAATTTACAGCTGGACATACAAATAGATGGATGTTGATCAGAAAATATTCCCCAGATGAAAATCAGTTGCAACGAATTCAGAATTTAACTGTAAATAGAGACCATTTGCAAAATAAATGTTACCTAGTTGAACTTTCTTTGATAAAGATTCAATTTGATTGGTAGGGTCAGATCCCATTGAAAGAAGGCATATGAGTGGTGTTCTGGTGTTGCTCTCTTCCCATGTCTGTGATAAGTTGAGAATGACTGATTCTGCATATCGTTGACCCATGGAGTCAGCTATAAACTTTCTAGCTTGTGGTATAGCTCTGTCTGGACACCAGGATCTTGAAGGGAAGAAAGGAAATTTAAAGAGGCTGTGTATTTTCATGTTGTCAAATCCCAATTTTGCAACTTCTTGTCACCATGGTGCCAATGTAAACAGTACTTGTGACATATTATCTTTGAATTTTTTTCTTCAAATTATCAACAAAACATATAAACGTACGAGAAAATTTGTTTGGAATTTTAAAAACATGAAGAATTTTATCATTCAAATGGTTTGTAAATACATGGATTGTAACATTATGCAAAATGAAAGATTCTTAACACCAAAAAGAACTCCCTATATAATTGTTTTTCACCTGATTAACAGAAGTCTCCTGAATGCATCCAGTAATGCATCATATCCATCTGGAATTTGTTCCTCTTCTGGAGCATCAGTATCAAACCAAATTTTCCATTCCTTCTCATTTTTTGATACCTTTAAAATATTTATTGTGTAGATATATTGGTCATGTATAAAATAGAAGTCCATGGAAAAATAACGAGTCCACTATTTATATTGAACAGATGATCACCACTGACTTCACATAAAATCAAATCATGATATTCCCACATACTTCTAGTTTTGTCCTAATTCATATTCTTCAATGCTCATAGTTTCTATGCCTTTCTCCTTCTATTGTAATTATCTAACACAATAATTAAGATAATATACTACATTCATAGTACTGCTTTTAGAAAAATTCCATAGGACCTTCCAGCTTCGTTCATCATAGCATTGCAAGTCTATAAAACTGAGTCACCTTGCTAATACATAGATATTCATACTTCAAACCTTTATACTGGCCAAACTCTGGGCTTCAGGTAAGAATTCATTAAATCTTGCTAGAGTTGTCCCACAGATAATCAAAAACAATGAGGTCCACAAAGAAACAGATTACAAAAGGCCACCAGCTGAACTAAAAATGGTCCTAAACTAGGCTGTCCTTATGGGATTAATACCTATGCTCATCCAAACTGATGTATATACCACATACAAACTGCAATATCCCTGCATGAAAGTTAAAGATCACACTTTGATTTTATTTTTTTCAAAACATATAACAAAAGGACCATGGGCCACATCACTCACCAGAGTCATGTTGGCTCATATCTTAAGATTTTCCCTATATATTTGCATGTAAAACTTTGATCCCCTCTTGTGGCCCCACCCTACCCTTGGGGATCATGATTTTAACAAACTTAAATCTGTATTATATCAGAAAGCTATGCATTTAGTTTTTTTTTAAAGATCTGTAGTTGTAGAAAAGGAAGATTTTTAAAGATTTTTGGCAGTTTTTTGTCTGCCCCTAAAGCCCTAAGGGTGCAAGAGTTCTGAAATTTACAATTTATGTCCCCTTATCTAAGAGATGCTTCAAACCAAATCTGAAAAGAATTGGAATGGTAGTTATCAAGAAGTAAAAAAAACAAAACAATTGCAATAATTTTTCACACATTATTGAATTTATTTTTCTCAAGACTATAACATTTGAAAAATAACATTGTTGATTGTATTCTTTCACATGACTATAAAATCTGAAAAAATGCTAAAAAAATTATTAAAGGAGTATCATTTCCATATAGACTGAATTTCAGATAAAGTTGAACCAGACTACAAGGTAATGTTTTAACTGATTTTCAGGGAAGGTAACTCTTCCATGCCTCCATACCTTCATTTATGACAAGAATCCTTGTATAATTTAGACATATTTGAAAAGAGGATCCTCTACACTACAATTTTACTATGCATGAGGAAACGTTCATTGCCAACTATGTTTTTATGCCCCTGTACTGCCTATCCTAATGTACATTTACCCTATTCAGAATTCCTGAAAACTGTGGTAATCCACTAAGCTGCACCAAGTTTAACCACGTTATATCAGATATCCACTTTGCAGGTTTTGGCATAACAGCATTCAAGTCTAGTGCTGCTCCACCTGTAAATAAGATAATAAAAATTGCATGTTAATGAAAAGAACAGGCTTTTTCGATCACCTGAGTATTTATTAAAAGTATCACCAACTCTAAGGGCTATGAAATCTTGAAAAAATTTCCTATTCTGAATATCTAAGATAAATTCTAATTCAGCAACAGTACAAAACAAGATATGTTCTTAAAACTTAAATGCCTCTAAAAGTGCCTTTACTTATAAAGACTTTACCTAATATAATGTATACAACATTAAGGATATATGCAATGATTCTAAAATACATGCAAATTTTCATATTTCATATACATTCTGTCTCATCTCAACAAAACATCTTGGGGTATATTTAAGGTAAATCCCCATGTCATGTCAAATAATGCAAAGAATGTTAATCATGCATTATGTTACTGTGGCATCTCTGATCCCAACGGAATATTGCAGATGATTCATATCGTCTAATTCCCATGTTCATTGGAATTCATTGTTTGGTTGATTGATTATATATTGTTTAATATTCTGCTCGAAAATTTTTCACTCATATGAGGACATCACCATTGCCGGTGAAGGGCTGCAAAATTTAGACCTATGCTCAGCGCTTATACTACAGCCTTTGAGCAGGGAGGGATCTTCATCGTGCCATACCTGCTGTGACACAAGGCCTTGGTTTTTGCAGTTTCATCTGAAGGATGTTTGAAAGCAAACAACAAAATTAAAAGAAGAAAAAAAACACCATTTGAATTGGTATGTTAAAAACAAGTCATTGTCAGTTTATCAGTCAGTGCCAATGAGTTCAATAAGCTAAAATGTAATGGGTTTTAAAGTGGCAAATACAATTCCTTGCAAGGAAGCTTAACTGGGAAGTCTCAGTAGTTTATGGTGGAAGAGTGTCCCTATGTCATATCATCAACGTCTTTTCCAAACTTAAGCAAAAAATGCACAAAATTCACATATCATATGACATTCCTGAGGATATTGCTTGGTGGCATAGGTTTTTTAAAACCTTTAATGGCAAGTCCCTCCTACTGCACAAAAACCCTATCACCTCAGTTTATACAGATGCGTGCACATCTGGGTCTGGGAGTTAATGGGAAGAGGACTGATTTTACTGCAACTGAAAATATGACCTCCCATCAACATCTCACTGTCATATCAATGAGGAAAATTTTTTTTTGCTGTTATTATTGCAACACATCGATGGGCCCCAAAATGGGCCTATCATAATCATACAGTCATTTTCTTTTCAGATAATTTGGCTACTGCAGCCAGCATAAACATATGTTCTTTCCATAACAGTTTGCTTATGAGTTGTTTGAGAAGTCCCTTTTGGCTTGTAGCGATTTACAATTTCCGTTTTGTGGCACACCATATGCCAGGTAAGGAAAATGTTGAAGAAGATTTCATTATGAGCATGACAAGTTCCAAAGCATATTTCAAATGATCCAATGACCATCTCTGGACCAGTATACTTACTGGTGGTCCCATGTATCTTTTTTATTCTTTACTTCACAGACATGCTCATTTGCTGCATGACCACCCTGGATTCCAGAGTGAACCTTATTTACAGCAATGTCCTGGCAGATTCAACTAAGCAGGCATACAGATCTTACTTCAAGACATCTTGAGTTTTGTAATTCATTAAACATCTCCTTAGTACCAATTACACAAATATACCTGGCCAGATTTATTGCCCTCCTCTCGCTCAAATTCTTTTAATTCCATATGCAACTACTTGTTAGTTATTCGCTTTCTTCATATAGAACGGGGCTCGAAATAATTGATAGCCCAATGGTCCGAGGCCAGTAAATTATTGATTCGGGCTAGTGCTTTGTAAATGTCATGTACCCGTTGGACTAGTTAATTTAAATACTTATCAAAATTCCTCAGAGATCAGGCTAGTAAATATTAGATGTCTGTGTGTCCAGATTTTTATCACATGCAAATTCACTTTTGTTAAGTTGTATTATGGAGTAACGAAATGTTTGTCTTAAGAGGAGTATATAATCGGTAGTCATTGGATGATTCCTCTACACTTCCCACAAAGGTATGAGCCACGATAGGAGTTTTGAATGATTGTTTGATTGTTTTATGTCATGTTGAGAATTTTCACTCATATTGAGATGTCACCAGCTGTAGGTGAAGTACCACAAATTTTGACCAATGCTTGGCACTCAGGGCTAGAGTAGTGAGGGTTCTTTAACGTGCCAACACCTACCATGACATAGGACCTCCATTTTTTAAGGTCATATCTGAAAGACCTGTGATTCCCACTTCTAAATGCTGAGTGTTTGGTGAAGGAGCAATCACTACCTCTTTTCACATCTTAGGTTTGACGTAGCCATGGCACAAGCAAGGCTTGAACTCACGACTCCCGGTTATGAAGCAAACGCTCTAACCACTGACCTAATGCAACCGGTTCCGAGTAAGTATCTAACAATGCACTTCTCTACTATGAGCTGTCAAATATGCGACGTTATACTTCCACAAATGACAAAAATGTAGATGATGCTGACTATTTCTAAGTTTAAATGAAAAATATGGATAAAAATAAAATTACATTTTTTTTTTTTTAACTTGTTGATGCTAGTTTGAATAAACAAGATAGTAAGCCCTATCATGAAAATGTTTCATTATCACTGAATCACAGCTATCTGAATTTTAATAAATACATATCAAAAAAAAAAACAAAAACACTTTATCTATCGATTGATAGATAGATAGTTTTTTTTTCTATTTCTATTTATTATTGATTAAAATTCAGATGCTTGTAGTTGGATATGGAATTTGGGCAAGTCGTTTTCATATTCACTGGTGTGAAGGGACATTAAACATTTTCAATTGATCAGCAAAAATTTAAGTTGGTAGCCCAAGTGACCAGTGAATTAAAATAATTATTCCAAGACCTGTAGAGTCAGGGCTCCCAAACCCCCTGCTTTCAACTTACATTAGTAACTTGCTTAAAGGTACAAAATGGTTATTAGGAGCAAAAATTACTCAGAAAGTACCCGTAACTCCACTGATCCTTCAAAAAATTTCCCATATTTTAGACTTTACCCAACTTAAACACACATGCTTCTGGTCAGCATGTTTAGTGGACTTCTTCTTCTCCACCTTTGGGAAATCTGACCTTTTTGGCACCCTCATGGGAAACCTTCAGCCCTGCTAAACATTTATGCAGGTCAAACTTACAATTCTCCCCACAAGGGGTAGTAATTAAAGTCACAAGGTCAAAAACCATTCAGAAAAGTCGCATGGCCAATAACCATTCAGAAATAATTTTAGAGAAAATGTTAGAAGTTTCGCACATATCCTAAGGATAGCTCAATACATCAAGGCTTAAATTCTTTATGACAAGAAGGTGATTTAAATGTTGTGAATTTGTTTTGTTTTGATCAATTTGATTGTCTATCATCATAGCTCAGTAGTTAAAGCATCAGACCAGTGAACCACAGATCCCAAGTTCAAATCTGACAATTTTTGTTCATATTTACCAAAATAAATATTTGAAAATGATGTTTTCTGATCCAAAATTGCACATTTTTTGTCTTTTTGACATATGTACTTGTTATATATAACAGTGTATAGTCATAATGGACACCTTCAGTTGAAAGAGACACTTTCAGAGAAAGCAACAGACACTTTCAGATGAGACTGCTATTTAATCATAACATGCTTGTTAAGTTAACAGTATAAGGCCATAAGCACAATATATGGCCATAGGCAAGTGTTGAAATAAAAATGTGTTTTAAAACATATTTTTTCCTTGTCTAAATCATAAGTTAAGGTATCCAATTAAGTACGCATTTTCACAAAAGGTCAATATTTGTAGCACCAAATCTTTCATGAAAACAAAATGGCTAATTTTAAATAAGATAAAGATGATGGAGAGGGTAGATGATGCCCATTTCTATTCATAGTAAATTTGATTATTTACAGAGTTATCTTCCCTTGTAAAAATCTTTAAATAATGAAATATTTTCATGATTTGCATAGTGACCTTTATTTTTCTTTGCATATTTTGAAAGACCACAGTAATAGGAATCTCTTCACCATGAGCTTTCCTTGGAAATTATATTCTAATTGATTTTATTTGTAAGAAATGTATTTTTCTTTGTATTATTATCAAGAACCCTCACTGCTACGGCCCTGAGCGCTAAGCATAGGTCTAAATTTGTGGTACTTCACCTACACCTGGTGACGTCTCAATATGAGTGAAAAATTCTCGATTGGACGTAAACAAACAACAGTCTTGTCAATTTTGAAAAATCTTTTGGTGAATCACTGTGTATGTTGTCTTTCATTTCGATACAAAAATTTGTATTACAAAACATTTTTGAAAAAAAAAAAAGAAAAAAGAAAAAAAAATATGGAGGAGGAAGGAAGGAGGGGGTTAGTTGTGGATTAGATACCTTAACCCTTTCACCAATTACTTTCCCCTATATGAATAACACTACGGCGATGGATTTCCTGAAGATATGTCATGAAAATGTATATATGTTATGTTTAAAATGTCACACTGTTTCAATGAAATAAGACATGGTTTTGGAATTTGGTACATTGATAGGAAACATGTTCAAGTGTATCAATTCATCATGTTCACAATGTTTGAAAAGTCATCATGGATTAATTTGCAGGTAAATCAGGTATGATAAAGCAATCAGCTGGTATAATCTGAATTTTAAAAACAAATCTTTTCAAAACTTCAATAATGCAAAAGATTTATTCAACAAACAATAATGTCTATGCATTTTTATCTGTCCAGTTACTTTTTTCAAAGTGTCTATGAAAAACATGAAAAAAGTTCAAAGGGGAAGAGCTCCCATAAAAAATTCTTTGCAATCCATACCTTTCCATAAAATTCTAAGACACACAGTATGACGTTTTTGAATTGAAACTAATCTGTCTTATGGAAGTTGTTATTACAAGCATATGCAGCCAAAAAGCCGATGAATTTTTCATTATTTCTTAGCATTTAGGATTTCCTCATCATTCCTGGCATGATATAACTCTACTACTCTCTCATCACTGCAATTATTTCAACTATATTCACCTTCGCTATAAAGTACTGTTAAAATCCTTATCTCTGAGGTCAGCCATTACTGTAAACAAGTTCCCAAATCACATAAAATCTCTCTCAAAGCAAAATTTTACCTCATAATCAGCAGGAAAATTCAAACAGTGCTAAATCCCGGTCTACCGGGAATGGTCATGATGGAGTTGGGTACTGTGATCCCAGTCTACTGGGAACTTTCGGGTTAACTTTAAGCTTCATGCATATACATAATCTAGTGATGTAAATCTATTAACAATGACAGTGGCAGAGCTAGGGGTGGGAGTGTTACAGGGGTTGCAAACCACCTACCCCATTGGTTCAAGTTTGTTTAATAAAAGGTGCAGTCTATTCTTTCATGTATTTTCCAAAATAGAGCACCGCTGAACTGGTACACAATTATGTAGTGGCAAATTAACAGAAACTCAAATAATTGAAGATATCTTTAATTATTTGAAAATATCATCAATTCATTTGATGCACACAACTATTCAATTAAAGATCTCTCCAAATAATTAATGGCACCTTCAATTCTGAATTATTGCATGCATTAATTGAATTGATGATAGCACTAATTATTCTGCTGAATTGATGATGTGTGCTATAATTGAATTGTTGCTCTCTTCAAATGAATTGATAATATCAACAATCGAATTGATGTGTGCTACAATTCAACCGAAGAGAGTAATAATTCAATTAATGCAAGCATCAATTCAATTAATGCACAGAATAAATGAATTATTACTCTCTTCAACTGAATTAATCATATCTGTAATTCATTTGAAGCACACAATAATTCTTTTAGAGAGAGCAATTAAATAATTAGAGATACCTTCAATTCAACATATCCACAATTGAATTAACAATCTCTTTAATTGAACTGTTGCTCTCTTTTAAAGAATTGTTGCATGCATAATTCCTTATACAAAAGCATAGTAAATTAAAGATATCTTCAACTGAATTAAATAGATCATCAAATCATTTATACTGAGCTCTACATTAATTTTTGCGAGCAATATATCCACCACATTGATGCTTTCATTAATTGAATTGAAGAGAGCAATAATTGAATTGAACAGTGCATTAATTCAATTAATGAGAGGAACAATTGAATTGATGATATCTTCAAATAATTAAAGATATCTTTAATTATTCAAGTTTATGTTAAAAAGTCCAGGGCCATAACTTCTTTAAAATAATTGGATATCTACACATTGTGATCTTTCTTTGCACCAAGTTTTAGTAAAATTCCCCCATGGGTTTAGGAGGAGTTGTGAAGACAAAGTATTTTGCAAAGAAAAAAAAAACCAACCCAAGTCCAAGGGTCGTAATGCCTTTAAGAAAAAAAAAAAAAAAAAAAAAAAAGAAATGAAAAAAAAAAGATAGTGTTCCCTTTGTAATATGCATATCTACTCATTGTGATCTCTCTTTGTATCAAGTTTATTACCCCCCCCACCCACCCACCATCCGGTTTAAAGGAGTTGAGAAGACAAAGTTAAAGGACTGATCGATGACAGTGGTATAGCATAATATGCCCATGAAAAAAAACCACAAAACAAAACAAAAACAAAAAAACCCAAATTTAATTCCACAGTGGAATGCAGTTAGAGATATCTCAGAAAAAGGTGGAAATTTTAAAAGTTTTAACAGTCACATTCCTAACATAAAGCATGGCAGGGACTATGTTACTGAGGAATGGTCCAGCGGCAAAAACATTAATCTGACTAGTCTAAAAAGCTTTAACCTGCTGTACACAGATAAAAATGGGGGTAGAACAAGATCTCTTTGGAAAATTGTTTCAGCAAGATAAAAATTCTACATAAAATCAAACACAAGGTTTTGAACAATTGTGTGCTGGGATTTTAGAGTTATTAGAAGTTTGTAGACAAAGGTACAAATAGTTAGCAGGCCAAATTTTGTCAAGATACATTTTTTACTCTTCACTTAAGTAAATGATAAAATGAAATGTAATAATCAATACCTTTGATAAATGTTTGGAATTCATTTGGATTCACTTTTCCTGTCTGCATGTCTATCTTCAATGTCATAAGCAATGTGAATAGAAATTTGTGTGATTCATAAAGACCTCTACAAGTGTATCTGAACACCTCAAACGTTAGATACTCGATGATGTTTCCAATTCGCTTTGCTGGCACTGGACTCTTCTCAGATCTGAAAGATATCATCTTCTTCAAAAACCTATGATGCAAGGTATGCATAGCAGTATATCAGGTAATTTGACATTGAAAATATTTGGTAAATTTTTCTCAAAAAGAAGTTCGAAATATTGCCCCTTTATTTTTTGGCAGTTTTGCATATTATGCAATCATGATTCATATGTAAAATAGAAAACCCTGAACAGAAGGATGTACTGAAATTGCTGTACCATAATGCATCCTGTTGGGTGTATAAAAAAAGTTTTTTGAATATATGAATTTGTAATGAATGAATTTTAACAATAACATGAAAAGTTTTAAAGAGACATATTTATTTCTAACTTGAACTTTAATTTATTACATGGTGTATTGTTTAAGACACTTGCCTTGTCATTGATATATCAAATAATCCAAGGAACTGCTTCAGAGATGTTTGATACATTCTGTTAACCATACTCATATCACAAATGAGAAAGTAAAGAATACTTCCCCTTGTTGCAACTGAAATAAATATTGTAATGCCCTTAATAAGTAATTTTAGAACTTCCATTCATATGACCATGGTCATTTATATTTCACCTTGAAAATGATCTTGATGCATGATAACATCTTTTCAAGTGTAAGTTTCGAGATTTTGTCGTATTTTCAAATGGTGTCCAAATATCTCTTATACTGTATACAAGGTTAATTTTTCCCTTGTTTTATTCTTACACATTTTAGCCTTATATTCAGGTGACTCTAAAACAGCAAGAAACAAATTCAGGCAAATTCAAATCTAGGTAATATCATTTTTCAACGTGTATGAGTGAGATTTTCCCTGTATAGTTTTTGTACATAGCTCTGTGAGAAAATATTGGGACAGACTGACCAAAAAAATTGCATTGTCTTTACAGTTATATCAAAGATGCTAGACATTTTAAATATCTATAATAAAAAATTGTCTTCCTGTAAATAAGGTATCGTGTATTACAGTGCCATCTTGGTTTTCATTTTTACCAGCTGCATCACTTGCAATTTTCAGAGAAAAGTTCAATATAATATGATAATTAGACCCCTACCGTTTAGAAGCAATTGTCAAGGTCTTACCTCTTGCAATGTCATGGTGAACTGGAAATAAAATCCATTTATCGGCAATAATCAATTGTCAAACATCGTCTACTGCTTCTCAAATGCGAAAAATTGGTGAAGGGAGGATGAAAGTTGACATTATTATGCAAATGAGAATTCCCTTGCTGATGCTTGTGCGAGGAAAGAAGGGGGTGGCACTGAATGCAGGGTAATGTGTAGCGCTGCTAACAAAAAAATTCAGGCACATTTGTGTGGTTTTGGAACAGGATGGCGTGGGAAATTAAGTAAATCTATCACAATCCTCAAAAAACACTAGAAATGTTCATGACCTCCCTACCCCTTTTGCTTTGTCTCCAGCCCTGTTTTGTCACCCACTGTGACAACACTGAAAATAAACAGAGATTTGGCTGCATAAATATCACTGTGAATGTTTGAGAGTGTGCCCATGTGTATGCGTGTATGTACATGTGTAGGTGTTGATTCAGTAAATTGTTAATTGTGAACTTTTCTTATTACATATGACATTTACTTTCAACTAATTTTGATAACAGTGAAAGCATGAATAAGTGAAATTATCATGTTTAATGTTGAAAAAAAAGAAGTATACACCAACAGAATAGTGTTCAAGATCCATTAACTTGCTATCTAACTTATTAACTGCTAATTATAATACTTATTATTTTCAATTTTATTGACCAATGAAAAAAGGGCTATCCCAAAATTATGTCAACTTCCATCCCCCCTTTACAGAATTTTGCTTTTAGAGAGCAGTAAATGGTGTTTGAATGTTGATTATAGCTGATAAATGGACTTTATTTCCAGTTCACCATGATGATGTGAGAGGTAAACCCTTGACAGAGATGCTTCTAAACAGTAGAAGTCTAATTATAATATGATGTTGAACTTTTTGCTGAATATTGCAAGTGATGCAGCTGGTAAAACAGAAAATCAAATGTGGCGTGATATACGTTGTAAATAGTTTGTTTACAGCAAAACAATTTTTTAAATTATAAATATTTAAAACATCGAGAGCCTGTGAGTTGTACCTCCGACATCAAAATAAAACTAGATGTGTTAGAGCAACACAATGCCTCCAACCAAGAGCCAGATCTCTACCAAAAGTTATCTGACTAGACCCATATAAATATTTGACATGCATATTCTCACAATTAGGGTTGGATTCCATTAGGGATGAAATGATGCAATACCATACCAATACTTTTGAAGCAATATGATACTTTTTTCTACTATCAATAAATAATTGATACATATAGTATGGTATGAATAGATGACTTTACGCTTCTGAGGTTTTAACCTTTAATATGAAACAAAGAGTTAGAAATAAATAACAGCTTGTTAGAATCATATAAAACAAAACTAGTGACCCTTGGGCCACATTACTCACATGTTTGATCTTGGCCCTGCCATTGTTTAAGTGCTGTGATTTTTTTTTTTATACATTTGCATGTTATTTTTTATCCCTTGTTGTGGCCCCATCCTACCTATAGGAGTCATGATTTTAATAAATTTGAATCTGCACTATGTCAGGAAGCCTTCATGTCAATTTGAATTCTTCTGGCAAAGTGGTTCTTGAGAAGATTTTTCCCCCCAAGTTTTTCTTTGCATATTTCCATGTAAAACTTTCAACCCCTATTTTAACAATTTGAATCTGAACTATGCCAGGAAGCTGCCATGTAAATTTGACCTTTTCTGGCACAATGGTTCTTGAAAAGATTTTCTCTATATACTTGCATGTAAACTTTTCTTCCCTATTGTGGACCTATCCTATCCCCGGGGACCATGATTTTTTTTACAAACTTGAATCTGCTATGTCAGGAAGTTTTCATTTCAATTTGAATTTTTCTGACTCGGTGGTTCTTGAGAAGATTTTTTCCTATATTTCTGCATGTAAATTTGAACTTTTCTGGCTCTGTGGCTCTTGAGAAGATTTTTAAAGATTTTGCCCTGTATTTTCGCATGTAAATTTGATTCCCTATTGTGGCCCCACCTTACCACTAAGGGCCATGATTTTAACAATCTTGAATTTGTACTATGTCAAGCTTCCACATAAATTCTGGACGAGTGGTTCTTGAGAAGATTTTTTCCTATATTTTTGCATATAAAACTTTGATCCCCAATTGTGGCCCCACCCTACCCCTGGGGCCATGACTTTAACAAACACAAATCTGCACTACTGTAGATGTATTTAATTTTGTGTCAGATTAAATTTCATTATTTTTGTGCCTAGGAAGAAACAACAAAATTAAATCCATCATGAAATTTTAAATAAAAAAAATACTGATTTTAAACATCAGAAATATCTATGTTGCTGTTCTTTGTTATCTATTTATAGATAGCATATTTCATCAGTACCGTAATCTTCATCACTGTATTCCTCATGAACAGATGTTCCTGCACTTTGTTGTCTTAATATATAGTTGAAGAGACACCACAGCTCATTTTGCTCAAAAAAAATAATATTACAATTTCCCCAGACCTTTCTCTAATTTTGTTGCATAGTCAAATGTACAAATTATCTTTGTGAAAATAACACACTTCTAAAGTTGAAAATTCTTGTGCAAAAATTAATGGTTTTTGAAGGCCCTTTTTAAACAACATTCTTTAACAACTCTTTCGGTCTTCCAACACATGCACACAGACAGTAAACAATCCAGTGAAAGGAAGCGTGCAATGGTTAAATGCAGAATTTTGACAGATTATACGAGATAGAATGAGATACAACTCAATTTATGTGGGGATATTAATATGACTCTCTAACTACAACACACACACACACGCAGGGCTTTAAAAGTAAGTGCTATTTCTATTAGTGGTATTTTTATCAAAATACGTGGCATCTTTAAATAAACATTATCAGTTAATAGGGATGTGAAAGGTTTTCCCTTATAATAATGATCAATAATTACTTAATTATAAGAAGCAAGAAATAATCCCATACTTGAGAGGTGAGTGTGGACCCCTTTATGGGTTTTTACACAACACGTGTGTTGTCATACTGAATCACATTATGTAAAATGTCCGAGTCAGCATGAAGAAACCACTGGATTCCGGATAATCTTTAAAGTGCAATTGAGAGCAAATTAATGCATTCCTAATGTTCAAAATTGGCATTATTGTTATGATTTTTATAAGTGTGTAAGGGGCCTTCGTGGTCGAGTGGTTAGAGCATTGCGCTCAAAATCACAAGGCCTCTCACCTCTAGTCGGTGCGGATTTGATTCTAGTTCGCGCCGATATATGTGAGAAAGTTTGCCAGTTTACTTTCGGAAGGTCGGTGGTCACTTCCTGGGTACATTGTATCTGGGTTCTCTCCTCCACCTACAAAAACTGGACGCCACCAGATAACTGAAAAATTGTTGAGTGTGGCGAAAAACAACAATCAATCAATCATACTTTATATGTGTTAAAAAACACTCGATTAAAATGAGCTGTAGTGTCTCTTTAATCAACTCATTGACTTCTACCCTGGGGATCATGAAATTTACAATTTTTGTAGAGACCTTCCTGCTTTACATCATTTACATACATTTAGTTATTCTCACCCTTGTGTGGTTCTAAAAAGCTGTTTAAAAATTGATCTATTTTTTAGCTGTTTTTGCCCTGCCCCTAAGGCCCTAGGAATGCAGGAGTCCTAAAATTTATAATTCATGTCAGCCTTGTCCAAAAGATACTTCATAATGAATTTGAAAAGACTTCGAATGGTAGTTATCAAGAAGTTAAAAATGTTCAATTGTTAATCCACAACGAAGGACACAGACCATATTGCAAAAGGTCACCTTAGTTCAGGTAACCTAAAAATACCTGGTCTAAATTCTTCACGAGCCTGATTTATCTTGATTTCTGTTTCAGCTGCAACATTTAATTTCTCACTGACTTCTGCAGCTGTTACTTTTGTTACAGACAAAACTTCTATGAGGGACTCATCATCTACTAAGGATCCCTATCAAAGAAATCAATATATGCATGATTAAGAATAATAATCAACACATTATACACAAGCTCTACACCTTCCTCACATGGAGATGAGTCTTCATGAGCAGTGAAGCCCTAACAGTAACCCCACACAAAGGAAATATCCAACAACTCTACACAACATGTCTGTTAGATGATACATGATTCCTAAAGAAATATACTGTGGACTTCTAAAGTGGGCCTCCATAGGCCTTTGAGATTATTGTTCAATTAACATCTTTTCACCAAGTAGTTTTAATGAGTTTAGTGTCCACATGTATGTGGCTACATACAGAATTTATCAAATATCAGAATTTTCATCTTGATCTCCTTATGATATTCATCCATACATGCCCAATTTCCCGATTTAGACAACATTCTCCCAATTTTAAGCATGATTGTCGCTTTCTTAATTGTAATGTTCCTCAATTTACAACAACAAATCCCAACAGTATTCAATAGACTTTGTGATACATAATTCATATAACTCTGTTACTTTATTCACTTAAAATTTTAACGTTGAATTTGATATTAGAAGTAGCATAAATTGACAATAAAACAAGATGTGTTAACATCATGGTCATAAGGTCAGCTGTCTTGAATCAGTAGAAAGGTCTTCTCACAGGAAATAGTGATGTGAAATGTGAAAGAACTATTATTTATCATTTAAAAGTTATGGCCAATGTCAACATTTTTAAAAAGTAGGTCAAATGCGAAGATCAAAGGCACCAATGTAAAGGTCTTGTCACAAGAAATACTAATGTGAAATACCAAAACACTAGTGTTTACCATTTAAAAGTTAGGGGCAATGTTAAAGCTTTTAAAAAGTAGGTTCAACAAGGCCAAGGTCAAAATTTTTTGTTCTAACAGAAAGTTTTGTCACAAGGAATACTCATGAGAAATATCAAAGCCCTGGTACTTATCATTTAATCAAAGGCCTGAAGGTCCACAAAGGTGTCGAGTGCAATAACATATACATTAGGGTTCTCAATGAATTTAGAGGGCAGGTAAATTAGAGAAAGTAAGAGAAGAAATGTTTGAGTACCACAGGAGACATTTCTTCATGTTTAAGTACATATATAAAGCATTACAATCATTTGTAAAATGGTAGCAATATGTGTTTATTTACATAAAAAGAAATAAGAAGAGAGTTTAGGCTGAAGTTACTTATCCAATAAGTTCATACATGTGCCCTTCTCTTGCCAAATAATATCCCCTAAAGACAAGTTACTTTACAAAGGCTATAATAAATAACTTGAAATTGCAGACAAAAAATGCTGAAAAGAATACCTGTGATTACGGAAAAGTATGAGCACAGATACACTTTGATCAGGTAAGTTCACTTGAGCCCACGTCAGGTAAACTTAAAATTGTCTATATGATCTGGATCACAGGTTCAGTTTCCTTTTCTTAAGGTAGTGCCCCATGGGGATCCGGGTTGTTGAATAGATCTTCAGTACCCCTTGCTTGTCATAAAAGGTGACTAAATGGGGCGGTCCTTCAGATGAGACCGCAAAAACCGAGGCCCCGTGTCACAGTAGGTATGGCACGATAAAGATCCCTCCCTGCTCAAAGGCCCTGAGCATAGGCCTAAAGTTTGCAGCCCTTCACCGGCAATGGTGACATCTCCATATGAGTGAAATATTCTCGAGCGGGACGTTAAACAATATATAATCAATCTTAAGGTAGTATGCAACAGTATCCAAAACTCTATCATTTTAGAAGCACCTTGCATAATTCAAATGTACACGACATAGTTTTAAAGTGCTTGAGTCAAGCATCTGTAGCAAAAAATAATACAGACGATAGCCAAGTATCTGAGGCCTTCTGAGTGCAAATGGAAAGCCATGGGTACTAGGCTACACAGACAACACTAATGAAGAATATAGATGTTTGCAAGATCAAAATTAGAGTCTAAGCAAGGATTACAGTTAGAAAAAAAAACAACCCAAAAAACCCCCCGAGGAATTGGGAAATTTTCGGCCAAGATCATAATCATGCACTATTATCATCCAATATCGAAACTGGCCATACGGAAGCTGAATGTGTTACTTATGAATATATTGACATTGGAAGTAAAGTGGAGATGGCTATCATTAGTTTACTTTTATAATTATTATTAACACATGTATATTTAAAGATGAATTAAATTTAATTTACTTCACGAAAGAATTTTAAAGGATAAATATTTAGTGTAATATTCATGTAAACATAACTCCCTTCTGGATTCAGACCCACGATAAGTCTATTGACATAATAGATAGTATCACTGGGAGTTTAATCACTGTTTTGTGATGTATTGCCATAATTAAAGAATAGCTGGGTCATTATGGCACTTAGGCAAATTAATCTGAACCATTATACAACTATTAAAACTCCAATAAAATTTAACATACCATTGAATATTCCTACTTTAACATTTTCATTAAAAAATACAATAAAAATATTTTCCCCCAGGTAGTTAGTACATCATTACCCTATTTTTTCAGTAGTTAGTCAGAACATAATCACCATATCTTTTTTCTAACTGGGTATAGGAAACATGAATATATTTTTGTTGGCCTGCAGCATGCATTTTTATTTTATTTTTTGGGCATCTTAATATTTGTTTGGGCAGGTGAATTGATAGAAATAGATGCCCGATGGGCATGTATTCAATAAAAGTTTTTGTGATAAGTATCTTATGTCTCAGTTCGTAGGTGGAGAAAGAAATTTCTGACTGGCACAGAGTCCGTCAAAGATGCAGCAAAATCTGGCCCACCTGTGACTGTAACAGGCAAGGCAAATGTCTCAAAAGTCTGGGAAATAATTAAAAGTGATGGAAGGTACACGATAAGTGATACTGCTAAAGCTGTTGGCATATCGCTCTCATGGGTTCATTTCATTTTGAAGCATATTTTGAATGTATGAAAGATTTCTGCCTGATGGATACTGCATATATTGACAGATGACCAAAAACGGGTACAAGTACAAACAACTAAGCAATTGCTCAAAATGTTTCCCAAATTCAATCAAAGACAATTTGCAAACATTGCCACTGGTGACAAAAAATATTTCGAACCAGTAAGAAAAATTGGAAACAAAATATGGTTAATTAAACATGGTAGAAGGCCTGTAGTTGCCAAAAGAAACATAAGCACAAAGAAGGTTCTTTATTGCATATTCTTCTCAAGTGATGATATAACCATACAAATTCTGGTGCTGAAGGGCAACAGTGTTAAAGGTCGGTATTACCGATATGTTATACTAAAAAACCTCAAAAAATATTATCATAAATGACGCCCTGTGTCAGGATACAGGCATGTTCATCTAATTCATGATAATGCTCCATAACATACATCTGAGCTTGTGAAGCAATTTTTGAAGTTGTAGAAGGTTGCCGTCTTGTCACACCCACCATAATCTCCAGATCTAGCCCTATGCGACTTTTTCCTTTTTCCAAAACTTAAAAAGTTCTTATCTGGTCATCGTTACAAGTCCCGACAGGCCCTTCGCTCAGCCATCAGTCAGTGCCTCAGTGGTCTCTCTAAATCAGCATACCATGACACATTTCAGAAATGGATTCAGAGATTGAAATCATATATTCCAAACCACGGAGAATACTTTGAAGGGGTGTAATGTTCATTTCGCTATTTGAGTCGAATACTTTTAAGATATCATGCAATACACATTACATATCGAACAACCCTCGTATATCCAAAGTGAATTCACTGAGTTTATATGCTATGTGTAGAACATATTACAGCTTACTGCATATGAAATATGGATATAGGGGTGGGTGGGGGTGGGGGTGTAATTCACTTCACAGACTCACTTTAAAAGCACTTTTAGAGATCTGGGAGGGGTTAAATAAATTGATGAATATTGGGTACAATTATATTTGAAAAGTAAAATAAGGAATGAAATTGAAAACAAAACACTGGCATAGAATTTGACAGTCTGCCGATCACTTCTCATTGATCGGGGTGGGATGGGTGGGTAGCAAAACACCTTTTAATATGAAATCCCTATGTTAAATTTATTTAACGCAATTCACCCTCGAATTAGAATGTTTTGGCCAATACAATAATGCATTGTGTGACAACACAATTGAGTCTGTTTGAAATACAATTGCAAAATGCGACAAAAACTCTTATTGATCCAAATGTGTTAGTCCACCCAAATTCCCTTTTATGGCAATAGTCACGTATTTGGTGAATGCAATACACCGACCCACAGAAGTTCGTGGCCTTATATTTTGACCAATGATATGCACAAGAAAGTAAGCTCCGCCCACCACCACAAACCTTGAACAAATATTGGACATCTGCCATTGTTTTGTGAAGTAAACGCAGTATGTATTGACCTATCATGTGTTAATAATACAGCATGTAGAAATATTTTTGTACAAGGGATGATTAAATATTTTGCTATAGAATCTGTAAATCAGAAAGTAGGTATCTAGATATACTTACAATGCAGCCAAATTCATACCATTTCTATCAACCAGACATATTTGCATATGTGTGTGAGGTGGATTATACTATGTCACAGCTAAATCAGTAAATGTCCTCAAAATCATGGAGACGGGACCACATTTATGGATAAAGTTGATCATTGAATAAATGTATATATATTTAAAAAAAATCAACAGTCTGCAGCAATCGTCAATGACATAAGCATTATAAAACTTGTACTCCCCTAATGGTAGCTGATTGAAAACAGTTAATTTTAACATTGCCAACAACGTAAAAACAATGTTATACATGGCATTCTCTCTCTCTTTTTTTTTTATATATGCAAACAAATCTCTTGTATTCACATGTTTTTCACAAACGGCCCAAGTGCACCTCAGGAAGTATCCTCAGCTATGATCAGTATATGACAATAAATACTTCAACATAGTGTTATTCTTGACGGCTAAAATTTGCAAACTCTTCCTAATATTCCGATGTTTCTAATTATCTCTATCTCTTGAAAGTGAGAAGCGAGAAAGTGGGTGGGTTGGATTCGGCCAATGCAAGCTCTTTATTCAAATTCTTCAATTGTGCAATTCAAATTTGTCACTTAATGCAATACGGTATTGGGCAAAGCGTTCTAATTCACAGGTGAATTGCGATAACATTCTTATTGTTTAATCTATATGGCTTGAAATGTCATTTGTTAGTTTTTCTTTAAAATTGAATTATAGATTTTTTTTTCTATGGTACTGGGTATGACAAATAGTTTGTAAATAAATTTAACCTTTGTACATATCCTCAGGTGGGATTATATAACTACAAAAATTAATTTTGACTTTGATTATTATTTCATTTGTTTTTTATATTTCATTTACTTCTTGTTAATAAACTTCTTTCATAAAATCTATTTTTTCTTCTTAAAAAATGTGTACCTTCATGAAAACTTATGGATTTAACTGAGGGCGTCTAAGACTGGATTTGTGACCTTTATAAAAAAAAATTTTACAGGTCAAATTTCTTTTAAATTTTGCAAACACATGCAGTTTAATACAATAAAAAAGGTGCTGTAATTTTCAAAAAAATTGCATTGTAGAAAAATCTGGCATTAGCTGTTGCGTACTACCTTAATTGCAAAAAAATGTCCCTTTTAAAAATCAAATTGTAGCACTCAGAAATATCAGACTTGAAAAATATTCAAAATATTTAAAGATACAGAACAGAATTAAATACTTTGGTACTTGTCAACTTGTACAACAAGTTGTCCTCTAACTCTTGCATTTTTCTCTTGTTTGTGTTGACATCTAGCATCAGTTTTGCTCGGTCAGCTTCCAGTTCCTACAAAAAATTACCAAATTATCACCCAGTAAGTAAATTTAAAACATTCTATTCAAAACCATCTAAGAAAGTCAAAGTTTATACTCACATTCTTTTCTTTCAGAATAACAAGCCCTAAAAGTTGATCCTCCAAGCCCTTCATAGTGACAGTAAAATCAATGATAGATGTCCGAGCACTCACCTGAAGAAGAAACATATCCCTTCCTTTTATGTGATGATATCTTAAAAAGGCTAAACAGTTTAGCAAGACTTTTCTTGAAAAGTTTCTGTTCATTAATTTCACATAGAGACCAAAATGTATCCAATATTAGATATATCATCTAAAGGCTGTTTATTTCCTTAAAGGTTCTTTAGTTTCAATATAATGTTTCCAGTTTGACTGTTTCATGCTTAGGCATTGAGCCATATATTATAACCCAACATAAGCACTATCAAATAATTCTACATAAAACTATAAATAAACTATTTAAGCATTTCACCTCTTTCTCTTTCCTATTTTATTAGAAACAAGAGGCCCATGGGCCACATTGCCCACCTGAGTCACCTTGGCCCATATTATATTTTCACCATATATTTGCATGTAAAACTTTGATCCCCTATTATGACACCAACCTACCCCTGGGAGTCATGATTTTAACAAACTTGAATCTGCACTATGTCAGAAAGCTGTTATGTAAATTTGAATTTTTCTAGCTTAGTGGGTCTTGAGAAGATTTTAAAGATTATTTCCTATATTTCCACATATAAAACTTTGATCCCTTATTGTGGCCCCACCCTATCCCTGGGGACCATGATTAAAAAAATTGAATCTGCACTATACCAGGAAGCTTCAATGTAAATTGGAATTTTTCTGGCTCAGTGGTATCTTTAAAAGACTCCATCCTATTTTTGCATTTTTGTGATTATCTCCCCTATAAAAAGGCATGCCTCTTCTTTTGAAAAAAAATTGAACCCCCTTCACCCAAAGATGATTTTCACCAAGTTTGATTTAAATTGGCCCTGGGGTTCTGGAGAAGATTTTTTCCTATATTTTCACATTGTGGCCTCACTCTACCCCTGGGGGGGCCATGATTTGAACAAACTTGAATCTGTACTATGTCAGGAAGCTTTTAAGTAAATTTCAACTTTTCTGGCCTGGTGGTTCTTCAGAAGATTTTTAAAAGACCCCATCCTATTTTCACCTTTTCTTGATTACCGATGATTGGGAAATCAACATGATGGTTTTAATTTCTGAATGTTCACTATTTTTTTTTTTTTTTTTAGCATAATTAAATCCATTGTGAATGAGATATTACAAAATATTTTGATACTTTCAAAATTTAAAAGTAGATTTTTTTATAACGTAAAATTAAAACCATTGTGATATTGCCCTTGTAAAAAAATTGTGAAATTTTAGCACTGTGGAATTAAAGCAATTTGCAATATATTCCCTTTAACGAGAGCATGACTCTTCATTTGATCAGTTTTGAATTTCCTTTACCCAAGGATGCTTTATGTCAAAATGGATTGTTAGTGGTACTGAAGAAATAGTTGAAATGGTAAAATCTTACAGACAGATGGACAGCACAACAGGCTCTGGACAAAAGATGATCAAAAAAGCTCACTTGTGCATATAATTTCAGCTCAGGTAAGCTGAAAATTGTTTCTTATTCCCAATAAACACATATAAGGGGCTTTATTGCAGTTGTCATTAAATTATAGGCAATATCCAAATTTATCAAACAGGTATCTCACTATTCACTTAAATTGAGATGGTCAGTATGTAAAAGACTTCTTTTTTTGACCATTTGATTTATGATATTGTAAATTCTTACTTCTGGAGTATAGGCTGGATTTGCCAGTTTTGTTGTCATGTATAAGTAAAATCCATTCATTATGTCACATTCTTTGTCACCAACTTTGACCTGTTGGAATTTAAATAACTTGTTACACTGTAAAGCCAATCTGTATATACAAAATTATATGCATTTTGTCTTCCTTATGCATATAGCAGTTAGTTTGATGAAATATTGTGATAATTAGTCACAATATGGATTTAAATCCACACCCCAAATTCAAAAAGTCTCATTAATTAGTTACTCAAGTGGTACAGTGCTGTCATATGCAACTTTTCTTGATTAGCTGATTGTAAAAATAGTGTTAGATATTTTGGCAAGTATTTGACATTGGAGAGGTGAGATGAGTTGAAAGGAGTGGGGGATTAACTAACGTGTTATGCAAATTAAACTCTCACATTAAATCTTATCCATTGTTTACACACCATGTACAACCAATTTTTCATTTGTATATAAAACAGGTTTCCCACATGACCACAGATTGCTGTTGCATTTGCCACTCCAGTGAGCAGTATTTTCTAATTTGTATTTATTCATTTATTTTGCAAAATTATTGCCACACCTTTGCCGATGTCCTTGGATACATGTGTACGAGGGACACTATTTAAGTTCGTAGAGTGGGGCGGTCTTTTTAAAACCACTTGAAATATCAAAATTTTATTTATCTAAGACCTTTGAAATATGCCCTGTCTGCCTCAACACACATTTTACACCGATCTACCTATTTTTCCAGAATGCCGCCTGGTACTCCTCTTTAGGTATATGTTGCAGACACTGGTAGACCGCACTGCCTATACAACAACAGGATTCAAAACGGTGCCCTGCCAGCATTTCCTTTAGTCTTGGAAACAACCAAAAGTTGCAGGGGGACAGATTCTTTCAGATATTCCTGTACCATAGCGGATTTATGGGCCGGTGTGTTATCATGGAGTAATTTGATGCCGCGGACACCGGTGTGCGGTCTGCGTTTCTGATAGAAATCAAACACTTTCTCTACAGAGAACACTTTCTCTGTAAAACTTTTCCAGCGACAGAACTACCTTTTGGGACTGGAATTTGAAGGACTGGACCTTTCGAATCAAAGAATACCGCATACAACATGCGATTTGATGTTTTGCAATGGCGTGTTTCTGCTCGTCAGTGAGCAAATGGGGCACCCAGCACACGCAGATCTTACGTAGCCCAAGTCGTAAGATCTTCAAAACACTTGACGAATGAATGCCACTTAATTCTTCTATCTCTTGCATGGTATAACGTGCATCTTCCTAACGTTTTCACAGTAGCAATGTTCTTTTCCGTCAAAATGGAAACCGGCCTACCCACTCGAGGGTCATTTTCAATTGACTCCAGACCATCATTAAAACGACGTACTCACTTGCAAACTGTAGCATATTTTAAAGCACCATTCCCATAAACTTTTTGCAAATCAGCATGAATTTCTGTTGACGGAAACCTGAGGTGTGCTCGAATCTTACAACATACCCTCTGTTCAGAGAATTTCCCTCCATATTGAATGCTATAATTTACTACAGTGTATAAAACCAGGTGTTGAAAATACCCTGCGCAGCTTGCACGTGGACCTCTTGTGCCGCATACCGTGATACCGTTCTCGAGAGAGGAATGATTACGCAAGTTCTGTGTAAAAAATCGTGCAACTTCATAATCGCGTTAAAAAGTTATAGGCTTACTCTACAAACTTAAAAAGTGTCCCTCGTAGATAAATGAAAAACTGTTGAGTGTGGCGGAAAGCAATAAATAATCAATCAATCATATTACATCTTTGACAGTTAATCCTAATGTCATAAGTGCATTTTGTAAAATAAAAACAAATAAAAAAATAAATAAATTTAAAGTAGAAATTTTCATACAGCAATATTTTCTTGTTTTTTTAAATAATTATTTTACTTATCTATTTTTATTTAACATTAAAATGTGGGAATACATCATTAAATACATACTGTGCTTGATCTGAAAAAAAAGAAGAAAAAAGCGCATTCTGAGTGTATTGCATGCAATACAAAATCCCCTACCAGAAGAACAATGCAGTCAAAAGTAGGTCAAGCATAACAAAACTCAAACTTGATTTATAACTATCCAAGACAAAGCCATGTATAAAAAAATCATTTGAATATCTTCATCCAATGCTGAGAAAAGTCTGCAAAGCCTCAAACAAAATGACAGACAGACCTTAGGTAAACCAATAGTCCCTTCAGCAAAGGTAGAAAGGGACTAAAAAAATTTAAAAAAAAAAAATGTATAATTGCAAGTTCAATTATTTTCGATCTTCATTTTTTTAAATCTACAATTTGGTAGAAACTGGTACCATAAGTATATGTTGTTACAAAGTCAGTTTTTATTCCCAATGTGTGGGCATGATGAAGACATGAAAAGAATGCATACACTGTATGCCTGGCTTCAATATGTATGTAACCATTTTTTCACAGTTTAACTGGGTCTCTGTTCAACTCCTCTTTGGAAAAGAACATGGACAAAGTTTACTCTAGATTTTTCTTTTTATGGCGAAGTCCTTGTGCTGACAAAAAATTACCCACGTCTTCTTTTCACCTCTTCTTTTGAAAAATTGAAAAAAAGAGTACATTCTTTCTTCCGACAACTAATACACCCTTAACTGGTACAAAACACCCCGATGCAAAGTTATCCACATGCTGTTAACGTGACAATTGGCTTTTTTGTTAACTAAATCTAATTTTTTTATGAAATGGCTAACAATTGTTTTCAAAACTTCTTGCTCAAGGTTGCATATGATGTCACACATAATGGTGTGCAAAATATCGAAAATGAATATGCATATCGCAAGATTTGAATTTCTTCACCTTTGAACTAAAAAAATAAGCAAAATATTTCATTCTAAACACATTTGAAGTAATTTTTGACATGCAAAGAATTAATTTGCTAAAAAAATGTTTAGAAACATGATATGTGTCCTTTAATGTACCGTCTTTATATACAAAATACCAATTTTCAATGCTCCATACTATGTAATCAACAGTGATGTGACCTTAATGTCTGAACCTAGGCAGATTGATGGTTCCATAATAATAAACCATATTATTTATAAAATCTTGGCATATAAGAAAGCTGAGTTTCAAAATACTAGTGGAACACTGTTTTTACTTGAATTTTATTCACACTTTCACATCAGAGCCCTATGAATTTCCAGTTCTTGCAAGATTCCAAGTGGAAGAAAGTTTAATAAATTGTGACATATTTTTACAATTTAAATGTACCAAAGCTTAAACAAAATTTCCAAAAATGGGTGTTACATGTACCCCAGTTAAAAATGTACATATGAAATGCTTCTTGATACAATACCAGGTCATTCCTGGGATGGGAATTGTCATGAAAACTTAGTCTACACATTGCAAAAATCATTATTCTCCGTATTAAAATCCATTAATTCAAAAGTTCTAGAAACTTCAGGCATATCGTGCAATTCAACTTTCATAAGTGTTCCATGTGGGCCATGCTTTTTGTGATGCAGCAATCTGCCAATCTAACTTACTATTGGATCTCACTTCAGTGCTGAGAAAGGAAAACTTAATCTCTGTCATATAACCGGTATATACCTCCTAAGGGCTTTGGACCCGTGGGGATCTAGGTTGTTAGAATAGATCCTCAGTACCCCTTGCTTGTCATAAGAGGCGACTAAATGGGGTGGTCCTTCAGATGAGACCGCAAAAACCGAGGCCCCATGTTGCAGCAGGTGTGGCATGTTAAAGATCCCTCCCTGCTCAAAGGCCATAAGCACCAAGCATAGGCCTAAATTTGCAGCCCTTCACTGGCAATGGTGACGTCTCCATATGAGTTAAAGATTTTTGAGCGGGGCGTTAAACAATATTTAATCAATCAATCCTAGGGGCTTTGGTGGGTATATAACTTTAGGGAGGATCAGAATAGTGTGTGTGTTCAAGTCTACTTAGATTTCTATCAGCATTTTGTTAATATAATTTATCTTTGTCATTATTCTTATGACATATTTTGAAACAAAACAATCTATGTATTTTAATTTGCATGCCATACAAGTGTAAATATAGCAAATTAGCACATATCACATCAATTTGATATATAAATTCCTTTAGGTAGATTCTCACTTCAAACAATTAAGCACCCTCCAAGCATTGACAGTTATGGAACAGTTCAAAAGGGCCTGAAAATGCATTTAAACTTAATCACTGTACCAAATACAGATTGCATTACATTTGCCACTCCAGTGAACATAGATTGCCATCATAAATTTCATGAACTCATGTCCCCCCACTCTCTCTGCAAAATCACTGGGCAGTGACAGTTGCTGTCACTCCTGATCCAATGCCCTTACCTCCATTCTCTCTTGCATTGATGTGACAGCCCTCGATAGTACATTATACATGTATCACATTTGAAAACTTGTATCACAAATATGGACATGTATCATCTGCACTGGAAGTATCAAGGCTATCAAAACATTGAAATAACACAACAACAGTGTGTAAATTTAGAATAAAATGGTGTTCTGGCAGTAACTCGAAACTCTTCTATTTAGCAAATACTTCATTCAATATTGACATTTTGAATCACACTTAAAAATTAAAGTAGAGCCACGAAGTACCAAAAATGGCCCTGTCACCAAATTAAACAAGACTTTCACAATTGATGCTCTATGATTGATAGGTTATAGAACACTCTATTTTACAACAATATCTTTTCTAGTTTTCTCCTTACAGTTGTTTAAACTTGCTGTTGTTTTTCAGCATGAACACCATATAACGTCATGATGCTTGCATAACGACATTGACATTATAGGAATAAAACATTTTGCATATATATCAAATGAATAGAAACAAACTTGGCACTTAACTACTTTAAAAAAAAATATTGATTATTCTCTTCCAACTTTTTGAAGTATGGAATAAATAGAAGATATTCACTTTTTTGGGGGGAATGTGTGTGTGTGTGTGTGTGTGTGTGCGCGCGTCTGTAGACATATAGAATTTATTTCTTGAGACAGACAGAATTTTATTTGTATATTTTCACAAGTGAGAAAATGTAAAATGAAGTCTGTCTCACAAGTGAAGTAAATTAATAAATCATTTAATTTTTCTGTTTATTAACTTTTTTCAGTACTTCTTTACCTCCTTTAACATGTTTAACTGTCTCTTTATTGAAGCTCAAAACAATTTTGTGAAAGAAATGTGGTACCTTAAAATGCAAAAGATATAAAAATCAAAAAGACAGTTTTATCAGTAATTCAAGTTACTTAAACATGAAACGTCATGAAAAATTTAAACACACACACACACAGAGCTAAAATATTAACTTTTATTCAATGGATAATTGCAGTATTCACTGTTGAAAATGTAATCCAAGAGCTTTCACTAAATTATCTAATAGATTTATGAAGTGCCAAACTGTTATACATCTATGGTTTTATTAGATGCAGAATGAATTCCTTACAAATATAGGATGATAAATAAATATTGGAATAAATTTACAAGTATTCATTACCCAATACAGTAAACTCTTGATAAACCGCCACGTTTTGTTCTGTGACATTTTTGGCGTTATAACGAATTTGGCGATGAACTGAATTTTTGCTATCTTGAGGAAATAGAGTTTTGGTTCTTTAATATGTAAGAGTTACCTTTCTGTATTATACGAGTTATCTTTCCGTACTATAAGCGTATGCTTTGCATACATTATATAGTAAAATATTTTTTCAACCGTTAAAATAGTTTTATTATGATCAAGCTTCATTTTAAAACAATAGAAATATACACAAAACACAATTAATAAAATCTTATACTAGACACATACATACGCACACAGTCTGTCATTTAAAAAACGTGTCAAGCATACATCAATTCCGGCACTTTCACCGCATATGATTTTGGAAGAAATCCCATGCCGTTGTTTGAAACGTGTTAGTCATCCAGCCGAATATTTGAAATCGGATATTCCAAGATCTTTACCAAATTGTTTTCCCCTTTCAATTATCATTTCTCCGGTAACAGGAATGTTTTTTGTCCTCACCTGTGTAAACCACATAAACAATGCCTTTTCTAAGTCAGTATTCATCGCACCTCGGTGATGTTTCCTGGAAGGTGAGCCATCATTAATCGGGCCAGGGTCAGCGAGAATAGCATCCTTTGCACTCAGGATATCCCCTACTGTCCTTCTTTTTATGGGCTTTTCCCATAAAGTAGTGAAATAGTTTGTGATCTCCTGTTGAGTAGATTTGGGGTGATTTCCGTGGTACGAAAGTATTTTTTTTCCTCCAAATTTAACAACACCCTTTTCCCTGGCGAAGCCATAACTACACCGAAGTAAGTTGAGTAAAACACATCTCAAGTAATTTTCTTGTTTATCTAATACTGCAATTATAGGTATTAAAATCCAACAGCATTCGCGTGCGACGGAGATCAGTAATCACCAATTTACCGCTTCACCGCCCACGAGCACCTGTGGTGGTTTATCGAGATAATTTATGCGTGGAAAAGGACATTTGTACTGAAAACAGGGTGGCGGATGGCGATAGCGAGTTTGGCGGTCTAACGAGAATTTTAAGTAACAGGAAAAACGTTCCTAGAGAAATGCGGCGGTATAACGAAAATGGCGATGAATCGAGTGGCGATAATTCGAGAGTTAACTGTATTTTCATTTACACTTAAGTAATAGTTTAAATCATTTGCAGCATATCAATTATGCAATGTAATGAATTATTGTTCATGAGTAATTATCAAGTATGGCATGGTATTTCATTAACTATAATTATATGGCACATTGCATGTATTCAACGTTTAGACTTCTCCAAGAGTGAATGTACATTCTTTATACCTTGTACATAAACTTTACAAAAGTCTATCCTTCAATTGCATTATTTTCACTGTCATCATCTGACTGATGTCATTGGCATCAAGGATATGGTTGCTCCAATCATGCACTCCAATTGACTTGTCCATTTGCTTGGCTTTGCCATTGTACCACAGAATGGTTGAGATATGGCTGCACATTCCAACCACTCTAGCTCCACATCGACACAAACAATACCATAAATCTACACACGCATCATTGTATTTAATCTATAAAGTATATTTCTTGGACGAGATATGGCAAATTTGTATTCTAAGACGAAGTAACTGTTCATCATCCTCATGAAACTGAATGACACTGTCATTTTCTATGTGTCCTTGGACATAACTGGCAGATAGTCTAAGCTGGTGTGTTCCAATAGTCAAATTTCTTTTCTTAACTGCTCATCATCAAGTGTAGGGAAATTACTTAGGCTAATCTCAGAAACTGCTCTATGTTTTATGTTGAAGGTTGTTCTGTTCTACATATTCTTTCAAGGTGTTGCCTTGCTTTGATAAATACAACATTTTTGCTGCTTGGGCTTCATCATCATCAGGTGTTCAAGTCTGGGAAATATTTGTTGCTTAATCGCCAATATAAGGAATTCGATTGGTTGGCAAAGTGTAACTAAGATATTTCCACCTCTTAATTCTTGCATTTGAGGACTCCCATTACCCATCGAATCTGCAAATCAAAGTAACGTAATTTACCATATGGTGTTTGACATGAATCTTTATGTAAGCATTAGAGTATATGTAGTCATAGTATCTATGATATGGTGAATTTGCTGTTTGCAAGTCATCAAATTTATGTAAATCACAAAAATGCATATAGTACATAGTGTAACCAAACTTAAGGAACACAATAAAAACTTGCTTTAATTAAACTGGTACTTCTATCTCAATTGTTTTGATGAACCAATCAACTTTATATATAGTATAGTCTCAAGAATAAAGAGAGAAATTTCTTAACTTCAGAGAGTTAATTATAAGTTAAGCTTACTTTGGTAACTAATCTGCTCATATCTGCATCTTCTGTGGACAACTGCTTTTGGCCTTTTGACATAAATTTTGGTATTTCTGCATGAATTCCCATATCTTCAAGAAGAGGAATGGCATCTCAAAATCCTCTATCCACTACAAAGATGTCCTCATATTGAATCCAGTTTTTTATGTCATCCACATTGGTCTTGATTATGCGAGTCAAAATTGGTGCATCATTGTTTCTGGGATCAGCAAGGTAAGGTCCGAGAACAAATAAAAAATATCCAGATGTTGTTACAATAACCATAGGTTTTAACAGAGGTCTTCCCTTATGTAGACTAAATGATCTCCTCTGAAAATGGAAGTTGGAACTTTTCTCAATATAAACCCCATCGAGAACCAGTATTACTTCCTTTTCTGACATCCCAATAAGTGATGCGGCCAGAGGACGAATATAGTCTTCAGTTACCTCTTCACTGGTTACATGATGAAAACCCAGATTTTGTGGAACAAAATTTTCCATCAAAGCTTGACTGCTCTGCGTAGACTTGATTTAGTGATGTTGAATAAAGTTGCCATAAATCTATTTGAGAGTCCAGAGTACAACTTGCAAAGAAAAATAGCCTAGGTAGTTCTGACACTTCTTGATGTGGTGTTTTTGATATAACATTGTACAGTCTTGTATAAATCCTGAAAGTTTTCCTTGCTAAGATCAGTTATAGAAATGTAGTCCTCATTAGTAAGATTTTCTTTTGTTGTCAAAATCAAGTCAGTAGTTTTTGTTGACTTGGCAAAGATGACACATTTTAGTAATGATATCCAGCACAGAATGTCTATTGAGAAAAGTATGGTCTGTTGTTTTCAAATTTTGAAGTGATTCAGAAGTAAAAATTCCATCTTTCAAATGATTTGGACAACATCTGTTCCCTTCTGTAATCAAAATGTTTTGATTAACAAAAACAGACAGCCGGTATTCTGTAGTTACAACAACTAACTTGGGCTCAGGTCTCTTACAAATGAAACAGTATGCATGACTCTTCACTGTTGATGAAATTGGAAGGGAAATAGATGGAGGACTTTTGGAGTTTTTGTTGAAGATGAATGTCCTGGTATTTGTAGTTGAAGGTCATCATCACTCTCTGGAAGCTGGTTTTTCTGTTGGATATCAACATTTTTCAAAATTTCCTTCTGGTACTTGTGTCAGCATTTGGTGCATATGATGGAATAGCCAGTGGCAGAAATTAGAAGCTTTTTCTCTAAATACTTGCAGATGTCCTTGTTGACCTTCCTTCTGTCCCTTGGTTGAACTCCTTTAGTACAACATACACAGTTAAAATTGTTTCTCTTGCACCAAGGCATCCTGTAATAAGATGTGATATGTAAATTCTTTTTTAAGTTGTTATCTACAGATTAAATTATGCCTAATCACATCACAAATAAGTTTATCTTGTGGGAGGAAGATGCATACCCAAACACTTCTAGAAAACAAGAAAAGACCTTTCTCAATGAATGCACACATATCAAATGATCTAGCTCAACATTCAAATGTTATTAATAGCAATGTTAAAAGTTTCAGACAGATAGACAGGACAAAAACAATATGCCCTGAATTTAGTTGCTGGGATATAAATATACTTTAGGTGCACAGATGCATGCACATGAACTTTAATACAATTTAGTACAAAATATATGTACATATTTGTTGTTACCATTAATACAGAATCTAAAATATCACAACAGGCATGACATACCAATTTTAAAAGCTACTCCATGCCCTACTGATTTGGGAAAAATCATTATTGGGAATTACGCATTGTTAACTGTCTTTCACAATTTACTTTGAATTATGCAACACGGTGCACAGTCGTCAATCATAAAATGGACATTATACATGCACACAAATATTTGTTTCAACTTTTTGATTAAGTTAAAATAATTCAAGCTTTAATCACTTTTATTCTCCTTGGGAAATTTTGTAGCCATTCTGGGAATTTTTGACAATATTTGTTAAGGAAATCTGCCTGAATAATGTAGCAATTCTTTTATATAAAAAACACTGCATTATCTGTATACCTATCAATGTATACTTTATTCAACTTGTACAGTATTTCCAGAAAGGAATTTGGAATGAAAATTTTAATGTACAGTACAGTCACACACACACACACACACACACACACACACACAGGCACGCATGCAAAAGTCCCAATTTCCAACCCAAATCTGAAATCCCGCACCATTGCTTTGTGAATAGCCAATCAAAAATCGGGAAAATAAGTCAGCCATTGCTGTTTACCTATGTCACGTGGTATCTGGATGGTGCAACTTATCTGGTCTACCTGTGTCAGGGTATTTATTGGACAATGAGAAGCATGTTTTGATAGTAATTAATCAGAAAGATGGATTTCAATTTGGCATATTCTTTACACCAATGTGAACGTCAACGACGATAGTATTTGGACATTCCCAATTATCAGGATAGCTGACAGCATCCAAGATATGCAATAGGTACGCCAGATATTTTCCCTCCCAATTATATATCTGAATTTATAGCAATGTATTATAATATTATTGGGGGCCTAGTATTTAATACACTTTGTGATACATAATTTGAATAAATCTGTTACGTAGTCATTCAAATTGAATTTGATACAAGCAAGTAGCCTAAATTTACGATTAATATATTTTGGTGAATTTTTCCTGAATTTTGCCTTGCATTGTCATGTGGTATTTGTTGCACTGCAAAGATCATTATCATTATTATCTTTTTTTCCCTGCTTTGCATTAGTGTACACGTTGATACTACATTGGTCCTTATTACATGGAGGTAATATTTCCTATGAAAATGACTTGATAGTATTCAAACGATACATTAATCATAATTATTCCAGAAATATTTTAGCAGAGTAATAGAAAAGTGTCAATCAGTTTCAATGTAATGTCTGATAAAATTCTTTTGGAGTAAAAGTTCTATTTATACATTTCATTGCTTGGACTGACAAAATTCTTATTGGAGTGATATGATTATTTACACATTCTTCTATGAATGCACTTCTATGATTGAAAATATTGTGTACAAGATTTAGTCTCAACTGTTTCAATCTCTGACAAAGAGATTGGTAAAAAATGCAACTGAGTCTTACATTCTATAAAAGTTACTCTGTGTCTGCTATGAAAACTTATACAAAACCTACAACTTTATCCTGAGCTACCTGAAGCTTATTTTCAATTTACTGTACTCAGGTACGTCTTTTTTATAGATTTTATTTTTATGTAAACAATCCCCCAACACAACATGAACAAATGTCATGATGTCACGTTTGCCATTGACGTATGGCACACATCTGTAATTTAACTAAAGAAACAAATAAAGTCAAATGTTGTATAAAGGTGCTGTTGATGTCTGTAGCATTACACACATGTACATGTTTGGTTACTATGCACAAAGTGTATAAAACAGTTAAAAACTGCATGAAAATATTCTCAATACAATATCAAAAATAAAATGATCTAATATGATATCAAAAAGATCTAAGAATACTTACGTGAAGCTTGAAAAATGTATCTGTCATCTTCCGATATAGAGGGAGAAAGCAGACGTCTGATGTCATGACAATGTTTTGATTCTTAGTCATTTCGATTTTTAACACTTTCGGGTCATGTCGTTTGTTAAATTTATGATTATTTGAGGATAAATAATTAAAAAAAATTCCAAATATACAGCAACAAAAATGTCCAAACTTTCGAAACCACAACGTGATGTAAACAACTATAAATGACAGTATTAATAGTGACTGAAAATGAACACATTCACTAGAGAGGTGAAACAGGCTGCAACTGAAAACTATTATTAGACAAGGGAATTTCCCTTGTTTAACAATAAACACTAACTTGTGAACTACCATTTCATTTCATAAATATATAATTTGTATTTTACTTCTTTATTCATATACTAAAATTGATCATGACATCCATAAGATTGAAGTTTTTTGCTACCAACGCATCATAAATGTTATATTTAGTAGCAATTCGTAATATCGTTTTTTCAAAAATAAAAATAGTGCTCATAGATTGCCCATATATATTTTTTCAATTCTGGGCAATTAAAGAGATGTAGATTTTAAAAGCATGTGAAATATTCTGGGCGAGGTGAGACCAGTATGGCAAAAACGTTGAAAATAACTAGTTTCTCATGAAAAAATAGCAAAACTATGGAACCATCTCCAGTTCTAGTATGTATACAGTTTTAGTTGAGCATCTATTTTTAAAATCCAACATGGTTTTTGAAACCCAGGATTCTGATATATATGTATTTGTAACCACATTACCTCTATTGAACATTTACTTTAATTTTTGTATATCTTTAGGGCCATATTTTGGGGTTTGTGAATCAAGTTCTTTCAACATTCAATTTAAATGACTTATACAGTAAACATTTTACTCAGTGTACACACAATCCAGTTAAATAAAGCCATAGTAAAATACACCTTTCAGCAATAATAAACAAGATGAAAAATGCAACAAACCTTGAATGTTGAACCTGATTTAATAAAATTTTTCTCTAACACATTGTCTAAAGCTGGATCCAGTTCTTCTTCAACATTTTCAATAAGCAGTGGACGTCCAAGTGATAAAGAATCTTCCAAATGGGTTCGAAAGTATTTATGATTCAGAGAGGTGACCTGTTCACAAAATGAAAGGGTGAAAAAAGTAAGCATATAATTTGATTCTGTTCCAATGCTGGATAAAACTTAGGAGTAATCATGTTCTCTAACAAAATTTTGGAACATATTGTTTTTCGTTTATTTCTTATTGTTTTCTCCAGCACAAGACATTAAATCTAAGTTTATCATTTCTGGATATGGCTCAACATCTTTCCACACGTGAAAAATAAAGTTTTGTTATCTTCAATTTCATTGCTGTATATAATTTGTTCAAGACTTCCTGTGTATGGAAATGACTTTTGCTTTTGAAAATGCACATGTGCCTTATGAATCTAAAATCTAAAACTGGAGGTATAATCCGGATTTTTAAAAGAATTTATGGTTTTTCGACACATTCAAATCACGTTTTCTATAAGACCATATCCATGTATGTATAGAAAACTTTCAAGAATGCATTATCTTTTAATATAAATTAAAAAAAAAAAAACTGTAAAAAAATCCATACAAAGATGTGGCCAACTTCATTTCAAATGTTTTATATGTCAAAAGTCTGGTAAAGAGTGAACGTAATAATCATAAATGCCCATACAACATGTTTTCTAATCTAGATCATTTATGCTTAATGATAGAATTCCAATGCATCCTGACTGTTTGAATAACATGAGGCGAAAAAGTTCATTACGAATAATATGCATATAAAATAAAATTAAGTTGACTGGTTTTTATAATAGCATTCAATAGAAGATATCTTTATTACACTCTTTGCTTTCGTTAACATACGTCAACAAATGACATCATAAAGTATCAACAGAGAGAGATCGAGATCGAGATCCACAACTGGAGAGAGGTGCAATGTATTCAGTATGCTCATTCTATGATGAGAGCTGTATATATTTTTTTTTATTCAAAATGCATGTGCACCACCAGTTTTGGGAGAGAAAATTAAGACTATATATCTTCCAAAGAAATATGTAATAAGGATATATGTGTTTAAAATGGCTTGAATTATCACTGAGTACATACTAGTACACCCTCCCGAACTACCCTGTGAATATTACCTATACATTTTACATTTATCAAAGTCTTTCATCTGTCCTCTCATTTAAATTCTTATTCATAGGATTAAAAAGTTGTACAATCGTTTGTCAATAATTGGTAGCTATACAATACCCCCCCAATCTGTAACATATTAACTGCATATTGTGATATCTTATAATTTACTCCTGTGTCTCAAACCTCCTTTGGAAAATTTCTAGTCTGTGCTTACTTTGTATACATGCATGTATACTTTTTTGTAATATTTGGTATAGGGTTGCATTTATGTCACACAAATAAACAATAGTATACATTGCGTCACTTGAAACAAGGGGTTTAAAACAGATACTTTTACATTGTTTGTCAGAAACCCATGCTTTTTTAAAAATCTAATCATATCAGAAGACACAATCTTGTAATTTGATGACTGAAATTGTTTTGATAAAAATACTAAATCTCATTTATTTGAATTTTCGAGGGTCGTGCTAACTAGAACTCATATCTGCAAGAATTTTTTCCCGATCTCCATTTTCTTCCACTTGTCCATGAGCTAAATATATATATATATATATATATATATATATATATATTTACTTTGTACGATTATAAATTTTATATGCTTCTGACATTTTAAAAAATTCAAACGAGATGTCTATACAATTATTTAATACAAATCTCTAACTTTCAATTTTGACAAATGACCAGGAGTTCAAAGTTCAGAGTTATAACATATGTACATATATCAAAGCTAAACTCTTTTTAGCAAATATCAAGGGCAATAATAAATCAGCTAGGGGGTGCACCCCCTCAAAATACCTCAGTGGTAGTCAATCTATTTTCAGCAGTCTGATTCAAATCACTTCCTTCTGCTTATGAGTGTGAATATGAGTGTTAGGAGAGAGGTAATGTGACTGAATTTTCAGGAAATAAAAAAAATGCAATGCTCCGAGTAATTTTGAACGTTCACTAGTCATGTAAAAATATTGTAAAATTTCTATCATAATAATTAACTTATTCTAAGCTCTGGTTTATGGTTTTCAAATTTTTTTGGGCAGAAAATTTCAGTTATTGGCACAACCGTCGTGTGGATAAAATCTGCAATTAGCATGACTGCCAAGTGTATAGCCTTGGTCTACAAACAGAATATTTGTATCATTATTAAGGCTGTCACGTTTACAAAATTTTGTAAACGTTTAAACGAAGCATTGTAAACGAAATGTTACCGTTTAAACAAAGTGTTGTATAATTTAATAAAATAAAATATGCACAGAATTCTAAGACCCATTAATGACCATTATGTTTGTGTTTCAGTTTTCATCGTTCTATGGACGATGCAGAGATTGTCACTGGACGTTCCGGAGTATAAATATAAGACAGAATAAAATACACGAACATAAATATCCGGATAGCATTTAAATTGAATTCAATTTTATTCACACTGTACAACATTTGCACAATACAGATCACAATAAACTTCATTTTTCAAATTTTCATTTCAGTGATTTCACATTAGATTGTCCAGAGAGGGCAGAGCTGGTGCCGCGGCTTCTTCCGTCGGTTCGGTTTTAACATGGACTTCACGTGCAGCCAGTGCAGGCGGAGCAGCGCAATTCACTTTATGTTTTAATCTTTTGTTCAAAAAGATCAGTTTGTCAGCGTCTAGGGAGGAGCGCAGTTTTGTAACAGTTCCACCCACTGTGGAAAAGACGCACTCAGAGGCAACGGACGTTGCCGGTGTGCATAGCAAATTGTTCACCATTCCTATAGACTATAGTCAAACTTTTATAAATTCATTACTTCCCCTCGCAATTTGTTTAATAAGTTTATTCACTTGAAATAATTATTCAAATAATTTAGATTGTAATTTGAACCCTGCAAAATTTGTGCCATATATATAAGACATCGTTTAAACGTTTAGGGATTTTGTAAACGTTTACAGCCCAAACACGAAACATTACCGGTTACACGTGTACACGTGACAGCCTTAATCATTATTACCTATATTTCGAAAATCTTGATCTTAATCATTAAATAAAAAGACCTATTTTCAGTAAATTCAAACCCTTCACATGATTACACACACTTGCTATACCATTGCAAAAACATCTTTATTAGATTGAGTTGAATATTTCTTAAGAATAAAATGCCTGGAGATGATCCGGTTTATCACTGTTGACTTTGTAAAGGCCGGACAAAGCTATCTGCATCCTATTAAAGAACATGTGGGCATTTTGAGAACATACTTTTCACTGTTGGTAGAGGAAGGAGAGATTCACTTTTGAGAATGTACATTTTAAATGTTTTAGGAAAAACTAAATGAAATTCCCTGCGAGATCTGCAATCTGTTGTGGATACTAAGGAAAACTCTGGCCAAAGAAATGAGGACCTCCATTAGTCCCCCACCTCCCGCATTACGGTCTACTGACAACTACAGTAGTCATGTACATGTAGATTGATTTGCGTATAAGATATCTGGCCCCAAAGTCATAGTTGTTTCATAGTTGTTTCTTCTAAACTTTTGTCTTAATGCATTTTTTATGAAGTTGCACAGTAGTAAATGCATGGACAATTATATCATTATTGCTGTGTTTGACTAAATAGTGTTTTAGTTCTTAATTCTACAGTTAATGAAAACCAGATAAAATTTTCCTTTATTTTATTGATTTCTTTCAATTACATTTAGGACTGAAAATATTCTAACCCATTTAAATGAAATGGTAGATATTAATGGTTGTTAAATCCCTGCACCTAATCTTTTTGCTTATCACTTTTCCAAGACTGTCAATAAATGTCGACGTCATGACATTATTAGCGGTTTTTTTTTTTGCAAGAAATAATACTATGTTTATCTTACTCTTAAAAAATAAAAACTAAATAAGATATGATGGAAAATTTGTGTGTTCTGACAGCAGCAGGTTGTGGACCTTACATATTCAATTTGATAAAATTTGAAGACAGGGTCGATTTTGATGCTAACTGTACCCTTCTCTTATGGTGAAACGTTAAAAGTGCAATATTACCCTCTTCTCTGAAGGTTGAGTATACATCATTTGCATTACCCTTCCAGCTGAGATCAAATGCATGGAGTACATCATTGCACTTGGTGATCTTTTGAGCTGAAAATCACCAGCAGTCTCTAATACCAGTGATTAACCCATGCATAAAATATCACTATCAAGAAAATGCTTCCCATGATCTTTTCCAATAGTTATTCTAATCTTGTTAAACACAAAACATTTCAAAAGTCTAAGTTATCAATATGTGAATAATCAATGATATGTTTCAAAATATTGAATTCAAGGGTAATTATTCTGTTTTCATTGAATTTTTTATCAAGTCCATTATGTGATAGATTTCCTTTATTTTTCACAGACATTTTGTATATTTTTTTTTGAAAAAAAACAGTTCTTGAAATTGTTATGAATACCACTATTATATTGTTATAACCAGTTTTTGTGAAATTTTGATAATGCTGTTTAAGGAAAATTACAATTTCTGACGTTGATTAGTTTTATGATTCTGTTTATATATGTATTGTATCCAAAAAAAAAAAGTGTTATGACCTATATACCAGGGTGAGTCAATAAGTAACCAGCCTGATTCATTTCTGGTTGAGATCTACCTCTTCTTTTTCGATGCAATTGCCTTCTAGTGCGATGCACTTAGACCAATGGTATTCAAGTGCCATCAGCCCAGTACTGAAAAATTCATTGTCCTTTCCATTGACCCACTCCTCAACTGTTGTCATGACTTCTTTGTTAGATTGGAAATGACATCCACGGATATCCTTTTTAAGAATGGGAAGAAGTTGCTAGGAGCTAGGTCAGGCAAACAGGCAGGATGTGGTATTGATCCATACCCGTTTTGATCTACAGCAACCATTGCAACTTTCCAACTGTGGACTTGTGTTGTCCTGTTGCAGCAAAACACCTTTAGAGAGTTTACCTCAGTGTTTTTCATTGATGGTAGTTCTCAGCTGGTCTAGCAAGTTTGCTTAATGCACTCCAGTTATTGTACGTCTCTTGGGTAAAAAGTCCAACATAATAATGCCTTTTGAGACACAAAATACTGTGGCCATCACCTTGCCAGAAGATGGTTGCGTCTTGAACTTCTTTGGCCTTGGGAACATTGGCCCTACCCACTGACAACTCTGAGCTTTATTCTCTGGCTCTTGATAATGAACCCAAGTCTCATTTACAGTCACCAGATGCAAAAGAAAATCATCTTTTGACCTAATACGCTTCAACAAGGCACTGCATACTGATGCTCTGGTTGCCATTTGCTCATCACTTAGGGATTTGGGGACCCAATGGGCTGTTAGCTTTCACATATCTAAAAGTTCATGCAAGATTGTTGAAATGCTACCATGTGAAATGACTAATGCCTGTGGTATTTCTTCCACCTGAATTCACCTATCAGAGTATACCAGATCCCAAACTTTGTCATACATTTCTTCGTTGGCGTCATCCAGTGGATGTCCAGACCTGGCTTCATCTTCTAAAGGGGGCCTCCGTGGCCGAGTGGTTAGAGCATCGGGCTCAAAATCACAAGGCCTCTCACCTCTGTCGGCGCGTGTTCGAATCTCGGCCGCGGCGTTATGTGAGCAAGTTTGCCAGTTTACTTGCGGAAGGTCGGTGGTCTCTTCCCAGGTACATTGTATCTGGGTTCTCTCCTCCACCAACAAAAACTGGACGCCACCAGATAACTGAAAAATTGTTAAGTGTGGCGGAAAGCAATAAATAATCAATCAATCAATCATCTTCTAAAGATGTTCTACTGTGTTTAAATTCCCCTTGCCATAATTTAACTTGAGCATAATATGGTGCAGAGGACCCATAAACATCTGCAATCTCACTATGTATTCCTTGTCTGATTCACATTTTAAATACAAGTACTGAATTACAGCATGGTATTCAACTTTAGATGAAAAACATGCCTTTGCATCATTAGCCATGTTTGACATTCAAAATCTTATTAAAGAATGACTCAATATGCGTGCAATTTGTACCTGGGTATAAAACGTATTGAAACAAGGCATGGAAATTGTGACCATCTCGGTCAATTGGAAATGGGATAAGCTGGTTACTTATTGACTTGCCCTCGTATATTATTTGATAATTTAATAGTTTTAACTCTTAATAAATTGAAATAAATACACTTTTAAAACTTTTATCAGATAATAATGCATATATGGAACTACCTTAAGATTTAAACCATATTGATCACTATTAATGTTTTCGCTGGGTTATATGGTTGGGAGAGTGAGCATTTCTGTGTTTGTAAGGGAGAGGGGGTGGAGGATGAGAGGAATATATTGTACAACAGAAACCACTTTAGCTGTCTTCCTGGTTAGTTTATTAAGATATGACTAAAATATAAAAGAGGTCCATGGGCCACATTGCTTACTTTTGTCACCTTGGCCCATATCAAAAGATTTTCCCTATATATTTGCATGTAAAACTTAACCCATATTGTAGCCCCACTCTACACCCAGGGGTAATAATTTTTACAAACTTATATCTACACTAAGTAAGAAAGCTGCCATGTAAATTTGAACTTTTCTGGCCTAGTGGTTCTTGAGAAGATTTTTAAAGATATGATCTCCTATTGTTGCCCCCTCCTCCACCCCATAATTTTAACAAAATTGAATTTGCACTATGTCAGAAAGCTGCAATGTAAAGTTGAACTTGTATGCCTCAGTGGTTCTTGAGAAGATTTTTTTTACATAGATTTTTCCCCCCTAGACTACTGTGTGTAAAATATGATCCCCTATTGCAACCCAACACTATCCCCAAGGGCCATGATTTTAACACATTTGATTCTGCTATGTCATAAAGCTTCCATGTAAACTATACTGGACCAGTGGTTTTTGAAGATTTTTAAATGACCCCACCCTATTCTGCATATTTGTGATTATCTCCCCTTTCAATGGGGCATGGCCCATCATTTGAACAAACTTGAATTCCCTTCACCAAATGATGATTTGTAGCAAATTTGATTGACATTGGCATGCTGGTTCTGGAGAAGATTTTCAATATTTCACTTTGTTTTTAGTGTTTTTTCACTATTTGATATTATCTCCCTTGGAGAAGGGTGTTGACCTTCATTTGAACAAACTTGAATCCCCTTCACCCAAGGATGCTTTTTGCCAAATTTGATTGAAATTATTCCAGTGGTTCTGGAGGAGAAGATGAAAATGTGAAAAATTTATGCTGACAACACCACCGACAACAAACAATGGAAAGTTCAGAAAAGCTCACTTGAGCCTTCAGCTCAGGTGAGCTAGAAAGTGGTTGTCTTCAATGAATTACATAGTAAAAGAAATAATTGACTTATTTATGGCACTATGCTGTACATCTATATTATTTCTTGTCCTTCTAAAAATTTTACACTCATATGGAAACGTCACCATTGACGGTGAAGGGCTGCAAAATGAGCAATGAGGGATCTTTATCATGCCACATCTGGGATGACACGAGGCCTCGGTTTATGTAGTCTCATCCAAAGGACCACCCCATTTAGTTGCCTCTTACGAAAAGCAAGGGGTACCATTGACCTATTCTAACCTAGATCCCCATGGGACTAAACCAAGAAATGTTTTAGAAACATATATGACCATGTGGCAATATTGAAGGATCAACTTTTCATTAAGAATGTCTTTAATGATAATGAAAAATATGGGTTATCGACTAGTCAAGGGCAACCATAATAAGTTTGATCTCTCAAGATACTGAGACATTTCCATATAACCAGTCATTCGAATCATGGCCTTTCATCTTGTGACCTGAAAACTAATGGGGGTCATCCACTCTTTAAGGGGCAACAGTATACCAAGTTTGATGTCTGTCAAGGAAATGGTTCCAAATATATTAAGTAAATAATATCTTATGTTCAGTTTGACCTTGTGATCTCAAAATTGATGCAGGTCATTACTCCTAAGGTAGAACCAGTGTACCAAATTTGATATTTGTCAAGTTAAACACTCTAAAGATGTTGAGCAGAAAATATCTTACTATGTCCAGTTTGACCCTTGACCTGAAAAACAGTAGGGGTCATCTACTCTCTAGGAGCAATCACTGTACCAAGTGTTTGGTAACTGTCAAGTACGGGTTCTTTAAATGTTAAACAAACAATATCCATGTCCAGAGAAGTATGACCATTGACATCAAAATCAATAGGAATCATCTACTCCTGAACCTAATTTGATGTCTGTCAAGCATAACATTCTCAAGATATTGAGCAGACAATATCATACTATGTCCATGCTGACTGATGTCCAGTTTGACCCTAGACAGTGTGAACTCAAAATCAACAAGGGTTATCTACTCCTTAGGTAGAACCAGTGTACAAAGTTTTATGCGTGTCTATCAAAGCATTCTCGAGATACTGAACAGACAATATCTTACTATCTTAGTTTGACACTTGACCTTTGATCTGAAGATCAATAGGACTATCTACTCTCTAGGGGCAACCATTGTACCAAGTTTGGTAACTGTCAAGAAAAGGATTATTTAGAAAATCAGCAGACAAGACTTGGTCTACAGACCAACAGGTGCAAAACAGTATGCCCTTTCTTTTTCATCGTAGGGCATTAAAATTAGAGGAGAAAGATTAAATTTAAATCAAACAATAATGCCTTGAGAGGAGATATATATAACACTGATTAATGTTGCTGCATAGAAAAAAAAGTACAACATAAAGGCTTTAAATGCATGAGAATACCTGCAAATCATGATCTTTCTCTCTATTTTTTATCCAAGCTTTTCCTTGTCCTTGTGGATCAATCAACAATGGGAATCTTGTAGCTTTTGTTGTGATTATGCCATTCTGAACAGAAAGCTCATCATTTGGTAGTCCTTGAATATTCCATTCACCAATCTAACCAAAATAAAATAAAAAATAAATAAAAAAAGAAGTTCAGTGTAAATACTTAAGTATGTCAGAAATGGATGTAAACCCCATTTTCTATTTTTCATGGTCACAACATAAATTGTGAAATATGATGAAAATGAATTTTATCAATCACTAAATATATTATTATACCTCAATACATGTATAATTCTATACAACACATTATGTGATTGGACTAGACAGTAATGTGCAAGGGAAAACTTAAAATTTTTCTCGAATATCATATTTTTTTTTTTTTCATATTTCATCCCTTCGGGAGCATTTTGATTTCCATAAACTCTACATCAAGAAAAACACAGGTTATTGTGATGTTACATAGTCATTTCCTGTGAGTGAACTCTCAAACTTTGTAAAGCATAAAAGGAATATGTTTAAATATGGGGTGGCATTACAAGTTTTTGATACACGGTTTCATCTCCTGATTTTTGCTGATATATCAAACATGCGAGCAATCGGCATCCAGGGAGAAAGGAAACATAAGAAAAAGAAATAAATAACTATTGAATTGCATTTAGTGTCATCACAATGACATTCAGACTTTTAAATGTTTGAATCACACACCTCCTTCAAACAACTTTGTATTTCAATGAGAAGACTTGACATGCTTTACATTGAGCAAAAAGTTAATTTAGCCTGCTAATCAAAAGAAAAACTGTTCTAAAAAAAATGGTTGCCCAGGTTGAGGGGGGGTTTAGCTTGCATGGATCCTTCTGGTGTTGAGATCGAGTTGGCAAATGCAGTCATTTAAAAAGTTTTCTTCAAGACATCAAGGATATTAGAATACACAAACCTGGTCCAATACCTTATGAATATAATAATCAAAGGCCTGAAGGGTCACAAAGGCATCGAGTGCAATATCGTATATATCAAAGTTTTAAATAAATTTAGAGGCAGGTGAAATCAGAAGAAATGTTTGGGTGCCGCAGGAGGCATTTCCTTAATTTTGGTTTAACCCCTTCTCTACCGTACCGATCAATATGACCGGTAGCGCAAAAAAACAAGACAACGCAAAATGGGTGCCGCTAAATCTTTTAAACTATGAGCATGAGATATATGATTTATATATCATATTTTACAGATTTTTTTCTATTTTTTGATCATGTAAAAATCAATCATGCAAATGGAAGCATTAAAAAAATATGGGCATTTGAAGTGAAAGATACCTTCGTTAAAATTTGACGTAATGTATTGTTGCAAGGCTATTTTCACCTGCGGTATTAATAGTTTCATTTTTGATTCCAATGCAGTATTTTTTATATTGTTAAAAAGCGTGAATTCCGTACTTTTAGTGCATATAAAAATTATTGTTAATGCTAGGCACATTTACAAGAAAATACAAAAAATCTACACATGTACGTTTTCTACTGCTTTAATTTGTCAATGTTTAGACAAATCGACATTTTACTTATATTTATATATGGAAATAGGAAAAACTAAATCCATCCTGTAAAACTAGAGAAAATTTCCTTTTCTATGAGCCTTTATTTGTGCGATGACTCTCAGTAGTTTTTATTTAACGATAAATTGAAAATGAGACATGCACTGCGGTTTGCTTTAAAATGTTACGTCGTATGACTTCAATCGACGCGCCGTCATAGATCTACATGAAAATAAAGTCATGTGCCATGCTGCTCTTATTGTTATGATAAATTGTACACAGTGACATCTTTGGAAAAATGCAAAAAGTTCAAAGTGATATAAAAACATTTTTATACTGCACAGTACACGTAAATATACATTTTTCAAAATTCATTGATTAGGCCATAGACGTATGATTTATAGGCCTATCGCTTTTTTTTTCTTTCTATCACATTACATCAGAATAATGTGTTGACCACGAAATGCAATCAATGCATTGACGTATAAGGCCGAATTTGCAATTTATAAATGATATATTGTTAGTTTTATACGGATCTAACAAAAGGGGGAAAAAAACTATTAATAATTCGGGGATCACGCAAGGTCTAAATATATACCCGTGACGTAGCACGTGTAAATATAGGCCTATTTTTACAAGCGTGAATCAGATCGATAAACATCATGGAAAACGACTGCGTATCATCAGATGAGGAGGATGCATTAGATTTGCTACTGCAAAATGCACTGGACGACGATGAAAGTGACCCAACATTCATTGTAAATGATGACGTGTAAGTAAATTGTTTTGTTTCTCTTTTTATATTTCGCGCGCTTGGTGTGTATTATCGATTCTTTAATGACAACTCTCACAAATGATCAGTTATATCAATTAGTTTTTTATGAAAGCATCATTGTAGTATAAATAGCATATACACATGGATTTATTCACGAACTTTGAATCATAGAGAGAGAAGCCAAGGAGAGATCGAGATCGAATGTATACAAGAGAGAGAGAGAGAAAGAGAGAGAGAGAGAGAGAGAGAGAGAGAGAGAGAGAGAGAATGTAAACACACGAGGGAGAGAGAGAGACGTAAACACAAACGCAGAGAGAGATCAAGAGAGAGAGAGAGAGAGATCAAATGTAAATAGACATGTAAACACATAGAGAGAGATAAAATATAAACAGACACATATCCAGAGAGAGAGAAAGAGAAAATGTAAATAGACTTGTATGTAAACACACGGGAGAGAGAGGGGGGGGGGGGGGGGGTAGTGACATAGAAACTGGAGAGAGAGAGAGAGAAGTATTTTGTGATCAATGCTACAAGGCTTAAATTTACCCAATAATAAATGACTCCTGTTTTATCTGACAATTCATGTGATAAATATAATCATATTGTACACTACAGGTTTTTGGCATCTCAGTCCACCGTGGAAACCTGTAGTTCTCAATCATCTGCAAGTGATGATCCAATGGCACAGCATGGTTTGCACTGGAAGGATGCAGATATTGAGGATACCGATGCCCCAGACCCTAGAACAACTTCCTTTCATCCACTTAGACAACCTGGTCTTCAACTTGGACGATTATTAAGGTTAACATATGAGAGGTTTAGAACTATTGGTACATGTGTATAAAAAAAAAAATCAAAGGTCACACTGTTTGTGCGTTTTCTAAGTGATATTTCATAATTTATCTTCAGATGTGGAGCAGGTTTATTTACATCACCCTTAGACTTCCTGAAGTTATTTTTGACTGAGGCACTTCTGATGTCAATCTGCATTGCCACTAACCAATACGCAGAGATGATAATCGGGAAGGGAGATAGAACATCATACGCATGTCATGGGCAATGGACTCCTCTTACTGTAGAGGAATTGTACAGGTAAATAAAATTACGAAGGCAACATCATGCATTCCATAATTATTTTTGTGAAAAATCGAATTAACAGTGCATGATAGTGGGTTTCTCTTTCAGATTTCTAGGGATAATTTTGTACATGTCCGTTGTGAAATTTCAATCGTTGGATAGATACTGGTCGACAGATTTCCTCTACCAGAATAACCCGGTATCAAAAGTGATGTCCAGAACCAGATTTCAAGCCATTCTCTCTTTCATACAAGTTACACCTCCAGCTGATATTGATAAAGGTTCATGTCATATATAATTATATTCAAGCATGCAATTCACTATTTGACAGCTTAGTTTAACAATTTATTGAAGTTGTAGACAAGAAAATGCCTGTCTCTCTACACATATTTCAGTTCATATGCTGATACATGCCCCATTTAATTTTCATGAACATTTTTTTTACACTGCTTTGTTTGACATTCTTGTAACTATTCAAACAGGAGAAAAGCTGACCCGTGTCCAGTTCCTTATTGACCATGTCTTGAAGAGATCTAAGGAGCTGTACCAGCCTTATCAGGACATAGCAGTAGATGAGAGGATGGTAGCTTCAAAACATAAGTTCTCAGGAATTCGGCAGTTTATAAAAGATAAGCCTGTGCGCTTCGGCATCAAGTTATGGGTAGTAGCATGTAACTTGTCTGGGTACACATATGATTTTTTTGTTTATATGGGTAAAAAGAATACAGAATTTGCTGATAAAACCAAAGGTCTCGCGTATAATGTTACAGTAAAATTGTGTGAATCTCTCGTGGATCAGGGCTACAGATTATACACGGATTGTTTTTATACTTCATTACCTCTTGCTGAATATTTGTTATGTAGAAAAATTTATCTAATTGGTGTCCTTAAATGCAATAGCCTTTCTATACCTGAAGTTTTGAGAGATGTCAAGTTGTGGGGGAGAGTAGCCAAGAGAGGGGATTTCAGATGGTTTAGAAGAGATAACTTCGTCTATGTACAATGGAAAGATTGTAAAGTTGTAACTTTCATGTCACCTTTACACCAGGGATCTGCTGTTACTCAATGTAAACGTACTATTAAATCCAGAACATCGTGGAAAAAGAGGGAACTTGTACAGCCATCGGTAGCAAATGATTACAATAAATGCATGGGAGCTGTTGATTTGTCAAACCAGTTTATAAACAAATACCCTTCATATATACGATCACAGTATCATTGGTGGAAAGTTCTGTTTTTTTATTTACTGGATATTATGATTGTTAATTCGTTCATATTGTTTCAGGAATTTAGACAAACCCATGAAAGAAACTTCCCTAACTTTACTTCAAGCTTTGGACAACTTGAATTCCGCGAGTCATTAGCACACTCACTTATGGGTGTAAGTGATATACAAGAACCTGTTCATTCTGACACACCTAGTAAATGTATTCCGGAATTCGGGGACAAGAGAACAGATTGTATGTATTGTAATGCTGAAGCAATAATTCTAAAGAAAAAAGTACCCAGTTACAAAACTTCAGTATTTTGTCAAATATGTAATGTTCCCCTTTGCCTCACAAAAGAAAGAAATTGTTTCAAGAAATGGCATAGCAAAGAGGGAGAATCTGTTAGGAAGTGTGCAAATGAATCTTGCAAAAAAAGGAAACTGTAGTGTCTTTACTGGCCCCCTACTAGCTTTGTTTAAAGTGACAATTATAGTTGATCCTCCGTTTGTCCATCTGCCTGTCCTTCTGTCATTCCACTTCTAGTATATTTACAGTGTATTATTGGATCTTGGAATTATTTTAATTACTGGAATATGACCCCCCCCCCCCCAAAAAAAAAAATGGGAACAACTATCTCAACTAATATCATTAAACTATATACAAATTTACATTAGTCACAACGATTGGATCAACAACGATTGACTTAATTTTTTTTTTTATCTTTGTATCATAGTTTATCCTTCGTTTGTCCATCTGCCCGTCCTTCTGTCATTCCACTTCCAGTATATTTAAGTTATTCTCAGACAGTGTATTATTGGATTTTGGAATTATTTTAATTACTGGAATATGAAAAAAAAAAAAATAATAAAAATTAAAAAAAAAAAATTAAAAAAAATGGGAACAACTATCTCAACTAATATCATTAAACTGTATACAAATTTACATTAGTCACAGTAATTGGATCAACAACGATTGACTTAATTTTTTTTTATATTTTTGTATCTTTTGAAGGAATTATCTTCCTACAATGATTAAATTCTGCTATCAGATTGAAATTATAAAATACTGTGGCAATTTACTAACCATGTGCATTTTAATTAAGTATAAACTGCAACAAACAGCTGCATAAAGGCGAATTCTGACAAATATTGCACAGTGGGTGTTGTTGCTTAGCAACCAAAATTATTTATTTATCAATAAAATTGATAAATTTGCTTGTTATGCATTTGTAGTATTTTAAATACCGCATTAGCTGACATATTTAAAATTTTCTATTTTGAACTACATTCCATCGAGAAGGGCCGTGAAACTTAAGATTTACGAGAAAAATACATTCTAAAAGTGCACTTATATGACCTTTGACCTCTACGGACCATTCAAGGCCATTACGTACTTAGATAAAATTTCTGAAAAATTTTTCCCAATCAAATTCTGAACAAAAATATATGTCACATGCCTATCTCAAATCAAGGCACGGATTGTTTTAAATTGGTTTAAAAGATACAGTCATTTTGTCTTTAAAAACCCCTAAAAAGTGCCGGTAGAGAAAGGGTTAAACAATATTTTATTCTTTATAACAAAGACATGTATAATAAATTTGTATTGACAAAGATTGGGAAACAAGTCAGAAGACTTATATTAATCACTTCCATATTTTTAGGTACATACATAAAGCATTAAAATCATGTGTAAAATGTCAGCAAAATGTGTTTATTTACTTGAAAATTAAAAAAAAGGAGATCTTGGGATGAAGTTGTTTATCCTAACAAGTACATAACCCCCCCCCCCCCCCCCCCCCACAATAATGCCTAACAATTCAACATAAAATGTAGAAAGGTTATAGGAATTCTGAACAAGATTTAATTCCCAATGAATGCTACCTAGCCTGGTTTTCGTAGTGAAACAGCCTGTTATTTTCTTCGTGATACACATGCTACTTTTGTTTTTGCTTAATAGAAAATCGGGATCGGGATTACCAAAAACAAAACCGGAAATAGTCTTTTGTGTTTTTGGAATAAGCAACCGAACTGTAATATTGCACAATTTCACCACTATAGTATTTATCTCTTTTTGCTGATCTGAAATAAGGATTCTTGATGAAACTATGAGACACTAGATATAAATAAATCAAAACCAAATTTGAGCAGGTTATTTTGTAAGTATTTAATGATATCAAGCGGCACAAATTTCGCGGGGAAAATTTGTTTCGCAGTAAATTCATCCGCGAATAATAAACTTCTCATACCAAATAATCGTCATTTAACTATTGGGAATGATATAATAACAAACAACGACATTATCAATGAAGATGTTATTCTGCCTTTCAAATTCCAATTAAATTCCATGTTTCATAGTCTTAAATCTGGAGAATTATTCAAAAACCAATTGGCACTATTTAGATTTCGCCCATTGCGATTGGCTGAAAGGCGGTGTAGAGGCAAAATCCTGCAAGGTCGCTAGAAGGCTCTTGAGAAAGCTTGACGCCTTAAAAATGTATGGGGGTAAATTTTCTGAAACCATATCTTGAATTCCTCCTCTTAACTGTAGTAGTCTAATAGGGATTCAATAAATCACAATTATATTTTCACTCCCCCCAAAAAACAAAGCAAATAAAAATGTAGGGGGGTAGGTTCAATATTTCACAGCCAAAATATCTTGAACCCATTCCTCTTTAACTGTAGTAGTCTAATGGGGGTTCAGTAAATTGCAACAGTATCTTGACTCCTCCACCTCCAATAAACATGTAGAGGGGTTGATTTTTCACAACCACAGTACCTTGAACCCCCTCCTCTAACTATAAAAGTCATCAGGGGGGACAATGTTTCACAACCATAATATCTTAACCCCTTCCTCCTTAAGAATATAATGAAAATGTATGGGTGTTTGAGTTGGGTTGGTTCAATATTTTGCAGTTCATAGCCATAATATCTTGAACCCCTTCCTTCTAACTTTGGCAGTCTATTTGAGGTTCAATAAATTGCAACTATAAATACCTTGACCCCCCCCCCCCCCCCCCCTCCCCCCAGTAAAAATGTCAGGAGTTCAATTTTTCACAACCACAATATCTTGAACCCCTTCCTCTAATTAAAGAAGTAAAATGGAGGGTCAATAATATATGCAACTTTGAACCTCCTCCTCTAACAAAACAGAAGCATAATGGTGTGCGTGCGTGTGTGGTTTTAACATTATGCAACCATAATATCTTGAACCCCCTCCTCCTAACTATATAATTCAACAGGGGGTCAAGTATTTCACAACCATAATATGTTAACACCCTCCTCCCCTCTATGAATATAATGAAAATGTATGGGGGGGATTCAATATTTTGCAGTCATAATATCTTGAACCCCCGCCTTCTAACTGTGGCATTTTATTTGAATTCAATAAATTGCAACTATAATATCATAGGGATGAGTGTGGTGGTGTCATTACATTGCAACAAGAAAGTAAACCTGGGTTCAAAATATTATGCAATATACTGAACCTGAAAAATATTTTACAACACCTGGATGAAACTAAGAAGAATTGTTAGTTTTGTTGTAATTTTTTCCTCCATAAAATGTTCCCTGGGTAACAAGGGAAGAATTGTTTATTTTAACTCATTTATATACACAAATACCATGAAAAAACCACAAATAGTCTCATGGCCCTTTATTTGATTGTGTAACATGCATGTGCAGAGATGAGTTGATTTCCATATGCTTTTGGGAGTAACTATGAGTTACTCTTTTAGAAATAGGACAATAGCTGCAACTCAAAATAAATTTTCCCCATAAAGCTGGGCAGAACCAAAACTGTATCTACTTCTTCATATTGTAGTGTATTTCTGTGCATAGTTTGAAAACTGTATGGTGGAAACTCCTCAAGTTTTCGCTTCACAACAATAATGTTGGCAGACAGATGGAGGAACAATGTGATTACTACCTATGGTTCCAATATTTCATCCAGGGCCCTAAAAATGTCACTAATCTCCTAAGAGACTATGAAACGTACATTGTCAAAACATTTAATCACTTACCATTTTGGCCCAACCCCCGATACCAAAATCCCTACCCCAGGGATCATGAAATTAACAATTCTGGGAAAGGGCTAACTGCTCATTCTAACTATCCATTTAGTTTTAATTTAGCATCAATAGCATTAAAGATGTTTTTAAAATGTTTTACACATAAACACTATATACAAAGTTTGGCCCTGCCCTGGAGTCAGAACCTCCACCCCTGAGGATTTATAATTTTGGTAGAGGACTTCCTGCTCTATATCACTATGCATAATTTAGTTTTTTTGTTTTTGTTATTTTACCAGATGAGCAGTAGTAGAGGAGTTTTTTTTTCTTTTTTTTTTAACTTTGGCAACTTTTGGCAGATTTGAAGGTGCAGGAGTCCTGAAATTTACATTTTATGTCCCCTTTGTCCCAAATATGCTTCATACCAAATTTGAAAAGTATTGGAATGGTAGTTATCAAGAAGTTGAACAATTTAAATTGTTAAAGCATGATTGATGCTGGTCAATATGCCAGTTTCAAGAGCAAGCTCTTCTGTGTAGAAGGTGCATTTTGTGAAAATTTGAATAAGTGGATTCATAAAGTCAATGAGAAAGATGACAAAATGTATTAAAAGCAGCTTCTCTTTAAAAATGTAAATGCAGGAAATAAAATATGCTATTTAAAGAAATAATTCCCTAAATTGGAAACACATAGGCTTTGTCATATTTGCAAGTAATACCCTGGATACAATACATAAAAGCAACAAAATAACAAAATATAATAAAAATTCCATGTTTTTGATTACTCCCTGAATATTTATCATTTACTTAAATTGTGTATCAGTTGAATTCGGGTGATGAAACTGTATGAGAAACTTACTGAGCACATTCACTTAAGCAGTGATGGATATTTGTTCCACTCCCGCATGTAAAATAATTATTTGCACCTTACTATGCATGAGAGTTCTCTAAAGGGAGTAACTAAGATGTATCTCAAAATTTCTTTATTGAGTTTACTTTGGTGGCCTAAAAATCTTGGAAAAAATCAGTCGATAGTGTCAGAGAAAATCTCTGGACAACAAATGTCTACAGATGGATGAAAAAAAAAAGAGATATAAGGGCGATTCCAATATAATGCATAATGAAAATGAAATATGCACCTTGAAAGTGAAAAAAAAAAAACCAAAACAAAAAACAAAAAAAACAAACAAAAAAACCCCAAAAAACCAAACAAACAAATAAACAAAAACAATAAAACACAACAACTTGCAGTAGCATTGTCCACGAGCATGGATATCAAATTCAAGTCACTGGTAAATGGTATTCTTCTATGGTCCAATTCTTTTTGCCAATTTCCAATCAATTTGTTTCTAAATTCTTGATTGAATGGTCCAGAGTAAGATAGGAATCCTGTGCTTAACAAACAATCTCCGACAAGTCTGTAATGCAAAAGATAGTGAAGATTATGCAATGACAGTGATCAATATTTATTAAAGACCTCATTTTCAAGAATTTTTGTTTTTGGTTTGAAATATATTTTTGTTTTTAGAATGGACCAAACTACTTTGGTGTTATGAAATTTCAGTTCTTCACTTTGTGTATTCAGATTATCTGAACACACGCAGCTCATATGATCATTTTCTACAGTTGGATGATTGCATATTGATCATGGATCTGTTCTTGACAAAATTTTCAAATTCCTCTCCCCCCCCCCCCCCCCCCCTAATTTTCATATGTAAAACACATTTAAACCTGCACTACCCAAAGATGCTTGCATATTAGTATTAATATGACTAATCCCAACATTACTGCTCTTGAGAACAAGATTTTTAAAGTATTTCTGCTATTATAGATGATTATATTGGAACATTTTGTAAGTTGTCATTCTTTCTCAAATGGTGGTATTTAAATAAGCTGCCTTTAGGTGCAGACAAATATTGAAGACATTAGATATGCTTTGCCAAAGAAGGAGTGACAGACAATTTGTTGCATTTTCTTTCCACAATATCCATTGAGATTAAGTGAAAGCCAAAGGTTGTGCAAATCATACAATGAAGACAACCACCTATCCTACTGTTAACATTGCTGAGGATCAAGTTGTGCCTTAGTATGCAACATACGCATACCGTATAATGGGTAATTTTTATGGTTGGATGTATTTTTGATTTGATCTGTAAAATGGTAGCAAATTATATTCTGCATTTCCATTTTCTGTGGTTGTATTATACCTATATGCATGTATTTACATTTTGTGATTCTATCTGCAAAATATGGACAACCACAGAAAATACCCGTTATACAGTATATAGATCCAGAGTTTCTTAGTAATCTGAAGAATGGAAGACAGTAGTGAATTGCATTTTCAATCAGTACAGTGGACTTTGCAAAACAAACTACCATGAAGAACTACAATTATGGTTTAACAAGTTTAACTAATTAAGACAAGAGGCCCATGGGCCACATTATTCACCTGAGTTGACTTGGTCCTGCCATTCATTGTTCAGCTGTTTTGATTTTTAAAAGATTTTTTTAATCAATCTTTAATTCCATGAAAAATTTTGACCCCATATTGTGGCCCTAACCTAGCCCCAAAGTATCACGATCTAACTGAAAATGAATTCATAACACAAAGATCATCAACACCAATATGACCATCATGATCTTGTTCTGGATAAGATTAAGGATATTATAACCATGCATTTGGTTTTCTCCTACATATGTGGGAATACAGAAGATTTTTAAGATAATGCAGTTTTTTGGGGTTTTTTTGGGGGGCAGTTTTGGTCATACTCATAAGGCCCTGGTGGAGCTAAGATCATAAATATTATAATTTACATTCCTCTTATCCTAAAGAAGTTTCACCCCAAAAATGGCAAGAATTGGCCTTGTAGTTTTTAAGAAGTTAAAAATGGTGATGCTCGACGAAGAACACATGACGACAACCAATGGCAACAGGTCACTTGAGTGACCCAGGTGACCTCATAAAGATTATTATTATTACAGTTAAATGTAATCTTGGTCCTTGTGCACAGATGAGAACATCTCAATGTTTATATTGTTCGTCTTGTACACTGCAAGCTTTTTGAAATGCTAAATGGTTACTTTCTCTGCTGTACCTATCAATCTGGGACTTGAACTGTTTGCTTTGTTGTGTCCACCGACTCTTTTCACCTCCAAGACCACCAATCAATGCAGATGCAGCTTTCATCCTCCTCCTACAGGACTCCGCATCATCTAACAAAGCCTATATTAGTATACAAAATAAAATTTATTACAGTCCAGTAGAAACAGCTAGGTTTTGTTGGAAATAGGAACTAATTGCAACAAAAGGACTCTTTTCATTTTTGATAGATTAATGTGTCCATAAACACATGTTTAAAAAAAAAAAAAGATAAAAAAATAAAATTATGTTATTCTACTTTTAGTTTCTATTTTGAATTCAGTTTAGAATTATGTCATTTTTTACACATTTATTGCACTTTTTGTACTTTGTTTTATTGTCTTAAATGTAAAGCACTTTATAGTAATTTTTTATTAGAAAAAGTGCTATATAAATATAGAATAATAATAAAAATGTAAAATGTTTACAAAAATATGTGGAGGCCAGGAAAAAGCTGTCATTTTAAGGCAAAAGCACCATTTTTTTTAATGAAAAATCATTAAAATTGAACACCACCAACCCCTCCATTATTCTGGGGCTTGGGTTGAACTTTTCTTGTTAAGCAAACATTTTAAGACACATATGAAGACAACTAACGATGCTTAGTGTCTGAACACAGTATATCCCATACATATAGTTTGTTTTACTGGAAATTGCTCAAGTTAATGCAGAAAATTAGATCTTGTTGCCCATACTAAAATATTTAAACCGTGATGGAATTGGAAACGAAATAATAGTTCCAATATTCCACATTGGTGCAATCATTGTATCAATGTGATGCAAAGATTGCACCAATATCTGCTTCAAGGTCTGAGGTAAAATCAAGATTATTCCTTATAATGCGTCTATTGCATACTGCAATTGTCAATATATCTCAAAATAATATATATATATTTCAGAACAAATTTTCATTTTATTACACATATTTAAATAATTTCTTTCACATGGTATGAATTACATACTTTGGGTTGTACAAAGAAATGCCCCATAACTAAAAGAGTGACAAATGATTTCCACATGCTTCTCATCAAAATTATTTTTGAATGTCCAGCTGGACTCTTTGAAACACCATGCCTTACAATACTTCCAAGGGGCTAATGGAATCTTATTTGGACAGATTTGCCTCTAATCAAAACTTCTTGAAACACATGGTTTAGATTATTATTCCCATGAGACATTCCTGTATCTATTTGCTTATTAATTCTGTGCAAATTTTGCAGTACAATACTGCATATATTTATATCATTGATGTTGGAAACAAAATAATTATTCATAATAATTGTTATATTTCTACATTTTTTGAAATAAATTTGTATTTCTTGATGTAATATTAGCATAGGTCAAGGGTTTGCTTACATCACCATTTTCGGGTATGCAAATGCTAAGACTCAACGTTGTTTTTTGTGCACTTTGATTGTGATGTAACATTTATCTTAATGTAGGTTGGGGGTTTGCTTATGTCACCATTGCAGGTAGACAAATACTATGACTCGATGTCTTTCTATGTGCACATTTGATTGTGACGCAACAGTTGTCTTAATAAAGTAGTGCATGAAATAAAGAATGTAATGTTTTACCGATATCATTTAAACAATAAACTGCTTTCTTTGGTGTTTCATCAGGTGATGAAGGTAGCTAGGATATTGCAGTAAAAATTCATAACCCATGTAAGCAGGCTTTGAAAATTTTGACAGCAACAATAGCTACCTTCATCACAGATGAAACACCAAAGAAAGCAATTCATTGTTTATATTTACATTGTTTTGTAGTTTTTTGAAAAATAAACAAGTATGAAGTACTAAATCATAGTAAAATACCATATCATAAACCTATGTAAGCTAATTTAACGGAACAGCCAATACACCCTTTGACCTTGACAACCTTCCATAATTGATGTTTTGGAATGTTGATGTCATCAATGGTACAAGAAATAGTCCATAAAAATATTTTAAAAGCACAAATAACAAGTCATCTGATGACTATTCAAAGCAGGGCTTCTTTTATTTGTTATTTTATAGTTTTATTTGTATTATTTATGCATCCATACTATTAAACAAATTTGTTATTCTTATTTTTCTAAATGTAGATCAAAAAAGTAGTTCCTGGTATGTAGATATTCTTACGCGGATTGGGTGGTGCTAAAAAACTGGATCAAACTAGTTTGCAACTTACATGCATTCATTGTCCCAGGTGAAAGCAATGTCAATTTCAACAGAAAAATAAATGAAAAGATCCAGTGAATGTAAATGTATAGAGTTATTATATTATATGGAGGTAGATCAGGCTTTGTTAATTTTGTTTAAATCTTTCTTTCATTTTTAATGCAAAATTTTGGCTAATAAATTTTATCCTATTATTTTTAAGTCTAGCAGCAGACAACTCGAGCAGGCAAGAAAGCTGGCTATGCTGGAGATTCCTTTAAATGTTCAGGGTTTCCCCAGTATGTTAAACTTTCATTTAGAAATTTGACACATTTCTGGTGGCCATTTGAAAAGGGTGAGTTCATTATTTTATTGCCCATCCTCAATTACCCCATCATACAAATTTCATGGAGATCAGAAAACATTGAAAAATTCACAATGTGGGAAGGGATATCCTATAAAGCAAAATTTCAATGCATCCTGCTGGAAACATTTCCAGAATCCCATCTGGAAAAAATAAAAATGGGCAAGCATTGTCTATTTATGAATCGGTAATTCCCCCCCCCCCCCAATTTGACATGAAGGCCATTTTGAAAATGAGAGAGAGAGAATCAATCATGTTTAGAAATGTTCAATACTGCATTCATAGGGGAAATAAAAATAATCATATCAAGGGGAAAATGGCTACAATATGTTGCATCATATTTTAATGAAGACATCTTTCACTTTAAATGACTATTTTATAATAGCAATTTTATGCAACTTAATTGATTTCTACATAATTAAAAATACAGAAAATCCTGAAACATATGATATATAAATCACATATTTTATGCCCGCAGTTGCAAAGATTTTGAGACACTTCTTTTGCGTAGTCCTGTTAAATACTGACCAGTACAGTAGAGAAAGGGTTAAAGTATCATAGTATTTGGGTATCCTCTCATTTTCTTCATTTTCCGTTGCACATTTTGTATAAATATATATAAGTGCATGTCATGTAACATTTTAATGTGGAAAACAAAGCATAAATCAATATACAGTAAATGAAATTTTGCATCACATTACAAAATACAGATAGAACTAATGACAAATTACCTGCTTCTCTGTCATAGCTGCATCATATAATGCTTGCACTTTGTCGAGTTCTGCTTGTTTTTCATCTAGTTGTGCTTGTGCTGCATTCAGTTCTTTTGAAGCCACTTGAAATCTTGCTGCTTGTTTTGCTAGATTTGCCTTGAAATTGAAGTGAAAAAAGATTTCCATTTCCAAGAAGCCTAAGGAACACATTGCTCGCCTGAGAGTTACCTGAACTATAAAATTTTGGAACTCTCTATGGGATATCTGAACCATAAAATTTTGGAACTCTTTAGAAAGAGAAGTTATGAAAAGCATGTATCACTTTGGCAACTCTTGTATACAGATTAGTGATGGTTAAAGCCAACTCATTTCCGATACAAAAATATCTGCTATTTTGGAATATTACTTTTTCAGAATGTCACAAGTGAATACCTTTGGCCCAAACCATGAGTAATTAGATTAAATAAATACCTGATGTTTGGTAGTAGAAGATGCACAAAACAATTTACAGTAACATTTATTTCCTCTAAAGTATGTATAGATATATACTCAGTGTCATTATAACAATGGACCACTGTCAAATTATATCATAAAGAATAACATTTTTTGCATTAATCTCCAGGCATGTACATATAGCAGCAACAAGAAGAAATTAAAAATGTTCAATTGTTAATGCATAACAATTGAAACTATGTCACCAAAAAACTCAGTCTTCCATAATATTTGAAAAACATAACAAAGTGCAATAAAGGGGAAGCTTATACTGAACTTACTCATCAACATCAGAATACACAATCCTGATATTAATCCTGCAATCAGGTAAAAATATGGAATACACTGGTCATGCTTGCAGGTCTGTATGGTTGTGAACTATGGGATGTAATCTCTAAAATATTGACTGAAGAACTCGAAATTCTACAGAAGTTTGTAGCCCACTGCATGCAAGGACTTGTCAAAAGATCTTAAATGCCATGTAATATCCATTCCCTGGGCTTGACTGAAGTGAAGAGTGCTACTGACAAAATCAAGCTTATGTTCTTGAACAGGTCATGCAAGGTTAGCTATACACTTTTTTAGAAATAATTGTTCATTGCAAGGCTGTGTTCTTTTGACTCCGCGACACTGATACCAAAGCACGGGTTTGTAACAGGAATTGAAGTCAACAAATATCAACCTTTCCCCTGCAAGTCCATGAAGTCCCTCAACAACAAAACTGGAAAACTTTCATTGGAAATATTTTAGAAACAGCAACCAAATACAAATGGAGGATGGCTTTGAGACACAGGAAAGAATTGAGTAGACATGCAGAATATTGCTGTTGGGTCTAAATCACCCAAAACACATGTGGAGACTAGGAATGGTTATCAAACTTTACTCATGTAAAATTTATTTGTTATTGTTTACATTTCAAGTGAAAAGAGTGGAAAGAGATATCACTTTTATATTTCACATGTGTATTCTTTGTGACCTTTCTTTTGGAATGAACATGTTTGACCTTGTCACCTTCACCTTGGAGTTTGGCCAACTAACCTTTGTCATAACTTTTGAATGTTTAGATTGAGGCTTTCACAAGACATTCTTCTCTCTCTCTCTCTCTCTCTTAAGATGAAGTGAACTTTGATCCAAATTTGGTTGCTGTTTTCCTTTGCATATTTGGAAAACTCCTGTCACAAAGCATTCTCCAATATAAAAGATTGGAAAAATAAAAACAATGCACTTGTTTACTAATTTCCTTATCTATCTATCTATGTATCTATCTATTTATCTATATATACTAATTTATTGAAATCACAATCTTGCCCTAGGTCAGGAAAGAGCATTAATGGGATTGATATTTTTTTCTTTTGACTTGTATCATAAGTATTGTTAAAGATTTATGCTTGCAATGTCCATTGTTCACAAAATTATATCAATTGAATTATATATGTGTTTTCATGATTTCACTTATGTAAAATCACTGCTTTCCACCAAACTATATGCCAGAAGTATGCAGAGAGTATGTGCCTCAACCTTGCTGCAAAATGTGTGCCAGAAGTGTGCACTGCAATCAGTGTGCCAGAACAGCTGCGTCAGACGAAAAATTTGCATACGAAAAATATACTTGCGGCAAATGCACCACAACTAGTTGCAGCAAACTTGCCGCAAATGCTAACAAATTTGCAGCAACAGTGTGCCACAGGGTTCATATTTTGGCAAGGGCTTAAAGACGCCACCTGATAAAACAATATCTTTTAACTCAAATGCTTAGTAAGGCCTATTAATGAAGTAATGCAAATTAAACTTTCTCATTAAATCATATACCTTGTATTACCCTTTTTATTGTTTATACATGCCCGATGCAGGTAAAAATTAAGATTACAGATATATCCCATTTTGTGTCTGTGTAAATAATAGTGTTCACGCTTTGCCACATTACTGACTATATATTGCTGTTATACTCACCACTCAAATGATAAACAGATATTGCCTTTACAAACTTTCTAATTTTGTTTTTAATCTGTCCCTTTGCCGTGTCCCTTGCCTATCTGACAATACTTCTTATTACCACTCCATCAGAGTTACCGCTCTTTGATGACTATTGCGCGTCAACAGTTAGAAAATGAACAAGTCTCGCGAGCAAGTGTGAGATTACCAGGACATCAGTAAAGTCTAAACATTGATAATGTTATCCCCCTTTTTTATAAAATCTAAAATTAAATTTGTAAATAAATGTGATGTATTTTAAATAAAATACATTTGACTCTTGAAAACTTTAAGTTTACAGTTGTTCTTGTGAATGATGCTTTATTATATCAGTCAGATTTGGCAAATGCAGTCTCTTTGTTCCCTCACATAGTTTAACAAGTTAATCTTTTTTCTTGTTAGAATAATAAATTCATTTTAATTTTCGAATTTAAATCAATGACATGGTTTGCAGTTGATTATAAATTTGTATTCTATGCCATATTACTTATACCTAATGTTTATGTTGTTCTGGTAGCACAACTTTACACATCTTTAATTTGAAGAGTTCCACTAATGGAAATAATGCTATTGAAGAATGTATGCTTAACATTATGAATATATGACCCCCCCCCCCCCCAATTTTATGAACACAAATTAAAGCCTAGGTAAAAAAAAGTTTTGGTAAAGAGAGATGACTTCATCCCCACTTTCTGCAAAATGTAGGATTTTGAAAGTTTTGTGAAAGCAACATGTTTTTTTTATTTATTTATTTTTGCTTGTCAAGATGCTATGTGCCTTCTGTTAGGCTTCCTTTAATCATAAATTCATTTTAAGTTATTTTTATAAAATTTTGACTGTAATCTACTAACAGCTATTTTCGTATATATCAGTATAATATAATCCTCAGAATGTTCTAGATATTCACTAGGCAGTTTTAGATGTTTCATAATATCTTTCAAGTTAATCACATCAGAATACAAAATGGAGATAGCTAAAAATGTGCAGAGGGAAAGTGATCATTAAGAAATACAAGGTAATGCTTTCTCTCTCAAAATATATAAATAAATATAATTAATACATGTAATTTTAATTAAAGAAGTCAAATTTGATTTTACTTTCCTGTATAAAAGCAATTTTAAAATTCTGTGCTTTGAGTGTGACAACATCTACTCTTTTGCAATACAGTGCACATGTGCAAGTAAAATAAATTTCTCATGAAATATGTAGTGATTATATATAATAGATATAATTATGAATATACTTGTGTATTTCAATGACTCTTTGTGTATTTTTCTAATTTATTTTTAACTGTTGTTTATTCATGTTTGTAATTTATTCATTTATCTATTCACTTTAAATCAATTTATTCATAAACATACATGAATTTTTACTGCTTATTATTTATTTATGCATTTAAAAAATGCATGTAATTTTTATCAAATAATTTTATTTTTTTTCTGATAACACTATTCCCTACCATAAATTTAGTTATGAAAAACAAAACTTAAATATTTACAATGGTGACAGAATCAGAATGAATTTTGTCAGAGACATCATGTCTGAATTTTTTTCTTTCAAATCCCCCAATTTCCTTGAAAGAGTTGTCCCCCCACAAGTATTTCCATTAGTTACAGTAAACTGGATTCTGAGCTGGAGATTTCATCCGTCAGATTGGCAATGTCATTTCTGTTGGTGAACTAAAATATGCATGCTATTATTTCTAAAAGCACTCTTTAGCACTGTTGTTTACTTATGAAACCTATATAACATTAAAGTGGAATAACACTGAATATATCTGACATTGTAACATGTATGCAACTTGTCCAAGAAATGTGTGAAAAATTCGTTTGAAAACTACTTTTGTGCACACTATAAACATGATGAATTTTGCATCTATAATAACATGTATATAATAATTTTGTTTTGACTTTTGGGAGCTAGTAAAGCATGATATCACTACATTATATTAATGTTGTCAATATTAATCTGAACTGAACCAAGCAATGCATATTTATAAAAAGAAATGTGTATGACAATATAATTAAAAATAAAAACTAATTGCAAATTATTAATTCAAAAGAACAATGACACAAAATAAATCTATGCTACTAAAGGAATAAACTGTACGATTCTCTGCCTAAACAGTAAAATTTAGCTAATTCCATACAATCTACATTACATATATTACAAATTATGTGACAATACAACTTTAGAATCATTAGCTGACAAATTCATATAAATATCAAATAATGAATTACATATACTTTTTAGTTTTCTGATTTCAGCTGTGATAATGTAAAAAAAGAATTAATAGAATATTAAGAAAAGTATGGGAGTGGATCAAAGAAATTATCTATGTCCCCCCCCCCCCCCCCCCCCCCCCCAAATGAGCAGATTTAGAATATCTCATCATAACCTTAGTGATGATATTCAATTCTTCTGATTCTAAAATACATATGAAATGCCATTTTTGAATTTTCGGTTTTAGTTTTTCATTTGTTGTATATACAGTGGGTTTTTTTTTTCTCTATCCACTGGTACTGGTACACATTCAAGTGAGAAAAATAGCGTCGAAATTGAACAAATTGGGAATTTTCTACCAATGTATCGGCAAATGATTTCAACTGAAAGAAGGCAAAAAATAAAGAACAAAACAAGAAGTAATTTTTCTGCAGTAATCATCTAACTTCAATTTTTATGGTAACATTTACATTTGTAAGATACCAGGAATTGCCGTAGGCTTGTTCTAGAATCATCGTAGCTCTAAAATATGTGCAATGCCATGATTTGTACTTTCGATTTAATACCAGAAGTGAACATTTTAGTTAACTCATACAACGTTTCAGACTTCGTAAATTACGGTGTCAGCAGTCTGTTTTTCGGCAAGTGAAATGGGAATTTTTAGTCTCAAAATTGGGAAAAATCAACGTGATTTGGCATTGGGAATGGTACCATTTATCAGTACCAGTTATATAGGGGAAAAAAAAACCCCGCTGATAAATCTTAATTTTTATTATTATCATTTAAGGTTGAAATGTGCTTTTGACAAAAGTACTCTCTCTCTGAAATAGGTGGGGTATATAAATCCCCACCTGTGCAGATCCTCCAAATGGGGGTATACCTGCATCAATTTAGACATACAAGTATTAGAGCTGACTGATGAGAAGATTTCATTGATTTTAAAAAGTATGAAATTAAAAAGGGGGGGGGGGGGGGGAGGGGAACTGAGGTAGAGAAGGTGGCTAAATCGTTGATTGATGTATGTTTCGCAAAAAGGGTTGGGGCTTAATCATATGCATCCCGATTCCAATATCTACATTATGTAATCAACAGAATTGAAAATTCAGAAAGAATATAGCATTTTTAAAACTAAAAGCGATGGCTGTTTCAGTTTTTAAGTTTGTGATTATTGTCTGTATGTGATGTCTGAAGCTAAAAACTGCATGAATAAATCCCTAAAAATCACCAGCTCCAAGTTAATTTCTTATGCTTGTTCACGTCTTCTTCTGGTAAATGCATAAACTGGTAACGTATCAGTTTGCCTTCACTTAATGAATGTGTTTTCAACTTGCATTGGCTCAGTTGTGACAGAAGAAGCAATTATTAATCTTTGAAAAATACACAGTTTATTATAACAATTACAGGAAAAAAAAACCCAACCCAAAAACCAACCATGATCATCATTTATGCACATACATGTACTATTTTTCAAATAAAAAAGAACTAAATCCACGAAGTGTCAAAATCTGCCCTGTGATTATGAGTAAAATAAAGTCTCTCAAATTGCAAAATTTATTATAGTATGAAAAAGCCTGGACCTTCTTTCTTAAAAACCCATTGCATATTTTCCACAAAAACTCATGCAGATAGATATTATAACAAGCTAAACCCGTCCCAGTCACCATTTTTTGGCAAATTTTGCTACCTGTCACCAACTTGGATACAAAATTTTATATTGCCTTGATCTAAAAATTATTGAAAGAATAAAAATCAATAATAAAATTAGGTTAAAAAGGTTTGAAAATAATAAGAATACAAAAAAAAAAAATCCCCCAAAAATTTATATATAAAAAAAACAACTAATAAAACAGAACACATATTATTGTATGCTGAACATTTCATGATTCCAAACATCTACGTACTCTTAAAAATGAAATAGAAGATGGAGATTATTTATGTTCACAAACCATGGCAAACTGAAGAAAATTGAATACATACAAGGTAAGTAATTTTCTTCATCGATTCAAACCACATAGTAACATAAACAAATTCCCTCTCAAGTTACTGGATCCATCTCTGTGTCAGCATGAAACCGATGTGACTTCCCTTTGTTTCAAACACAAATTCTTATGGTTGATCATGATATACAGGTAAGCTTATAATAAAAAAAGAAAGAAAAGCATTTTGAGTAAATATCTAGCACCAATGCTTTCTTGCTTTTCTTTTATTGTTAGATCATCTCGATACATGATTTCTACAACAACAAAAAACGTCTGCTTGGGGATTGTATAACGTTCAGTAAGCTACATGACAGTATCAACTGTTTACGTTTCCTTGTCAACCGACTCTAGGTCAACCGGTAACTAGAGATTTCGTTTCATGAGATTTTAAAACCTTGCAGAACACAATAAAACAGTGCATGTGAATAAAAGATTAATAAATTGGAAATAAATAAATATTGCTTGTTACTACAAAAATGATAAATAAATCGTTGCATTTAAATGACGAAATAAATGAATGAATAAAAAGAACAAAAGAACTTGAAGATAAATAAATGAAAGAACATTAAACCTTGAAAGAAAAATTCGCATTAAACATACGAACACATACCCCAGAGAACAGTAATTGTCATAGTTAAATTATTTTTTGTTGAGAATTATTTACTATTGCTCTTTTAATCATTGTCAAAAATAAACAAAAACCAGTAGAAAAAAAATAATTAAAAGAAATAAATTACTAATTAGTAAAATCATACATAACACACAAAAAAAAAAAAAAAACAATTCTATACTGATGTAATCAATAATTAAAAAAAAAAGTAGATAAATTCTCTCTCTATATATATATATATACACATTCCAAGTTTTCTTGTCTTTTAAATTTAAAGCAATATAAGCTGCCAAAATTGCAATTTTTTATAGTGGCATTAAAAGAGGTTAAATGAACGTTAATATGATTGAAAAAAAAGAACTGCATCGAATTTCCTCTCTTATGCATCGTTTACACACCTTTACGGGATGAAAAATATACTCCTCGACATTCCGTTTGACCCTAACAATGGCAGCTGATTAATCGTCGGCGACAATCCCGAAGATAACCGATGTTGACACGAATGATTCTGATGCTGATCGGGGTGGATCGGGTTGTATCCGGGTCATTAAAATATGGACGGCGAGGTGAGATAAAATTCTAGTTACCATCATTATTTTGGCATTGTTAACGATGTTAGATGTTTTTATATCTTTTTCGTCCCGAATCAGTCAAAGTCGACTTTCTCCCTCGCTTCAAACCTTTCGTGTCAGACATCTTTCGTGCTTACCGGAAATATTGTGCTTGCGCATTTGATTTTGCCAAATGAGTTCAACTTTAGGTCATTGCATACGGAAATAATGTCGGAAAAATTAAGGTATGGGAAGACTTAATTTCAACTGTCGAACAATTTTTACATTTAATGCACAAAATACAACATGTCAAAAGTTTAATCGATAAAATCAAGTATTAGAAGGTAGATGTTACAAAATTTCGATTAAATTTTAGGGACCCCAAAATAACAATTTTGACAGCTTATATTGCTTTAAATCACTACTTAAAAAATATTTAAGTCAATCAAATTAAGAAATGAAAGATGGTATAAAATGAGAATGAATTTATGAATAATTGAAAAAATGTAAACATATCATTCCCACTTAAATGTTTTGCTTTGTGTTTTTGTAGATGGCAGAAATAGATTTCCGTGTGTTTTATGTAAGAAAAGAACTAAGCCAAATGAAAGGAAGAAATGTGAAAGCATTGAAATAAGACGATTTCTGAGGAAAACGTCCATGGTGGATGCTACACCATTGGTTGTGTTATGTAATAAATGCAGACACTACTACTACAGAGACAAACAAGTGAAACAAAAGCCCCCTATTAATGTAAAACCTGACACTGAACTTCCAGGAAACTCATCATGTTTAAGTCCACCATCTGTTACCCTGCCTCTTCTTGGGACTGTTTCTTCCCATTCATACTGCTTTATTTGCAAGAGACCTGGGCCAAAGCTCATTGTTGTACCAGTATCAGCAAGACTCCTTGCATTCATTCACAAGGAAGTGATTATCCCATTGGGCAGCAGGTGCTGTCCCTCACACATTGCTAATGATGATTTCATCACAGAATCACTGGGTGACTTACAGAGGATAGATACATCATTTTTGAACAGAAGTACCATAGTGGACCTTATCACAAGGATACAGAATTAGGCAATTCAGAATTGCTCATCCAAATTCACGTTTGATCCATCATACCTTAACAACCTGGATTACATCACTCTTATGGGAATAACTAAAGACCATTTTGCAGATCTGCATCAGGAGATAAAATCAAAAATTAAAAATACACCTAGCAGAACATCAACAATGTCTCTTGGAATTTTTCTTCTTAAAATGCGATCTGGAGTGTCGAACTAGTTAATGTCAACAATATTTGGCATTTCAAAGTAACTAGTAAGAGGAGCTATCTCAACTGTCAGGACTGTACTAAAGAAAAAGTTTGTTCCACAAAATGTAGGGTTACAGCATATATCTCACCAGGAAGTGATAGCAAACCACACCAGACCACTGGCCCAATCACTCTTTGGAAATGACACAAAGTCAAGCCATCGCAGTCCTAGACGGGACTTACATATACATCCAGAAGAGCAACCATTTCTAATTCCAAAGAAGGACATACAGCACCCATAAAGGCCGTCCCTTGGTTAAACCAATGGTTGCTGTTTCAATGGATGGATATTTCCTGACAGTACTTGGTCCCTATCTTGCCAAAGTCAAAACAACGATACATCCCTCTTGAATCATATGTTGAAATCTAATATAGAAGACATCAAGAGCTGGTTTCAAGATGACGATATATTCATCGTTGACAAAGGATTTCAGGATGCCCTTGGAGTCCTTGAGGAGTTCGGGATTAAAGCCTACATGCCTTATCTTCTTGCAAAAGGGGAAAGACAAATGCCCACACCTGACGCAAATGCCAGTCGTTTGGTTACAAAGGTAAGTACATGTTTAAAGTTCCCAATTTCAAAATATGTAGCAAAAAAAAAAAAATTCTAAATTTGTTTCTTTCAGTCTGGTGTTCAAATACCCAGAGCATAAGGATATGCTGCAATAATGTCTTTGAATCGATACATGTTTATGATTTTGATTGCATAATTTACTTACAGTTTTATGTTTTCAATATTTATTCACAGATTCCTTGGGTTGTTCAGGCTGCCAATTTTAGGATTAAACGTTGGAAATATCTTGCACATACCCTCCCAACAAACCAGGTGCCTTTCATAGGGGACTATGTGCGAATTGTATGTGCAATTTCCGAAAAGTATTTACTACCCCTTTCTACAGGAAATGTAGATGATGAAGCTCTTGCAACCATGATGCAATATCTGTTGAAGCAAGTAAACAGTTTAAATGCATTTGTGGAAGAAAATGCACTTGACAAGAGATCATCCAGCTGGGAAGTTTCATCCGATTCTTTGAATTTCCCCAAGTTAGATGAAGAAGAAATTAGAAATTTAACTTGTGGAGTATACTAAGTAAGGTTTTGTCCAAATTATATTCAAGAATACATGGCAGGTGAGTCAGACATCTGGGTCCATAAAGAACACCCCGGCTTAATTAGAGTTAAGTTGCAGAGTAGGAATATTTCATCAAAGAAGTCTAAGCTCTGGATCCAGTATACAGAATCAGCTGTCACTGCCTGGTATTGTAAATGCTGTGCAGGTGCACATGTGGTAGGTGGCTGCTCGCACATTGCATCAGTTGTGTGGTACTTGAGATTTGCAAAGCTCAATTATGTGGATGTATCAGCTACAGGTATTCAGAACTGGGGTAAATATGTCAAAGACACTGCAGTTATTGATGCCTCTGACGCTGATGACAGTGACATTGAAGAATGACAGCTACATGTAGACTGTCACATAAAGCTGATATCATTTTAAAACTTAACTATCTTTTAATTCTTTTAAATGTAGTCATTTAATTCATACATGTATATTTTAAATCCTCTAAAATATTCTTATAATTGTAGTACGTATATGCATACTTAAAGTAAAAGTTTAAATGCAACTGTAAATTCTTAAGAGAATTACCTTTAAGTTATTTGTATGTAACAAATTGTAATAGATTAATATCTGAAATCCCTCTATGGTTGATATGATATGTCATAGGAAGGCAAACCAGAAAATGAACATGTATAATTATAAAAAAATGTTAAAAGTTTGTTTACAATTGGATATTATTGTTAATATAACTTGTACTATAAAATGCATTCTTGATAAATCATATTAAAGTTTTATAAATGGATATAAATAACAATTCATCACTGTATTTGGAAATCGCCACATATTAACTTTTGATGTCTATGGGATAAATATTATCTATAATGGGATTTACAGTTTTATAATTTCCTTTGCAATGTTTTGTAATATATGCATATTCACTTAGACGATTTGAGATTGAAATAGTCATGCTAATTTATATTACATGTAGTTGGTGTAAATGGATTATTTGATTTATTTTTTATATCTTTTAAATTCCAAATATTTCAGAAATGTTTTTTTTTTCCCCCTTACAATGATAGGAAATACTATTGTGATATATAACTCCATAAATGAAGTACATCAAAATGTATTACAAAGTTAGAAACACAATAAGAATGGGCATTGATAGAAAAGTAAATGTAAGTTGTTCCATTTTAAAAATTATATGTGTACAACATGTACAATATGCATTTCCTATGCATGTTGCACTGGTTCTGACTTGGTAATTCAATTTCATCGCATTTGTATAAACACACAATAGAGTGACATTGTTATTAAATATTATATAACAGTTTCACATATATATTACTAATAGGGAAACAAATAATAGTTTATATTCCTTTACTTCACTATACAAGAAAGGAATCAATTTTTATCATGTACCAATCTCTAGAGAATCAAGTAAAAAAAAATAAATGTTTAAAGCAAACCTTTTTCAAGAGGTTCTCTACACTGCACACTTAGTTCAGGGTATTTTTGAATACATGTGGTATTTTAAATGAAATAGAATAAATTTCCATCTGCATGCAAATATACACTAGATTCCCGTTTTTTAGATTAATTTAACTATTGTTAACTTTATATTTACCAAGTTGGAATAATTGAATACTTTATTTGCATGTAAACATCTCATTTGAGTGAACAAACACAATTTCTGTTTATCATTTTATCATTATATCTTAGAAGAGTTTTTCTCAGTGAGGCACGTGCCCTGTTAAAAATATTCTAAGTAATTATAATATGTATTTCTTTATGCTATGTAATTTTCTCTCATTCCATATAAAGATTTTACATTCAATGTATGGCCTCGGGGTCTAATTATCTTCTTAAACATAACCTTTTCTTCTTGACATTATAGTAAATCAGGCCAACGTCATCGTAAACATGTAGAAAACAATATCAATTTTGAATGACTGTAAAAAGAAAACTAGAAAAGATACTGTGAAAAAATAAAATGTTTTATAAACTGTAAATCTTAATGTATTATTTGAGAGTTCACTTATTTTGGTGACAGGGCCGATTTTGGCACTTTGTGGCTTTAGTTCTTTCTTTTGGATATACATGTTAGGTATACAATAAATATTGAGATCCTTCGATGTTATTATCAACACAATATAATGTACAAATCATGTAGCTATCAAACTTTTGTTCTGTCTAAATTTATCAGGTTTTCCATTTATCATGAAGATCGTTTATCATGTTTTGCATTTATCACATCTATCATTAAGACTGTTTATCAGGTTTTGTGTTTATCATGAAGATAGTTTATCGTGTTTTGCATCTGTCGAGTTTATCGTTTATCCTATCGTATCATGCGTGTATCCTATCCTCTTATCGTGCGTGTATCCTATCATGTGTGTATCGTGTTCCATCGTTTATCATGTCAAGAATAGTGTTGCGGGTAGAGTACACTATGGTTACAAAATATAATATGGTCGGTACTACAAGCTGAGTATTCATGTATGACAGAGTGCACTCTTTATTTTAGAAAACAGAATTTTTTGTTTGGAACTTATTCACTATTTCTTGAATTCATAGATTTACTAATACTGTAAATATAGCAAATATTTTCACTATGAGTTATCTTCCCTCTATACAGTAATTAAAGATGTTAATGCAAACAACTCATTATGCCCCAAAACACATTTCACGAGGCCAAAAGGTGATGATGCTCACCATACTCATATTGCTGCAGTACTATTCATAGCAGTAAGATGACATACAAATTTGATCTAAAGAGCTTATTTAGGCATCTGTTTCCTATATTCTGGATGTACCTTTAAAGGTAAAACCTCCTTGTTTATTCCGTAAAAAAATGCCATTGCAGTAGACCATTGCAACAATCCCGATACACTTCCACAAACTTTCTTGGCAGACTCAATGTTATAATCCTCCATTGTCAAGTATGGCTGAAGAAGTTCAACTGTTTCCTCATTTATTGTATCCTTTCCAAAGGTCTGTAAACTGTTCAAAAATCCTGAACCACTCATCAGCTATAAAAAAAAAATGTAGAAATTAGTAAATGTGATGAGAACAAAACGTAGCACATTAATAAGAAGCATCCACACAGCACAGTGCAATCATGTGCACTAAATTTTGATTTGAAGACACTTAAAACACCTGTAACTCTTGAGTGATGCAAACCAACATATATAGGCCACCAAAGTAGTTGAGGTCATAATTACTGACAAGTATGCACATGCTTGCTTGATTGGATAATTGTATGTGTATTTTACAAATGAAGGAAATTCAGACTGTTTGTATAGATATTATATTAATACACCTGTGTAGTGAACAATTCAATTGGATTTACTCAAACAAGTGACCCATGGGGCACATCACTCACCCGAATTGTCTTGGCTCTGATGTTGTTCATCAATTGTGAATTTTAAATTATTTTTTTTTCAATCTCTTTATTCCCATGAAAAATTTTGATCCTACATTATGTTTCCAACCTAGCCCCAAAGGGTCACGACATAACAACTTAAATTCACACAAGAAGTTGCATTAATATCAATGACTACCGTGACCTTGCTGTTCTGCAGAAGAAGAATTTTCACAAGATTTTTTTTCTTTCCTGTATAAATGCATTATATACAACTTGATTCACCCCAAACTCCAAAGTTATAACAATTTGAAGAAAAACTTGAATCCACCAGGGATTTTTGCAGAGTCTGTAAAGGGCCAAAATTCGGTCCAATTCCCAATGCTGAAAAACAGGTGTTTTCCCCAAAATTACACCTTAAAATTTCCAAAAGATGATTTGGCAAAAAAGATTGTAGTGATTTGATGTTTATTTAATCTCACTGCCTACATCTGTTTGGCATTTTACAAGTGCCTCTGTGGTTTTGTTTACATAAAAAGGACTCTTGGGATTTTGAGTCGGATATTTGTGAGATGCTTGTTAGAATTAGTCTACATAAAGTTGTTAGTAAAGTACAATAATCTTTGTCTTATATATCCCTACATATACGATGATAATACAACAAAGATCCCAAATGAAAAGTTTTTGTTTCATTTTCGCAAGAACTCATCACTCAGAACATTTCACTTGGAATACTTCAGGGATGTACCGATGTATTTAATATGGAATACACTGTTCTTGCCATTCGTAGTTTTAACAATTTAACCATTGTATACATAATAGTTCTACTGGGAACTTTGAAGTACCATACACTTCTAATTCTATTGTAAATTTTTTGAACACCCTCAATTTATATTATCTTTTCTCTACATTACTTTATCTGTTGTGTATCTTTATTGAATTTCTTTTATTAAGAAGAGTGTAATTAGTTTCCCCTTTTCTTTGAAAATGTGTCTTTAATTATACAAACTGTATATGTTTTTAATGTTATAATCACTGAGATAGACTGATATGGCAACATGCATATACATAACGAAACAAGCAAACTTTTGTTCTTCAAAATGAATTATTTTTTAAAGATATAAAAGCATAATAAAATCAATCTACAAGTTTATTAATTCTCATTTTATATCAATGCAATTTTTTGCATGTCTTTCTTTTATTCTGACGTATTTTGGTACCCACATTTTGAAAGTCTTTAATTCATTTTTATTCATTTTAAAATGATACTTGTATTTAAAATAAAAGCCAATACCACATCAAGCAGGTATAATATTCATTTTTTTTTTGGTTGAAAAAAAAAGCAACAATGATCTTTATTTCCGTAACCATTTTTTCCCCAAGTTTATTATTAAATTAAATTTTTTTTTCATGGTTTATTCGCTCCATAAAAATCCAAATATCAAAGCATGCACGCCATGCCTACCATTTCATGTAAACCATTCACAAAGTGTGCAAGCCCTGCTTACCATTCTGTGCAAACTGTTCATGAAATGGGAAGTATTTCGTGCAAACTGTTCAGCATTCTGTGCAGCTTTCCATGCAAGAATCATTTCATTCCATGCAGACTGCTCAGGGTTCTGTGCAACCTGTTCACCATTCAGTGCAAGATTTGTTTCATTCTGTGCAAGTGATGGGTCTTTAGCAATTATAGAATGACAACACAATGCTCATTGTTACACCGGAAACTTTCTGTTATAGATAAAAACACCGAAAGTTTCCAACAAAGTTTATTTTGTATTCCGTGTAACACTCTACACACAGGACCTGATTGAGTAACTAATTGGAGACTGAATTTCTTTGCTAAATATTAGAAAATGCCCAACCCACAGACTGCCAATCACTGCGCAGTGAACCTTTTAAATATGAACAATGCTGAATTTTAGATTTTCCCATGGCCAACAATTCTGATCTCCATCCCCCGAGACTCGGGTGATAAATGTCAGCATTGCTGATATAAAAGTTACATTTCATCTGGACAAAATTTTTCATAGGCAATCAGTGACCTTATCAAAATAAACAGATAAATGCAGTCTGGTTTAAAGCAATTATAACAGGTCTAACAAGATATAAATCAATCATCAACCAAGAAAACAATTTCACACAAAATTTCACTTTAACACTCATATTTCTGAAAACCTGAATGGAATACCTTTAGAGATTCTCCCCATGATGGTTTTGGACATGGTCGATCAGGGTCAATTGTTACTGGATCCAGTTTCTTTTGGAAAAGAATCAATGCACAGTCCATTATCCTCATGATCAAATGTGGGGGCTTTCCAAGTTTCTTCACTGTTGAAATATCAGCTGGTTTTATGGTCTAAAAGCAAAAAAAAAAAAAAAAAAAAAAAAAAAGTATCATACTGTAAGTAACTGAAATATTACTGTTACTTGTTGCTGGTATAGATTATTCATTTTTAAGTACTGAACATTATTTTATTATCACAATTGAAGAATAAATGCCATTTCATCAAATTTTAGTCTCTGAAATTAAGTGGCAGCCTGATGACCACACTTGTAAATCAAGATTAGACTATTGGAAACGATCTATATGCATGCCCAGCACGACAGTAACATATTTCCCATAGGGATTGTGATATATAAAGAGAGTATGATTCCTGATAGATAATCTGTGAAATGACCTGTTCTTACAAAGGTAGAGAAATTCTATGTAGTTTTAAATCAACTTAATACATCCATTAATGAATAGTTATTTCTCATTTCTGCAAAAGCAGTAAAAAAAATAATATGCTATGAGATTCTATCACTAAGTACTGAGAGTGTAATTTTTTACTGACAATTTCTGATAATTACTGTGATTGTGGGTGCCAAGAATTTCTGATAATTACTGTCATCAGTACTGTGGGTGCTGCAAATTCCTGACATTTACCGTCCTTATGGATCGACTTGCGCCAGCTGTGAAATTGCACTGCAGGCTCAATACATAAGGTAAGGTGTATTTAAAAAAAAATTTAAAAAATTAAAAACTTCTATTTCTAATGTATATATTGTGTTTCGGCTTATTTAGATGATTACAACAATACCAAACACTATATATGTATTTAAGGAAATCTGCATTTTAAAATATTTATATTAATCCCCTTCCTTATTCTTTTGATTTAAAACATGCTTGAATTCATTGTCTACTAATAATGATAATAATTCATAACTGCCTTCATAATCACCATTTGCAACAAATTTTAATTAAAGATGACCCAATGCAATATATTTATAAAGAATACATGTATTGGAAAATTACGATGCTCTCTCTCTCAAGAGATCATTAAGTTAATCACTTGATGGTCTTTTTTCCCCATCAGATAAAAAAAAAGAAGTTATCTAGCTAGTGGGACTGTCTGGATAATACAAGGTCTGTATAAGATGTATGTATATTTCATGCAAATTGGAAGGGTTTTCACAACAATAGATCTGAGCAGCAAAGGTCTGGGTCTTGGCGATATATTGATCTGGATATTATGTATATTTTCTAAGTATTCATGCATATAAAAATCATCAGTTATTAGGTATGTTTATAAGAACAATAGTGTATAGTTGTCATCTGCAAGTCCAGATACAGTCAAGTGACAATCGAAAAAGTTCAGATCGAACGAAAAATGTCTCGATATCTTCACAAATATTCTCCATTGCTGGTCCAACAAGATTTATCATTGTTTCATATTACATGAGGCTAATACAAAAACATTTTACTGTTGAATCGAACTGGCATGCATGCATACAAACAGGACGGTTTCGGTGTCTGACCCCCCCTCCCCCCCCCCCTGGAAAAGCTATGCTAAAATGAAGCATAATTAACAATAATTAATATTTTGTTATATTATTATTATATTACATATTGGATATATTAATGAAAAGGATTGATAACTGCATACTGACATTTTAGGTCTTTAATGAACAAAACAAGAAGCTTAATCTTTGAATTCTTAGTAAAATTAAAACACTGAAGATTTTGTCAAGAAAATTTGCTTTATTCCTATGTTTATTTCAGATTAACAGACTCAGGCTTCTGCAGCTAAGATCTATTGTTATGAAAATCCTTCCAATTTAAATGCACAGACTAATGTATTGTCTAGACCTGGATCTCTGCAGCTCAGATCTATTGTTGTGAAAACCCTTCCAATTTGCATGGACTATATATACATCTTATACACAGACCATTGTATTATCCAGACAGCCCCTCTAATGAAATAACATTTGTTTTCATCAGATTGGGAAAATAGGCCATCAAGTGATTAACTTACTGAACTCTCTCTAGAGAGAGAGCATATTAATTTTTCAATATGCACATTCTTTATAAGTATGTTGCATTGGATCATCTTTAATTAAAATCTGTTAAAATGGTGATCATAAAGGAGTATAATGATTATGAAAAAAAAAAGAAGTAATGATTTCTTTTTTTTTTAAATCACACAGTCCCTTAAAACAACTTTGGTATCTAGAGGGATGGGAAGGGGGGGGGGGGGGGGTTGTAGATCATGAACTGAGAGAGAGAGAGAGAGAGAGAGAGAGAGCGAGAGAACACATCATAATTTTTTCAATATAGACATTCTTTATAAACTGCATTTTAAATCCATTACAAATGGTGATTATGAAGGCAGTTTAATGAATTATTATCAGGTGGATGTTTACATTTCAAGATTATGGCAGCCATTACTTTTTTTTTTTTTAACAAGTGCAGTATTCAGTCATCATTTTTGGTTTGGTGATGTTTGCGATACAGTATTTATGATACAAATCATTTAGACATGTACATTAATTCTCTTTCATAATTTGAGATTAAGACTTCATTGCTATTTATCACATAGTACATGTAACCAGTTGTACTGGAGGAACTATATTTGTTTATGGTATCGTTGTAACTGTATTCATTCGCACACAAGACAAAGTATCTTTAGCTCACATGAGATATTGTGATATTATTTAATTGTCTACATTAACTAATCAAGCTTTCTAATGTTTATTGCTTAGATGTAATTATTTGTCTCTATTCATATTTCTTTCGTGCTTGTACGGTAGCCTGTATGGGAAAAAGTAGTTCTGTGTGGGAACTTATGACCATAGAAGTCGCTGATTGGTTAGAGGCCTGTACAGCATCAATTTATTGGTTAATTTTAGTTATGTGTTTAGAACTGAAGGTTATGTAAGTAAGCTCTCTACAATATTACGGCAGATTTCTGCAAGTTGCACAGTGGCAGTATTAATATCTTTAAAGATATTTAAAGAAGAATATTCATAATGTAATAATTATAGTAAAAACTTGGGTTAGGAATCTCCTACCACACTGAACAACCAAAATTTGTATTTCTGAAGAATCAGCATACTATTTTGTACTTGTATAAGCCTTCTGTAGTGCACAGGGTTCACCACATGAAGGAATTTATATTGTGCCTTTTATTTTTGGTTATTCATCATAATAAACACAGAATATATTGACTAAAGAGTTTCTAGTACTCTTCACCAGAGGGACTATCCTGACATGAGTGAATATAAGCAACCCCCTTACTCCTGGGTGGCTTACAATATCATCAATTCAATTACTGCAGACATTAATTGAATTAATACGTGCATCAATTGAATTCATAAACACATTAATTGAATTAATGTGAGCATTAATTGAATTGATGCATGTATTAAATCGATTATTGCTCTTTTCAAATGAATAGACGTGCACAGACTATCAGTTCAGCATTACTCATTCTAGTCATTATCTGAAATTGAAACAGTATTTATATGTGAATTACGTTACACTATCGTGAATTATGTTACACTGTAGTATATACCTATGCAATATGTAAACACAGAGTGAATCAACATTTTATTTTCATGGTATCTTGTTATAATATACATTCTTCATTTTCCAAATAAAACTCTAATTATTAGTAGTTGAATAGTTTCATTAGTTAAGAATAAGTGTACTTGGAGTTAAAATATGGCCGCCAAGCAGCTAACAGGGTGAAAATGCTTGAGTGAACTGTGGTGAAAAAAGGGTGGAATTGGAATTTCTGGAGTTTTATTCTATGTATGAGTAAAAACAAGAGATTTTCTACAACTCCTGTATTTTAAAAGTGATAAATTCAGTTTGGAAGTATTTTTTTTTTCAAAAGGGACAAGTCAAATAACAGAGACATAAAAACATCTGGTGTGAGAAGTACTAGTTGAATAGTACTCCTAGAAGTATATTCTAGGAAAGCCAGCACAACACAGGTGGGTGACAAATTAGTGAGACAAGACACATCTAGTATGAGTGAAACTAGTTTTGAGACAAGTCAAATTTCAGAGGAACTAGAATCAATTAAGAAACATTTAAAGGATCTTCCAACATCAAAGGCCTGAAAGGCCACAAAGGTGTCAATATCATATACATTAGGGTTCTCAATAAATTTAGAGGGCAGGTAAATTAGAGAAAGTAAGAGAAGAAATGTTTGAGTGCTACAGGAGACATTTCCTCATGTTGAAGTACATAAATAAAAGCATTACAATCATTTGTAAAATGCCAGCAATATGTGTTTATTGACATGGAAAAAAATAAAAGAAGAGAGCTTGGGCTGGAGTTACTTATCCTAACAAGTTCATACATGTACCCTTGCTAGAAATATCCCTTCAAGACTAGTTACTTTACAAAGGCCATAATAAATAACTTGAAATTGCAGACGAAATATGCTGAAAAGAATATAACTGCTTCCGAGTGAGACAACTTGTTTATAGAAGTTGTATCTTCTGTTCATGTATGATGTAAAAATTTCACAGTATTAAATCTCTTGTTTTCAATCACGTCCAACAATTCAAAAGTTCAACGAAATATGTAGAAAGGTTATTGGAATTCTTAACAAGATTCAATTCCCAATGAATGCTACCTAGCCTGGGTTTCTTCACAAAATAATCTGTTATTTTCGTCGCGATACACACGCTACTTTCGTTTTGCTTAATTGAGAATCGGGATGGGATTATTGAAAACAAAACTGGAAATAGTCTTTGTGTTTTTGGAATAGGAACCGAACCATGGCGATGCACAATCCAATTTAGTATTTCTCTGTTTCTACTGATCTGAAATAAGGATTATTTGTAAACTATGAGACTATATATATAAATGAAATCCAAATTTGAGCAGGTTATTTTGTAAGTACTTAATGATATCATGCGACACAAATTTCGTGGGTATGAAAGTATCCTGGGTTAAGAAATTATTACATAACTCAGGTGAAGATATCAATATAAGCCAGGTCATTAGATATGGTCCAACATATGCATTAAAATACATTGAAATTTCAAAAAATAAATTTTGGCATGTTTTTAACTCTTGGAAAAAGCTTGAGGATTGTTTTGAAAATGAATCGACACTTGAAAAAATAGGTAAAACTGTTCTCTGGTACAATGAAAACTTGAAGTAGATAAAAAATTAATGTACGTGAAGGAATGGTGTAAAAACAATGTTTATTTAATAAACTCATTACTAAATGAGGAAGGGAATATAATGACTTATCCTCAATTCAAAACAATATATAATATCAAAACTAACTTTCTGGAATTTTTTGAGTAACACAAGCAATTAAGAAAATTATGAGAGATTATAATATCGATCATCTGGTTAAGGAACAAGAACCAATTGTTCCCTTGCATATTATACCTTTACTGTTTAATAAAATGGACAATAGAAAAATTTACAGAATATTGAATTTTAATAAAGACAAACCAACTGGACAAAAAAAAATAAAATGGGATGGACAATTCGAAATATCGCAAGAAGAGTGGAGAAGAATTCCTAAGAATGTTTTTATCAACACAAAAGATAGCAAATTACAATGGTTGCAATATAGAGTGAATCATAGGAATTTAAAAACAAATACCTCTCTGAAAATTATTAAGAAATCAGATAATGATCTGTGTATGTTTTGTTTAGAAGAGATAGAATCTCTAGAACATATTATGAATGATTGTGAAAAAATCAATATTTTCTTACGAAATGTGAAATGTTGGTTATGGGAATCTTTTTCCTCTAATATTGTGATGGATAAGAAAAACTTTATTCTTGGATGTTCAGAAATTGAAATGGTAAACTTTGTAATCTATCATTTGAAACAATATATATACTTTACAAAATGTAAAGGAAATTGTCTTTCATTCAATAATTTTAAAACTATCTGGACTAATGTATATAAAGTTGAAAAACAAACTGCATGGAGAAACAATTGTATAGACCTGTTTGATAAGAAATGTAAATTATTTAAAACATTGAAAAATAAAGAATAAAGAGAACCATATTACAACAAAATATCCCACCGTGTTTCCTATTTAGTATTACACATATTTGTTATTAAATTTTTGTTTTCTTAAGAACCAAACATAGGAAGTGAGGTACATAATATGTCTAAAATTTACATCCAATCAATAATTCAGTAAAATATTGTGTCCTTAATTTTAACCTTGGTATATTACAATATGTATTTGATTGTTAATTAGTAAATGATATTTTTAAACTCAGCCAAAGTACATTATCCAACCTTCTACGTTTTTCACTTTTTTCTTTTGTTTAGAATGAATGTCTTTCAGTGTGAATGTGAGAGAGAGAGAGAGAGGAATTATTCAAACACTGTACCCCCTGGTCAGGTTGGGTTGTAAGGGATATGTTAAAATCCTGACTTAGAAAATCTGAATAAATGTTGCCTCACTTAAAAAAAAAATAAATTAGCGTACTTAAAGTTCACATGATCTGCAGTAGTCAAAATCGTTCACGCAAGTAAACTTCCTTTCTACATGTGACCGTATGACAGGCAGTGTCAATGATAAAGATTCTTAGTAATTTTGCTTATAGAAAAGATTTTTTTTTTAAAATTTCAAATGAATTGATCATAATGCAATTCACTGTAACATAGTTTACACATACACCTTTATTCAGAGTAAGAAAATAATTATATCAGCTGAAGGCATTGCCTGTGTGTTATTTATGATTAACACTAGAGTGTATATCAGTCAGGATATTTGAAGTTTGTAGCAAGCAGAGACTGTGTGAAAATTAGCGCAACGTGATTCACAATTAAATGTACAAATGGAAAATTTTCAAAATCCGTGAAAGTTTTTTCAAAAATGTTATCTTTTACCTGTGAATCATTAAATCTTCCATATTTTAGTAACTGTATAATCAATTTCATCCATGTAATAAAACTAAGTCCCAAATACATTTTTATTGCTACTGCAAGAAAATTGTAATGCAAGTCACTGCATTAAATGGGCATTTAGAATTTGTTTTGTGAAACTTTTTTGGTAATTGGGGAGAAAATCATAGGTAAAAATGTATTGCCTATCCTATATGCATATGCAACACAATATGTTGCCTTGTGTTACAATACCTTCAAAGCATCTTCAGCCTCTTGAAGAGCAGGCTTGGCTGCTTCCAGCTTTTCTTCAGCAATTTTTCTATCCATTTCAATTTCATCCACGATTTTCTGAGCTCTGTCTTTCACTTTCTGTACTTCACTTTTCACTTTTTCTGCTGCAGTAGCACTTGCAGTTACCTCTGCTAAAACCTGACATTAAAAAACAACAAAATCTTAAACATATACTTAAAATTGCATTTCACACATTAATCTAGCTCCAAACTGAAATATTTCTACATCCCTTACTATATAGTACATATTGATGATGGAATGCTCATACATGTGAAATGTCTTGATCGGCTGGAAGACTTCCAGAATCTAGTATAAAATCAAAGGCCTGAAGGGCCACAATGGTGTAATGCTTCAAAAGCAGATTATAAAAGAAAGTTAGTAATAGTCTATTTAAAGCAATATAAGCTGTCAAAATTGTTATTTTGGGGTCCTAAAATTTAATCGAAAATTTTGTAAACATCTACCTTCTAATACCTGATTTTATCGATTAAACTTTTGACATGTTGTATTTTTTGCATTAAATGCAAAAATGTTCGACAGTTGAAATTGGGTCTTCCCGTACCTTAATTTTCCCGACATTATTTCCGTATGCAATGACCTAAAGTTGAACTCATTCGGCAAAATCAAATGCACAAGCGCAATATTTCCGGTAAGCACGAAAGATGTCTGACACGAAAGGTTCAAAGCGAGGGAGAAAGCCGACTTTGGAATTTTGCGTAATGTTTCGAGCGATCCCTTAAAACTATCATAACTAAAAAACATACTATCATAACTTAAAAACATATAACATCGTTAACAATGACAAAATAATGATGGTAACTAGAATTTTATCTCGCCTCGCCGTCCATATTTTAATGACCCGGATACAACCCGATCCACCCCGATCAGCATCAGAATCATTCGTGTCAACATCGGTTATCTTCGGGATTGTCGCCGACGATTAATCAGCTGCCATTGTTAGGGTCAAACGGAATGTCGAGGAATATATTTTTCATCACGAAAAGGTGTGTAAACGATGCATAAGAGAGGAAATTCGATGCAGTTCTTTTTTTCAATCATGTCAACGTTCATTTAACCTCTTTTAATGCCACTATAAAAAATTGCAATTTTGGCAGCTTATATTGCTTTAATCAAGTTTTATATCATAATTTTACTTTCTTCCTTTAGTTCCCCTAGAATTTATTCAGGGTTTGAAATTAACATATGCTAGACAGCACCAATTAAAATTCTGGCGGACTGATCAATATTTGCCCAATCAGTACAATAGGACTGGTCAATCTTCTAAAGCTTTATTTTTGAAAACTCTTGTAATTGCATACTAAGAACCTGGAACAGCAAAATTCTATATCCATGGGCCATAACTCCTTGAAAAATATGGCCAAGGTTAGATTTTTTCCACTGACAAACAAATCAAATTCCATCAAAATTTTTGGGATTGTTGTTTGATTGTTTTCCGCCACACTCAACAATTTTCAGCTATCTGGTGGCGTCCAATTTTTGTAGGTGGAGGAGAGAACCAAGATCCAATGTATCCGGGAAGAAACCACGGACCTTCCAAAGGTAAACTGGTGAACTTTCTCACATATATCGGTGCGAGCGGGATTCAAACCCAGGTCAACTAGAGGTGAGAGGCCTTGTGATTTTGAGCACAATGCTTTAACCACTCGACCAAGGGGGCCCAGCATTCCCTTTGTAATATGCAACACTACACATTGTGATCTTTCTTGTACCAGATTTCATTAAAATCAAAGAGTTGCAAAGATAATGTATTTAGCATAAAAAAAAATCAAAGTCCAAGGGCCATGACATCTTAAAAAATTGGACAGTGTTCCCCTTGTAATATGCATATCTATGAATTGTGATCTTTTTTTGTACCGAGTTTCATTAATATTCCCCCAACAACTTAGGACGAGTTGTGAAGACAAAGTATTTTGCATAGAAAAAAACTAAGTCTAAGGGCCATAACTCCTTTAAAAAATCGACAGTGTTCCCCTTCTAATATGCACATCTATATCTGTGATCTTTCTTAGTACCAAGAGTTAAGGAGGAGTTGTGAAGACAAAGTTAGGGGACAGATGGATGGACAACAGCAGCATAACAATGAAATAAGTATTTGAGTGAATTAAAAAAAATCAATACGACAAAATTCAAACTTGTTCTGTTACTTGTCATATTAAAGCAATGTACTAAATATCAAATGAATATCAGCAAGCATGGTGAAAAAGCATGCAAAAAACTAAATATTTTGAATTACATGTAATTTTCAAAGTCAAGGGCCATAAGTCAGCAAAAAATCAAAGGACTGGAACAAAATTCAAACTTGAGCTGTAACTTGTCATGATAAAGCATGTACCAGATATTAAATAAATATCTGCAAGCATGATGATGAAAGTGCGGCAAACTGATTTAGCAAACTGACAGAGGGATGGACAGACAGAATGCAACCAAAGTGCAAAACTTTGACAATAGGGGACTAAAAATTTCAACAAAAAATCTTTTAAAAGATTTAAACTGGACTGTATTATATGGATTTTAATAGCTTCTTATTGTTCTCTAAATTTGTTTTGATCAAAACTTACTTTATCAGCCTTTACATTTGCGACAGCTAATTCCTTTTCCTTCACAGCCAATTCTTTTGCCAGCTTGTCCACAGATTCACTTGCTTCTATGAGTTTTTCTAAGCCAGTATTCATTCTGCTTGCCATTTCATTTATTTCTGCATGCTTCTTACTGTAAAGGTTCTTGTATCCATCCAAAAATGATAAATATGATTTTGGTGTCACATGGGTTTGTCGACGAAATCTGAAAAAATGTCAGATTAAGTAATTCATATGAAAAGATTTTTGTGAAATAGTATATTCATGGTGGCAACAAAAACAAAATCAAGAGGTTCATACTCCAGATTGCTCACCCGAGTCACCTTAGCCTATATTTAAAGATTTCCCACATATATTTGCATTTAAAACTTTGATTCCCTACTGTGGCCCTACCCTACTCCCCTGTGCCATGATTTTAACAAAATTGAATCTGCACTATGTCAGAAAGCCACCATGTAAACTTGAACTTTCATGGACCAGTAGTTCTTGAGAAAAAGATTTTTAAATGACCCAATCCTATTTTTGTGATTATCTCCCCTTAGAAGGGGGCATGGCATTCATTTGAACAAACATGAATTCTCTTCACTCAAGGATGACGTGCACCAAGTTTGATTGAAATTGGCCTACTGGTTCTAGTAAGATTTTCAATATTTCTCAGTGTTTTTTCACTATTTTGGTATTATCTCCCCTTGGAGAGGGGTGTTGCCCTTCATTTAAAAAAAATTGAACCCTCTTCATCCAAGGATGCTTTTTGCCAAGTTTGATTGAAATTGGCTTGCTGGTTCTGGTGAAGACTTTCAATATTTGTCAGTGTTTTTTTTTCCCCACTAATTTGGTATTATCTTCCCTTGGGGAGGGGTGTTGCCCTTCATTTAAATAATCTTGAATCCTCTTCACCAAGGATGCTTTTTGCCAATTCTGATTGAAATTGGTCCAGTGGTTTTGAAGAAGATAAAAGTGTGAAAAGTTTATGACACTGACAATGATAAAAATGCCGAAGATGGCTAACGGAAAGTTTTGATCAGAAAAGCTCACTTCAAACTCCAATGTAAAAAACTTTGGTATCAAAATAAAGGTCTTGTCACAATAAATGCACACATTTAGTTTAGGTCAGAATTTTATTAAAACTTTCAGGTCAAGGTCACACAATCAAACACCAAAGTATATGAATGTTTTCCCATAAAGAATCTATACATAAAATATTTAAGCTTTACCTTGAATAGTTCAGGAAATATTGATTAGCTAAGTTTTTTCTTTTCTTTCTTTCTTTCTTTTTTTTTTTTGAGAAAGGAGATCAGTCACAAGATCAAATATAATTGTATCACAAGGTCTTATCATAAAGATTCTATATACAAAATATGAAAGCCTGAAGTTATGTTTTCTTTAAAGTAGGTCAAATTTCAAGATCAATGATACCAAACACAATATATGTTTCTGAGAAAACCTGGTTTTGAAAATTTTCAATTTAAACCCCTTCCTTACTTTCTTCAGAAATAATTCAACTTGCAACAATTGTTTGATACACTGTAATAATAATGAATAATTTGTGTTCTGAATGTGAATTAGTATTCAGTGAAGGAAAAGCATACTACATGTGATAGGGATGTTCAATGACTACCAATCTCTCTCTGATTCTGAGTGTATTGCTAACAAAGTTCACTACCGGTAGGATAATTCAGTCCAAAGTAAGTCAAGTGTAATGAACTCAAACTTAATCTGTAAATATCCAAGACAAAGCTACATTTCAATATTTCAAATTTTAACTGCATATCTTCATCCAATGCGGAGAAAGGTATGGAAAACTGATCCTTGCAATTCATCAAAAAGTTAAGCATAACAAAACTCAGATATGATCAGTAACTATTCAAGATAAAGTCGTATATAAAATTTCAGTTGAATATCTTCATCCAAATGTGGAGAAAAGTCTGGAAAACTGATTTGGAATGACAGATAGATGAATGGATGGATGGACAAACAGACTGAGGGTAAACAAATAGTCCCCTTTGGCAAAGACAGTAGGGGACAAATTTGAATTTATAACAAAAATCAATAAAAGCAAAATACAATCCTTCAAATGATTATAAACAATAAATCATAAATTTATTATATTTGACCAAGACATATATACTTTAATAGAGATTTTCACCAAGAATTATTCATCAGGTATGTCTGGATAATAGAAAGATTTTATAACTTGTATATTCAATGCTAATTCTGAGAAAACACTTGACGAATGAATGCCACTTAATTCTTCTATCTCTTGCACAGTATAAAGTGCATCTTTTTCAATTATCGTTTTCACAGTAGCAACGTTCTTTTCCATCAAAACAGAAACCGCCCTACCCACTCAAGGGTCATTTTCAATTGACTCCCGACCATCATTTAAACGACGTACCCACTTGCAAACTGTAGAATATTTTAAAGCACCACTCCCATAAACCATTTGCAAATCAGCATGAATTTCTATTGACGGAAACCCGAGGTGTGCTCGAATCTTACAATATACCCTCTGTTCAGAGATTTTTCCATCCATATTGAACGCTATATTTTACTATAGTGTATAAAACCATGTGTTGAAAATACCCAGCGCAGCGCGCACGTGGACCTCGTGCGCCACATACCGTGATACCGTTCGAGAGAGGAATGATTAAGAAAGTTCTGTGTAAAAAATCGTGCAACTTCATAATTGCGTTAAAAAGTTATAGGCTTACTCTACGAACTTAAAAAGTGTCCCTCGTATATCTATTATGAATAACATAATAAGGATTAGGCTATGCCTATATAAGCCCTCTCCTTAAAGTACAAGGTACACGCAGAGTTGTACGAAAAATCACAGTATAATAATTGATAATATTTCAATATATATGAAGTGAATAGCTCAACTATCATTCAAGGTATTATAAATATACATATATAAGCAGTATGATTACTCCATATGCATAAAAATCTAATAGAGAAAATAGCAGATTAAGAAAAACAAGTCAAAATAAACATGAAGGATGAAAAAAGAATAGAGGAAATAGAAAATGAAAGAAAAAAAATAGAAATGGGGTACCAATTCAACTGGATACTGTCAGGTATATATAATATTGTATTACATACATAATATTTGCACATGCATATATATGAATTACCATACACAGAAATTACTGTAGCCATCAGACACTCAACAGGTACATGTATTATAACTGAAAAGTTATTTAAATCTTTTGCTTTCCAGAATATACTTTCGAACATATTCAAAAATCTTTACATTATCTTTGAATTTTAGATTCTTATCTCCAGAAAGAAATGATTTTAATGATACAGGAATTTGTAATTGCATTGCATTTGTAGATTCAAGTAGCGTAGCTCTTTGACTTGCAAATTGAAAACATTCGAAGAAATATAAAATCCAGGTTTCAAAATCATAAATCACACCATCATACGCTTAAAAATGGAACATTTCTATACAATCTCTTATAGACATGGTGTGACACACAGGGTATTGGGGACTAAATTTTTAGACAAGGTGGACTTTCTGTGCATTTGAAATCCACATACACTGTGTCACACCATGTGTATGCTGTAACACAGACCATTTTACACTGTTTTCCACCATGCAGTGTGGAACACTTGTGGTCTGTACTGTATAACACTGTCCCAATTGTGGGCCCACTCTACCCCAAATGACCATGAATTGCACAAACATGGACCTACTCTATGTCAACTTTTCTGGTCCAGTGGTTCTTGGTTTTCCTTATATATTCACATGTAAAATTTTGATCCCTTACTGTGGCCCCACCCTACCCCCTGAGGCAAAAACAGTTTCTTTTTATATTGTATTGATTGCAGTCTCTTAAAATCAACCAGGGTGGAGTGGAAACTAGAATCTAACTGAAAGTTTAAAAACTAGAATCTGCACTATGTTAGGGAATTGCAATGTAAATTTGAACTTTTCTGGCATACTGTAGACACTTTCATTGTGTCAGATTAAATTTTGTTATTTTCATGTCTATGAAAAAACAATGAATTTCAATCCAACATGAAATTTTAATTTAAAATATATTGCTTTTTAAAGTCCAAAATATCTGTCACTGTCATTTGTCACCTATTCATATTTTGTCTGTACAGTAACTGTCACCATTAACAAGGTATTATTTTATCTCGGAATAATTATGTTTTGGAATGTAACTAATTGATGTGTATAAATGTAAAAAGTGAGCCGCATACCACACCACAAATTTTGCAATTGTTTCAATTTACTGTTCCGTATGGTCATGTGGATGATAATCTCCCATTCAGCTTGGGGGGGGGGGGGGGGGGGGGGGGGGGGGGAGAGAGAGAGAATTGATTGAATATGGTTGTTTTGTAACAGGTTGAGGATATTCTTGACCTGATGTGCCCTGTGAACATCAAACAGGGGAGGACACAAGCCTTATTTCTACCACTAAGTCCAGTTTCTTTACAAATTTTATTGACATACAGAATAGTGTTACCTGTTCCTTGTTTCCTACTTTAAACATGTTTGAATCAATAATAATTTGTGACATTGTATTGTGTATTACTATATTTATATCATCTGAGTGCTCCTATATATTTTGACATGTTTGTGTTCTAGGTAAGTTATTTACAAGTTTGGAGCTATTGCAAGTCATTATCATGTACTTATGTACATTCCCTTTAATGTTTCATGTTCTATTTACCTGTTATAGTTTCATGAGGGGTAGTGGTAGAAATAATATTGGGGAATGTCGATGGATGTTTACATTTCATGAATTTGAAAGCCATCACCTTTTACAAGTTCAGTATTTAGTCAGTCATTTCCGGTTTGGTGATGAAGACATTTACGATGTTTGTGAGAAAGTATTTACTATACGAATCATTTAGACATGTAAATTAATGCTCTTTAATAATTTGAGATTAAGACTTTGTTGCTATTTATCACATAGTCATACCTGGATGAACTATATTTGTTTACGGTATCCTTGTTAGTAACTGTATTCATTCGCACACAAGACAAAGCATGTTTTGCCCACATGCACGACATATTGTGATATTTATTTACTTGTCTACATTAACTAATCAAGCCTTCTAATGTTTATTGCATAGATGTAATTAATTGTACCTATTAATATTTATTTTGTACGGTAGCCTGTACAGAAAAAGTAGTTCTGTGTGGGAACTTGTGTGGGAACTGATACCACTGTACAAGTCGCCAATTGGATAAAGGCCTGGATGGCGCAAATCTATTGGTTAATTTTAGTCTTGTGTTTAGAACCGAAGGTTATACAACTAAGCTCACTACCATATTACGGCAGATTTCTACAAGTTGCACGGCGGCAATATTTAAATATCTTTAAAGAAGAAATCAAGATGAGATTATTCATGATGTAATAATTTTAGTAAAAACTTAGTTAGATCTCTCGTACCAAAACCATCCAAAATTTGTATTTATGAAGAATCGGCATACTGTTTTATACTTGTGTAAGCCTGCCGTAGTGCATAAAGTTTACTACATGAAGGAATTTATATTAAGCCTTTTTTTTGTTGTTCATTAATCATAATAAATACAGAACATATTGACTAAATAAATTCTAGTATTCTTCACCAGAGGGACTGAGTGATATTGTTTATTGACTTTAAATGATCTTTGGAACTATCCTGATGTGAGTGGATACCTGCTGAAGATTCAGAAATATACAAGCAACTCCTTTCCCCTGGGTAGCTCACAATAATTTACAAATATTGTTTGAGTATGGTTACCTTGTAACAGGTCTAGAATATTCTTGACCTGATGTGTCCTGTGAACATCGAACAGGGCGAGGACATGAGCTTTGTTTCTACCAGTATGTCCGGATTCTTTACAAATTTTAATGACATACAGAATACAATAATAATACTTTAAACATTATAATGGCTTGAGTACAACAATTTTAATGACCCAAGCTCACACAGATCACAGAATAATTATTTGATAGTGAATAGGTGTGAATGACGGCACACTTATTATGTAATTTTTAAGTGGTTTACAAAGAAAGAAAATTAATCCATACGAAATCATGTTCACTTCAAAACCAACAAAATTAAATACGTCTACAGTAGTGATTATCTCCCCTTTGAAGGGAGCATGGCCCTTCATTTGAACAAACTTAAATCCCCTTCACCCATGGATGATTTGTACCAAGTTCGATTGAAATTGGCCCAGTGGTTCTGGAGAAGGAGATGAAAATGTGAAAAGTTTACTGATAGAAAGACAGAGTAGAGTAGCCACTAGACCTGCTGTCACATTCGGTGATGCAGGCAAGTACACAATATATAATAATACATACCTTTGAAAATATTCCACACAAACTGAAGCTACATCATCATGGACAACTCCCATGGTGTTGACAACTTGTTCCTTGATTTCTTTACTACAGACTATATGATAATTGTTAAGGAAATGTCCTGATACAGCTATTAAAGCATCTTTTGGCCATCTACTAAACCAGTCCATAGTGCAACCTGATATGAGTCCTGGAAATTTTAATGCTCTTGTTCGGAATTTTTCTCCAACCTATGAAAATATTGAAGCTGGTGACTTGTCTTATATTGTGATAGCCAAGGTATAAATTTCACACTGTGTTTAAAACCCAAAAACAAAAAAAAAAAACAAAAAAAAAAAGAACAAAAAACAAACCCCAAAACAAAAAAAAAACAAAACAAAAAAAACCCAAAAACCAAACAAGAGAAATAATTTTTTTTTTCAAGTATATTAACAACCAATATAATTGTTCTTAAAATACAATTTACATTAACCAATAATTCGATTTTGGGTTTACCAAACAGTAACCTTCATTGTAAACATTTCACTCTTAATATTTTTAGCAATTTATTATTACAGATCATGCCTAATAAATGAAATACTAATAATATACACCTATACAGATGCATACCTGGTATATATTATAGCCTAGAAAATGCTTGGAATTGTGCAGATTAACACACATGTACATTTATACATCTATCATTAGATTATTTATTAATCATGAACAATTTTAGATTGTTGTCACCTTGGAGTACATCAAGAGCTTTCTGTATGGCTTCCATGAATAAATAAGATATAAAGCATACATTTGTTTACTGGAGAGGGAGAAAGTATGCTATGCATAATGTGAATGCTCTATTGGGCAAGAGATAAGTTTTGATCTGGACTGACAGAGCTTTTTAAAATATTTTTTTTTACTAAAACCACACAATATATACTTGTACAGTACATGTTTGGGCAGGTGTTGGCATGTTAAAGAACACTCATGCAAGTCTGTGAAATAATTTGTGATGAAAAATGCACCATGCTGTCAAAATATGATTACTAAACTAAGTGCATTAGAATAGAAAAGAAACACTTTACTGAAAATCTTGAGATACCTATTACCATTAGGAAGGCAGTATCTACTGTTCAAAGAAATGATCTACACTGTTTTATACCACCAAAGGAACTAGTTTCACAAAAAAATCTGGAAGTTACACCTTTCCGTTTCAAGGATAGATGTGCCCTAACCAGTGGTAAAAGTTGACCTCAATATTCCCAAACAGCAAATGGACATCTTAGCTAGGCATTGTTGCATAAAGTTAATTTTTTCTTTGTATTTCTGAGTAAATTATAATTAAATTATCACAGTTATAATGAAACTTACTACCTGGTATCTTACAATATTTTTCAGTCTTTTGTGTTTTATTTTTCTTACTTACACTTTCAGCTGTCATAATAAGTTATTAATAGTTCTTTCTATATACTGTGTATAGTAAGCCTCCATATTTGGCTGTATCAGATATTGTATTGCCTTGATAGTATGATAGGGATTTTAAATACATGGATATTGGTAATTATTACTGATTGAGGTAAAATATTTTGCTACATAATGTATACTGATTTCATGTTGATTGAAATGAGGAATTGAAAATCAGTGGTCAGGTCACTACTGGAAAGCTTCGTTATTCTAATGAATGCATTCTCATCAGCAACTGAGGGATATACATACTGGAGAAAAACAGAGGACTGTATGCAAGTTTTTCCGTGCTCTAGATATGAAGTAGTCATACAAGTTTTCAAACGTGGGAGGACAACGAGGCAGTTCTTTCTTCATGACAGAAATCAATTCCTGTGTAATTTCGTCCAGTTCATCTTTGGCAAACAAGTTCGATACCTGTTAAGAAATCATACACTCTTTTAAATATTAATCAAAACATTACCATGCAGAGTTTAATAATTAGTATCATCTGAAAATTATAATGAAACTAATCACTACAGGTAAACTTAAACAATAGTCCATAGTCCACAACATTCACCTGCATTACCTTGGTCCAGAAGATTTTAATTGATCATCCCATGACAAATTTTGACCCCATATTATGACTCCAACAAGCCTCATGGGGAAGTGGTGAACACAGTATAGGGATGCCTCAATATCAATATGACTTGCATAGCCTTCATGCCTTGGAGGAGATTTTTTAAAAACTTTTCCTCCCTATATTCATGTATTATATAATAATTGATCCCCAATTTTAATCCCACTTCAACCTCAGAGTCTATGAAGAAAAAGCATTGAATTGATAACATATGCATATTATATAATTTAGTGCTGTCCTACAACTCTTTGAAAAAAAAAACTTTTTAAAAAACATTTCTCATATACCATATCTTGCTGAAAATATGCTGCATTTGTGTCTAATACACACTTTCCTTTTAAGGCCTGAAAATTGAGGGGAAAAGCAGTTTGTGTGTATACTATGCTACAAAAATTTGACAAAGCAGTAATCTTAATTTCATATACTTTATGGATTCTATATCATTTTCAAATGTATTGCAATAGCTTTTATGTTGCATTAATATATCTGGTGAATGATCTGGTATTAAAAAACAAAACGATTTTCCAGATTAAAGGTGGGTGCCATCGACACTGACATACAAGGCTGACTTACGTCACCTCAAAAAAGAGGAAGGGGTCTTAGCTAGGGTTGCAATGTTCTGGACTCATTCTGGAACATCTCATTTTGTTGTTATATAATCTGGATTTGTGTTTTACATATTTATATGACGTTTTGGTTTCTGAATTTAGTAGGCAATTTTCTGCTCCAAGAGCAACATGTGAACTGCATTCCTAATGTTTTTGTGAAGTTAAAGACCCCAAGATGTATGTATACTTGTAATTTTGCTAAGTTAAGCAGTTTTCTTTAACATTATATTTTTGTTTCTTATGTGCTTTGATAAGCTGATAGTCTAATTTCATAATACTGGCAGTACTTTAATAGGTGCCCATGTATTTCATTCACATTAACATGCTTTATGCATTTTAACTCATTTTCAGTATTTATTTCTCATATAATGTACATGTATAAAGTTTACAACTTCACTGTACCTAGTTATGTTTCCCCAATGAAGGTTGGGAACATATTGGTTTTACTCGGTTTCTTATCATCATCATTTTTTTTTGTCCACGAGTGTCCTCAGAAACTACTCATGGGATCAATATGAAATCAATATAAGATCATACTGTAGCATATGTACATAAAATTAGTTAGAAAAACTTTCCATGATATCCATTGCCATTCTGGATATCAAACAGCCGTGTTAGTATAAGAGGATTGTTTACAACATCTTCAATTTGGCCAATACCATCACAATCACAGTGTCTGAATAATTAGCACAAAGCCTCCATCAATGAGGCATTGTGGATGTTCAGAAATCTGCATCTTAAACTCTATGATGTTGTCCAGTCATAATTTGCCACATGAAGTATCCAATAGTTTTTGTTCTGACCACAGCAGTTATCAGCATGGATTGTGCATGATGTTTCACTGGGATTGTGGTTTTCCAATGCCCAGTCCAACATAGAGATCACCGAATCTCAACATAGAGATCACCGAATCTGGTCCAAGAACATTAGTCCCATCTGAACCAATAGTTTCATCTTCATTTATTAAGAAGTTTAATTGCTTTGGTTCTCCATCACTCCAAATATAAGGACCTTTGGTAGAGTATGAAAGTACAGGGGTCGCATTTGTCTTGAATGATGTGGGATACATACATTTTAACTGAAGTCAAATGGACAGACTTGTCTTTTAAATTGTATGTCTCATAAGATCTTTTAACGCATTGTTGTAAACATCTCTCTCTGCTTGTGCATGTATAATATGATTCTGCATCCTTCTTGCTGCCTCCAACTTTTCATCTTCTGATACTGCATCCAAAATATAGTTTTGTAGCTTTTCACATTTTCACATGTGGCACAAACATCTCTTGGTTTGGCAATTCTTTATGTGGAAAACATTGATTTCAGATGTTGCAAAAGATGGAGTATTGCACATTCCTATCATTTGGACTGCTCTCTATGTATTCCTAATGAATTATTTTCTTTGTCGTGTTATATGGGATGTATATAGGAACATTATTCCTTCCTCTTGGAACAGCTGGCTGTGGTAGTCCCAAAGTCATCAGCAAAACTAGATTTTAACTGCTCCACTAGCCTTATATGATCATATCTAAGTATATGATTAGGTTTTTCCCACTGTTTCCATGGTATTACTCCTTGCCAATTCATGCGAGCTGAAGCCAGTGCTTAGCAATGTCATAAGTGAGCATAAAAGTTTTTTTTGCACACTTGTCACCAGAAAACATAAACGACTGACGTGAACACATTCACATTCATTTTTTCCCCCCGTTTAGTTGCTTCTTTACTGCTTTCGAAAGAGATCCCATGTATATCATTCTCTCTTTAGACATTTCTCTCATGTTAAGGATGTGAGTATATAAAACATCATCACTAAAGGAAGAGACACATCTATTCTTGAAACTACATCCCTCGATTTGCATTTCTCTAATCTTGTGCAGATCAGGATTGTCTGCGGAAGATAGACATTTTCTGTTTGTCAACCTCCTAGGACTTGATGTTCCTCGCTTGTACCTGTATCTGTCCAACATGTTTGTTTCATCAAAGAACTGCATTGCACATTGGTCTAAATTCACAACTTCTGCAGGTTCACCATCATCCACCAGATCGTCACGATCACCAACTTGGGATGCAACAGAGGTATTAATAGGAGTCCTTTCAAAATGTTCCTAGATGAGATTTTCTAACTTCTAAAAAAAGAAAAATCTGTTTGTAGTCAATGCAACACATACACAGTATATACATGATATAGATATCAACATGGTAATTATAAATATTTTATTAATCTATATATAAATTTCTTGGACATCATTGCTTGATTTTTCATTAATTTTTTATTGTCTTGATATATATTTCTACATGTACAACAACTGAGACACATTGCTCACCTGAATTAACTAGGCCCATATTAAAGATTTTCCCCATTATATTTGCATACAACTTTCTTTGATCCTCTACTGTAGTCCCATCCTACCCCTGGGGGCCATGATTTTAACAAATTTGAATCTGCACTATGTCAGAAAGCTATAATGTAAATTTAAACTTTTCTGGCTTAGTGGTTCTTGAGAAGTAAATCTTTAAAGATGTTTTCCTGTATTTTCACATATAAAACTTTGATCCCCTATTGTAGCCCCACTCCACCCCCAGGGACCATGATCTTAACAAACTTGAATCTGCATTATGTCAGAAAGCTTCAATGTAAATTTGAACTTCTCTGGTCCAGTGGTTCTTGAGAAGAACATTTTTAAAGATGTTTTCCTATATTTTCACATATAAAACTTTGATCCCCTATTACAGCCAAACTCCACCCCCAGGGGCCATAATCTTAACAAACTTGAATCTGCATTATGTCTGGAAGCTTCCATGTAAATTGGAACGTCTCTGGCCCAGTGATTCTTGAGAAGATTTTTAAATGACCCTATCCAATTTTTGCATTTTTGTCATTATTTCTCCTTTCAAAGGAGTATGGCCCTTCATTTCAACAAACTTGAATCCCCTTCACCCAAGGATGATTTGTACCAAGTTTGATTGACAATAGCCCTGTAGTTTTGGAGATTGATTATATACTGTTTAACATCCCGCTTGAGAATTTTTCACTCACATGGAGACATCACCATTGCCAATGATGGGCTGCAAAATTTAGGCTTATGCTCGGAGCTTATGGCATTTGAGCAGGGAGGGATCTTTATTGTGCCACACCTTCTGTGACACAGGGCCTCGGTTTTTGCAGTCTCATCCAAAGGACCGCCCCATTTAGTATTAAGACAAGCAAGGGGTACTGAGGATGGAAAAGATTTTTTCCTATATTTTCATAACTTTGATCCCCTGTTGTGTCCCCACCTTACCCCCAAGAGTCCATCATATTAACAAACTTGAATTTGCACTATATCAGAAAGCTTCCATGTAAACCTGAACTTTACTGGCCCAATGGTTCTTAAAAAGATATTTAAATGACCCAAGCCTAATTAAGCATTTTTGTGACTATCTCCATTTTTAAGGTGGCATGGTCCTTCATTTGAACAAACTTGAATCCCCTTCATCCAAGGATGATTTGTACGAAGTTTGATTGAAATTAACCCTGTGGTTCTGGAGAAGATTTTTAATATTACGGGTATCTATTTTGTTTGTGTAAAGTGCTGTGTGAGTAAGTACTGTGTAAGCATTTTAGTGTATCTGTGTGTCACGTGATATGGGTGTGTAAATAGGAGAGCATGTTTGAGTGGGTTACTCTACAGCTCTCTTAGAACAGAGATATTCAGGGACTATGGAATCCAGTATTGCTAATTCGGACACAAATTTATTTGAGGAAGTTTTATTGGGCGATTCAGCAAATAACGCACTTTTGTCTATCAATGATGCAGTATCTTTATTCAACAGTTCACCGAAAAATGCATTACAGCAGCAAAATGAAGCTATCATGAGCTTGATAGTGAAACAGGTCAATTTTGGCAATCGTGGGAGCACGGGTACTGAGCATGAGGAAAACGGACAAGAGGCCAGAGAGTTTGATTTCAAACACCAAGGGCACCGTATTCAACGTTCCTAATAGCAAAAGGCTTGACAAGTTGGGCAAATTGAAGAACTTTAAGCTAAACGATTCAGAAAAAGCTGAGCAGATTATTGAGAAGGAAATCATTGAGCTGTTACAGCGTAACAAAATACTTAAAATAGTTAATAGACACGGATGGGATAATGTCCAGGAATATTTAGACAACCCGTTAGCCAACACTAATGAGGACGCCATTAAGTTAAAAGGTGCTGTTAATCATGCTGCTAGAAAATGCAATTACCATATAAAGCCGCATGGAATTTCCTGGCAAAATAACAAACAAGGCACATTTTCTGTAAATGACTTTTTTTCATGGCTTCAGCCAAATGTTTGCTCCAGGATTTTTCAAGCAAACCAACAAACCAGTCCAGCATTCAGGCCAGCAGGCATTCTCGAGAAAGTGCTTTTTCTGTCCACAAAGTGGACACTACGTCAGGGACTGTTCATTTGCCACAGGGCAACCAGTTCCAGGGCCAAACTCTACAGTCGCATCAACTTCAGGCACCAAGCAGTAGAAGAGATCAAGTTGAGTATATTGAGAATGATGGCTGTGTGAGTGATCCTTATGAATATAAGACAAAATGTATGTTCTGTGATTTCTGTAATATATTGTTTGAAAAGTTGTTTACAATTCTGGGAAAACAATCTGGATTCAAATCAGAATGTAAAAAATACTATTTAGTTTTGTTATGTCATTCCTTTCATTCATTCTCTGTCAAAAAGACTTTTAAAAAACAACAGATCAGCTCTGATTCATAGTGATTTTGTGAAAGCAGCCATCAATGATCTTTTGACTTCTGGCTGTGTACATGAAATATCCAAAGAAAGAGTGTTTGTTGTTAATCCACTTACTGTTTCAGTGAATGCCACAGATGAAAAAGCTCGTGTTAGATCTCCGTCATGTCCATCAATTCGTAGAAAAACAAGCAGTCAAATTCGAAGGGATGAACAAAGCATTACATTATGCGAAGCAAGGCACACACGATTAAGTTCAATTTAAAATCGGGTTATCATCATGTTGATATACATCCAGATTTTCATAAATACTTGGGTTTTTTCATGGAAATACGGTAATAAAATCGAATTTTTCGAATTCAACGTGTTACCATTTGGTTTGTCTTCAGCTAGGCATAATTTTACAAAAGTCTTGAGAGTGTTAGTGAAATACTGGAGATCAAGTGGTATACCTGTGGTAGTGTAGATATTTTTGAGAAGTGCAAGTCTGTATCAGATTTGATACAAGACACGTTACAAAGATCAGGTTTCATTGTAAATACTGAAAAGTCTTTTTTTGAACCTACTAATAGTTTAGTGTGGTTAGGATTTTTATGGAATTTATAAGATGGAAGGTTAGAGGTTCCTGTACAGAAAATCTTGAAGATTGAAACTGTAGTGAATGATTTAAGGCATTTTACAACAACTTTGAATGAACTGTTGGAGAATCAGAAACATCATTTCCAGTGAAAACAGGAGTAAGACAAGGTGTTATGTCATCTACACTATTCATTATAGCAATCGACTGGGTATTGCGATTGATTATTTATTGCTTTCCACCACACTCAACAATTTTTCAGTTATCTGGTGGCGTCCAGTTTTTGTTGGTGGAGGAGGGAACCCAGATACAATGTACCTGGGAAGAGACCACTGACCTTCCGCAAGTAAACTGGCAAACTTGCTCACATAACGCCGCGGCCGAGATTCGAACACGCGCCGACAGAGGTGAGAGGCCTTGTGATTTTGAGCCCGATGCTCTAACCACTCGGCCACAGAGGCCCCACTGGGTATTGTGTCAAACAACATTAGACGCACCGAGAGGCATCAGGTGGCCCACATTCTCAACATTAGAAGATCTGGATTTTGCTGATGATCTTGCCTTGCTATCACACACACAGCATATCCAAGAAAAAACCACCAGATTAGGATCTTTTGCCAGCAAAATTGGTCTAAAAATTAACATCAAGAAGTCTGAAGTTATGATCCTCAACAACGATCAGTCACCATCAGTTACGCTAGATGGACAAGATTTACCACGTACTGATCAGTTCACGTATCTTGGCAGTACAGTTCGAATAGATGGTGGAGCAGGAACTGATATCAACCAACTTGCAGAATGTGTGGAAATCTGGCCAATATACAACCCAAATAAAACGTAAGCTATACAATAGCTGCATAGTAACAATACTGTTGTATGGCTCTGAGTGTTGGAGAATGACTGATGTTGACCAATAGAAGCTCTCCACTTTTCACACGAAGAAGTTCAGGAGGATTCTTCGTATTTTTTGGCCAGACAATATCTCGAATCTGGACCTCCTCAAAAGATGTAAACAAGAATACATGGGTACCATCATAAAAAGAAGGTGGAGATGGATCGGGCATGTCCTGAGAATATTGTTGATATATTCAGCGTTAGAGGAAAAAATTCTGATTTACGCACATTTGCAGAATTTTTGCAATGCAGTGAATTAGCTAACCTAAAAGTTAAAAATATAAAGTTTAACAGTATTTCAATTAATATTTGCATTGAATCAAGCAAACCGATGTTTACAGAAGTGGGAATGAAGTAACAGTTAGTGGGGGGGAAGCTGTGTCTCGTGTTCTGGATTAAGCATTACTTAAAGTTGGCCGGAATTCAAAATAAATCTGAAGAATATGTATTTAGAGCTGTCAGGTAATATAAGTCTGTCGGTAAATACATGTTATGCAGTATCAACAAACCAATATCTTACACAAGGTCTCGAGAACTGTTATTAGAGGCATTGCAAAAAATTGGATTAGATTCGAGAGCGTTTGGTTTGCATAGTTTACGAAGCGGAGGGGCAACAGCTGCAACCAAGAAAAATGTGTCAGAGCACCTCATTAAGATTCATAGTCGGTGGAAGAGTGACTTTTCAAGGGACAATTATATTAAAGATTCTGTAGATAACAAATTAAAAGTATCAAATAGTATTTTGATGCAATCATTTTATATAAATTCCATGTTGTTCATTACCTCTTTGTTGTTTCTACGTTCTAATGAGCAGCATCCCAGACTGTGTTTCTGTTATTAATACATACAAGTTCAAGAGTATAGTTAATTTATATTCGGGCAAACAAAGTGAGGGAGAATATAATTAATATTATTTACGTTACGGGTATCTATTTTGTTTGTGTAAAGTGCTGTGTAAGCATTTTAGTGTATCTGTGTATCATGTGATATGGGCATATAAATAGGAGATGTGCTTGAGTGGGTCACTCTACAGCTCGTTTAGAACACAGAGATTCAGGGATTATGGAATCCAGTAAATCATATGATGAATACTGGTGTGTAGTTTTGTGATGGGATATAATGTGTAAATAAATGTTCTAACAAGCAGCATCCCAGATTGTGTTTCTGTTATTAATACATACATGTTCAAGAGTCTAATTAATTTATATTCGAACTAACAGAGTGAGTGAGAATATAATCAAAATTTGTCAGTGTTTTTTCACTATTTTGCCATTATCTTCCCTTGGAGTAGGGCATTGCCCTTCAATTCAACAAACTTGAATCCCCTTCACCCCAGGATATTTTTTGCAAAGTTTGAATGAAATTGGTCCAGTGACTCTGGATAAGTTGAAAATGTTAAAAGCCTTCGCCTCAGGTGAGCTAAAAAGAAAATCTTAAATCATTTAGCATATGCATAGTGCTTTTTTCACATGTTTTGTGTAAAACCAGTGACTTGCACAAACATTTAGCATCATTTTTGAAATGTGTGTGTGTTGGGTGGGTTTGGGGTTTGAGAGTGTCAGCCAGAGAAAAAGAAAACATTACTTCACAATTGGCTAAAATTTGTGACACATAAAATAAAAAAAGAAAACATCAAACTATTAAGGGGTTGAAATTATATATCTATTTTTCAACCAGCCCCCGATTTCTTATATAATAGGGAAGGAAAGGGGTGGGGTGGGGGTTATAGTTCAGCTTTCACACCTCTTTAATTCATTACTTTGTGCTTATATTTTTCTGAATCACTAATTGAAACAAATAATTTCTTTAAACACACACAAAAACCAAAAACAAAGTACATTCAGACATGATTTTACTATTTAGGAAAAAAATCTGAAAAAATAAATAGGGTTGCAAAACAATCCTCACCACCTTAAAGCTAGGTGGTCTTGCGGCCAGGCCTGGGGGACATTTAAGTCCCCCCAGAAGTTCTGTGGTATATAGTGCAAAATCCTGCTTCCTTGGCTCTCTTGGACCATTTTTGACATATTTAAAGTCATGGGTTTTTTGTGCAGAATTTCTGATTAGAGGAAATTGATCCAATTATGGGTCACTTTGATATTTCATTAAAATCTACATCCCACAGGAGGATTTTCCCTTGTCCCATTACACAATGCAGTTTACAATATCCCAATTCTGGTGATTAGACTCCCCAAACGAAGTGTACAGCTTCAAAGATTTATTTTCACACAAAGTGCACTGAAATATATTTTATCTACATGAAAATGCTCACTATCCTTACCTAATAACTTTGAAGTCAATTTAGGAAGTGGTTACAATAAGTGAATCTACATTATAACAATTATAAATTGTAAAAGAAAATTAAGAAATTTGGATTTATATAAAAGTTGGTGATGTTTTAGGCGTGTTTTTAAGAAAATGAATTATGATGGTGGTGCTGCTAAATGATTTACATGGTGGAGATTTATGGACAATAGGACTGTATCATTTGAATTTTTCAAAGAGAGTAAATTATTTAGTTGATAGCACTAGCAATCTCAGGTGGACCAACAACTGTCTAATATACCAAACTTTCAGGCAGACCTTCCGATTGTTTTGAACATAAGTTTTGAACATGTCATTTGTGGGGTTTTTTCTGTTATCAAAAATTTACTCTTTCATTAAAGTATCTGAGGTTTTGTAATATATTCCTATCAGCAATATGAAACTAGCAAATTTACATTGCTGTACATTCATGTGATGCACATGTACATGTGCTCAAAAAAAAAGACATCAGATGGTAGGGCTTGCAAAACAAATTCAAAGTTTACTATCAATAAAACTTGCACCTAATTAATCTAGTAATCTTACTCACCTCAAATTCGCAATCCATTCTCTATTCAAACACCATTAAATCTGCTATTTCAAGTTTTCTTGTTTATTGACATGTGCTTTGAATGATGCTGGAAAATATGATGCACCTTCTATCATGATTTACCATGCCACAATAGCAATGTCAATAAACCTGGTTTTGTCAGAGATTGGTCCACTAATTAATAAACAACACCAACACTAATTCAGGTTTATCATTCTTTATATTTTGTGTAATTCACACAAGTGTATGCAGTACAATATTTTAAATCAATAGAGATTCTTGTGTCGTTCATGTTATATAATGTTATAGCGAATATCAAATATATTAGGTGGATTTAATTAAGACTGACTGGTCAATCTGAACTTGTCAAATTCCATGCTGATTCTGAAAGTCAGAAGCTGAAAAATTATGCTCTGATTCTGAGCAGAATCAATATTACAGCCAGATTTTGCATGCCAGAAGCTTGAAAAATTATGCCCAGATTATAGGCACAATTGTTTTAACATTTAATGTCCCAATTCCTGGTCATGATTTTTCCAGTCAGAACTCATTTAAAGGATTCGCTCCAAATCCTGGATGGTATACATATGTTTGATGCCTGAAAACCTCATATCTTCTTAAAATATAAAACTACCAGATTCTGACCAAAAAAGTGTTGGAAAACCTTGCCCAATTGCATCTCTCTTATGAGCAGAAAATTTTGAATGGGTTCTGTCAGTTTTGTAAGTGAAGTCTGGCAAAAGTGAAGTTCTCTAAATCCTGATTGGGATTGTATTAAGGTGGGTTCTTACTCCTAGGTTTTTTTGGTTTAGGTAACAGTTTTTTGTTCGATGTTGTTGAAAACACATTTTTAAAGTTATTTTAAATAGCTGGGTAAGGTAAGCATCAAAATTGGCCCTGTCTAAAAAATTTAATCAAGCTGAATATGTAAGGTGTCAACACGTGCTGCTGTCAAAACACATTAATTTTTCCTTATATCTAATATAGTTTTCTTTCAAGAGTAAGTTAAATATAGTATTATTTCTTACAAAAAACCGCTAATAACATCATTATCTTGCTGCTTATTGACAATGTCTTGGAAAAGTGACAAGCAAAGAGATTGCAGCAGGGATTTAATAAATATCTCAAATTTTTCAGTTAAATGAGTTAGAATACTTCAAGTCCTAAATGATATTGAAAGACATCTTCAGGATAAAGGAAAATTTCACCTGGTTTTAATTAACTGTGGAGTTAAGAACTAAAACACCATTGAGTTGAACACAGCAATAATGATTTAATCATCCATGCATTTACTCCAGTTGAGACTGCTGAAAATGGATTGACTACCAATGGGGTATTTTGAGGGGGTGCACCACCTAAATTGGCTGATTTATTATTGCCTTTCAAGTTGCATTCCTGTCACTTTGCTTGTGAAGTTCGGTGTCTGTTGTACTGCACAGAAAAAACTCCCAACTCCTGTGATATAACTATGGTCAGTTCCAATGATAGGCTCTTCAGATGATCGGTACTAGCAAAAGTGTAACGTTTCTTTCATGCATCTCTTCTTTTCGCTAATCCTTCTCTTTGTCGCTAACATGATGCTTCTTCAAACTAACCCTTTTTATTCCTTTTATTTCCTGAATCTGACACTCATAGGGAAATTTTAAAATCGAAAACGGTCGTGATTATAAACCCGAGCCATTGTGATGTCATACGATCTTAACCTTAATATTCATGACATATTCTGATGGTGGAAGTACGTTGATAGATTAAAAACTGCAGTAAATTTCGTATAAGTTTTGTAACATTTGATAAGAGTTGGTAAATTAGATATTGGATGATAATTATTTGGATCTGTCCTGTCGCCTTTCTTATAAGTGTTACTTTGGCTTGTTTTAGAACTGTTGGATACATTTACAATGATTAGATTGATACTTTCTTTGAAAAGACTGAAAACATTTGTTTCATGATAATCAATGTCCCAAATTTAGAGCTTTGAAGAAAGGTCATCATGTGCAAAATCCCCACTGGGGTTTTTCAAAGTTGGCATGTATACAATATGCCCTTCACTGCATTCTGCACACCTAGTAGCCATTTTAAAAATACTGACCATTCTTGGCCTAATTTGATCCAACAGTGAATTTACATCTGAAGCTAAAATAACAGAAATAATTCCTACAATTCTCTGAAAGTTTGGATTCTGAGATCTAAGGAATCAGCTTAATTAACTGTGAAGCTGACTGTATACATGTAGTATAAACTCTCCCTGAATTAAACTATAAAATAAAATTTTACATACCTCTCCTGAGCTAAGAACATTATTTAAGTATTCAAGAAAAGCTTCATCCTTGATTTCATTGTCAGTGAATAAAAATGTGATTCCTTTGCCTTCACATCCAGCAATGCGATACATGAACTTTAAATCATCCATCAGGTTGCTGACATTGTATGTCCTGTCAATAAATTTTTGTAAAATTGTTTTTTCCCTTGAGGAACTTTAGCTATTAAATTTCTGTCTATAAACATAACTATATCTTTCCCATAGAAGACAATAGATGTCATTTTCTTGCTGTGACAAATCTGCATATGCATAGTAGTTTTCAATTAAAACCCCAAAACTGTTTTCTTTTATTATATGTTCATCTGACCCTTGTATAGGCAGTGAAAAGGGCAAAAGAATACCATAAAAAATATAAATAAATAAAAAAAAAAGAACACAAACAAAAAAAACCATATTTAATATAAATCCAACGACCATAAAAACTTAATGACATTAATGCTTAATAAATGAATCTTTTTGCAAAACAAATGTACATAAAAGCAAAATTAATGATTCGATATGTAACCAACAAATGTAATTGTAAAACGAACAGATCTCTTTGTAAAATGAACAATACATAAGTCAAGAGGCCCATGGGCCATAATGCTCACCTTGGCCCTGCCTTTGTTCAGCTGTTATGGTTTTTAAAAGATTTTTGTTTATCAATCTTTATTCCCATACAAAAACCCTTTACACTGTGACCCCTAACCTTGCCCCAAAGGATCACAACTAAAAAAGAATTCACATAACAGAGATGCATCAACAACATGATCGACATGGTATGATATGAAAGACCTTGCCATAAGAAATCTATAAACAAAATACAAAAGTAAATAGATCAGAAGATATTCAATAGCTAAGATTTTATTGAAAGTAGGTCAAACTTCCAGATCTAGGTCATGAGGTCAAACTTTGTAGAGTATATCAAGGTTTGGCCATGACAATCTATGCACAAAATATTAAAAGCTTTGCCTTAAATAGTTCAGGAGATATTGTTTAAGAAAGTAAGTCAATGTCACAATATCAAATACAACTGTATCACAAGGTCTTGTCATAAAGATTCTATATACAAAAAAACCTTGAACAGTTCTTAAGATACTTAAAAGGTAACATTTTCTTAAAACTAGTCAAATTGGTCAAAAGTTATCATATGACGTAAAAGGTCTTCCCATGAAAAATCTATATACAAAATGTGAAAGATCCATCTTAAATAGTTCAGGAGATGATGAATAGGTCAGAGATTAAAAAGTAATTCCAACTCCAAAGTACAGGTCACAGTCTTAACATATAGGTTATTTTCTCTTAAAACTTCACACTCCAATGATTTGAAATGAATGATCTCGCCTTAAGAAATATCTATACAATATATGAAAGATCTACTTTAATAAGAGGCCCACAGGCCTCAATGGTCAATTAAGTATCACAGCCTACACACAGACCTAATAGGAGTCTCATATTTGCATTTTAGCTCATTCTTGGGTCTTTTGTTCACAACTTTATGATCTTTCTAAATATGTTTACCATTCCCATTCAATTACAATAGAAGGAAAGATGAAGTTTGAAGCATTTAAATCAGCCCATATTTTTCTGACCAAGGTGCAATGAATTTCACAATTTTGGTAGAGGTCTTCATGAACATTATAACCATACATTTTGTTTTGCTCCAGAGAAAACTTTCAAAACTTTCAATTAATTTTTTTCCTCAGTTTTGGCACCAACCATGAGGCCATGGGTGAGCTATGATCATAAATTTCATTTATACCCCACCCCTCGGATCCAAAGGAAGCAGGAGTCATAACATTTTTGTGTTCCTTTTGTCCCAAAGATGCTTGATACAATATTTCAGAGGAATTGGAATGGTAATTTTCAAGAAGATAAAAATTTTCAATTGTTAACACATTTCGTCACTGATCATTTTGCCCCACCCTCATACCAAAACCCCTACCCCTGGAATAACAAATTTACAATTTTGGTAAAGGGCTACATACTCATTCTAAATATCCATTAGGACTCAATTTTGTTTCAATAGATTAAAGAAAATATTTATAGATGATTTACACTTGAAAACTATATATCAAGTTTGGCCATGCCTTGGGGTCAAAACCTCTAACCCATGGATAATAAAATTTAAAATTTTGGTAGAGGCCTTCCTACTCTAATACTATGCATTTAGTTTTTCTTAAAAATGTGTAGTTCTATAGAAGAAGTTTTTGAAAATTGGTCACTTTTTGGCAGTTTTGGCCCTGCCCCTAAAACCCAAGAAAGCAGGAGTTCTGAAATTGACAATTTCTGTTTGCCCTGCCCCAAAGATGATTCATACCAAATCTGAAAAGAATTGGAATGGTAGTTATCCAAGAGAAATTGTTCAATTCTTAACACATTTAATCACAGACCATTTAAACCCAAGCTTATACCAAAACCCCTACCCAAGGGGTCATGAAATTTACAATTTTGGTAAAGGGTTGCCTGCTCTATTCAATTATCCACTTAGCTTCAACTTGGTATCAATAGCATTAAAGAAGACATTATTTAAATGTTTTACACATAATACTATATACCAGAATGGTCCCATCCTGGGGTCAGAACCTCTACCCCGAGGATCATGAAATTTACAATTTAAGTATAGGCCTTCCTGCACTATATTAGTATGCATTTATTAAAAATGTGGATTCTAGAGAAGATTTTTGAAAATGGTCACTTTTTGGCAGTTTTGGCCCCACCCCTACGGTCCCAAGAGTCCTGAACTTTACAATTTACGTCCACTAATCCCACAGATACTTCATACTAAATTTGAGAAAAATTTTAATGGTATTATCGAGATGAAGTGTTAACACATGACAACAGACACAGACCAATTGCAATAAGTCACCTGATTTTACTCAGTGATCTAAAATGTTCAGGACATATTGAATAGGTCAGATATTTATGCAAAGTTGGTCACAAATCCAGGTCGAAATCACAAGATCACACACCACTGCATCAAATGAAAGCTTTTTCTGTAAAGAACGTATACACAAAACATGAAAGCTCTAGCTTATAGCAATACAAGCTGTAACAGAAGGTAGTTTTCAACAATAGAATTATGCACCGGCTGACACATATCGGTATAACTTATAAAATCCCCTAGATATGAAGAAAAGTTCAGCCAAATAAACAAGGAAATATTGTTTGAGAGCATACCTACAATGAGCACTTCGTCATTGCATTATATACACCAACATAAGAACGATGATTGCAGAACATAATCAGGTTGCCTTGAGACTAGGCTCATACAGAGATGGAGACCGACGTGAGTAACTACATATTTCATTTGTTTTAATATATTACATTTCATGAATGACTTTAAGTATTATAAATTTGCCATAATTTGCCATATTAAATTGTTTACAAATCTGACACGTGCACAATGCCTCTCTTTCACATTTTGCTGAACTGGCGACTTCCGAAGTTGGTGCACATTGGTGATTAAGAGAAGGAATTACCATCGGGAGGACTGATTCATGAATAATTTTTTGCTTATTCGACAGGTTTATTGCTTCAGCTTTACCCTGATTCTACGAAATGATATATGTTGAATCACAAATACATTATTATATTTGTTTTTTTATTTTTCAATTTATTTACCATCAATTTAAAACAGCTTATATTGCTTTAAATACTCAAGATTTTCCTAAATATCAGTATATATTTAACACTTCGATTCCATATTTTGGCCCCACCCTACCCTTAGGGACCACGAATTGCACAAACTTAGATCTACTCTATGTCAGGAAGCTTTCATGTAAACTTCCACTTTTCTGGCCCCATAGTTTTTGAGAAAATTTTTAAAGAATTTCCCTATAAACTTGTATGTAAAAATTTTATCCTCTATTATGGCCCCACCCTAACCCTAGTGGCAATGATTTTAACTTGAAGCTACACTATGTATGAAAGATGTCATGTAAATTTGAACTTCCTAGCTATGTGGTTCTTAAGAAGAAGATTTCAAAATAGTGTCCCTATTTATTTGTATGTTTGAACTTTGATCCCTATTGTGGCCTTATCCCAACCCTGTGGGCCATGATTTTGAAAATCTTCAATCTGCAATATGCCAGGAAGCTTCCATGTAAATTTGAACTTTACTCAACCAGTGGGTCTTTAAAAAAAAATTTAAATGACCTAACCCTATTTTTGCATTTTGTGATTATCTCCCTTTGAAGGGGTATGTTCCTTCGTTTGAACAAACTTGACTCCCCTTTACCAATGGATGATTTGTACCATGTTTGATTGGTTCAGAAAAAAACTTTTAAAATTTGTCAGAAAATTTTAGCTATTGTCTCCCCTTGGAAAACGAAAAGTTTACAGATTTACAGACAGATGGACAATGAGTGATCAGAAAAACTCTCGTGAGCTAATAACCAAACAAAGGGACGCTTAAAAAATCGTCGTTTATGAATGGTTATTTTCTCTGATATGGTATTTTTGCCCTTTCCACCACCCATACCAGGGGGCCTCCATGGCCGAGTGGTTTAGAGCATCGCGCTCCAAATCACAAGGCCTCTCTCCTCTAGTCGAGTTCGAATCTCGCTCATGCCGATATATGTGAGAAAGTTTGTCAGTTTATTTTCGGAAGGTCGGTGGTCTCTTCCCGGGTACATTGTATCTGGGTTCTCTCCTCCACCAATAAAAACTGGATGTCACCAGATAATTGAAAAATTGTTGAATGTGGCAAAAAACAACAATCAATCAATCAATCAATCAACCACCCATACCCTTGGACCTCAACTTTACAAGAGAAGCCCTGTCGCATGTCCTCACTACAGATGCAAGATTTATCATTTAGCACTAACATGATATGAAATACTAGCTTCAAAAACTTATCTTGGTACATATATGTCCAGTTTCCTTGACCTTTCGGCCCCTTAAATAGAGGTCATTTCAAAGCAATCAGAAAGAAGTCTGGGTCTGAAGTTTAATTTTTCTTGGCAGAAAGGAAAATCAGTTTTAAGTACAAAACTTTTTTCTTTAATCAATGTCCTGTTGACCTAGTCTTTGACACCAAAATCATCAGAAATGATTCTTGTTCCAATTCAGTAACAAGAGAATGATAGCTTGTCTTAATTGGATGGCCAGATGAACAAGGTGATTCTTATAACCGTAACACCTCTCTCATCAAAGACAACTTATTTGAAAAGGTTGTAATCAGCAAGTTCTCAGTTCAAATATGACTTTGTAACAAATATCTGAAAGTATGTTTTGACAAAAGTGTAGTGGAAAAATATATTGTGATTAAAATTCTCTCATGTTAAAATTTTAAGTGACAAGTAAAAATAGTTACACAGTAACTGAATAGTGCACATATAAAGCTGCACTGTAAATTGCATGTTTCTATAATTGTTGATTTTGGAGCTTTCTTTCTAATCTATGCCAATTTTTCCCCATAGAGATCAAGCTACAGTTCTGCAGCAAATGACCTTGATCAGTAATCATCTGTCCTAAAATCATGGTCTGTATATTAAAAATTCTTGAGGCCTAGCTGCTATAAAAGTCTAAATTAATTTCTCTTTGCAACTTTTACTGTACTATGCATAAAGGTGTCTTTCTCTGACACTGTCCACTTCATAGTGAATACAAAATCAATTCAGCTGAAATATATTTCAGTTATCATGTCACCTCGACCTGAGACACTGACCTAAAAATTTACGTGTCCTCCATTTATCATTGTCTACTTATATATTGAAAATGAATACCTGTAGGTCAAAAATTATTTGAGATATAGAAAGATATGAAAGTATTGATGGTCATATGATGTTACTAATACAGGGCTCTGCAACTTTAATGTGGGGCCCATCTGAGACTTAGAAATGTGTAAAAATGATTACCAATTCACTTTGGAATGTGGTCATCATTGTATAAAGTAAAACCCTGAGCATACCTTGAAAGAGTTATTTGAAATATTCTGTAGCCTGCAATAAATGAGGCTAGACGAGTAAGGGACTGCTTTCCTGATCCTCCAACTCCAACCAACAAAGCATTACCTCTTGGAGTACCAATAATTCTGGATATCTGTTTGATGAAAATGGAAGCACAAGATTTCCATGAAGTAAATGAAGTTTATATATTTACCGGTGTTTGACACTTGCTATAAATTTGCATAAATGCAGGGCTGACTGCTTGTAAAAATAGTAAGCCCTGCTCAAGACCTACTAACCTTGAGAAAATAACTGCCACTTCTGAAATTACTTTTATTAATAACTATCTTCTAATTAAAATGATTATGTGACTATAGGATTCAGTTCTCAAAACCTTGGATTCCAATCACATATAATTTCATAAAGCCTCTTGGCTTGTTACATCTTTGTTACTGGTATGATAAATAGATTTAATACATTCATAGAAATTTTAACACATCCGCTCAGGGTCTCCAAAGAGAAATTTGTTAGTCCTATATATGCATCTTGGGCAGTAAAGTGCACAGTTATTTCGAACACGATATTCTCCTACACATTTGTCTTCAAAATGATATTTCAACTGATCCACGTATACAGTACAAGAGACCCATGGGCCACATCACTCACCTGAGTCACCTTGGTCCTGCTGTTGTTCAGCTGCTGTGATTTTTGAAAGATTTTTTTCATCAATCTTTGTTCCCATGAAAATTTTAACCCCACATTGTGGTCCCAACCTAGCCCCAAAGGATCACAATATAAATATGAATTCACATAACACAGGGATGCCTCAACACTAATATGATCTTGCTGTTCTGGATAAGACAAATGTCACAAGGTCATAAATCATGGTATGATATAAAGGACTTTGCCATTATAATAATAATAATGATGATTGGTTTTTATATAGCGCTTTTTCCAGCATATGCTGCTCAAACAATACATTTTCACCCCAGCAGACCTTATAACATTCCAGTGCTTTCTCAGTGGAAGCTGCTGTTATAGCACTAGAGCAATAACATTTTATCAATATCTTTCACTGTCCATAGCTAGGTATCCCTTTTACACTTGGGTGGAGTGAGGAAATTCGTCTAAAGTGCCTTTCCCAAGGACACAACGTTGGCCTTGCCGTGGCAGGACTTGAACCCACAACCTTCCGTTCTCGAGTCTAACAGCCTAACCACTAGGCCACTGATGCCATTATAAATCTATACACAAAATATGAAAGCTCTATCTTTATATTTCAGGAGATATTCAATAAATCAGATTTTTATTAAAAGTAGGCAAAACTTTGAATTGAAGTTCACAAGGTCACACACCAATGTATAACAAGGTCTTACCATAAAGAATCTATGTAAAAAATATGAAAGCTTTACTTCAGGAGATATTGATTTGGTCAAGTTTTTAAGAAAGTAGGTTAAGGTTAATCAGGCGTTTTCGCCTTCGGTTTGAATTTTATCATGCGACCTACTATTTCCTATGAAATTTTCGCATCGTGCACTTTATATATGATATGCCTATTTATAAGATTTCAACGGCAGAATATTTGAAGTATGCCTTGAGCAACCCCAAATCTAAAAAAGGGCAGTTCTCCAAATCATCCCAGCTGAGCCAATTACAAACCTTAGACAAAGTAAAGCCTGGAAAGACCAGTACTGGTAAACATTTTCATCTGAATTTCACGACATGATTTTGCAGTGTTTTGTGCTTGTACAATCTAATCATATGAAGTGATAGGAAGAATTTTTTAAAAATTAAATTACATTTTCTTTTCATTTCAAAGATGCTGTGATAGGTACATGTTGCCCAGACTCTGCAAGTGCTGTCCCCATTGCCCAATGTATACCTGGGCCAAAGAGCGATGACGATAAGTCGTGGCAAACAGGAAGAAGGGTTGTAGAGCTTGGTACCCTTGATGTAAATTATATGCACTTACATTGTATTTCCTTTATATAATTATTGTATTTAGACTTAATGATTTGTATATGATTATTTGTACATGTGTTAGTGTGGCCTTTGATAATTGTCAGGAAAAATGTTAAGATATCATAATTACACCCCCCCCCCCCCCCACCACATTCTTGCAGTATTTCTGTATGCATGTCTAGACCACATAATCAATATTATTAATTCATTTTACCTTGTATTTTATTCAGCATGATTGTAATATTATATCTTCCTCGAAGATATCCCTTTCTAAAGCTTTTCTAACAATTCCTTGAAAAATTTGAAACTGTCATTAAGGGGGTATACTTGTTATAACTGTTATTTTGAAAAATCTGGATGGGCAATAATGATAAAAGAAAATTTGTGTGATCCTAAGATACAACTCTAAGTAATTCTTTTATAAAAATGGTATATAAACAGCTTAGATTTTTTAAAAATTTCATTTAACGAACATTTTCAGATTTTTTTTTTTATACAAGTATTCCTAATATGGTTGCATATATATTTAGGCTCATCAGTCCAATAGGTCTATATATCTAATCTATTTAAAAAAAAAAAGAATCTGTGTAACCCAATTCCAACGACGGCCCAAATCCAGTTTTATCTTAATAATTGATTGAAATAATCATATTCTATTAATTTTGAATAATTACTGGTTTTGTAAAAAGACAATAATGCAATACCCCATATATACTATTAAAATATTACAATTCATATTAAACCTGTAACTTGGAAAAATGTTCAGATTTCGTGCATGAAATATAAAATTATGGTTAACTGCAGAACCTAAAAAGTAACAGTTCACATATCCTCCAGGTGTTGATCCACATGAACAATTTACTTCTATGCAATGATTAATATAATAGTTTATTATTCATCAATATTTTCTGGATTGAGGCAGGTTGGGGGTTATACTCATTTTTGGTGCATATTGTTGGAAATTGTAAATTTTAGCAAAAAAAACACGATTATAATATAATGGGTTCTGCATATTATAATTTCTACATGTATGAATTTTCACAGAAAAACAACTAGATTTACAAAGAAGGTCTAAGCTATTCCTTACCATGATGGAACTTTGGAATGAACACACTTTATTTTACTCAAAATTACAGGGCCATATTTAAATGGATAATAGTGGGTCTTCTTTGAATCTATAGTACGAGGGCCAGTCAATAAGTAATTAACCAAACTTTTTTCCGGTTGAGATCCACTTCTTTTTTTTAATGTAATTGCCATCTAGTGTGATGCACATAAACCAATGGTGTTCAAGTGCCATCAGCCCGGAGCTGAAAAAGTCAGGGTCCTCTCCATCAACCCACTCCTCAAATGCCATCACAATTTCTTCACCAGATCGGAAATGATGTTTATGGATATCCTTTTTCAAGTTTGAGAATAGGAAGAAGTCACTCCGAGCTAAGTCAGGTGAATAGGCAGGAGGTTGTATTAATTCATACCTATTTCGCTCTACAGCATCTATTGCAACTTTGCAAATGTGGATTCTCACAGTCCTGTTGCAGCAACACAAATTTCGAGAGTTTACCATGGCGTTTTTTTATGGATAGCAGTTCTCAGCTGATCTAGCAAGTTTGCATAGTACACTCCAATTATATGTACTTCCCTTGGGTAAAAAGTCCAACATCTTTTGCATCCCAAAATACTGTGGCCATCACCTTGACAACATATGGTTGTGTCTTGAAATTCTTTGGCTTCGGGGACTCCGGCCCTACCCACCGACAACTCTGAGCTTTATTCTCTGCCTCATAATAATCAGCCCAAGTTTCATTACTGTCACCAGACACAAAAGAAAATCATCTTTTGACCTAATAAGCTTCAACAAGGCGCTGCATATTGATGCTCTGGTTGTCATTTGCTCATTGCTAAGGGATTTGGGGACACAATGGGCTGTTATCTTCCACATACTTAAACAATCATGTAAGATTGTTGAAATGCTACCATGTGAAGTGCCTAATTCCTGCACTATTCTTGCACCTGGATTTGCCTATCAGAGTATACCAGATCCCGAACTTTGTTACACATTTCTTCATTGGTGGCATCCAGACTTGGCTTCCTCTTTCAAAGACGTTCTAACGCACTTGGATTCCCCTACCCAGAATTTCACCTGAGCATAAGATGCTGCACAAGACCCATAAACATTGGCTTACTCCTTGCTATTTCGATGCCTGTTTTACCTTTCAAATACAAGTATCGAAAAGCATGCCTTTGCATCACTAGCAATGTTTGACATTTAATATCTTATTAAACAATGACTCGATACACATGCAATTGTACCCAGGTATAAAACATATTGAAACAAGGCATGAAAATCATGACCGTCTTCGTCAATTGGAAATGGGATAGGCTGGATAATAATTGACTCGCTCTCTTACATAAAAATTCATTGTGTATTGTATTCTTGTGATTCAGACAACTGCTTTGCAACATTGAGTTCCAATACTACATTTGAAAGCACAATAGCAGTAATTAACCTTTATTAAATGCACCATAGCATCCTTGAAGAAAACTAGATCCATATGTGCACCTCTAACTGATTCATTGTACTGCTCCATACATGTCAACAGCCTTTCATTCAGCGAATCATATGATGGGATCTGAAAAAGAAATACATAGTTAAGACTTCAGAAATGCAAATAGCTAGGAATTAGAGTCATATACAATTCTCTTCAGTTTGCACACACATCCTTCTGATTCTTGAGAAGATTTCTAAAATCATGAGGCCCACAGGCCTTACCGTTTACCAGAGTAGTATATCATTAGTCCTAATGAAAAGATGAAATGTAGAAAAACTTTCCTTTTCTGCACATCTAAGTTAACTTCTAATATTCAGCGAAGAATAAAACATATAAAAAATATGTGTTCTTAAAACTTAAAATTCCCCCAAAAGTGCCTAAACTGAAAGACTTTACATAATATAAAATATGCAACATTATGACTAATTTGGATCTGTAATCCTGGGGTTGCAAAATTCAAATTTACAATTTGGTATTCCTTTTCTGCTTTTTCAAATTATGCATATAGTTTGTAAAGTATATCAGCAAACTTGAAGGAAGTCTTTCATATGATAAAGATAATAATCAGTACAGTAAGTTTGGCTCCAACCCGATACCAAAACAGCTATCCCTGGGGTCATGCAAATCACAATTTTGGTAAAGGGCTACCTGCTCATTTAGTTTCAATTTGGCACCAATGGCATTAAAGATGTTTTCTAAATGTTTTACACTTGAACACTATAAGCCAAGTTTGGCCCCATTCTGAAATCAGAACCTCTAACACGGGGATCATTTTTTAAATTTTATTATAGGACTTCCTGCTCTGCATCCCCATGCATTAAGTTTTTCTTACACATATGTGCAGTTGTAGAGAAATTTTTTAATAATTGGTAAATTTTTGGCAGTTTTGCCACACCCCTAAGGTGTGCAAGAGACCTGAAATTTACAGTTTATGTCACCCTTGTTTCAAAGATGCTTTATACCAAACTGGAAAAGAACTGGAATCGCAGTGATGAAGAAATTCAAAATATTCAATTGTTGACACATTTAATCACTGATCATTTTGGTCCCACCCTAATACCAAAACCACTACCCTTGGGATTATGAAATTTACAATTTTGGTAGAGGGCTACCTGTCTTTCTAAATTTCCATTTTGCTTCAATTTGGTATTAATAGCATTAAAGAAGATATCTTTAAATGTTTTACACATGTAAGGCTCAACACTACTTTAAAAAAAAAAAAAGAACTAGACCAGTCGTACCAGTAGCTTAAAATTTATTAGACCTAACCTCATCATCACTAGACCTGACCTCTTCCATATTACATGTATGTATTTTTCTCTCAGTACCATAAATAACATACTACATGTATACATTAAATAATCATTATGAAAATTATTCTGTTATCAAAATATTGAGAATGCATGTATTTCTAGTGAAATTTTTTTTTAGAGGTCTAGCATATTGAAATGACCTGTATATTGTATTCATTCTGACTGTTGCACATATTTAATAATGGCCTTTATTAATCCAAGACTACTCAAAATAGCATAAAACAAGTATTCATTGTGATCCTGCATTAAAATATGCTCTGCCTTTCAATTTATTTTAAATACTCTTATCTCCCCTTTTGCCTCCGCCAGAGAAACCAACTTTGGTTCAAAGTCTAATTGCGACATCATCATTTTAAACAAATTAACACTGGATATTGGTAGAATTGGTAGAGATATAAAATAATATATCAGTATAAACTAATATATCAGTAAATTTTTGGCAGTTTTTGTCATGTCTCTAAGGCCCTTGGGGTGCAGGACAACAGTGGATGCAGACAAATTGCAAAAGGTCACCCAAGTTCACTCAGGTGACCGAAAAAACTATTTGAAATCAGCAACTATGATGTACATCGTCAAATTGGTAAATAGTTGTTCATATAATTGAATGCATAGTACGTAGATGGGCTTTTCTGACTTTGAAAAAGCATTGGAAAATTTAACTTCAACCAGACTAGTACACATGCAGCAGCAAACAACCCACAAACTAAAATAATCAAGGTTGTATGCAACATTATCTGAAAATCTATCATTTCAGAAGCACCTCACAAGATTTAAATGTTTACCTGACATAGTTTTACAGCATCATGATTTTTACAAACTTGAATCTGTACTATATCAGGAATCTTTCATATAAATTTGGACTTTTCTGGCCCAGTTGTTCTGGAGTAGAATTTTAGGGATTTTCCTGTATATATTTGCATGTAAAACTTTGATCCCCTATTGTCGCCCCACCTGGGTAACGATTTTAACATATTTGAATCTGCACTATATCAGAATGCTGCTATGTAAATTTCAACTTTCTGACCCAGTTGTTCTTGAAAAGAAGATTTTAAATGACCCCACTCCATTTTTATGATTATCTCCCCTTTGAAGGGGCATGTTGAATTGAATTCCCTTAACCCAAGTTTGATTGAAATTGGCCTGTTGGTTCTGGAGAACATTTTTCAGTGTATTTTTGCCATTTCCCTATTATCTCCTTTTGTTGAAGAGCATGGTCCTTCATTTAAACAAACTTGAATCCCCTTTACAAAAGGATATTTTTTGCAAAGTTTTGTTGAAATTGGCCCAGTGGTTCTAGAAAAGAAGTTGAAAATGTGAAAAGTTTACATACAGATGGATGGATGGGCAGAACGACAGACAATGGACAAATAGTGATCAGAAAAGCTCACAAGAGCTTTCAGCTCAGGTGAGCTAAAAAAATATATATCAAAAGATGATGCAAGGATTCTTTTTTAATTGCATAAAAATCTACCTCCCACCTTTAGCTACTCAAAAGAACATGAAATACACATGACTTATAAGCATATTAAATTTCAATGGCAAAACTATTTCAATCAAAATTTTGAGAGCTTTAAATTTCAACATATTTGCATTACGAAAAAAAAAAAAAAAAAAGGATGGCAAATTAAAGACTTCTCTTTGCATTATTTATTTGATTACTTCATTTACTTAGCTTAGCTTTTTTAGATTAACAAATAACATGAAAATCATTTAGCGACATCAGAAACTTGGAACATGGCAATGCACTAGAAAAGAGCAATAATATACTGCATTGTCAGAACCATAATAGTGGACAAGCATGTAAAGAAAATATAGTGGCACCCATAAATGAGGTCAGAAAATTGTGTATACTGAGCATTCATACCAGTTCATATATTTTGGGAGCCTCCAATACAACATCATCAGCCTCTTCTCCTGTAGGTTCTGGAGCATCACGCAGAAAATCAACAAAGTAGGGTTCTTCATAACACTTGTCAACTAGCATCTCATCAATGTGATCATGAATGACAGTATTCAAACACTTCTCAAACCAAGCTTTGTCCATTTCATTTGTAAATCTGAAATTGACAACAATGTGAATCAATCAATGAAGGAGTCTATACCTAAAACTACAGCTTTCCAACAACAACTTAAGATGCCTGTTGTGTCCAGACTAAGGTACATCCTAAATACTATAAAGATAGCTTCCATAGCATCATTACAATTTATTTATTACATATATATGAATGAGATAAGAATTCAAATCTCTGACCTTTACGTCATATATTAGGACCTTATTTAAGGGTCAAAAGGCATCCTTGACATGCATAAAAAAAAAAAAAGATGAAACAGTGAACAAGCTCAATTACCCCGTAATGAATGACAATGTTACATATAATGAATGGCAATGGTATGCATAAAATACAAGAAATTCTCATGCCTTTGTGCTATACTGTACTATCTTCATGCATGTAATTAGATGGCACTACTCAAGTCATATGCAATATTATTCAGAAATGTATACTGTATTTTAATTACATGAAGCATGAAAACTGGTATTATGCAAGTTGCACTAAATAGTGCAATTTGTCTAAACTTCTATGTTCAAAAGGGGTATAACTTACAAAAAAAAAACTAATAAAGAATTTCCCGTGAATATGCACTCTACACAGTATATCCATATTAAACAAACAAATGCTTCAATGTTTTGGTTTGATTTTAATAAAAATTTCTATATTTTAGTTTCTTCGAATAACATGAAACAAAAATCTCTATTAAACAAGAGGACAATGGGCCACATTGCTCACCTGGTCCATCTTTAAATATTTTTAAAAAAACTTTGATCCCCTATTGTGGCCCTAACTGTACCCCTGGGTGCCATGATTTTTACAAACACGAATCTGCACTATGTCAGAAAGCTGCCATGGAAATTTAAACCTTTCTGCTCCAGTGGAATCTTGAGAAGATTTGAAAATAAATCTACCCCGTTTTTGCATTTTTGTGATTATCTCCCATTTGCAAGGGGCATGGCCCTTCATTTGAACAAGTTTGAATTCCCTTCACCAGGGATCTACATTAACTTTTATTCCTACTTGTCCTTTCAGACAAGGGACAAAGATATTTACTTGTCTGAACTTCAACTTCACTTGTCTGAAAAATTTTCAAAGAAGATCCAATAATATTGGCAACATTGTCAACTTGAAAACTGTATTACTTAAATATAGTTAATTTTGTTCTTGCTTGATTGAAGTTTTTTTATATTATTCAATTGATAAAAACAACAAACACATAAAAGAAAATTTTATCTAGACTTCCTATCTTGAATCAATGACAGTGTGACGATGATGATCTAGAGAATCTAAAGTTCGTAAGATCCATGATTCTTTACAAAACTGAAAGTAGTACACAGTAAGTGAATACAGATCCCGATCTAGTGTGACTCAATTAGTTTACATAACATTCATTTTTCATTAATAGCTTCCGACTTTGAACTATCGATAAACTTTTCACCAATCGTTCTTTTTATTATTTGGAGACTTCTTTACATAAAAAAGCACTTGACCAATCGGACAAGTGCCCAGTAATATTCACTTGTCCAAATTTTTTCCCCACTGGTACCAGACAAGCATTAATGTTGAGCTCTGTTCATTCAAGGATCATTTGTATCAAATTTGATTGAAATTGGCCCTGTGATTCTGGAGAAGATTTTTTTCTAAATTACTTTGATCCCCTATTGTGGCCCATCGTACCCCTTGGGCCATGATTATAACAAACTTAAAATCTGCACTATGTTAGGAAGCTTCCATGGATATTGGAACTGTCCTGGCCCAGTGGTTCTTGACAAGATCTTTAAATGATCCCACCCTATTTTTGAATTTTTGTGATTACATTGAAGATTCTGAGAAGTTTTAAAAAATATCTGCAATATGCTGAGGGCAAAAGGGGGGGGGGGGGTCACCTTAAGGCCCCATCATGGCTAAAGCCCTCAGATGCTGCAGAAAATTAAGTTTCTACATGCCCAAAATAAGCCTAACAATAGGCCCATGGCAACATCCTCACTGGAGTCATTTTGGCCCATTTTAAAGATTTTCACTATATCTTCGCATGTCATACTTTGATCCCTGATAGTGGCCCCACCTACCCCTTGGGGCCATGATTTAAAAAAACTCCAACCTGCACTATGTCAGAAAGCTGTCATATAAATTTGAACTTTTCTGGTTTAGTGGCTCTTGAGAAGAAATTTTTTAAAAGATATTTTCCTATCTTTCCACATATAAAACTTTGATCCCATATTGTGGCCCCACCCTACCCCTGGGGGGGGGGGGGGGGGGGGGCATGATTAAAACAAATACTTGAATATGCACTAAGTCAGGAAGCTTCAATGTAAATTTAAAGTTTTCTGGCACATTGGTTCTTGAGAACAAGATTTTTAAATGACCCCATCCTATTTTTGCATTTTTGTGATTATCTCCCTTTAAAAGGGACATGAACCTTCTTTTGAACAAACTTGAATCTCTTTCACCCATGGATGATTTGTACCAAGTCTGATTGAAATTACCCCTGTGGTTCTGGAGAAGATTCGAAAAGATTTTTTTTGCATAAAAAAACTTTAATCCCCTATTGTGGCTCCATCCCACCTCCTTGGGGCCATGATTTTAACAAACTTGAATTTGCACTTCAGGAAATTCCATTCTAAATTGGAAACTTTCTGGCTCAGTGGTTCTTGTTTGAGAAGACTTTTAAATGTCCCAATCCCATTTTTGTGATTATATTCTCTTTAAATAGGGCATGAACCTTCATTTGAACAAACTAGAATGCCTTTTATCCAATTTTGATTTGTACCAAGTTTGAATGAAATTAGCCCAGCGGTTCTGGATAAGAATAAGAAAAAGTTTACACCGACAATAACCCCAATGACGGACAACAGACAGATTTGGTAAGAAAAGCTCATTTGAGCCTTCGGCTTAGGTGAGCTAGAAATGACTGTAATACAGAGTGAAAATAAGTAAAACTTTATTCCTTTCTACATGTCAAAGTTGGATCATACATGGCTATATAACAGTTTTGAATTTCAATATGGGGTGAGTCAATTAGCATCCAGTCTATCCCATTTCTGATTGACCGACATGGTCATGATTTCCATGCCTCATTTCAATGCATGTTTTATACCTGGGCTTGTGTATTGAGTCATTCATTAATAAGATATTGAATGTCAAACATGCCTAGTGATGCAAACACATGCTTTTCATCTAAAGCTGAATATTGTGCTGTAATTCAGTATTTCTTATTTAAATGTTAAAACAAACATGCATCGAAAAATTAGAAATCACTCATGAATATTGGATTCCTAACCTCAAAATATCTGAACAAACGAATTCCCTTCACCCAATGATGAATTGCGCCAAGTTTGATTAAATTAGCCCAGTGATTCTGGAGAATATTTTAAAGTTTGTCGGTGTATTTTTGCTATTTTGCTATTATCTCCCTTTGGAGCAGATTGTTGTCCTTTATTTGAACAAACTTGAATTCCCTTCACCAAAGAATGCTTTCTGCCAAGTTTGGTTAGTCTGGAGAAAATGCCAAAAATATGAAAGTTTACAGACTGATAAACGAGAACCATCAGTGATTAGAAAACTTCACTTGAGCTTTCAGTTACCAAGAACTATAGTTGAAGAGATACAAATGAAAATAGATTTAAAAGACAATCTTTATTTTATACTTTCTTTCTGAAACAAGCAGAATGCAGACCATGTGATTGTTTTATTAGAATATGATGGCTGATTGATATGTTGTGAGCCGAGTATTAAAGGAGGTTAGCATTGATGGTCTTTTTCAGCTCTACTATTCCCCAACTAATTATGGCCATGTACCCTAAGATTGGTGTCATTGGTCAGTTTATATTGATGAGCTAGCACTTTAAAGTAAACAAAGCAAGTGACTTGCAAAATGGACAAAATCTGTGAAAGAGCAATGATCCAATATTTGCACACAAAGTATATCCATACTAATAAGGTAGCAACTCTAGGGAAAGATGCCCCTTCATATGCTACAGTAAAAAGGTGGGTAGCAGAACTTTCACGTGGCAGGCAAAGCCTGTTACTGCAGCAACCCCAGAAATGGCCAATAAAGTCCATCATATTGTTATGACTGTCAGGTGAATTACGGGAAGATATATAGCAAATACATTTGGCATTTCATGGGAAAGAGTACATTCCATTCTGACAGAAAACCTTGCTATAGGAAAGCTTTCAGCCTGTTGGGTACCAAGACTTCTGACAGTTGATCAGAAGCACACCAGGCACACTCTGTCACATGCTTATCTAAACCTTTTACATGTAGATCCTGCTAACTTTCTTCAGAGATTTGTTACTATGGGTGAAACGTGGGTCCATTATTTCACTCCAGAGGCCAAACAACAATATAAAGAATGGAGGCACCTTAGTTCACTCCACCAAAGAAGGCAAAGACTGTTCCATCAGCTTGAAAGGTTATAGTCTCAGTTTTCTGGGATGATGATGGTATTCTGATGTTAGATTATCTCCAAAAGGAACAATCCATGGCACATAGTATATATCACTTCTGAGGCAGTTATGGAAAAATATTGAACTCAATGAAAAACTCTGTAAAGGTGTGTTGCTTCACCAGGACAATGACCTTGTTCACAAGTCTGTTATTGCCATGGCTGCCATTAATGATTGTGGCTTTAAATTGATTGAGCATCCGCCTTATCTCGCTTTTACAGAATTTCATTTATTTCCAAAACTGAAAACGGCCATTTCCGGTACCCACTTTCAGACAGATGATGATGTCATACATGCAGTGGAGGACTTTCTGAACAGTCAAGAAAAGGACTCTTTAAAAGTGGCATTGAGGCCCTTAAACATCGCTGGCAAAAGGGTATAGATACTTAAGGGGATTATGTTGAAAAATAATGCAATATGTCCGCCAAAATTAAAACCCTTACATACAAGACTCGCAACATATCAATCAGCCCTCATACAAGATATGAAAGATATACTCCAAATAGTTCAGGGCATGTTGAATAGGTCAGATTTTATTAAAAGTAGGTCAAACTTCCAGGTTTAGCTCACAAGATCACACACCACTGCATCATATACATGAGGCCCAAAGGCATTGTTGGTCAACTGAGTATTAGTCAAAAGTATCAATTGTCTTGAGGGCTATGAAATCTAGATAAAGACCTCCCATTCTGTACATCTAAGCTAAATATTCTAATATCTAGCAACAGTATAAAACAAGGTCTTAAAAATTAAATGCCCATGAAAGTGCCTATACTAATGAAAGAATTTACATTACATATGCAACATTAACATGATGTGACTAAGTTGGACATGTCCTACAGTCACAACCCTAAGGCTGCAAAATTTACAATTTTGGTGCATCCTTTCTTACTTTGATAACGAACCATTTTGGCCTCACTCAGATACCAAAACCCCTACCTACCCTTGGGATCATCAATTTAAAGACTACCTGTTCCTTCAAAATACTCATTTAGTCTCAATTTAGCATTAACAACACTAATGAAGATGTTATTTAAGTGTTTGACACCAAAAAAATACCAAATTTGACCCCGTTCTGGGGCCAGAACCTCTACCCAGGGGATCATGAAATTTACAATTTCGGTAGACCCCTTCCTGCTCTACATCTCTATGCAATTAATTTTTTTTGGCATGTGCAGTTATAGAGGATTTTTAAAAATTGGTAAATTTTTGACAGCTTTTACTCTACCTCTAAGGCCCCAGGGGTGCAGGAGTCCTGAAATTTATAATCTATAATTCCCCTTGTCCCAAAGATGCTACACACCAATTGCTAATGCATGACGAACTCAGACCGATTGCAAAATGTAACCTGAGTTTACTCAGGTGACCTATAAAGGTCTTTCGGTAAAGAACGTATATACAAAACATGAAAGCCCTACTTTAAATAGTTTAAGAGATATTTTTAAAGATTTATCCTATATCAGCATATAACACTTTGATTCCCTATTATGGCCCAATCCCATGGGACAATGAATTGAACACACATGGATCTACTCTATATCAATTAGTTTTCATGAAAATTTGAACTTTTCAGGCTCAGTGGTTCTTGAGAAGATTTTCAAAGATTTTCCATGTATATTCAAATGAAGAATGATTCTCTCTTGTGGCCCCATCCTACCCCTTGGGTCATAATTTTAACAAAAATTGAATTTGCAATACATCAGGAAGCTTCAATGTAAATTTGAACTTCTCTGGCAAAGCAATTTATGATAAGATTTTTAACTGACCCCATCCTGTTTTTGCATTTGAACAAACCTGTATCCCCTTTACCCAAGAATGATTTGTACCAAGTTTGACTGAAATTGACGTAGTGGTTCTGAAGAAGAAAATGAAAATGTGGAAAGTTTACAATGACAATGACAATGGACAACAGAAAAGTTTTGATCAGAAAAGATCAGGTGAGCCTTCAGCTCACACAAGTCAAAATGGGCAAATCATTGCACTATGTTATGCTTTGATTCAACGCTTTTGAGTATTTAACAAATCTGATAAATACAATAATCTCAAAAATTAATGCAGTAAACTATACCTGTCAGAAATGACTCTAGCACACTCATGCTTAAAGAGTCCTAACAACATCAATGGGTCTTCACATTCTTCTCCTTTAATTTTCAGCATTCCTTCCCATACACGGGATAGATCTCTGAGGTTGAAAATGTAATGGAATTTGGCTGGTGTGGGCAACATTTTCACCTGTAAAACAAAAGCAAGGACACTTTATATCAAACTTTCAAAACATCGGTATTAGTATCCTCAACTAAATAAACAAATTAAATAACATCAACAATGATAATTAATGTAAATAGGAATTACTTCACATATTACAATCTACAAAATTATTAATATAAATACAAAATCACCTTAAACAATTTTAAATTGGCCATGAAATATAGATTTTGATAGTTCAAATGAAATTTTCTCCTCCGTGACACACCATGGACACACTGTGTTATGCGGAAGGCTCAATGATTCAAGGCTGGCACAGAAATCATAACTTCAAAAGCACCAACTTTTTTCTAGGTCCATGTTTTAGCGTGGATTTTTGGTCCAAGGGGCCCCGTGTTTTTCACGGAATACTCACGTCTTGTAGTGCATGCAACATAATTGATCAGATTTCTGAACAAGACCAATGCACACAAGGCAATATATGCCTGTCCAATACATTAGGAATGTAGCAGCTTGTCTCCAGTATATTCAAAAATGCAGAAGTAATCAAGGAAGGAATATCCAAAACCACTAAAACAGCACTTTTCAACATTTTTTCAATATTGAAAAGTATCAATAAAACATTAGTTCTAAGAGCTTTGTTAAACATCAAATTGATGAAATATTTTACTCTAATAAAGTGAAACTTGAGAAGAACATGATTACCACAAATGGTACATCATATTCTTGCTGCACAGTGAAATTCAACCTGTAAGCACATTATGCACTCGGAATTGATATCACACAAATTCTGAATAAGAAAATCTTGATGTAGGTCATGGTACACCAATACAGTTGACATGGCTACTGATTATGTACTTCTCCGAGAGTGTGGTTGTAACAAAATGTCAGTGCAAAAGAAAAAGTCCAGAAAACTATTTGACCTACTTTTAGCCCTTAAGTAGGTCAAGGTGCACCAATGTGGATTTCTCTGAGAAGAATGATGCAACAAATTTTCAGGACAATACCTGTATCTGTAGCTAAGCAAGCAACCCATAAGCCTTAATGGTCTCATCATACACCTTACACAGCCCATACAGGGAGTCTCATATAAATTCCATATAAACTTCAATATGGAGTCTTCTGTGTACATGTTTATGTTCTTTCAAAATACATACAATTCCTATTCAATTACAGAAGAAGGAAAAATAAAAGTTTGAAGCATAGAAATCAATATATATTGGCTCTGACCCAGGAGCCACGAATTTCACAATTTAGGTAGAGAGCTTCATGAAAATCATTATCATGCATATAGTTTTTCTCAAATATACTGTAGCCATATTTAATTTCATGTTGGATTAAATTTCATTATTTTCATGCCTAGGAAAAACAATGAAATCAAATTCAACACGAAATTTTAATCTTAAAAATATTGAATTTTAAAGTCAGAAATACCCAAGTAGCTGTTATTGTGACCTATTTATGCATGACATATTTCGTCAGTTCCATATCATCAACATTGTATTCCTTTTGAGTAGATGTACATGCACTTTCTTGTCTTAATATATAGTTAATCAACTCAATAAAAAAAATTACATGGGTGAAATAAAATGGTAATTAAGAATGATTACTATCAAAACAGCACATGTTAACATGAACCACTAGTGCAGACAGCCTGTCTAATATGTTGCTGAGACGGAACCCATCAGTGTCAAAAATTTAAATATCATTTCTAAGATACCCATAGATCCACCAGCACTATGTCAGTATCCATGCCCTTCTTCAAGTGATCCATCACCTGAGGCCATACCACACCACAAATCTGTTTTTTGCAATTTGTTTCAATTTACTATTGACCATGGATAATGTTGATGTTCTTCCGTTCAGCTTGAAAAAAAAAAGGGGGGGGGGGCTGTGAATACTGAACAGGGAGAGGACATGAGCCTTGTTTCTAGTTTCTACCAGTACATACAGTTTCTTTACAAATTTTACTCTCATACAGAATATAATAACCCTTTAAAAAGGATATTGGCTTGAGCATAAAAATTTTAGTGACCCAAGCTCAAACAAACAGATCACTCTGATTAATTATTTGTGAATAGGTGTTATGAATAATGGCTTGTGTATCATAACGATTTTCAAGCAAGTTAGGATTGCAGATAAGCAACATTGTGCATGATATGCAATTTTTAAGTGATCACAAACTATGAAAATTAATCCACATGAAATTGTGTTCACTTCAAAAACAAAATTTTTTCTCAACAAAATAAACTATGTCTACAGTATAAGGAAATAGAGAAGATTTTCTAAGATTTAATGCATTTTAACTATATAGTCATATTGGCTCCATCCTAGGACTTGAACCCTTGACCTAGGGGCCATGAATTTCACGAATTTGACAGAGGACTTCATGTACATCATAACCATCACCTTAGTTTTTCTTTCACATGTGTGTGAGTAGAGAAGAAGATTTTGATATTACAGCCTTTTTTAGTATATTTGGCCCTGCTCCTGACGACCCATGGGTGGCAAGGTCATAAATTTCACAATCTCTACTCCTCTTAGCCTACAGATGCTTCACACCAAAAAATGGTATCAATTGGCCTTGTAGTTTTCAAGAAGTAAAAATTGTAAAATTGTCAATGGACGACAACAACAAAGACCAACGGCAATAGGTCACCTTTGTGACTCACTTGAACTAAAAAAATCTGGAAAACTGCTTGACCTACTTTTAGCCCTAAAGTACGTCATGGTGCACCAGTCCAGCTGAAATGCAACCTCCGAGAGGAGGCTTTTAACTAAATTTCAAGGTAATATCTGTATCCGTAATGAAAAAAGAATCTGAAAAACTGTCTTGCTACAAAATATGGCACAGTGCACACAAGAGGTCCACATGCCTTTATGTTCACCTGAGTATTAGTTAAAAGTATCACTAGTCCCAGTGGCTATGAAATTTAGAAAAAAATTTCCTGTTCTGCACATCTAAGCTAAATTCTAATATTTAGCAACAGTTTGAAACAAAATGTGATCTTAAAATTGAAATGCCCCTCGAAGTGCCTATACTGATGAAAGACTTTACATAACATATCAAAATGATGCAACATTAACACTATACAACTAATTTGAACCTGTTCTAGAGTCAAAATCCAAGGTTGCAATATTCACAGTTTTTATTTCCTTTCCTGCTTCCCAAATATGCACTTCATTTTTATACAATATCAGCAAACTTAAGTAAGTCTTTCAAATGATTAAAACAATAATCACTATAATAATTTTGGCCCCACCATGGAACCAGAACTGTTACCCCTGGGATCATGAAATTGACTATTTTGGTAAAGGACAACCTAATCTTTCTAAATATCTACTTACTTTCAATTTAGTATTAACAGAATGAAGGATGTTTTATACAAATACACTATATAATACTAAGTTTGGCCCCACCCTGGGTCAGAACCTCTACCTTGGGGATCATTAAATTTACAATTTTGGTAGAGGCCATCCTGCTCTACATCACTATATATTCACCTTTTCTTGTATATATGCAGTTGTAGAGTAGATGAATTTTGAAAATTGGTCAATTTTTGGAAGTTTCTGACCTGGGGTTGCAGGAGTCCTGAAATTTACAACTTATGTCCGCCTTGTACCAAAGACGCCTCATACCAAATTTGAAAAGAACTAGAGTGGAAGATATCAAGAAGAAATTAAAAATGCTAAATTGTCAATGGATGATGTATGATGGACTAATTCCAATAGGTCACCTTAGTTTAATCAGGTGACCTTTCTCATCTATATCATAATTTTTGTTTGTTATGTATTGAGTATGTATACCGAGTTGACCAAACATCTATGCATATTTGCTTGTTTAATTTACAAAAAGTTTCAAATAAACAACAAACCTTTGTCATTTGCCATAGAATTCTTGTAGCTGGTACAATCTTCTTCACAATCTCACATATCTCTGGATTAAAACGACTTGGGCAAAAGTATCCACAGCCAATTATTCCTATAAAATGTACATTCAAATAAAACTGCTGGACACTTAATTATGCCCGATAAAGAAGCTTGTGAAAGTGTGAATGAGTGGACAACATATAAAAGTATCATATAACCATTGTTCTAAAGTTCATACATGCAAGAAGAGTAAAAAGTCATAAAGTTGCAGCCAAGATAAAAGGGTCCAAATTCAGTACTATACTTACCAAATATTTTGTCAATGGAATTATTAGATGGCAAAGTGCAGTTAAATATAGAGAATTGTCTTTTCAGTCTCTGAGGAATATCATTTCTCCCTCCTCCGGGATGTATCATAGCTGCTACAAACTGCATATCTACTATTGATATGAAATCTCCAGGCTTGTCAAGGCTGTACATGCCATGCATCTCCATCATTTGCCGTGTGATTTCATTTGTGATCTATAATCAAATAACAAAGTTTGTGTTACCATCAGTAAACAAGAAACTTTCAAGGGTCTGAATGACTAACCCGGCTAAAATAACTTCAGAAAAAAATTGGACCGTTTCATGACATCACTGCATGACAAACCTATAATAGGGGTGATATGATACGTCCCCTTCACAGTACGATATGTATTGCAATGCTTATGCCACAATTCAATATTTTCAATATGATACATTTTACAGAAAAAACCACTAATAGCTTTGAAGAAAAATTTAATTACATATATCAGTCACAATTTTAAACACAAAATGTTTAAAAACTGCTTAACGGTAAGAAGTCAGTTAGCAATGTAGTTTAAACTGATTAAGTTCATTATCGTTTTCTTCACACTCAAGACTAACAACAGTCTTACCGTTATTGGATGCTATTTTGTTCTTCATGCACGTAAAAATGATAAGCACAGATTAGGCCTGATGTATTTCACCAAACCATATTTTAAACAAGAGCCTTACAGGCCTTAACAGTCACACGAGTATCATAGATCATACATAGACCAGTTGTGGGGTCTCAGATTTGCATTTAAGCCTCTTTCTGCAGTCATTTTGTTCACAGCTTTAGATTTTTCTGAATGGGCATACAAGTCCCATTAAATTACAACAGAAGGGGAAATGAAGTTTGAAGCATTTAAATTAGTCCATATTTCCCTGACCAATGTACAATGAATTTTTCACAATTTTGCTAAAGGGCTTCATTGGACAAAAATAACCATGTATTGGTTTTCTCCCACATGTGTGGGAGTTGTGATGATTTTTAAAACCTTCACTTTATTTTTTTTTTTTTTGCAGTTTTGACCCCAACTGTGAGGCCCTATGGAGCTATCATCATTAATTTAAAAATTTACAATCCTAATATCCCAACAGTTTTTGCCCCTCACCTAGGGCCTCAGGGAAGCAGGAGCCCCTCAATTTACAATTTAAATCCCCCTTGTCCCAAAGATGCTTGATACAAGATTTAGGAAGAATTGGAATGGTAGTTTTCAAGAAGTTAAAAATGTTCAATTGTTAACACACTTAGTCACTGATCATTTTGGCCCCACCCTCATACCAAAACCCCTACCCCTGGGATCACAAAATTTATTTCGGTAAAAGGCTATCTACTCATTCTAAATAATTAGTACCATATACTAAGTTGGGCCCCTGGGATCAGAACCTCTACCCAGGAATCAAGAAGTTTACAATTTTGGTAGAGGCCTTACTGCTCTACATTACTATGCATTTGTCTTACAAATGTGCAGTTCTAGAGGAAGATTTTTAAAAATTGGTCACTTTTTGGCAAGCTTTGACCCAACCCCTACGAGTCCTGAAATTTACAATTTCTGTCCACCTTGTTTTAGATATGCTTAATATAAAACTTGAAAAGAAAATTGGAATGGTAGTTATCAAGAAGTTAAAAATGTTCAATTGTTAACACACAGCAGACAACACATTTCACACGATGACAGATGCAGACCAAGTGCAATAGAAACAAGAGACCCATGGGTGTTAATGGTCACCAGAGTATCATTGCCCATACACAGCCCATAAAGGGAGTCTCATATTTCCATACTAGCCTCAATATGGGGTCTTCTGTGTACATGTTTATGATCTTTCAAAATACATACTATTCCTATTCAATTACAGAAGAAGGAAAAATGGAAATTTGAGGCATATAAATCATTTTAACATTCCCTAATTATTTTTACAGTTTCACTATGTGGCCATATTGGCTCTGCACAGTGTGTACAGTCAGAAAAGGACAGATTCTCCAGAATAAGGGTTGACACCAACACAGGGTCACACAGCAAATTTATCACTATTGTGAAACAGAGTCATTAGCGGGTAAAACCCACTTGGTTGGCCAGACAAACTCGGATTTGGCGTGGCAATCTCCTAACGAGACGTCCCAGGTCATTTTGGGGAAGGTTATTCCATTCCTGTTGCAGTGCTGCAAAGTTCTTGGACATTGACAGGAGGTTGTTGACGGCGTAGCCGCTGTCCATGCATGTCCCAGACAACGGCTCAACAACAAAGTGAACTTAGCTCATTGAAATGCAAAATCTGGCGAAATATAGTAGGATCATGCACAAATCATACACTTCTAACAAACTGGTGCTGTTAACATGAAGATCATAAATTATAATTAAATCGTTGACCATGACAATCTCCTATTTGATGACTATAGATTTGATATTGCATTTGGAAGCTTCCACTAAATTACGCACAAAGGTGTTCGGTTGGATCCTTATGTCCTAAAACAGAATGTGCCCACTTACTAGCATACAAAGTGCTGGAAATCGCATGAATAGAACATTCGATATTTGACAGATGTGCGAGACATAGTGAGATATGAATTGGATTTGCTAGTATGGCTGGTTTTTGTCAGTAGGTGATAAATTTGGACCATCTGTTGAATGGCAAAAGATATTTCTTGCTAGTGTTTGCACTTTTTGATTTCAGAATATATTTGCTGCTAAAACTGCATTGTTCGATGATGACAGATCAATGCATACTGAACTGTTCTCTATATTCTTCTCAATATTTAAATCTGAAAATAAAAATCAACATCAAAGGCCTGAAGGGCCACAAAGGCATCTAGTGCAATATCATATACAATAGGGTTCTCAATAAATTTAGAGGGATTCCAATGCACGATGTAGGACGCAGATCAATTGCAAAAGGTCACCTGATTTCACTCAGGTGACTTAAAAACCATCTCTTATCGAAGACCAACTGACCTGATCACCCCACTCATTGATTATGGGCATGTTCACATCATCAATAAAAACTGTCATTTTCCTGCCTCCTGGAGGTCCATATGTACTCCCCATTCTCTTGTCAACATAGCTCTCTATTGTCCTCTGAAAAATTTGTTCAGATAATTACAATTATTCAATAATAAAGCATTGCTCATTGTGAAATCATAAATATATATATACACACACACACACACACACACACACACACACACACACACACACACACACACATATATATATATTTATAACACTTTGACCACATATTGTGGCCTTACCCAACCACGGGTGGCCATGATTTTAACAAACTTGAATCTCTATAGCTACAAGCTTTCATATAAATTTCAATTTTTTTGGGTCCATTGGTTCTTGGGAAGAAGATTTTTAAAGATTTTCCCTATATATTCACATCTTAAACTTTGATACCCTATTGTGCCCCAACCTACTCCCTGGGGTCATGATTTTAACAAACTTAAAAATCATGTTTGGAATCCTTCATGTTAATTTGAATTTTTATAGCTCAATGGTTCTTGGAAAGATTTTTAAAAGATTTTCCCTATATATTTATATACAAAAAACTGATCCCCTATTGTGGCCCCGCCCTAACCCTAGGAGCCATGATTTTAACAAACTTGAATCTGCATTATGTCAAGAAGCTTCAACACAAATTCAAACTTTTCTAGTCCATTCGTTCTTGAGAAAAAGATTTTTAAATGATCCCACCCTATTTTTGTGTTTATCTTGTAATTCAATTCTAACATTTCTTGTAAATCAATACAAAACTGTATCCCTAGTAAATCAAATGTCTTCTTATTCCAATCAAGCTTCCATCTTGTATGATGGAAAACTTATTTTGAGAATTTTTTTTTATTACCAATCAAATTCCAGGGGAGTAGCTATACTCATTAACAATAATTTTGATTTATGTATTTTAACTGAATTGAATGATGAGAGTGGAATTATGTAATTCTAGACTGTACTACTGAGGAGAACAAATTTATAAAGGTGAATATTTATGGTCCAAACAAAGATTCACCAAGATTTTACTCAGATTTAATGTAAAAAATTAATGAAATTCATGACGAGCAGCATATTATTATTGCAGGGGATTGCCTCCATAGCCGAGTGGTTAGAGCATTGCACTCAAAACCACAGGGCCTCTCACCTCTAGTCGGCGCGGGTTTGAATCTTGCTCGCGCCAATATATGTGAGAAAGTTTGCCAGTTTACTTTCGGAAGGTTGGTGGTCTCTTCCCTGGTACATTGTATCTGGGTTCTCTCCTCCACCAATAAAAACTGAACACCACCAAGTAACTGAAAAATTGTTGAATGTGGCGGAAAACAATCATTCAATCAATCAATATGATTTTAGATCAAGAATTAGACTCTATGAATTATAAAAATGTAAATAACCCAAAAGCAAGAAAAGAAGTTTTTCATTTAATGGATACCTTAAATTTAAAAGATGTTTTTCGTGAAATGTACCTACAAAACAAGCTAGATTAGACCTTTTCCTTGTATCAGAATCTCTGTTATCGTCAACAATATGTGTTGAATACGAAAATAGTTATTGATCTGATCACTCTCCAGTTGAATTGTTTGCAAATTAACAATTTTATTTTTGGTTCTTGATTTTGGAAATTCAATAACTCCCTACTTACTGATAAAGAATATGTTGGTTTAATTAAAGAAAAAAAAAATGCATGAATTAAGTTTGTGGGTAATTCATCCTTATGCTTTACAATTTGTGATCAGCTGTTTCAAAATATTTTATCTATGGAAATTAGAGCAAAACATTCTCAACATGCAAGAAAAAAAAAAGAAGAAAAAAAAAGAAGACAAAAATGGAAAATGGTCTTGAAAAAAGAAATCCCAAGTTTTGGAACAATATTCAAATGACAGTGTGTTAGACACTCATTCTAAAAATTTTGTTTTTCTGCAAGAGGGTACAAGCTGTTAGAGTTTGTGTAAAATAGATTGGTGAAGAAGAAAAACCAACTAAATATATTTGTTCTCTAGCATCTAGAAATTACACTATCAAAAAATTACCTAGAATAGAAAAAGAGGATGGATTAATTATTTGTAAACAGGAGAAAATTCTTGAAGAACTGAAAGATTTTTATGAAGCCCTCTATAAAAAGCCAGCAGTTATAGAAAATGATAACTTCTGTAATAATATGGATAAATATAATGATATTCTTAAACTTACTTGTGAAGAATCATAAAGTGTAGAAGGCATGTTAAATGAAAAAGAGGTGCTTTACTTTCTTTAAAAAATGAAAAATGATAAAACCTCTAGTCCTGATGAATTCACGTGAATTTTAAAAAACGTTTTTTGGAAGGACATTGGTTATTTTGTTACTTGAGCAATTAATAATCTCATGAGAAGCATACCTTTTCTGAATGTAACAAATTAACAAATTTCACAAAGATCAAACTGAATTTATTAAAGGTAGATTTATTGTGGAAAATATAAGATTAATGTATGATATAATGTATTACACAGAATCTAAACAGATATCGGGGCTCCTAACGCTTATTGATTTTGAAAAGGCTTTCGATACTGATACTGTATCCTGGAAATTTATTCAAGAAACATTATGTTTTTTTAATTGTGGTACCTCCATTCAGAAATGGATAAAATTATTTTACAATCAAATGAAGTCGTGTGTTATTCAAAATGGAATTGTGTCACAATATTTCAGTCCTGAAAGGGGCTTGGCAGGGTGATCCAATATCTCCTTACCTATTTCTTTTATGTGCTGAACTGCTTGGTATTTTGATTTGTAAAAACAAAGATATAAAAGGCATTACTATTGACGGGGAAGAATACAAGATTTCACAGTATGCGGATGATACTTCTATTATTTTATACAGTTCTCCCTCTTCCATGGATGGCATTATTAGAGTCCTAGATTTCTTTGCAATAATCTCAGGTCTTAGGATCAATTTTTCAAAGACATTGTCAATTTTATCATTCTCTTTGAATCTTGCCCACAAGATCACAAACAAATGAACAGACACATACACACAAACAATTGAAATGCTATATCCCCTTCACAACTGAGCAATTGGGGTCATGTGCATGTTGATAAGTATCAGAAATATAAAGCTGTCTCCAGTTATCCTTTGAACTCCATTATACACTTAATCCCAGTCTTGTCTGGTAGTTACCATGAACTTGGACATCCTAACCTGCTGCATATTGATATGATCAGCAATTCAAATCTGAAGTTTGTAAGGTATCCATTGCACAATATCTGGCAGACTAACCAACAAGTGCAAAACAAAACATCATTTCTTCTAGGATTCAATGAGCATAAAAATCATTGTGAAATTAATCTTGGCAATCTACAATCTACTTCTAAAAAATGCTTGAATTATCTTCTTTTTTTTTCTTTTTATATAAATGATAATCAAGCACTCAATGATATGAGAACTGAAAACCACTCAAACCAAATCAAATTTATATACGCCCAAGTCAGACAACACATCAAAGACATTATTCAATGTGTCTCAGGCATACAGGCAGATTGTAATTTAATGCACAGGTTATTATTAATCATTACCTGGAACATCGATGGTGTTGAAGCAGATGAAAAGTTGAAACTTTTACTTAAATGATTGTCAGGATCATACTGTGCCATGTAGCCTTTAATCATCACAGTCTTTGCTGTTCCTTGTTCTCCAATTAGTAGTACAGCCTGGAAAATTACATGCAATAAAAAATATTCATGTTTTGTATAGTTTATATGCATCTAAATGAAAGGAACTAATGTCATAAGCACACAAAACTTTTAATGTGCAAATCTATTGTCATCAAAAGAAACTTGGGTCAGTTCTAATTTTGCAAAATTTTATCCTAAAACTCTAAATGACCAATATATCTAATCAAAGCTAGTAAACATTGCATGTCAGAAAAAAAGCTTTTTCAAAATTCCCTTGACTGTCATTCACAGAATACAATGGCACCACAATTATCCAATCACTTTGGTTCCCATCCACATTGTCCAAAAAAATAAAGTGTCTGCATAAGTAAAAAAAGGTCACATATGACAGGTGGTCTCCTAATACAGGTTGCTTATTTTCCGCAGTAAAGGCATTTAGCAAATAATATACCGAAAAAGTTTGTACAATGGAGAACCATACATGTATTTGAAATTCATTATTAAGAATATCAAGAATGGTTTCAACAGTTCTAAAATAAAATCAATAATAGCTAAACATCTAAAATATGACATGTTGTCTTGTAATTTATTATTTATCAAAAATTACACATAATCTGTTGAAGAATTTCATTTATGAAATAGATACAAATTTTCTAACGCTTAAAAACCATTTTGTTTTAAAGATCATTTATGCATAAATGTAACTAAAAAAAAAAAGAAATCGTATTGCTATTCTGGTCGTAAAAGAAAGTAAGTGTGGAAGTGTTGGTTCTCCTTTTGTACAATAATGCTAGAAATCTGTTATTAAACTTGAAAGACATTAAATTAATCTTAATATCCACTGTCCACAGCAAATCTTTTTAAGTTTTGGCTCGGATGTGTCAAATACTCAAGATATGTTGAAGTGAGCAGTTAGTCCCGGTAATGTCTTCACTTAGAAACCTTGGATATCTCGTAACAGGAAAATCATGAATACTCCAATTATCTAAATATTTTCCTCCCAGTATTTACCTGATTTATATTGCAATCAGGCTAATTTTCCACTCTGTTAAACATAATGATACACAAGGTGCTACATTTTTATATCCAATCTACCCCGCACACCTTTAAGTCTGTCGAAATTCACACCTTTGAAAACAACACTCTTGTTTCACTGAACTTTGATTTTATTGAAAAAACAATCTTAATTAACCCACCATGACCTACATGTTGATTACATGCTAGTCCATTGATTCAAAGTGCCAATTAAACAAAATCACTGCCTAACTATTGCCACTACGTTTAAAATGAAAGTGTTAGGGACAATAACTCCCAGAATAGCCATGCTCAATGAAATGAAAAGTAGGAATTCCACTGTAATCAAAAAATGTACAGTCATTGAATGAATTAAGGGTAAAATTTTATAAGAATACATAAAAACGTAAAAATCATCACCACTGGCTGTGTCAGACAAGTGGTCGTTTAATACAGGTACAATAGATAAGGTAATGCCTTGGAGAGAATATTTTATGGTCACATATGACAGTGAGTCACTTAATACAGTGGTTTGCTAAGATAGTTTTGACTGTATCTGAATTGCCTTGACTTTTGATATACGTGCATGACCTTTTGTATTGATGGCAAAAAGAATGCTAAATTTATATTTTTTTTTCTTTTATATTATATACTTTGACATACATTAACATTACCACCTAACACTTATTTAAATAATCAAAGGCCTGAAGGGCCGCAAAGGTGTCGAGGGTAATATCATATACATTAGGGTTCTCAATAAATTTAGAGGGCAGGTAAATTAGAAAAAGTAAGAGAAGAAATGTTTGAGTGCCACAGGGGACATTTTCTTCATGTTTAAGTACATAAGTAAAAGCATTACAATCATTTGTAAAATGTCAGCAAAATGTGATTATCTACATAAAAGGAAATAAAGATGAGAGCTTGGGCTGAAGTTACTTATTCTAACAATTGCTAGATAATATCCCCTCAAGACTAGTTACTTTACAACAGCTATAATAAATAACTTGAAATTACAAAAGTAAAATGCTGAAAGGAATATAATTCCTCTTGCTAGATAACATCCCCTCAAGACTAGTTACTTTACAAAGGCTATAATAAATAACTTGAAATTGCAAATGTAAAATACTGAAAAGAATATAACTGCTTCAGAATGAGACTAATTGCTCATAGAAGTTATGTCTTCTGTTCATGTATGATGTAACAATTATGAACTCTCTGTTTTCAATACTGTCTAACAATTTTAAAAATTCAACATAATATGTAGTAAGGTTATTGGAATTCTGAACAAGATTCAATTCCCAATGAATACTACCTAGTCTGGGTTTCTTTGCAAAATAACCTGTTTTCGTTGTGATGCACACGCTACTTTCGTTTTGCTTAATTGAGAATCAGGAATGGGATTACTGAAAACAAAACTAGAAATAGTCTTTTATTTTTTTGTAATAGGAACCAAACCATCTCCCATCTTCTTCACTGACTTTAAGTCCACCATGTCCCACTTAGGCATTCAAAGTTCCACTAAATGCACTTATTTTTAATTTATTCATTGAAAACATTACATATAAATCTTTTATTGCAAAATTTACCCACCATACATTGTATTGATTTTTAAAACCCATCTCTAGATTTACCTGTGTTCATTATTTGCACATTGTGAGTAGCATTGCATGAAATTTTCAGGGCTTTTTTTTTTTGAAAGGTAATAGAGGAGTTTTTCGTGATAAAACAACTTTGTTGGTGAAAGCATAGACACCACTAACAGAAAAAATTCAAAACCAAGACTATGCCGCACTTAAGCAATGAATGCGCAATCAGGCACTTGGTATGCTGCAATCAGGCGTTAGTCAGCATGAGGTTGCAAGGCGTTTTAATGTCCATTCTTGTACAGTTAGCCGATTGTTGTCATGATTCCATCAGACAGGATCCCTAAATGATTGCCCAAGACCTGGTCAACCATTTGTGACAACGCCATGGCAACAAGCGTTCATACGGCAATGTCATCTGCGCAATAGGTTTACAGCCGTTGCGACCACAGCGAGAGAAATCATTGGATGTCATGAAAAGCCTATTCATCCTAGAACCGTTTCCAAAATTTTGAAGCACCATGGGATCCGCTTCAGAAGACTTTATAAGGGGCTACAGCTTAAACCGCATCACCAACGATACAGATTGTAATGGGCAAGGCAGCATCTGACTCAACGTCAAAATTGGTCACGTTGTGTTCTCAGACGAGTCCAGATTTAATGTTAGCAACGCAGACAGCAGATGTTAAGTTTACTGTTGTTTAAATGAACATTTTGCAGACAATGTGTCCTTGGGCGCGACAGGTTTGGAGGGAGAGGCGTCATGGTCTGGGGTGCGATTAACCACAATTTTCAGTCACAACTGGTCATTTTAAATGGAACCCTTACTGCTAGGAGGTATGTGGACGAAATTCTGCAGCATTTTAGCACCATTAATGCAGCACAATAGGCAAGGAAATGGGTTAATTTTCCAACAGGACAATGCACGCTCAAATATGGCAAGATTGACATAAAACTTTTTTTCAAATGAACACCACTGACGTCCTTGGTTTGCCCGCTATATCCCCAGACTTGAATCCAATTGAGCATTTGTGGGATAAGCTGGGGAGATGTGTGCGCAGCCGCCAGCCTCAGAATCCGCAAGAATTAGGGAGAGCCTTGTTGGAGGAATGGGAGAATATTCCTCAGAGGACCATCCATAATGTTTGTTAATCAATGTCACGTCACCTTCGCGCCATCATCACTGATAATGGAGGTCATACCGAGTACTAGCGAACAAAACCACATTTTTGACGCACCCCTCATTGACATTCATTTCAACTGTAGCCTCTTTGTGAATAAAATAATGTTCAAAATCAAAGAATAGTGTTCAGTTAACATGGTTTATAATATACCATTATGAATTTCTTTATATGAACAAATTCATAATATATAAAATTATCAAGTGTTGCATTTTTAAAGCAATATAAGCTGCCAAAATTGCAATTTTTTATAGTGGCATTAAAAGAGGTTAAATGAACGTTGATATGATTGAAAAAAAGAACTGCATCGAATTTCCTCTCTTATGCATCGTTTACACACCTTTACGTGATGAAAAATATATTCCTCGACATTCCGTTTGACCCTAACAATGGCAGCTGATTAATCGTCGGCGACAATCCCGAAGATAACCGATGTTGACACGAATGATTCTGATCGGGGTGGATCGGGTTGTATCCGGGTCATTAAAATATGGACGGCGAGGTGAGATAAAATTCTAGTTACCATCATTATTTTGGCACTGTTAACGATGTTATATGTTTTTAAGTTATCATAGTATGTTTTTTAGTTATGATAGTTTTAAGGGATCGCTCGAAACATTACGCAAAATTCCAAAGCCGGCTTTCTCCCTCGCTTCGAACCTTTCGTGTCAGACATCTTTCGTGCTTACCGGAAATATTGCGCTTGCGCATTTGATTTTGCCGAATGAGTTCAACTTTAGGTCATTGCATACGGAAATAATGTCGGGAAAATTAAGGTACGGGAAGACTTCATTTCAACTGTCGAACATTTTTGCATTTAATGCAAAAAATACAACATGTCAAAAGTTTAATCGATAAAATCAGGTATTAGAAGGTAGATGTTTACAAAATTTTCGATTAAATTTTAGGACCCCAAAATAACAATTTTGACAGCTTATATTGCTTTAAAGTCCGTCAGTATAACCAACTATTTACAAAAAATATCAACTTCTTCAGTTTCAAATAGTTTACCAAATTTGTTATTGTACCTAGTGATTAAAATTCCAACAAAACATATTTTATCATGCAAAAAGTTTAATTAAGTTTAATTAATTAAGATTCTGCAAAAACCTATGACATCACATGAGGATAGAGCTACCTTAAAATGAAGAATCACGGAACAAAAAGATCTTTTAATTTTAATATTTCCACCTGCTATGAATACGTACTTTGTTCTGTTTTGCAATAACATCAATCAAGAAACTTGTTCGCACATTGTCTACATTTGGTACTAAAATGGATGAAAATTCTGGAACAGAATCTGAGGGATAAAGGTATTCTTCCACTCGTGTAGACCAGTGTTCCCATTCTCCTAAAAGTAGAGAAATTAATATTGTTTTAAGTTATTTATTTCATTACCTAACAGTCAGGACACGGTTGTATCAATATTTAATGTGACATTAATAACATATCAAATTCAAAACATTTAATGTGATATTAAATTTCATTGTATCACTGATTTAATGCATGGATCATCACATCAAATCCACAATTTTAATGAGGGTTCGAAGATTACATTAAGTGGTCATTAAAGACGGTGACTAACAGGTGATGAAATGATTGAATCTTCCATTAGATAGTTTCTGTAAAGAGTCAATTGGCAAAATTGTGGACATGGTTGAACCCATTTTTGGGCATGTACAACAGATAGGTTACACACACAGTCCACAGAATCAATGTATAATAGGCCTAGTCCAAAACATATGAAAACACAGAGAAACTGCTACATGATATTTCCATGTACTCTATCTATTAGGAGCAACGTCATTTGGTTTGTCATAATACGTAAGATGAGGCGAATTTAACAATTCAATTAAGAAGAGGGTGACTTTAGTTAATGTATGGTAAATGCATACATTAATTCAAATTAAAACTATATATATATATATATATATATATATATATATATATATACTCCGTATGAAACACGCGGAGTTAGCATTTTTTTTTTATAAGGTGGGGGCAGCTGAAGATCACACAAACACACACACACACACAAAATGATCACACCAAGAATAAGTTTCCCTTGTTCATCTTTACATTGAAATTGCTGAGATATTTAAGTTTTTATATTTTTAGAAAAATCTTCCAGAAAGAGTTACGTACATTACACAGTAAAATCGGCCCTGTCTTCAAATTTCATCAAATTAAATACAAAATATGCCAGCGATATGCCATTGTCAGAACACGTTAATTTTTCCATATATCTCATGCCATTTTCTTGTAAGAGTTAGTTGAACATAGCGTTGTTTCTTACAAAAAAGCAGACGTCATGACGTTGACATTTATGAACAACGTTTTGGAAAGCAAGAAAACTTACTTCAAAATGCTTCTTTAGTATAGGAATCCAACATTTTAGATAAGTGCTCTTTACCACCTCAGTTAATGGGTCAGAATATATCCGATCCCGAACGGAATAGTAAAAAACATTGGTCTATAGAATAGAGGAAAGTTTTGTTTACTTTAAACCTTACAATTAAGAACTAGACCACAATTTGTCAAATACAAATAAAATGATTCAATTATCCATGCATTTACTCCAGCAAGGACTATTATATATTTATTCTGCTTTAAATGAGATTTCATTCAACAAGTCAACTTCCTCTCCAGCTGCCCCCACCCTTTAAAAAAAAATGCAACTCCACTTGTTTCATATGGAGTTTAATAAGTACAGACACACTAGACACATCTGCGACGTTTCATTATTTCTGACGAAGTTTCAGTTATTGAAAACGTGATTGATTTTAGAAATTTCATTGTAATTATGTTGACCATACCACTTTTTAGGGTATAGTTATATATCATAGAATTTTCTATGTATATATATTGTTACATGTAAATTTTCCATTTTTTCTTTCAAAATAGATGATAATCATCTTTGATTTGGAGAAATGTTTTTAAAAAAAAATCTTAATTCTATTTCTCTTACTTCAATAAAAATTATTGATGAATAAAATATTTTATATCATGATTTTCTACCGAAATAATATAATAGAGGAGAGGAGAAAGAGTAAGGAAAAAAGTGTGTTGGGTGTTGAGACAGGAACATAGAGCATTTCTGACTGCGTTATTTGGCATCAGTGTAGCAGACTGATTCGTTGTGATTTTTTTTTCTTTCTTACATTTGTAGGTCTCGTATACAGTGAACTTTTTAAAATTTACTATTACTGGGTCAAATTTTAATTAACATTAGGGTCAACTTTACAAATAAAAAGTAGGCCTAATCAACAGTGTAATGTGAAAAATGTAAAACTATGGGTCTTGATTGAAATATTGCACGAAGTATACATACTTTAAATAGTCTTTCAATCATGACACCTTTAAAAATGTGCTTTCATCCGCCTCCATGACTCAAAATGGCAGACATCGTCTGCATTTGATTTGTGCAGGTTTTAGTGGCAAATTAAGTAAAGGATTAATTGTACGATTGGACATAAACATCAAATCGCAAAGTAAGTTAAAGTTATGTATATGTCATAGCTTTGAAGTAAACTGTTTATTCATGTTATGAGAAAAAGATGCTCTTTTTTTTGCACATCATATTGTCATGAAAACAAGTGTGTGGACCTCATTTGAAGTTAAAAATGCACTATATTAACTTTACGGTCATTAAAAGATATTTGATATAAGCACATTTTACAAATAATATTGGAAGTATGGTTAATGATTTGCCGAAAATTATTATTTATATACCCTCCCTCCTCTTTGAAAAATGATGCTATATGGCTATTTGAATTGGATAATAATTGGATAATACATGTGTAAAGAGCCATATATTCATCAAGTCGAAGATAATATATACATAATATTTTAAGTAGATTTATAACTCTTGATTATCTGCTAATTAGTTAAACTATCTAAACAGTTGCTAAAACAATTTAATTCATTAACCCAATTCCCCAAGAAAAGACTTGAACATTTTAATTCATTTATTACATCAAAAATCATCTATTTATTAAATTTATTATTAATTCTAGTATTCTTTTATTTGAGATATTCATTTGTTTATGTATGCAACATATTGAGTGATCTAGCAAATGGATACAATATTTTTTGCTCCACACTGTACGTTATTAATATAAACAATGTTCGATATTATTTTTAGATGATACATATACAAATTCCAGGTTAAGCTATGTAACCTTACAATTGCAATTATTATTTATGATTTTATCAGCAACAATCACACTTCATTTTTATATATCTAAAGTTATACATGTTATAAGACATTATTTGGGTGTACAGCTGTGCATCATAAGCCTACCACATTGATTCGGCCAGGTCACCACCTGCATATCAATAATTCGATAATCTGATATCTTTCAAAATGTAATTATCAATGAATGTATTATATCACTTTGGTTGCTAAAACAATCACAAGTACCTACAGTTGTAATTATTTTCCTTATACCACTGTACACCTCCTTATCATACAACATCACGATCCAATTGAAATTGGCCACAAGCAAGGGCCAGAACGAAATATGTATAAATCACTTCTTTTAAAGATAATTTATCTCAAATTTATTGCTTTTTGTGGACCATGCATGTGGCCACATCAAATTTCTCCTGAAAGATGGAAAAAGTGAAGAAAATCGCTATTTTTCCAGATTCTGGATAGGTTTGAATAGTACACACCACCATATGACACCTAGATCTGCCAATATACTTGCATATATATATACTTGGGATCATCATCATCATGGATATACATGATTTATCATTCTTCAATTTTAAAGTATTTCACAGGGCCTAGTTATGTTAAAAAAAGAACCTAGCTCTTTATATTGTACTATATTTCAGAACTAAAAATTCCTAATTTATACAATTTCAGAATTTCCTTATTTACATATATCAAAATAATTCACACTTTGAATATATATTTGGCACTTTGTGCGAAAAATTCATTTTCAAAACAAAGTGACCATCAAATGGCATAGGTAGGGAGTGGGGGTGCTAACACAAAAATACTGTAAACTTTCTATAAAGTTCATATTTACAAACAAACATACAAAAAAACATGTTTATAGCCGAGTATAATATACTTTAAATATTCTATTTACATTTCTTTGCAAAGAATGATTATATACGAATTCGAAGAGCTGTCTAGGTGCATGTTTAATAGTCAGCAGAAATATTAACCTAAATTATTTCATGGTAAAAAATAGGTTCATATAGAATTACATGTAATTATTTGAGGACAATAATTAATCGAAATCAACTAGGCTAGCATGCATATCTGAAGTGTAGAGCTGTTTTATAAAGATGAGATATCGCAAAACTTATTTCAGTAAGGTTGTTTATACCCCCATTGAATCGGTCTACTGTTGAAATTTATGTATTTTGTATAATTTTGATTTGCATTTTAGTATAGTGTGCTTTCGAGTACATTTAGATAAGGCGCTATATAAGTGCATTATTATTATTATAAATTTTTCCTTCAATTTCTGCTTCATTTTTATTTGGTTGTCAGGCTTTTCGTTAAAGCCCGTTGTAGTAAACTTGTTCTACGAATGCACGTAAATGACATAATAAGCAGGAAGTAAACATTATGTTGCATTATGGGACTGGTACTAACATTAATGATGGATTAACGCAGGTTTAAATATTAACAAATGTGAGTTTAATAAAGGTGTCATACAACAGTATTTAATGAACCCATTAACTAATGTCACATTACGGATTTAATAACACGTTAAAGTTAATGTCACATTGAATTTAATTACTCATTGATACAACCAGGTCCAGTACAATATCTAAGAATGCCATGTGTTAATTTCAGATGTATACAATACCATGTTCATCAACAACATATTCAAAGATGGTCTCTCCATCTTTAACAGGAGGTAATGTCAGTTCACTCTTATGGTTTGTAAGAAATTCTTCCATTTTGGCTCGATCATCCAATTCCAGCAATGCACCCAAACTCCACATCAGAGAAAATATAAAAAGATTTTCAAGGTGGAAAGCAGGTAGAGTGCCTTTGTCATCTTTCTTGGGGATCAAGCCCTCCAGTAGATTGCAAGCCTTGAAATACATATAATCATTTCATTTAAAAATACAGAACTGCTAAACATGTACATGGTACTCACACATGTTAATGATCCAAAAAAGTCCAAGGGTTATAATTTCTTCAAACATTTTGGGACAAGACTCCCCCTGTACTACACAAATCTACACATTGTACATTCTTTGTGCCAACTTTCATTAAAATTCCCTACCCTCAAGGGTATATGATGAATTGCAAAGTTAAGGGGGAAAATGGAAGGATGTATGGTTGGACAGACATTACGATGAAAAAGAAAATACTTTTGGAATCCAGAGTAACATTCTCATTATTTAAAGGAACATGGACATGATTCGATTTGAAAATTCCAAATTTTATTTTTCCAGTTTCAATGTTTCCAATGCTAACTAAGGTATTTCAAATGGTCCAAAAAATATTTAATGTTACATAAGAGAGGCAGCACTCACAATTCTTTCTTTTGTAAACAAGGCCCATACCATCTGGGATCAACATTAATGGTTGTCTGATTGCCAAAAGCAACTGAAAACCCAGTTCGGGGCAAGTGATTATATTAGCAGATGTGATTACTTCAATTATGCTAAGCTTTATAAATATTAAAAAATACAGTACAACTCCATACATTATTTTATTTACAGAATTTTCAATTTCTTCTTCTTTTTTTTTTTTTTTTTAAAGCAGATCATACCATATCTTATCCTGTCAGCAATTCATTCTAAATAACATAAAATGTCCGACATAAAACTGATCTTAGTCATGTTTGTGAGAAAATGGCAGCTTCTCAAAGTATTTTAGTGAGGAAAGCACTCAGAAAACATGAGGCCCACAAGTCATAACAATCACCTGAGTACCATAGCCCATACAAGACCTGTCAGTCTATTATTTGCATTTAAGCCTCATTCTGAAGTCTTTTGTGCACAGTTTTATAATTTTTCTGAATATGCATGCAATTCCCATTCAATTACAATAAAAGGAAAGATGAAGTCTGAAGCATTTAAATCTGCCCATATTTTCTGACCTGCATGGTGCAATGAATTCCACAATTCTGGTAAAGGGCTTCATGGACAAAAAACAACCCTGCATTTGGTTTTTCTCCCACATGTGTGGGAGTAGAGAAGATTTTTAAAACTTTCACCCCCCCCCCCCCCCTTTCTTTTAAGTCAAACCATGAAGCCATAGGAAAGCTAAGATCAATTTCACAATTTACATTCCTATTATCCTAACAGTTTTTACCCTGCCCCTATGGCCCCAAGAGAAGGAGCCCTGAAATCTACAATTTGTGTCCCCCTTGTCCAAATGATGCCACATACAAAATATTGGCAGAATTGAAATGGTAGTTACCAAGTTTAAAATGTTTAATTATTAACGCATTTAGTCTCTGATCATTTTGGTCCCATCCTCATACCAAAACCTCTACCCCTGGGATCATGAAACTAGAGAGCTACTTGCTTATTCTAAATATCCACTTAGTTCCAATTTGACATGAATAACATTAAAGATGTTTTCTGAATCTTTACACTTCAAAACTATAAAACAACTTTGACCCCGACCTGGGATCAGAATCTCTACCCCAGGGATCATGAAATTAACAATTTCGGTAGAGGCCTTTCTGCTCTACTTAACTATGTATTTAGTTTCTTTGTTACAAACGTGCAGTTGTAGAAAAGAAAATCTGTAAATTTTTGGCAGCTTTTCCCCAGCTCTTAAGGCCTCTGCAGGGCAGGATTTTGAAATTTACAATTATGTCCCCCTTGTCCCAAAGATGCTTCATACCAAATCTTACAAGAACTGGAATGGAAGTTATTAAGAAGAAATCAAAAATGTTCAGTTGTTAAAACATTTAATTACAGACCATTTTGGCCCCACCATCATACCTAAACCCCTACCCCTGGGATCATGAAATTTACTACTTTGGTAAAGGGCTACTTGCTCATTCTAAATACCTATTCAGTTTCAATTTGGTATCAATAGCATCAAAGATGATATTTTTTTTAAAAATGTTCTACCCATAAATACCATCTACCACATTTAGCCCCACCCTGGGGTCAGAACTTCTACCCAGGGGATCATAAAATTTATACTTTTGGTAGAGGCCTTCTTGTTCCACATCATTATGGAATTAGTTTTTTTGTTTTGTTTTATTTTTATATTTGGGGGGGGGGGGGGGGCCCAACATGTGTAGTTGTTGAGAAGATTTTTGAAAATTGGTCACTTTTTGCCAGTTTTGGCTCTGCTCCTAAGGCCCCAGTGGTGCAGGAGTCCTGAAATTTACAATTTATGTTCTCCCTGCCCCAAAGATGCTACAAGCCTAATATGAAAAGAATTGGAATGGTAGTTATCAAGAAGTTATAACATTGTCACAAACCATTGTTGAAATGTATGCTGCTCTCACTTTCACCAGTGGCTTGCTGCAAGAAAATTTTCTTGTTTCTCATAAATAAGCATGATGCTATTCGGCTAATCGCTGAGCTTCTGAGAACAGATTAGTTGGAGATTTAAACTTTTTATATTATAGAATGTGACCAATCGAAACCCTCGTTCCCCCACTTCTTCAGTAAACTAACGAAAACAGAACTCGTATGTATACAGATATGGCGATTTTGACATTGAACAAACAAATGTGTTGGGAGTATATGATTTCTTGTTGAAGACAAATTTGTTGCATAAAGCACAAGTTGTCATGGCGACAGCCATTACTGAATAAATGTGGCTGTGCTAATTTAGGTTAAGCATGGATCCCATTAGTTGATGAATTACATAATTCTTGTTATGCATATTTATGAGAAATGAGAAAATTTCACGCATAGAGCCACAGGTGAAAAGGAAGAGTAGCATACATTTCTGTCGTGGCTTGCAACGATGAAATTAAAAAATGTTCAATTCTTAATGCATGACGGACAATGACGAACGCAGACCAATTTCAATAGGTCACCTAAGTACTCAGGTGACCTAAAAATTAATTTGTGACTTATAATTATCTGATTTGTTTTTTTATATTTCATTTATCTCTTTTTAATAAACACTTTTTAATAAACTTCTTTCATAAAATCAACATTTCCACCACAATTTTTTTAAAATAAAAGTGTACTTTAATGAAAACTACTTTCTTACTGAGGTGTTTGAAACTGGATTTGTGACCATAATAAATAGAATTCTACAGGTCAAATTTCTTTTGAACTTTCCAAACATAAACATTTTAATAAAATAAAAGTCCTGTAATTTTCATTAAAAAAAAAATTTAAGAAAATTTTGCATTACCCTTTTTGTACTACCTTAAACAAGGAAAAGTATAACCATGTTGTCTTAATCCATTCATATGCATTAATTCTATCAAATCATGTTTCATGCAAAGAACAACATTCTGGTAACTGTACCTGCATAATTTGATTGCATTGCAGAGTCTCCATTTTTGGAATCAAGGTTGTATTGATATAGCTGTACAATTCATCAAAGGTCTTATCAAAAAGAGTCAACAGAAGTTCACTCTCTTGGGAATTTCTTCTCAACAGCCAACCCTTCATCGAGAAAAAAAAAAAAGAAAAAGAATTTATAAGCATTATGTGTGATTATCATGCAAAGGAAATCCCCCCCCCCACCCACTCCTTGAGTTCAAATGCACAAGCAACCAATTCAGAGTCACCAAGTGTTTCTAATAAATCATACTTCTGCTTTGGTGTCTTTTTGACACAATGCATGTTCCATATATCCCAATCCAAGGACTTAAACTACTGACCTACATTTTCATGTTCATTATGTCTATATCCTTTAGAGCAATGCAACAAGATGGGAAAAATTAAATCCAGATCAGATCGGGATTTGAACATAGGTCCCAGAATCACTTATCAGCTGCTCTACTAGCTTCAGAACTATAGCTCTCTGAGAAAATACTGGGACAGATCAGAGAGCTGAAGATCCACCTGTTATGAAAAAAAATGTGTGGTTGAGGTCTTTTATCACTGTATTCTTGCATTTTCATCTCATACATTTAATATAAAAAAATTCCTAACATATTTTCCCATTATATTTGTGTCTGATCCTACTTACAAATATTCATTAAATCCCAATGAGACCCAAAAACTTGCAGTTTCAAATGATTTCATTTGTTGACATAGTCATGCATCAATCTAAACCCTGTTGCCATTTGTCTGTTGGAAATCCCATGGGCACGAATTGTGCTCCTTTGTTAGCTGACCTGTTTTTGTATTCTTATGAAGCAGAATTCATTCAAAAGCTTCTACATGAGAAGAAAAAATCTCTTGCTGTGGCCTCAGTTGAACATTTAGATATATCAATGTTTTATCTATCAACAATGATCATTTTCATTCATATCTTGATTCGATATATCCCAGTGAACTTGAATAAAAGACACCACAGAGTCTTCTACATCTGCTTTGTACTTAGATATTTTACTAAAATAGATGCTGGCGGAAAATTAACAAATCATCTTGATGACAAACAGAATGATTTCAATTTCTCCATCATCAACTTCCCTTATTGAAGTGGCAATATTCCATTATCACCTGCATATGGTGTTTTTATCTCCCAATTGATTCGATATGCAACTGCTTGTTCTGCATATGATCAGTTTTTAACTCAAGGCAGGTTACTGACAGAGAAGTTGATGTTACAGGGGTTTTTACATCACAAATATTATGGTCGTTATAACAATCTAGTTTGCCATTATAATTTTCCATTAGGTCAAATGCTGTCTGATGTGTTTCATACCAATTGTTAGGCTATTCTTATCACAGCTGTATGTCTGTTCTCACTATGCACGAAATAAAATGATTTTACACGTAAACCTGAACATAATCATTACAGCATGATTATTAACTATTTGTGTCAAAACCCCGACTACTATTTTGGCATACAACACGCAAAATGTAACATTATTATCATTATTATGCCGACTGTCCATATTTTTTTTTTCTTTTTATAAAAGATTGTCACAGCATAAAAAATATAATATAACATGAGAATGAACATCTTGAGGGAAGTTGGGGGTCATGTGGGGTATGCACATCTTTGAGATAGGGCAGACATTCAGATATTGTCTATTGCATTTGTCCCCTTATTCAAAGCAGCAGTTAATGGTAATTTCTCAATTGTTCATTTATTTCTTGTCTTTTTTGAAACTACATAGCCAATTCAAACAAAACTAGGACAAAACAGATCTAGAATGATTATCTACATGTTCCTATTCAATTTATTTGGATTAAAGATGAGTACATAACTTTGTACTGATCTACTAGTGATTATATTTGGTTATGTGTCTGTACTGTTACATGGGTTCACATTTCAACATTTGACAAAATGTGTGTAATGAAAGCAATTATGAACTGTTGACAGTTTGTTAACAACTCAGAACTCGTATACTAGTTCAAACATTTGGCCTAGTCTACTTTTACTTATTTATCTGATGGAAAACCAAACATGAAGAAAAAATTAGACATACACCTTCATCATTGTTTTACATTTTTCTTGAACCTTTAAAATATCTGAATAAATATGAATCCTAAAATCTATTGTAAAATCTTACTTTATTCATCATTTCCAAGCATTAGAATGTATATTTCAGAACTCGGAAATTTTAACTACTCAACCAAGGGCCAAAATATTTGTCTCAGAACAAAATTCATTTTGTCAAGTATTGCAAATACTACATACCTCTCTTCCTAATCATGTATTTCTAACAGTTCAATAAATCTATCCAACACTTATTTAGCGTACTCATTGTTTATTTACAAATAAAGTTGTATTCCTTCCCTAATATTTCATTACTGTGCTTACCTTTAAGATCGGTCTCCAATCCAGTGCCGATGAACTCATGTAAACCATACCATTTCTAGACACAGTAGCAGGAGATGCATTGTCAATGTTGTGGACCTCAAACACAACCTTACATGCAGGTGACATCGGAATACGATCCCCATTTGCCAGAGTGAGAGTCTTATTGTCATCAAGAACAGAATTCAAATTTTCAATCCAAATAGCATCAACAGGGCCATCTAGTACAATCCAGATGTTTTCTCCTAAAAAATAAAAAAAAAAACCCAATAAAAAAAAAACCCACTTGCATTAGTGAGCAAGCTATTCTTTTTTTTCTTTTGGGGGGGGGGGGGGGGGGGGGGGGGGGGGGGGGGAGAGGGAGGAGATATGTTCACAAGCACCTGTGAGTGAAAGAGGATTAAAATCAATCTAAAACAAAATTTATAAAGATATCAAGTTTAATCTTGTGTGATTAAAAAGAAAAGAAAAAAAAAAAAACAAACAAAAAAACGAAGAACTGTCAAGTTGTTAAAAATAAATTAATGTTCTGAACTATCATACTGAATGCCTGAAAATAAACAAAGTTGAAAACAAAATTTTGTTGGTATCTTTTTTTCTGTCTGGTAAATTTCTAATTTCTCTGGTTTGTTTATTGTTTATTTGTTTGTTTTACATCCCGTCGAGAATTTATCACTCATATTGAGACGTCACCAGCTGTAGGTGAAGTACCACAAATTTAGACCTATGCTTAGCGCTTAGGGCTGTAGCAGTGAGGGTTCTTTAACGTGCCAACACCTACCGTGACACGGGACCTCCGTTTTTAAGGTCATATCTGAAAGACCCGTGACTCGCACTTCTAAATGCCGAGCGTTTGGCGAAGGAGCAATCACTATCTATTTTTCGTCTTAGGTTTGAGTGGGGCTCGAACTCACAACCTCCCGGTTACGAAGTGAACGCTCTAACCACTGAGCAAATTCAGTGGAGGAAGAGCTATAGTCTGGGATGAATTTACAACACATGGAAGGACCCCTTTGGTGATAGTGAAGGGCAATTTAACCGTTCTACGCTACTGTGATGAGATTGGACATCAGCATGCCATTCTATTCATTAACAACAACCAGCCTAACATCATTCTGCAGCAGGACAATGCCCAATCGTACAATGCACATTTTGTTATTGACCATTTACAACAGCAAAACGTGAATGTGCTACTCTGACCTGCGATGTCACCAGATTTATCATCTACAGAACATGTTTGGGATAAAATGGAACATTTACGTTAAGTATCAAGCCTCCTGCTACGTTCGATGCTTTGCATTGCTCTTTACTGCACACATGGCAGAACAATGAATCCCCAGGGATTTCTGCACAACTCGATTCATTCAATGTATCATAGGTATGAAGAATGCATCAGTGCAAATGGCAGTTATACATGCTATTAAACTATTTTTGTACTCCCTTACTTTCAGTGCCTGTCCATATCACCCATAATGGACATAATCTGTGATTTGATGTTTGAATTGAAAGACACTGCATTGTATCAAATAATGATATACTTAATGCAACATAATATTTTGTACAAGTCTGTGAATAAAATTACTAAACTACACAGTTTCTTTTCCCCCGCTAGTATATTAACACATCGAAATGCAAGTAAATCTACCTAAAAGAATATAATGGTGATGATTACGCTACTGACAAAATATATTATTTAAAAATGAATAACGAATAATAGCCACATAGATATTTCTGACATTAAAATAAATATTTCTTGAAACAAAATTTGTGCTGGATTTAATTTCATTGTGTTTTCCTTGACAAGAAAATAATGAAATTTAATCCAACACAAAATTGAATAAGACTACAGTACATGAATCACAAGAGGTTACATAAGACTCACTGTGACATAAATGTTATACTTTCCTCTCAAAATATCTTTAAAAGACCTTATTTGCATGACTTTGGTAAAAGAATCATTCAATTAACCTTTCTTGGACTTGAGAGTTCTCCTCCAAAGTGTTGAGAAGATGCCATCTGTCCAGTCATTTGTTGATACATCAAGTCGACCAAACATCTGTGGAGCTGTTATAGCTTTTGGATTCATTCTCATTTCTTTGTGAGGAGCTCCACAGTCAGTCATGGCTTTCATGAGCACATGGATGCAACAGGTTTTTCCAGCACCACTTGGACCCAGTGTCATCATGCCATGACGTACTCTTTGTGTTTCATACAGCTACAAGTTATTTAATCAAAGACTCTATATCAGTGAAACTGCTTGATTAAAAAAATTCAACAAGAGGCCCATGGGACACAATGCTCAGAAAAGCTTAAAAAAAAACTTTAAAACCCTATTGTGGCCCCACCATGGTTCCAGTCTGTTAATTACTAGTCATTTTCATACAATTATCTCTGGCAAAAATTGTAAATTCTATTCCTTGATAAAATTCTACATCATAGTAAACTAAATACTGTACATGATTTTAGATTGTTCAAAGTTGACAACGCTTCTTAACAAAAAAATTGGAAATAATTTTAAAGATAAAATGAAGAAATTTAGGGCTAATGCTAAAATTAGACATTTTAAAACTAAATTAGGGCAGTTTTAGACATTAAAATGGACTTACCTTATGCAAAATTTGACAATGAAACTCACAAAAAATACTTTTAAGTGCAGGAAGGGTGCCTTCCAGGGTTCCATTGTCTCAGCTCTTATTGGCTTTAACCTGAAATACACAGAATGATGCAATGATTTTCTTATTTAGAGAACCACATTCTAAAACAGATGATTGTCATAGAATTAAAAAAAATTGTCCACTAGCTATGTACCCTTATAACAATCAGTGTTTAACTAATAGGGCCTTCTTTACTCATTTTCTAATAGACACTATTCACGTGTGTGACTAAGTTCGTTTTCAAAACAATGCTGAACTGACAATTGCATGTGGATATGAGAAATGGACGATGTACAGAAAACAAGCTTGGCGACTAATTATTGCTTCCCGTAGTGTGACAAAGACAGCCCTCAGGGCAACACAACATCGTTCCATTCTTTTCTAAAGGATCCATGTGTTCAGAAAAAGTGGATTATAATGACTTGACGCGATGAAGGGCCCAATTTCCATTCTAAGTTGGTTCCTTTGGTCATAATTTGAAGAAAAAAACAAAACACAAAAAAAAAATTTTAATCTCCACTGTATCAGAAAGCTTTCATGCAAGTTTCATTTTTTCTGGCAAAGTGTTTATTGAAAAGATTTTTACAGACCCTGAAGCATGCTACTACAAATCCAAAGTGTTGTGTATCGTTTTATGCAAATCAATCAGCGTTCCATGCAATCCATTCAGCGTTTCGTGCTGACCGTTCACTGTTCCATGCAAAAATTCTTTCATTCCATGCAAGAATTGTTTCAATCCGTGAAAAAGTGTTTCATGCAAGAATCGTTCCATGCAAGAAATATTTTGTGTAGTAGAACCGTTCAAGCCACACCCCTACAAACTTACAGAGCATCCAAGTCCGCAAATTCTTTATCAAATATTCTTTCGTCAATTATTTTATAAGAATTATTTTAAAAAACTAAATTCACTTCATCTCAAAAGTGACCTAAAGTCTAATACCGTATTTTCCAGAACATAATACACACTTCTGTATAATATACATTTTTTTTTATCTTTACCATTTCCCCTTGGTTTATTATTATATTTATTTGTTTTTTATGGACTAATGGCACTGTAAAGACCTGAATATCAAAGCGTGCAGACCACACCTACCATTTCATCTCAAGCATTAACAAAATGTGCAAGTCCCGCAGACCATTCAAGAAATGGGAAGCGTTTTGTGCAGACCGTTCAGCGTTCCGTGCAAGAATCATTTCATTCCATGCAAGTGGTGTAGTAGTATGCTTCAGGGTTACTAAGTGAACAATCCCTTCCCTCCCTTATTTTTTCCTTTTCTTGATCATCTTCCCTTTCGAAAGAGCATGTCCCTTCATTTGAACAAACTTAAATCTCCTTTACCAAATGATGATTTGTACCCAATTTTTTTTTTTTTAAATTGGCTCAGAAGTTCTTGAGAAGGTTTTTAAACGATGTCACAAGATTTTCACCAATTCTTGATGATCTTCACTTCAAAAAAGACATGGCACTTCATCTGAACAAACTTAAATCCTCTTTACCTTTTGATGTCAAAAGTTTACAGACAGATGCCAGACAAAAAGTGATCAGAATCAGCTCCTGTGGTCTAAAAAGGTACATATGTGTACTGCATGCTACACTTTCAGTGAAAAAGCATAATCCTTAACTTATCCCTCAGATAAACTTCATTGGGAAATACTGCACAAAATTATTATTAATTACATACCTTAATAGTCACCTCTTTGTCACAAAGTCAAAACCAATAAACAAGCTTGACACATGGATCCACTGGTCGACTGCCTTTCACTGCATAATCTAAGCAAACTACTTTAAGGCACATTTAGTATGAATGTATTTTCAAAATTTCTAAAGTAGGAAAAAGTAGCTACAAAAATTAGGAATTGAAATGAAAAATCACAACTTTCTTAAAAAATTCCCTAGAATTCAACATTTTTAGGAATTTTACCAAAACTAAAAAAATTAGGCTTTCTTAGGAATTTTAGGACCACTGGAAAAGGTTTGAACAAATTTGATTCAGCCAGACAAATTTCAGCCTTGCCATTTTTGAGAGGATATTTTTTTTCTTAGTTCATAATCTTTATAAAACTGTAGTCCTAATCTGACTACATAAGGATGCATGCATATTAATCTTGAGAAAAAGATTTCTCCTATACATTTCTTTCTGAAGATTTATACCTGAACTATGGTCTCACATTGGCCCAAAGGATCATGGTTATTGTATATCAATTGTGGACCTTGTGATTCTTGAAAATAAGATTTTTCCCATATTTATTTTGATGAAAAAAACCCCCTTTAAATCCTAATTAGAGTCCCTCCTGTCCTGTGTGTAATGGATTGAACAAAACTGATTTTACACACCATGTTGATGACTTGAACAATAATTTGAAAGTTGGAGTTTTCCATACATATGATCTTTTCATGGTTTCACTCAAACTTCATGTTTTATATGAAATAAGATATTCATTATCAAAGGAAACTTTCATACCAGTTTCATTTTCTTTTCAAGTGGTTCTTGAAAACTTTATATGTATCAATATACCTGAAAGCCAGGTTTTTCTGAATTAATTGATAATAAAACTAAAAACACATTCTGAGATGGAAACTGTTTTTTTTATCATAAATGGCATGAAAGAACATACACTTCAAACATTTTGAAACACTCCATCCATTTTTCCATCTTTACTTTGAAAGGGACATGGCTCTTGACATGAACAAACATGGATTGTCTTTAGTAGACATTTAATGCTTTGTACAATACATTATACCAAGTTTGACTGAAACTGATCCATTGGGTCGAAAACAAGATGTCCATGGGCCTTAACAGTCATCTGAGTATCATAGACCATACAAAGCCAATACAGGGGTCTCATGAATGCCTCAATATGGAGTCTTCTGTACACATGTTTATGATCTTTCAAAATACTTACAATTTCTATTCCATTACAGAACAATGGCAAAATGAAAGTTTGAAGCATATAGATCATTTCTACATTCCCTAATTTATTTTAATACATTTTCATTATGTGGCCATTTTGGTTCTGCAACAATAATTTTCCCCCTCTAATTTTTAGTCATTTCTTCAAACTTATGGGTCTCTATTCAATACACTGTCACTGTCCCACAACTTTTAATAAGTGGCTTGTTTATACAAGATGTTGTAATTAAATTGAGATCGAATTTATTGCAAAGCAATTCCATCAAAATTCCCTCAATCACAGGTCCTATTAACTTTTCTATCAGCTGTCTTTTGCTTCTACTTTTATAAACAAAAACCGAGTACTGAAAGATCTATAAAGTGTGTCCATGAAATATTTTAGTGATATTATCTCAGTTGAGATTCAACATAGCTGGATATTTGGACTGACACTTTTACCAGTCCAAATATCCAGCTGAGCCAAATCTCAGCTGAGATTACATAACACTGTTGTCCACTTCAACGTGACACTCACCATATTTCATAACAGCAGTCGTTGTCCATCTCCTTAATGACAACATTAACAGAGAAAGTAAGATTCATTTTTCAGATAGATCAAGCAGAGAAAAAGATTTTTGAAAACATAGCCTTTTTTTAAAAAAGCATATTTGGCCCTGCCAATGAGGCTCCAGGAGTCATAAAGGTCATAAATTTCACAATTTATATTCCTCTTATCCTAGAGATGCTTCACACAAAAATCGGTAATAATAATTGGCCTTGTAGTTTTCAAGAAGTTGAAAATGTAAAATTTACCGGAAAACATAAAATGATAGATGAAGATCAATGCCAATAGGTCATCTGAGTGACTCTGGCAATCTATTAAAAATTATAATATATTTAATTCATTATTTTCCATGTTTATAAAAAGTCACCTCATAGCATTTTTTAATTGAAATTTTTCAGGACAAAAACTGTGGAATCAATAATGTTTGTGGGGGCCAATGTTCATAGGTAACCAAATATTTGCTAGTTTGTAGGGATGGAATTTTGAGGGTTAATGTCATTTTGAAAATATTCAACATTATACTACAAAAGCTATGCAAATAATAAATGGTTCATGGGGACATAAATTCATTTGTAAAAGATATCCACGAACATTGAGCCCCCACGACTAATAAGGATAACACAGCAAGCATGATTTGTACTGTACACTGATATTCTGTAAATCTATGTACAACAACATTGCAATGAATATCCACTACCATATCAAACAACTTACAGTGTGGACATGTTTACTTTCTAAGTTCCCATGCATGCAATACCCATTAAAAAAACAAAAATGCCCCCAATAATCGCAAATTTCAATGATGGCCATTGCCAATGTTAAAAGTTTTTAAAAAGTAGGTCAAATGCTAAGATCAAGGTCATGAGGTCAATGACTTTCATACCAAAAAGGAAGGTCTTGTCACCAGAAATACTTGTGTGAAATATGAAAGCCCTAGTATTTACCAATTCAAAATCTAAAAAAAATCAAATTAAATTCATTCTGACTTTGAAAGGGTCAAATTGATGTCAAATTCATATATAACTTTTTGAAAAATGACTAACTAATTTTCATGTGGGTTGATTTATATGCGAGTATATCCAGTATATGCATGTCTATCATAATTAGGAATGATAGTGATGGCTAAAATTTATGAAACCCTAGTAATATCATATAATGACAAAAATATTTCTCTACCTGTACAAGTTTGAGATTCCATGATGGATGATTAATCAACACAGCATCATCTACTTGCTTGGCAATAGCCACTTGTAACTCTGCATATGTTGCACTGTCTAGCACTATCCCAGGAAACAGATCTGCTATCAAGCTCATGAACAAAGGCTCATCTTCATCCACCTAGTATGATAAAATGTAGTACATTATTAAAAATTTGATTAGATGAGGAATTATTCTTACCATATAGTGAAACTGTCATAGCGACCCACTAATAAGCAACTAACTGTTGTATGTGACACTACAAACTCCTTCCCCCCTCCCCTCCCCACCACCACCATAAGCATTATCCTATCTATTGTACGACACCTGGCTGGCACTACCAACAACCATGACTTTTACAGGTTGAATTTTTACAAGTTGTATTTGGAGTGGCCATGCGTCCGTGCATTACAATTTTTCTGAAGAATATTTATCGTTTACTTCTAATCTTAAGTACCGGGCTTGATATTTCATCACAAGTCGGCACATGGTGAGGTCAAAAAGGGGTAATTTAATAACACACAGGCTCTTGGGGTATGGATCATGCAACCCAACCCTCCTTATCATTTTTTCTGATCTGGGATCTACAAACTTATGCAATATAATTTTTTGTTTCTGTTTTCAGGAGTGACTGCAAGAAGAAATATAATCATTGTTAACTATCAAGACTTTTACTATAGTATGTAAAAAAGACAACAACAAAAATAACCTTTCTGGATGTTCTTTACTGTATATATTTACAAATCATAAGTATGAAAAATTTATATGTAGATCCCAGATCAGAAAAAAAAATAAAAAAAAATAAAAAAAATGGATGGTGATATCTCTGACCGATTGTATTTTTGATAACTTATAATTTTAAGCTTTAAAAGTGTCAAGACATTAGCAGTATCATGACTAATAAATAACACACATTGAAAAAAATTATCAATTATATTTGCAGCACATGTATTCAGTGAAAACCATGAAAAGCCTCCATTAAATGATTGATTGATTATTCATTGTTTTCCACCACATTCAACAATTTTTCAGTTATCTGGTGGCATCCAGTTTTGATTGGTGGAAGAGAGAACTTAGATACAATGTGCCACAGAGGAGACCACCAACCTTCAAAAAGTAAACTGGCAAACTTTCTCACATATATCAGCACGAGTGAGAATCAAACCCATGCCGACCAGAGGTGAGAAGCCTTGTGATTTTGAGCGTGATGCTCTAACCACTCGGCCATGGAGGTCAATCCCATCCACTACATAATAAAAAGATAATATGATTCTAACACAATTTACATTGACTGGATAAATAATGTCACATGATTTATAAACTGGGGAAAACATGAGGTCTATTCATATTCCAACTGTCCTTTGTGTTTAGACCTGCCCAATTTGTTTAACATTATTCATGACGAAGTGAAAGATTACAAACCGTGACAAAAACTGTTTGTAATAGGGTTTGAAAATAGCACCGTTTTGAGTTCATCCGGAACACCATTTTTATTCTGTGTTCAGTCACGCCAAGTGAAAAATGTTCCACAGTGTAACTTCCAGTATTATTGTACACCAACTAAACATATATCATTCTATATTACAGAATACTGTGCTGCCAGTTTGATTTGTTGCCTGTTCCATTGTACGTTGAAAATGCAAGAAGACATTGAATTAGTTTGCTGGCAAGTTCCAGTTTTAAAGAAATATATTCAGGAAAGAGGCATTCAGTGCAGTTTGGGAAAGCAAATTAAGCTTGCTCAACTTTGTGAGTTAGCAAGCTAACATTTGTTGTCTGTGACCATGCAGTCATTGAGATTCTAATTGAAGTTTCTTCATAGATGAAGAATTCAGTGGATGCATTCAACTTGGACAATGAAATCATAATTTTGTATAATAATAAAAAATGTCATGAATTAAATTTTTTATCCAACTGTCATTTCCTCTCCTATTTCATAACATGATACATAATGGGAGTGGCGATTCATCCAGCAGCCAAGTACCCAAAGTAGCCAACGGTTATTCGCTCAGCTGCCGAAAGAATAGGTTTACAGCCGCTTATGTACCCGGCAACAACAATTTTTTTCACTTATTATTTATACTGTTTGGAAGATCACATGTTTTGTATTTAACTGATTTTAATTTGAACTTTTCTTGTGTGTCATGCGGTGTTTAGAACTGGACTAATCCAACCAGACCAACGATTCTTTCAATTGCATTGATTACCTTGATAACATAAATTTTGTCACATCTTATTGAGACTAAAAGGGTGGAAAATGTCTGTCACATGCTGTTTCTGCATGTGTTCATTGGTAAAAATGGCAACCTTCATGCAGATCAGCTCTTGATCACCATAATTCATCAGTGCCTTATGCAGTCTCTAAACATCTAGATACATGATAGATAATGTAGACTATTCATCTGCCAGTCGGGTTACGTAACAGATGATATAGGCCATTTGTCCAGCAGATGGTATGTGGGTACCTGCCTACTGGGTGAATAGCCTCAATCATTTATAATACATCATCTTTAAGTTTAAACACATTTACAGTAGATGCATCATTTTGTATACATTTATGTATTCCATATGTGCCAAAAGTATAACTCTTACACATGCATTTCATTATAAATGGTTGTAATGTGTGAGTGTGTGTGTATATATATATATATATATATATATATACACACACACACACACCACATTTGTAAACATGGGCTCTCACAATTTTGTCTCTTTTATTACAAAATAGTGTTATGAAGAAAAAGAAATTTGAACTAATTTAAGAAATAAAATATCTGTTTGCTATGTAAGGGTATTAGAAAGTGGAGGGAGAAGGACATGTGCATGCTGCACCAAAATTTTCTTTAATATGAAAATTGGCAAATATATAATGTATCATATGCAAGTAAGACATGCACGTCCCTCTTGATCCATACTACTTGATTAAGAAAAATGATCTGATGAGTCTAGAATTGAGTTGTTTTGATACTATTAAAATGAGCTGGCAGCTTATGAAAACATGTCATCTCAAACTGCAAATATCATTTTGAAAATCAGTAGTTTAGATTTCATTGAATGAAAACGTCATTCATTCTGAAAATCAGTATTTTAGATTTCACTGAATATGCATTGAGACACAATTTTCAAATTCACTTTGTCAGACAATGTGAATTTTAAAAATTGTATTTCTCAATGCATATTCAGTGAAGTATAAAATACTGATGTTTTGAAGTTAATGGTTGATAGCTGTGCACATATCTTTTATAATAATCTTTTTGTTTCTAAGAATCATCCTTAGGATCAATGCAGGTTGAATGGGCTTCAATTTGGCAAGTTCAACAGCAATTTGCATTGAAAAATTAGCAAGAAAGGTACAACATTTTCTAAAGATAATTTTTTCCCTTCATTTTAACACTAGACAACATTTGTAAAAACAATTCTGAGCATATCATTAATTGTTTTCAATATTTGAATATATATATTTTTTACAGATTACTTTATTTACAGTGGATCACTTCAACTTCACAAACTTGAACAAGTTTGATCAAGTTACAGAGACTTTAAAATTCAAGAACTACAGCAAATCTGATGCCTAAAGCAAATTTCTAAACATTTTGTATGTAGCTGTCCTTCCCTCTCTTCCCATCATCTGACGAACACCTTGGAACTGCATGAAAGTACCACATTTTTGCCAGTATTCGTAACAAGCAAAATGTTGCTAATGCTAAAAAATTTTACCAAAAGTTGTCCTGTGGAACATTTTTGCTCTGTCACATGATCGACATTACTAAACACAGAAAACAACAGTGTTCTGGACGAACTCGAAACAGCTACTAGTTGATTTTCAGAAATAAGGTCACATATGACAGGTGGTCTCTTAATACAGGTTGTTCATTTTCCACTGTAAAGGATTTAGCAAATAATATACCAAAATAGTTTGTACAATAGAGAACCATACATGTACTTAGAACTCATTATTAAGAATATCAAGTACAGTTTAAACAGTTTTAAAATAAAAAAAAATTTAATAATAGCTAAACATCTAAAATACTATGTGTTGTCTTATAATTTATTAATGATCAAAAATTACATTTAATCTGTTGAAGAATTTCATTTATGAAATAGATGCAAATTTTCTACAACTTAAAACATTTTGTTGTCAAGATCATTTATGTATACTTGTAACTAAAAAAAACTGCATTGCTTTTCTGTCGTAAAAGAAAGCAAGTGAAGAAGTGTTGCTTCTCCTTTTCTACAATAATTCTGAAAATCTGTTATTCAATTTAAAAGACATTAAATAAATCATAATAACCATTGTGCATAGCAAATCATTTTTAAATTTTTGATGTGTCAAATACTCAGAATATGTTGAAGTCAGCTGCTAGTCGACGTTGTGTCTACACTTGGAAACATTGGATATCTCGTACAATAAAATCATGAATACTACATTATCTAAGTACGAGGGTGAGTCAATAAGTCACCAGCCTATCCCATTTCCAATTGACCGAGACAGTCACGATTTTCATGCCTTGTTTCAATGCATGTTTTATACCTGGGTACAAAATTGTATGTGTGTTGAGTCATTCTTTAATAAGATATTGAATGTCAAACATGGCTAGTAATGCAAAGGCATGCTTTTCATCAAAAGTCTAGTATCATGCTGTATTTCAGTGCTTGTATTAAAAAGGTAAAACAGGCACGATAATAAACAACGAGTTAGCCAATGTTTATGGGTCTTCTGTACCATCTTATGCTCAGGTTAAATTCTGGTTAGCGGAATTCAAACACAGCAAAACGTCTTTAGAAGACAAAGCCAGGTCTGGATCCCCACTGGATGCCACCGATGAAAAAATGTGCAACAAAGTTCTGGATTTGGTTTACTTTGATAGGCGAATTCAGGTGGAAGAAATAGCGCAGGCATTAGGCATTTCACATGGTAGCGTTTCAACAATCTTACATGATTGTTTAAGTATGTGGAAGCTAACAGCCCGTTGAGTCCCAAAATCCCTCAGCAGTGAGCCAACCAGAACATCAGTATGCAGCATCTTGTTGAAGTGTATTAAGTCAAAAGATGATTTTCTTTTGTGTCTGTTGACTGTAGATAAGACTTCAGCTCCTAGCGACTTCTTCCTATTCCAAAAACCTGGAAAATGATATCCATGGACGCCATATCTGTTCTGATGACAAAGTCACAACTTCAGTTGAGGAGTGGGTCGATAGAAAGGACCCGACTTTTTCAGTTCTGGGCTGATGGAACTTGAACACCGTTGGTCCAAGTGCATCATACTAGAAGGCAATTACATTGAAAGAGAGGAGGTGGATGTCAACTGGAAATAAGTTAGGCTGGTTACTAACTGACTTGCCCTAGTATTTTCCCCCAAGCATTTACCTGATTTACATTGCAATCAAGCTAATTTTCCACTGTTGAAAATAATGGTATTCCAGGTGCTAGATTTTTACATCTGATCTACTCCTCATACCTCTAAGTCTGTCAAAATTCACACCAATGGAAACTGCACTCTTATTTCATCGAACTTCAATTTTTTTAATAAACAACTTTGGTTTTGTTAATTAACCTAACACAACCCTGCATGTTGATTACACACTGGTCAATTGATTCAGAGTACTGTCTAAACAAAATCAACACCGACCTACTACCAATGTGTTTTCAAGTGAAAGTGTTCAGGATGATAACTCCTAGAATAGCGATGCTTGACCGAAATTGAAAGTAGGAATTGCGCTGTAATCAAAATATGCAAGATCATTGAATAAAGGTTAAATTTCAAGAAAATACAAGAAAATGTTGAAAAAAAATCATGGTTGTTGGTCGCGTCATTTAATAAAGGTACAATAGGTAGGGTAAAACCTTGGGGAAAGTTTTTATGGTAACACACAGCACCGAGTCACTTAATACAGTGGGTCGCTTTGGCAGTTTTGGCTGTACTGCAAAAAATCAGCAATTAAGCAACATGCTTAAAATCAAAATAAAAATTTTTCAACTTCCACCATAATAAATATATACATAAACACTGCGAAGTTTGAACATTGTGGATGGGAAACTTTTTGAGGTAAAGGATACACAAAACATGCAACATCAATAGCATAAATTGCAAAAGAAAAAGTCAAGTCAAACATCGTAAAAATTGCAATAAATATTTGTCAAATTTGCTTATAACAGAAGGTACAAATCTTCAAAATCCATAACACTGTGCAAGTTTGAATAATACTGTCGCAAACATTTTGAGTTACAGATTACACAAAGTATGAACCATTAGCATAAATTCAAAGAGAAGGCCAAGTCAAACATAGTAAAAATTTGCAACAAAAATTTGTCAAATTTGCTCATAATAGGAGGTGCAAATCTTCAATATGTATACAAACAATGTGCAAAGATTGAATAATATTGGTTGGATACTTTTTGAGTTACAGTATTTTCTGTTCAATAAAATAAATTCCTACATTAATCTGCCACTACCACAGTTGTACTATGATGACAAAACATAGACATTACACATTGTCTTGCCATGCCTTTCATTAAACTACATTTATTTACTTGTAAAACTTCGATCCCTTATTATCATCATCTCCTTTTGAAGGGGACATGGCTCTTCATTTTAACAAATTTGAATCCCTCTCACCAAAGGATGCTTTTTGGTTAAGTTTGGTTGAAATTGACCCTGTGGTTCTGGAGAAGTCAAAAATGTGAAAAATTTACAGACAGATGGACATACGGACAATGGGTGATCAGAAAAGCTAAACTTGAGCTTTCAACTCATGCGAGATAATAAAAGAAAACACTAACTCAATGTAGCGCACATTGAATAATACTACACATTATCTTTGATTCACTTTTAGGATACATTAATTCAAAATTAAAGGTATTCATCATTTAATGATTTCTTCCTGCAGTATTTCAATTTGCATTAAACTTTATGCAAAATATAGTAATTGTGCTCATATATTATGATATCATTGAATCAATTCAAGAGAATATTTATTACATCATTGCATTCTGTGTTTCACTCAACACAAAACATAATATAGCAAAATATAACAACAGAGTTAATTGCATTTTGCATCCGTTATATTTTGCAGTGCTATAGTGCTACAGCGTTCATACATTAAGATGATATTCATTCAATCAAAGAGAATATTTATTACATTTTTTATTATTACATTCTGCATTGAATTCAACCAAAAATGTAATCATGCAAAATTTAATATGTGAGAGTTTATTACATTTTGCATTGTTATTACATGTTGTGTTGGCTACAAAATGTCTATCACAGATTTAAAAAAAAAATGGCTTTGATTATTGAATGTGCAGACAGTTTTACAATTTTCAATTGCAGACTTCAGTTTATGAATTAGGGTAAGAAATTTAACTTAAAAATCATATTTAATGTTGCACATCTGATGTAATAGCTTGTTGCAATGCATAAATATTCTGTATAGTTGTAGAGTGCCAGTGCCAAGCTAAATTTCAACTAAAAAAACTAATAAGCAATTTTCTTAATTAATTTCTGCATACCTTAGGAAGTATGCAGAATTTCTGGATGAAGTTTGGTAGTAATATATATTGATCATGTATGAATATATTAGAATAGAGAGTAGAAATTGGTTTACTTTTTATTATATGCAAACTTAGATACCCTATATTTAGAGTTCAATACCTTTACTTTTCAATAGTATATTCGAACTAAAGCGATACAATGGCCTATGGTGTCTACAAGCTCAGAGATACACACATGGTGACACATGCTCACCCAGACAAAGGATCCATTGCTATATCCCCTCTTGCAATGAATTGCGAGGGGATAACAAGTTGAGGCTATACTGTTAACTTAATCACCAACGTACTAGCATAAGAGCATTGAACAATCAATGAATTGCGAGGGGATAATAAGCAGAGGATATCTTGTTAACTTAACCACTGATGTATTAGCATAAGAACATTGAACAATTAATAAGTTTACAGCAAATGAATAAAGACTAATACAAACCAATTTTGATAAATTCATGTCCCTCAAAACTCTCATAACAATCGTGTTTTCTGTATCATTTGGTCGAGCTCTCTTGTTTGCTCCCAAAGTTCTCAGTACAGACAAAATATTCCTCAAACCAAAATCATAGTGAACCTAAAAGTGAAAAAAAACAACAGGCACCTCTGTTACAATTTAAGAAACTTGCAAAATGAATTAACTAATCTTCAAAAAATATAAGACAGCAAAAGAAACACCTGTGGAATCTGATTGCTTATCTATTATTCTGTTGTTCATCAATTACTTTTATTCTATGCTGTGGGGAGCAGAGTGGACCAAAAACCCTTGGCTTGTGAAGATGAAAAGCGCTTAAAAATCTCAAAATATTTAAGAGCCCTGTGACTTTTGTCAAAAAATTACGTCTGGAATTCAGAAGGTAATCCCTTAATATATATTTATCGTCTCCTGTATCAGCCAGATTTGAATACTAGTTAGACCATGACATATTTCTTTCATTTTTTTTTCAAGTACATTTGCACTATGGACACCACAAGTGGAGAAATGAATGAACACAAGTTGATTTACATATCAGTTATGTCCAGAATTATACCCATCAGTATTTATGTTAAAAGCCAGCAATACGGTGTGTTGAAATTATAAACAAATTTGCTTGATTAATTAGACACCAATGCATGTCAGATGCAACAGAAATTCCTGGTCAATGAATTGTTGGTCACATGACAATTTTGAATAAAATTTCTTCCAAAGGAGTGTTGTTTAGGAGATATTTTTTGTTTACATTGTGTTTTATGGAGTACAAGGAAGAAATATATTCACGCATTGAAATTTGAATTTTATGCTTTTAGAAATTAATTTCATACAAGATTTGACATTGGTATTTCAAATAGTTTTATAAAACTATATAGCTAAACATAGAGACTGTACTGGACCAACTGATATATGTTGCATAGTATTTCAATGGAAACATTAAAGAATTCCACATTGATACATCTACACACAGAGATAGATAGATGTGTGTGCATACACACGAAACTTGATCTCATTCAAATTCAAAACAAAATAGTGTGCCCAATGCCCAATTTTTAATCAAGGTATGTATTACATATACTTTCATTTTCTTGCAATAGAATGTGTCATGCAATCTCTCAAAAGCTTTAGATTGTGTAAATATAGAGAAATTAAGGTTAAGAAGAAAATTTTAAGTTCATCATGAAACCACGCAAGAAATTTTAATCAGAAAAACTAACATTAATTAGCTTTTGGCTCAAGTGAATTCCCAAAGTTTTGAGCACTTACTTGCTTTGACAATTGTTCTTCACACAATTTGTACAGTGTGTAAAATTTCTGCGCCAAAAGAACGTTCTCCAAAAATCCACAACTAGCCAGTTTGACTCTCATAATAATCTGACGGTCTGGTACCATCATGGCAACAGTTCGAAACTGAACTTTCAAGTTTTCTGGAAGTTCTTGACGGCCTGCATATCCAGGATTCTGTAACAAGCATCACTGTAGTGACTATAAATCTGTTAGTTTCAATACCAATGTTTGAAGAAATACAGTGTCATTAACATATATGTTTATTAGTTTGGGAGAAGTTAAAGAAAGACATATTCTGGATCACTGGAAAAGAAGCAAATATTTAGTGATAAATCCCAGAACATGACAGGACAAAATAATCCTGTATATGTGTGGCTTTCTGTTATTGGAGCCTACCATCTAGAAAGCACTGGGTTGCAAATAACCACTTGTCCACTTGCAAATGTGTGTAATTTTATTTGTAAGCAAATAAACTATGAAAATCTTCTTGCATACACTACTACAAGTAAAAGTTTACCATTTCATTATTGACAAAACACGTTATAAATCTTTCAGCAAGTCAACATTATATGATGACAATGGGAAATCTAATGTGGAAATCCATTAAAGGGGTGTCTAATCCTGCAGAAAAATACAAAGATCACAAAGATTATTTCTCCAACTATTAAAGAAAATATTAAGTTTCTTTGAAATGGGCAGAAATATGTATATGGTTAATAAATAGAAAGAGTAGAGGTGGTTGTAGAGAAGATTTTTTAAAAATTTGGTTAATTTTCAGCAATTTTTGCCCCACTCTTAAGGATCCAGGGGTACAGGAGTCCTGAAATTTACAATATCCAGAGATGAGAGTGAACATTATTGTTCTTGTTTTCTAAATTTTTGATATAAAATCAGTACATACCAGTAACAATAGGTCAGTGGTAGAGCGTTCGCTTTGCATTTGAGAGGTCAAGAATTCGAGCCCTGCTCATGCCATGGACATGTCAAATCTAATTCATAAACACAGTTAGTTCACCCCTTTGCCAAATGTTGGCATTTAGAAGCAAGAATCGGGTTTTTCAGATATGACCTTAAAGATGAATGCCCCATGTCACAGCATGCATTGCACATTAAATGACACTCACTAATATGGCCCTGAGTGCTAAGTATAGATTAAAATTTGTGGCACTTCAAATTTTGATACCCTGCCAAGCTCTTTGCTGTAATGCAAACTGATCCATGGGCCATTTCCCTTTATACTTTTGATTAGATCGACAATGTCACAAGTATTTTATTTATCTTAAAAGTATCATATCGATTATATGAATAGTGAACAAAAAACTGAAATTAAGTTCTTTGGACACAGTTTATTAAAAATCAGGAATGAGTTTTATTCTATTAGAAGAAATGTTGATACACATACCCCCACCCCACCCCCAGTTTTTTTAATTCAATTTATACCAATCCAAAGAATGACTTTTTTGAATCATACGAAGTGAATATCCGCCAATTGGTGGAACACTTTCATCACCACTTTTAGGGAATTAATTGGATCCTCCCATCCCAAAATATGCATATCTACAAATGATATTGATGCATTGTATAAAGTTTCAAATCTATCTGATATGCCATATAAGAGGAAAAGCATTCACAAGCTATTTTACATCCTCTACCACTCTTAGATTCACCATGACTTTTAAGAAAATAATTGGATCTTCCCATCCCAACAATATGCACATCTACAAATAGCAATGAATTATTGTACAAGTTTCAAGTCTATCTGATAAGCCATATAGGAAGAGAAGTGGTCACAAGATTTTGCGACAGACAGACAGAAAGTACAAAAACAATGTTACACCATGGAAGAGGGGAGATATCATAACACAAGTGCAAAATTTTGGCATATGATGTAACTGATGTCTGTGACATAAGAAAAATTCATGGTGATAGGGATTCCTAACCATTCAAAGCAAAGAGCATATTGTAAAATAAGGGTGCTTCTTCGTTATAACCCAACAGAAATCAAGGCTGATTTGATTGTAGTTTATGGAGCATCTGCTCTCGCCTATCCAAATGTTCTAAGTTGAGAACAAAATTTTAAAATGGCTGTTAGATGCTTGCAGATGACCCTTGCAGTGGAAGACCTGTAACTGCCATAACCCAAAATGAAATTGATACACTAAAACAGATCACTGAAACTGTTATAAGATACATGGTAAATGGTATTTCATCTTTTGTAATCTTACTATTCTTATTCATATTTTTCACTTACACCTTAGAAAACAGTTGGTGACATGGGGAGGCTGTAAAAAATAAATTGATGAATGCTAGGTTCAAATAGATATGAAAAGTAAAATAAGAAATGATATTTAAAACAATATATTGAACACCCCCCCCCACCCCAAAAAAAAACAAACGGGGAGAGGAGGTGGTAAAATGCCTGTTAAAATGAAATCCCTAGGTTGAATTTTTGTAATATTCTTATTGTTGAATCTATATATCTTGAAATGGTACCTGTTAGTTTTTCTTTAAAATTGAATTAGAAATTCTTTTTTTTATTTATACAATACTAAGAATTGCAAACAGCTTGCAAATTTGACTTTCGTATATATCCTCAAGTGTGATTAAATCATTACAAAAATTAATTTGTGACTCTAATTATTATTTTATTTGTTCTTTATATTTCATTTACCTCTTGTTAATAAACTTGTTCAATAAAATCTACATTTCCTTCCCATTTATTTTTCAAAATATGTACTTCAATGAAAACTAATAGATTTAACTGAAGGGGTTTAACTGAATGTTGACTAGTATTTAAATTTACTAGCCCCAATGGAACATACTCTTTACAAAGCACTAGCCCAAATCCATAATTTACTGGCCAAAGAACATCAAGCCTTTCTATTATTTTCAGCTCTGATGAGAAAATCTGTTACATGTATATAGTCCTCAGTATACAAGTCATTATGAGTAACTTTATCTGACTGAATTAACAATCTTAAATCATCTATAAATGAATATTAAAAATATTAAGAATAATAATTTTTTGTAATTCATTTAAATAATAGGGCATGGAATAGTGCCCATGAAAATATGATTGCACTCTACTTAACAATTTTTGGTAAATATACTCACACACTCAAATTCCCTCACTCATGGATTTAGCAAAGGTCTTTCTGCAAAATGTACATTTTATTTTCCATATCACATACCAGTTTTTCATATCTTTCAGTTTTTGCTCAAGAAACATACCAATCTTTCCCAGAGTTTCTCAAACCCTGATTGATAGCACCTTTTGAATTCATTTTTCAATGAGTATTTTTTTTTAAATAAAAAGATAACTTTAACATTTAGAAAGAATTTTAGGAGACTAAGGGACTGTAAATCCTATAACTTCCATGATGTCATACCAGAAGACCAACTGCTGGAGAACAGCAAAAAGTTAAGAGTATAGTTAACAATGCTTTTCTGTAACAACATTTACAAGTAATTGGTAAATATTATATACAACTGAAATGAGTGAATTTCTATTCCTTTCTACCTAGTAACCTGCAAGATATGGTCCATTTTTGAAATGCAGCTGATTTTGGCCAATAATGTTCCTTTTACTAAAGTGCATCATAATTTAACTTGACTAGTCCAGTCACTCAGTCAAGATGACCTAAAAGTAGTATTTACACTTCACAATTCAACCAGTCGAGATAAAAGTCATTTAAGAATTAAGTTCAATATTTTCTTTTGATCAATACACTCTGAATTCCATTGTAGCCAGAATCAGCTCAGGCACTGCATTACACAAATACTACACTCCCTCTATTGGCTACCAGTTCAGCAAAGAGTCATCTTCAAGACATTGGTATTAGTGTACAAAACAGTCAACAACATGGCGCTATCCTATCTGCAGGAACTCATTACACCCTATGCTCCCTCCAGAACTCTGTGGTCCAGTTATCAGAGCCTACTACAAGTGCCACTTACACTTCATCTGTGATTCAAACTCAAGCTTCAGTGTGGCTGGCCCTAAACTGTGGAATGCTCTACCGTATGATATCAGAACTGTTGCTAGTCTCTGTATTTTTAAATCTAAACTAAAGACTTATCTGTTTGCAATTCATTACAACTAGTTTATGCAGATGAACTCTTAAGTCAAGATAACCATGTTGTGTAATCATAACGGACTCTGTTAGTTATTTGTACTTAAATAATATATAACATAAACGGTACCAATTTTGATGCCAGATGCACATTTCAACAAATAATGTCTCTTCAGTGATGCTCAAGTTAAAAATGTTGGAAATCTCAAACTTATTTCACTGTTATATAAATAGCGCTTACAACAATATGGATTTTATACCTTTACAAAAATAAATATATCATTATCATATAGATAATATAGACAAGACAAACTTACCATTGTGAGGAAAATTCCAAATTCTGCATTCAGTTCAACAACATCACCATCAGTGAATATAAATTCCTTTTTTCTGTCCTTTTTGGCATTTAGGACAATATATATTTGTTGAGCAGCTACTGATAACACAGGTAATTCAATTCTGTTGAATTCATCAAAACATCCCCAGGATCCAGACTGGGCCAAACCTTCACATGTAAAATATTCCAGAATTTAAAAAAAAAGGCTAGCACAAAAGATTTCACTACCCTCTACTCACAAATTTCCATTATCTTCAACCACCATCATTAATAAACTTCAATTTCTGAACATATCAACCACCCATATGATTAAGTATAAGGAAATTTGTTTCTTCACATTTAATGAATTATTGGCAATATTATTACATTTGACACTTATTTTTCCTTTTCAACATAGACATTGTTTAACCCTTTCACCGACAGTTTCCGATAGACCAGTATCACGTTATGAACTCCAGCATGACAGTTTCTGGTATACCTGGATTTAGCACTGTTTGAATTTTCCCGCCGATTAAAAGGTAAAATCTCTGTTCTTAACAGATTTTACATTATTTGGAAACTTGTTTACAGTAATGCCTGAACTCGGAGATGAGAATTTTGACAGTATATCCAAGCCAGGGTGAATATAGTCAAAATAATCACAATGATCAGAGAGTTATTGAATTACATCATGCTGAGGATGAGGAATTTCATATCAATTTACAAATCCTAAATATGAAGAAAATAATGAAGAAATCATCGGCTACTTGACTGCACATGCATGTGCAGTCAAATAGCCGATGATTTCTTCATTATTTTCTAGGTTCTGAACCTCTCACTCAAGAGCCATGAATTTCACAACTTCATTTAAGAGCTTCATGGACATCATAATCACACATTTGATTTTCTCAAATATATATGGGAGTAGAGAAGAATATTCTATAAGATTTAATACATTTCCACTGTATAGTCACTTTAGTGCCTGAACCCCTAACCCAGGAGCCATGAATTTCATAACTTAGGTTGAGAGATTCATGGACATCATAATCATGCATTTAGTTTTTCTCAGATATATATGGGAGAAGAGAAGGAGATTTCTAACATTTAAAAAATTTCAACTACACTATCAACAAAAAGTAGGGGATATTGAATTTACAAGGACAATGAAATGCAGATCATGAGGTCAGGAGGGAAACAAATGACAGAAAAGCATTAAAGAAACATTTGTCAATTTATCTGAAACCCTGTGTACAGTCAGAAAAGGACAAATTCTCCAGAATAAGGGTCAACACCAACACAGGGTCACATAGTAAATTTACCACAATTGTGAAACAGAGACAATAGCGGGTAAAACCCCCTCACTTGGCCAAAAACGCTCGGATTCGGCGTAAGATACTCCTAACAAGACGTCTCGGGTCATTTTGGGGAAGGTTATTCCATTCCTGTTGCAATGCTGCAGCAAGTTCTTGGACATTGGCAGGAGGTTGTTAATGTTGGCGTAGCCGTTGTCCAAGCATGTCGATGGGGGAAAGGTCCAGACTGAGTGAGGGCCATGGTAATGTGGTGATATTCTGCTGTTGGAGATAATCTGTAATGATCCTGGCCCTATGATATCTGGCATTGTCATCTTGAAAAATGAAACGGCGGCCATAACAACATGGTGTGCCAAGATGCTGTCCCAGTAGTACTGCTCTGTGACACGTCCAGCTACAACATGCCTGTTCTGCCGGCACCAGTGATGTGTTTGGGTGTCGAATTTCTTTGGAAATGCTCCCTCGTTAAGGAACTATACAACATGGCTTTGTATATGTGATCATTTTGATCACAAAATACAGTATCCCCTACTTTTTTTTAATAGTGTATATAGCCATGTTACTCCCAACACCCTCCAACCCCACCTACTTAAGGCCTAAACCCCTCACCTATGAGTCACAAATTTCACAATTTCAGCAGAAAGCTTCATGGACATTATAATCATGCATTTAGTTTTCCTCTAATGTATATCAAGGTTTTCTAAGATTTAATACATTTTTCACTATATGGCATTATTGGTCCCATTCTAGGGCCTGAACCCCTAACATAGGGACCTAGGAGTCATAAATTCCTCAATTTAGGTAGAGAACCTCATGTTTGTTATAATTAGGCTTTTAGTTTTTCTCTGATATATATGAGAGAAGAAGATTTCTAAGATTTAACACATTTTCACTATATTGTCACATTGGCCTCTCTCTAGGACATGAACTTTTGGCCCAGGAGTCATGAATTTTGCAATTTAGGTAGACAGCTTAATAAACATCATAATCTTGCACTCAGTTTTCCTCAAATATATATGGGAGTAGAGAAGATTTTCTAAGATTTAATACATTTTCAATATATGGCCATACGACCATACCATATGGCCTGAATCCCTGACTCAGGGGCCATAAATCTCACAATTTTGATAGAGAGCTTCATGTACATCATAACTATGCTTTTAGTTTTTTTCCCCACATGTGTAGGAATAAAGATGAATTTTGAAAATATAGCTTTTCAGCATATTTGGCCCCACCCATGAAGCCCCATGGGTGGTAAGGTCATAATTTTCAAAATTTATAATCCTCTTATCCTAGAAGTGCTTCACACCAAAAACTGGTAACAATTGGCCTTGTAGTTTTCAAGAAGTAACAATATTAAATTCTTAACAGACAACACATGATGGATGAAGACCACAGACAATAGATCACCTGAGTGACTCCACCCTTATAAAATTACCTTTGTAGATTCTTCCCAGTCCTCTGAAATCCATTTGATCTGAGCAGTTGAAAACCACCACATACTTGCCCAAAGCTTTGCCCATGTCTTTGGTTGTTTCTGTTTTGCCTGTACCTGCTGGTCCAGCTGGGGCTCCTCCCATGGACATTCCCAAGGCCTGTGCAAGCGTGATGTAACACCTATATAATCAACCCAATATATTATCATCTAATTCAACGATTACATTTAAAACCTAAAAAATCAAGAAAGATTACTAATATACCTATCTGTAAGTGGTGTGATGACTAGTCTGTCAGTACATCCAAGAAATTCATTTTGATAAATGAAATTCACATCTGTTATTTGCACAATACACTGATCTGTGTCTTCTTTGAAATAAAATCGAGCCTGTTTCAACCATTCAAAATCTGATGGGGACTTTATATGCATTTTTGTCTGAAAGGAAATTTACATTGAAGAATAAAATGGTGTATAAAATTGTATCATCAGAACCATTTATTACAATTATTTGTCACACACCATTATATTTCAGTAATGTTTAAAGTAATACCAAGTCATCAAAAATATCTCGCTGATGTACATGGATGGTAACTAGTGTTTCATATTTCACTCTTTCCACCTTGGTTAAGTCATGTGTTGTTTGTTCAATTAAATGATTTAACATATCCAAAAACCGTTGATTTGTAGTTGGCATTATTTTTTTGTCCCCTCGTGCATGTTGCAAGGCATACTCAGCATCCTTTGTCCAAATCATCTGAATACCAAGGAGACCAACCTACATAAACATCACCAATTGTTAAAATTTTTGATACTGTATAAATGATTATGTAATACCTATACAGTCAGTACTCATTACAGCGGCACACGATATATCAGCAAATTTGTCTAACAGTGAAAAATTGCTGGTAACAAATCTGCACATTATTAATATCGCTTGATATAACAGCATATTCGTATTTCGGCACTGGCATTAACTATCAATATCAAATGTGCATTTTGACACTATATAAAATACAGTATAACGGCAGGTTACCTGAGTTAATATATGCATATGTATGACAATTAGCTATCAGCATATTTTCACACTCCACCAAGATTATATAACAGATTAAATTCCTCATCACTTTTGCTAGAGACAGCTGTCCAGGCAATGTTTGTTTATTGAAAGCACAGACAGGCTTTATTGATATACTAATTAGTGTTTTATAGGATGGTTTTAAAAAATAATTGCATAGGTATGTCTGATGGCTTCAAATAAAAGAAACAAAAAATCAACAATGCATTTTATTGTTAAAAAGTGATCTTGAATGAAATGTCATCAAGAATTCAGTATGAAATTTTCTTTCAGAAATTATAAGTGTCATTAAATTTCTAATGCCGAACTGATTTTATATTAAAGTTGCATTATTTGCTTAATTGATGTGCCATGAATAAAACAATTTCCATACATTTTTTCTCTTTGATTATGTATTTATTCATGATTTATTATCAAATGCATGCATTGAAACAAATCTGTCTTATTTATTGACGTATGGTTTATTTACATCATTCATGGAAACATATAAGGAGAGGGATCTATTCTGTAGCATACTAAAAACGACACACAGAAATGAACACATTTATGCATCACTGTGTTTGTTCAAATGCTATACAAATGTCTGATTGCCAAGTCATCTTCAAACAAAAATTTAATTTAAATTTAATTTTATCACGAAGTTCTTCATTTCAAACCAAAATAGGGGGAAAAGGGAGGAGGAGGCCATGAATGTGCACGGTGATTGCCATTATTATTACCAATAAATAAAGGGGAATAACTCGTACGGTTAATATCGGCATATCGTCACAATGGCTGATTCATTAAAAAAGCAAAATGTTTGGAAACAAACTTGGCCATTGTAATAAGCGCTGACTGTACTAGATTAATTCTGATTCAGTTTCAATCCTGAATTTGATACTGTTATAATTATCTGTCAGGAAAAACTTAGCCATTACTCATGTGAATTCATGAGAATCAGGCTAGAAACATATGCAAATTTGATACTTTATAAATATGCTCATATGCAGATTATGATACTATGTTGAGAGTATCATTTGCAAACAAAATTTCACCGCGGCGTTATGTGAGCAAGTTTGCCAGTTTACTTGCGGAAGGTCAGTGGTCTCTTCCCAGGTACATTGTATCTGGGTTCTCTCCTCCACCAACAAAAACTGGACGCCACCAGATAACTGAAAAATTGTTGAGTGTGGCGGAAAGCAATAAATAATCAATCAATCAATAATCACATGTGCAAATGCTTGCTCACCTAAATTCTCATGAGCAAGAGGTAAAGAGCGCTAATGTGAGCAAAATCTTACTTAAGCCCCTAAGGCCCAGGATGGAGTGGGGGTGGGGCACAGGAGACCTGAAAAATTAAATTTTTGTCTGCAAATTAATTTTTTTTTTAAAAATGTGGGATAAGGTTTTAATGAAGATGCTGTATTTGTGTTAATTTTTACAAGTCCAAGGGTCATAAGGAACAATTCAAACTTGATCTGTAACATGTCATGGTAAAGCTATGTACCAAATATCAAACTAGTGGTGAGAGTTTTTGCAAATGAAACTGATTGGTGTGAACAAATATTGTGCAAGTGAAAGATTTAAAGAACTTAATGTAGTTGTAACTTTGAATTATTTATTAGGATTTATCATTTTTTTTATTCATCTGTTCAGTTTCTCTATTTGTAATTTGTTTCCTGTGATTTGTTAGTAATCTGTTACTGCTACAATGCTTCAAAGATTTGATATGTACACTTTGTTAGCTAGTGGTTTGGTATTCATAATTTGCTTCTAATAATTTCTTGATTCAAGATTTGTTGCAAGTGATTTGGTTCTTGGTTAAAATGGTTTGTTGATATTTTGCTAGAATTTCATTTGTATGTAAATTTCTATACTATTTATTAAACCACTTTTATATCCCAGTGGTTTGAAAGTAATTTATTAGAGAGCTCTTTTAATTTTTTTTTTCTGTATGGGTATTCATGTGCTTCATTTTGAAGTGTTTAATGAATATTGTTAGACTTCAAATTTTGAATGCACATTAAATTTTCTCTCTTTCATTGTTGTTATGTCAATACAGATTTAAATAATTTTTTTTTTTGGATGAGGTGAGCATTTGTTTCTCATTCAGCTAATGTACACAAGTGAGCAAATTATCTCATGTGAGCATTTTGTGAACATACTTTAAGTGGATTTGCACTCTTTGCTCATATGTAAAAATTTGGTTCACAAGCATTTGACCTAACTTGCATATTAAATTGCAGATGAGGCTCACATGATTATGAGCAATTTGTTCTGCAAATTTTTGGTATGAGTAAGAAATAAATTTCACTTCTGAAAATACATGAAGGTATGAACTGCCAGCTTTAGGTCATTGCATACTTCATGAAGAGCATTTGCTTGTATTTACAGTTTACTTTCTATCTATACCCTCAAATATTTTCGAAAATTAAGTTTATTTCTTATATTTACATTCTACTTTTGTTTCTGTCAGAATTCCCAGCTGTTAAAATAGATGTACTATACAAATCTGTATTCAAAAGCACATCATTTTATGACTACTTTACAATTTGTGGAAATATCAAAGACAACATAAAATTGACAATGAAAGTACTATTCCCTAATATGAACTTTTTTAACAAATCTTTTAACCTGTGCAGGAAAATCTGCCAAGAAACCCATCAATTCAAATTCTGGTGTCACAATGTTTCTCCAAGAATCACGTATTACTCCATGAAGAGACTTCTGTTGCTCTTTCAGCAAATCTCCGAGCCATACTTCTACATTCCCCTTAGCAATGATTGGTGATTCCAGCTGAAAGCAATTCAATATACAACATATCTGAAGTCCATTCAAATCGTTAATTAAAATATCCATTAATTCTAAGAGCTACTTACCACAACCCTTTAAATTGTCAGCTTTAGCACATGAATCAGAGACCATGAATTTTACAATTTTCAAAACAAACCTGCTTGCTCATCATGATTATGCACACAGTTTATCTGTTGTATGTCCCAGAGAACACAAGGAATATATATGTGAAATATGAAAGATCTATCACTAACCATTCAAAAGATATGGCCAAGGCTGGTACCAAAAGAAAGGTCTCACCACTAGGAATACTCACATGAAACATACGACTTAGCACTACTTTCAAAGTTATGGTCAAGGTTAAAGTTATTGTGGACAAACAGATACACTAAAATCTCTAATTTGGGGGAATACAAACAGGAAATAATTGACATTCACAATATACTCTCTTTGTTCACTTTAGGTTTTGTATCACCCAATGACTTGCACATATCTTAGACACCTTTGTCCATGATTCAAGACAGGTTGGATGAATAACTGACTGAATTGCTACCGACCATCGAGCACAGATGCACATCTTGCCCAGTGCACACTTGTGATTATCAGCCACTTCCCTGACAGCAATATCCGTATGTGGAGATGTGCACGAAAGGACAAGAACAACAACGGACCGGCCGTTTCTTGGTCTCCAAACAGTCTGCAATCTGGGGGCTACAACTCCTGGCCAATGGCAATGAGGCCGCTTATAATTAAATACATTTACTTAATACACTCATTCATTGCAGTAAGTTCCATGCATAGTTCTAATGGTAAAAAATAGAGCACCGCTAAACTGGTATATGATATGCCGGCATATGTTATTGACACCGAAAAATCAAATTCCAAGGGCCATAACTCCTTCAAAAACTTTGGGACAACAGAATAATCTTATGAGCTTTAATTCTGATAAAAAATGGTAAAACAAAATCTACATGCATCAAGTATTCTGCTTAACTACACATCTGTGGAATTTCAATGTTACAACCTAGGAACACAACACATCAACTGAAAAAAGATTACACCATAAGACAAAAGTTGTGTGAACACAGATTTGTCAGTCATTTTAAGTCACTATCCATGCTACCCAACATATCTGCATAAGACGATCACTTATCAGTACATGTCAAATATCAAAAGCCTACCACAAAAGGCAAAAAAAGTAACAGCCCAGACACAATTTGTAGCAGATGTTGATACAAAGTATTCTTTTCAAGTCTTCAAACATCTTGACTGCTTCTTCCTTCATCTTGTTTATATAAAGTATAAATGCACCATGCGAGTATGTAATTAATTTCAACTTGTTTGCTGTTTATGTGTTTATACAAAGCAAATGTAGAATTCCTTAATTCGTTTCAGATATATTTTCGTCATAACCCTTTTAGAATTAAATTAGTTCAAGAATCACCATATCATTTATTTTCACAGAAAGTTATGCAATATATCAAATAATACTAAGTCCTTATTCTCCTAACTCCCCTCCTTATATTCATGTGCGATTAATAATATTATTTTGATAGACTTCATAAGTCTTTCACCATTTTTATTTGGCTAGATATTAAATATATCATACATAACTTTATTAACGAATTTTAAATTCAATGACAGACATAACACAGTGTCTGCTTTCATATCAACAGAGTCTTACCTTAACCTAACTGTATTCAGATTCAGATTTGTAATCGATGCCCAATTCTAAAATAAGTTTTACATTCTTTCACAATGTGTGTGTTCCATTGACATTATTAAGAAATTACTTTGTGTATGGCAATTATTTCATTTAGAAAACAATTAACATACACTGCCAATTAAACTATATTCAGTTGCATATTCATATGGATGGTAGAAAAGGAGACAATCTGAAAACAGATGCAATGACTAGGAGTATCTCGCTCTGTGAATCGACTTAAAAATGTATCATTTACAGCTTCTGAAATCTTTTCCACTAAAACTTTTAGCATTTTAAAAGATTTACATGACATTATTAAAAGTGAAAGAGTCCTTTTCTTTGGCAAAGTTTAACTTTTCTGGGTTCAGTTGAAATTAGCTCAGTGGCTCTGGAGAAGCTGAAAATGTGAAGTTTACAGACAGATGGACAGACAAAAAATGGGTGATCAGAAAAGTTTATTTGAGCTTTCAGCTATGGTGAGCTAATGACATGCCCAATATAACAGCCCCCTCCCCCTCCCTCTCTCTCTCTGTCTCTCACACATTCAAAACTAACTTGATTATTTTAGCCATGGATATTGTAAACTACCTAGGGATAAGGGGTTGCTTGTGTATTTCTGAATCCTCAGCAGATATCCACTAATGTCAGGAGAGTTTCAAAGTTCATTTAAAGTCAATAAACAATATCACTCAGTCCCTCTGGTGAAGAATACTACCAACTTTTTAGTCAATATATTCTGTATTTATTATGTTGGATAACTGGAAAAGGCACAATATCAATTTCCTCATGTGGTGAACCCTGTGCACAACGGCAGGCTTGTACAAGTACAAAATAGTATGCCGATTCTTCAGAAATATGAGTTTTGGTTGTCCAGTGATATATTTCTAACTAAGTTTTACTATAATTATTACATCACGAATAATCTCATCTTAATTTCTTCTTCAAAGGTTTTTAAATATTGCCGCCGTACAACTTTTAGAAATCTGCTATAATATAGCAAGCTTACTTAAATAACCTTTGGCTCTAAACCACATGGCTAAAATTATCCAATAGATTTACGCCATACAGGCCTCTAACCAATCAGCGACTTGTACGGTTGCATCAGTTCCCACACAAGTTCCCACACAGAACTACTTTTACCATAAAGGCTACCGTACATGCAAAAAAGAAATATTAATAGGTACAAATTATTACATCTAAGCAATAACCATTAGAAGGCTTGATTAGTTAATATAGACAAATAAATATTACAATATCTCGTACATGTGGGCTAAACATGCTGTGTCTTGTGTGTGAATAAATACAGTTACTAACAAACGTCACCGTAAACAAATATAGTTCCACCAGGTACAACTGGTTACATGTAGTATGTGATAAATGGCAATGAAGTCTTAATCTCAAATTATTAAAGAGAATTAATTTACATCTCTAAATGATTTGTATAGTAAATACTATCTCACGAACATCGTAAATGTTTTCGTCACCAAACTGGAAATGATGACTGAATACTGCACTCATAAAAAAAGTGATGGCTGCCAAAATCATCAAATGTAAACATCCACCCGACATCAACAGATATTATTTCTATTTCTACTCATCATGAAATTATAACAGGTAATTAGAACATGAAACATTAAAGGCAATACACGCGAGTACATGATAATGACCTGCGATAGTAATACATAATAATACATAGTAATACATAATACAATGTCACAAATTATTATTGATCCAAATATGTTTATAGTTGTCAATATGAACTAACCAAATGACACCAGTCTTCGGGTCCATGACCTTCAATAGTCAGGGAATAGTAAGGCTTAAAAAGGACATTGATGCTAGCCTACTTCAATACAAGACCCACATCATGTCAATCAGCCTTTGTAGTGCAATCCTTGCTTTGTTACCATCCACAACACAGTATGTAATAATTTGTTACAAAGCATAACATGAATAGCAATGCTATATAAAAAATTTTTTTTTTACATAACGTCACCATTCATGTAAATTGTTATATACCATTTCATTGTTACATACCCAATCTAATTTAAACCAGACCTTGTCTAATTGCTACACTGGAGAAGAATCTGACAGCAGTCCATTTGAGGTCATGTTATTCAACCTTTCATTTTTGATCATTCAAATGATGACTTTCACAAACATGAAAGTTTTGCAGTTATATTGAAACATTGTATAAATATCCCCATGAAATAAGGGAAATTCCAACATGATGTATTGAACTCGGATTCAGCACTGTCTAAATTTGGTTTGAAAGAGCATACAACAATGAGTTACAAGAGGTATTTGATATATTTATTTCTCTTTAACTTATGGCATGATACTGTAGTAATAAAATACACAGATTTATACACATAAGACCATCAATTTGGAAGTCTGAACTGAACACATGACTTGTAAATAATAAGCATTAAAAAAAATGGCCAAGTGACTGTTGCTTGCAAACACCGATTGAAAACCCAAAAAGTCCTGGTTAAAACAGCTGAAATAATGCAGTTTCTAGATAAAATTATATATATATATAAAAAATGTCCACAAATTCTAGCATCAGCCCTCATTTACTTATCTAAAGATTAGATGTATTTCAATAGGAATTCTTTTCAATTTGTTAGCTAACACTTACCATGATTTTTTCACCCTCCCTTGATATCACAGAAAGCATTCTGTCATAGTCTTTGATGTGAAATTCAACCTCGTTGACATTTTCAAAAACACCCAGTAGATGCGACTAGAAATACAACATGAGTATTATTACAACTTTAAGTACTGCTACAACTTTAGGGGGGATGGAAGACTACAATATTCTCTTTAACACAAGTCACAAAATTCCTACAATATCTCCCTTGCAACAACGAAACTTCACAAGGTTTTTTTCCTCTGAGCCAGGGAAAGTTGTGTTCCTTCATACTGTGATCAAGATACTAGCAGATGATGTTATTTACATAGTCAATCAATCATTGTATTTTCCTTCAAACAATGGTTTTCATAACCATTATGTATTATGAAATGTGCAAGTATATCTGGAAATTTCAACTCTGAGCAACAGTTAATAACTTTGTTTTGCTGTATTGGAATAATAATTATAATTATGGTAAACATTTAATGACAATATTATGCAATATCATCATCCTGTGATTCAAGAAAAGCAAGAGGCCCACAGGCCTTAATGGTCACCTGAGTATCAAAGCCCATACATGGACCTGTCGGGTAGTCTCATATTTGCCTCATTATGGAGTTTAATGATCTTTCTAAATATGCATACAATTCCCACTCAATTGCAATAAAAGGGGAGATGAAGTTTGAAGCATTTAAATCAGCCTATATTTCCCTGACCAAGATGCAATGATTTTCACAATTTTGGTAATGGGCTTTGTAATATTAACCATAACTCTGCCAATAATATTTGTGAAATGTGTGGATTATGGGCCATTATCAAACGTTAGTGTGCAACTGATGTTGATGCATGTTTGCATGTGAAACAATCATAATCTGGTGCATAAGGATACCACATAGGTGACAAGGATCAGCAGCAGATTCTACAGAATAAAATGGTTGAATTAGTTCACACAGATCTAGGGGGAATTTCTAACTTTGATTGTGATGGAGAACTTACCCCTGTAGGGGTGAGATGGCGAAAAGCATTTGAGTTATATGTGACTGTTAAAGGAATCCAATATGTTGCACAAAAGAAAGCCCTGTTATTGCATTGTGAAAGTATGAAAATGCAACACATTTAATTCACTTTTCCCATGGCTAGTGAACCAGTAGACAATGAAACCGAGCATGATGTAGCCATGGAACAACTTGATAACTACTTCCAGCAAAAAGTAAACACCACATGAGAAAGACATAGATTTTGTTTGATGTCACAGGAACAGATTGAGAGTGTAGGTCAGTTGCAACATGATTAAAATGGAAAGCTGAACAATGTAATTCTGACGATGTTAACGAACAAATTCAGGACCAGATTATCAAAAAGTGTAGATCATCACAACTTCGCAGGAAGTTACTGGAGAAGGGAAGTGACTTGATATTAGAACAGACACCAACTATAGTAAGGGCATTTGAGCAAAGTCAGAAACAAGCAGTATTGAAGGAGAAAGTCTAATGAGGTGTCCATGAACAAAGATTAGTGTACAGAAAGTCAAACAGAACATAACATGTCACAGATGTGGTAAATCAGGACATATCAAGTCAGACCCAAGTAGCCCATCCTTTGGTCAAGAGTGTAATAAGTGTCATAAAGTTGGTCACTATGCCAGATGTTGTAAATCTTCAACACCGAAAACTTCTAAACACTTTGGATGTCGCAAACCAAAACAGCAAGTGAGATTGGTACATACTAAAGATTCGGATGATTCAGAAGAAGCTTATGCATTCACTTTGTCATCATTCAGCTTACAGGAAAAAATTTCAAGCACTTACATTTGGTGGAGTGAATCACAATGATTACAACAAAGATTGGGGGAGTACCAGATATTCATATAATAGTGGACTCAGGTGCCAGTTGTAATGTTATTAACAGTAACTTGTGGGCTAAATTAAAGAAGAGGAAAGTGAGATGTACATCACAGACATTAGGGAAGAAACATTATCCTTATGGAAGTTCTACACCACCACTTGAAACATTGGGATGTTTTATTGCAGATATTGCAGTAGGAAACATTGCAGGTATTGCAGTAGGAAACACATCTGTGAAAGCGGAATTCATAGTTAATCAAGGCAAAGAACAGGCACTATTAGGACAATAGAATTGGGCATTTTGAATGTGACTCACACCAATTTCCATTCTGAACTGGACTTGTTTATAAAATATGAGAAATATTTCAGCGGTTTTGGGAAGTTAAGGAATTTCAAATTTGATGTTGATGAGTTTGTCACAGCTATAGCACAGCCAGTTAGAAGAATTCCTTTTGCCATGAGAGAGAAAGTCAAAGTAAAACATCAGCAACTATTGGATCTGGATATTATTGAGTCTGTAGAAGGACTGCCATCATGGGTCAGCTCAATTGAGGTTACACCTAAGCAGTGTGGAGATATCAGGCTTTGTGTTGACATGAGGCATGCAAATAAGGCCATTATTAGAGAAAGACATCCAATACCCACCATGGACAAAATTTTAAATGAGCTGAATGGCAGTAGTATTTTCAGCATGCTGGACCTGAAATAAGATTTTCATCAGTTGGAGTTAGCTGAGGAATCTCGTGATATCACTACATCTGTAACTCATGCTGGACTGTTTTGTCAGAAGAGGCTTAGTTTTGATGTTACTTCAGCTTGAGATCTATCAGCATGCAATCCAGCAGGCTCTCCAGGAATGCGATGGTGCCCAGAATGTGTCTGATGCCATCACTGTACATGCTAAACAATGGAAGAGCATGATTGCAAACTGATAGCAGTGAATGAAAAGAAAATCAACTAAATGGTTACAAAATCACTAAGATATGTATATACAATTAAGATATGATGTTTTGTTGTTTATTGATGTACAGAAATAAGCTGGTGACTCCAGGGTTTTGAGGCTTTTTAGGCTACTTTTATGGATTATTCTTCTGCCACTGTTTTCATTGATGTACAGTATTGCATGCATGAGCACATAGTCCAGAGTAGGCTATAATTGTTGCTGTTTATATTTTACAAATTAAGAACTGCTAAATGCAAACAAGTATAGTAATCTACCATGGGGCCTGGATTACTATAAATGTGTAGATCTGATGAATTGTGGCAAATTAAATTTAATATCCACCTACTAAACAAGTCTTCAGTCTGTAAGTAGTAAATATATCAAATTTACAGAGACTGTAACTTTTTGTTTATGCTAATCATTTGAAACCAATCTCAATAGCCTGCAAAGAGCACTGACAATCATCACATACATTACTTATAAAACCTGCCAATAGATCATCAGCTTAGCCTAATGGTATGTTTAACATTTTGTTGTGGTTTCTATGTTTTTGTCAGTGGAATGAAATAATTTGAAATCATATTGATATTTATGAATTATAAAAATCAATTCATCTTCACACAGGATGAAACTGTGACACTTTTAAAAGTAATCTAACAAAAGTTCAACTGGGATTATCTGGAAAGCATTTGCAGTCACCTCTATTGCTTACTTTTTTTGTCCTAGTCTCCACTGTTGCCATGACGTAGCCATGGTGTACATGATGTATTTGTTTACTCACTCAACCTTAAAATAAATTTTCTTCAAACTTGCAATGTAAAACCAGCCAATATTTACTTGATTATATCGATTTTTCAAAGACTGATGACAATCGGATCTATCGCCACAGAAGTATATGGTTATATTTATTTTATGAACAGTTTTTGTAAACTAAGGGGAAAGGGATTTGCAATCATGTTCATTCCTGTATTTTATTTATGCTTTTAGCTTTTATCTTTCGTTTTTTCTTTTTTTTCTCATTTGAACCATAATTGTTTAACCATTTGACAGGCCACATACTCGTAAATTGAAAGACATGCATGATATTGAAAGTACAGGCACAGAGTGGCCTTACAAATTCTGGGAATGCAAGTTGTTGACGGCCATGATGAAAAAGCAAGTTACAGTTATCTTCATCAGACTTAGTTTTGTCAAAAAAAGTCAACAAATAACACAGATGATTATTTAGTTTTACTTTTGTCTACTAATATCTATCAGACAATTTGTCCGATCAAGTTCCAAGTTTTATCGGAAAATTTGAAAATTTACCAGAGATCTCCATTAGTTCGGCATCTTTCACCCACTCTGGAGGTCATTGAATGGACTGGAAATGAGGTTGTAGTAAAGGCACCACAAGGTGGAACTTATCATCATCAAAATGTGAAACATGTAAAAAACTTTAATTCTGATGGTAACTATCAAGTTCATGTCGATATTGAATATTTTTATCTTCTTGATAATTACCTTTTCAATTCCTCCAAAATTTTGTGTGAAGCATCTTTGAAACAAGGTGGACACTAATTGTAAATTTCAGGGCTCCTAGGGGTGGGGCATAAATTGTTAGGATAAGAGGAATGTAAATAGTGAAATTTATGATTATATCTCCCCCAGGGCCTCATGTTTGGGACCAAAACTGCAAAAAACAAAGCAAAAATTTTAAGAATCTAAGAAAAGCATTAAAGAAGATGCTTATTAAATGTTTTACACACCAATACCATTTAATACAAAGTTGGCCCCACCTAGAGGTCAGAACCTCTACCCCAGAAATCCTGAAATTTACAATTTTGGTATAGGACTTCCTGCTCAACATTACTATGCATTTAGATTTTCTTACAAATGTGCATTTCTAGAGAAATAGATTCTTGAAAATTGGAGCTTTTTTTGGCAGTTTTGGCCCTGCCCCTGCAGGAACCCTGAAATTTACAATTTCTGTCTCCTTGTCCCACAGATGCTTCATGCCAAATTGGAAAAGAACTGGAATGGTAGTTATCAAGAAGTTAAATATGTTTAAGTGTTACTCACGGACGACACACGGTAACGGACACAGACTAATTGCAATAGGTCACCTGAGTTGTGACCTCAAAATGAAAATTGACAATCATGTCACTTTAACAATTTCTCATCATTGTCAGGAAGAAACATGAACAAATGCTGGTATGAAGTCTACCTGAATTGTGTGTGAATCACTTGCTTGACCAAGGATTTCCAGTAGAGCTGGATCAGATATAAAGAAAAACCTTGGGAAAACAAGTCGCTTCTTCTCTAGATAGCTGTAATAGAAAGAAATGTTTCAGAAACATACATGTCCACTGTGGTTCAGATACACATATATCATTTACTTGATAGTGGTGCCAAAACAATTCAAGATATTGAGTGGACAATATCTTCTAATGTCCAGAGTGGATTGCCCCTTGATTTTTTACCATGTGACCTCAAAATCAATAGGAGTCACCTACTCCTAAGGATGTACAGTGTACCAAGTTTAGTGTCAATCAAGCAAATGACAATATTCATCTACTCCTTAAGACTTACCAGTGTATCAAATTTGATGTCTGTCAAGGAAAGTGTTCTTAACACATTAAGTGGACAATATATCCCTCTGTCCAGAGTGGATTGATCCTTGACCTTTGAACATGTGACCTCAAAATCAATAGAGGACATCTATTTCTTAAGCTGAACCAGTGTAGTAAGTTTAATGTCTGTCAAGCAGAGGGTTCTTAAGATATTCAGCACACAAGACTTGTCTGCAGACCAACAGGTGCAATATACCTCTTACTTAAAGGGGGCATAAAAAGATCCACTGATCACATCAATTACCTGAGCAGCTGCATATTTCCCTCTTGATATAGACATTAGCATCACCCCCTTAACTAGGGCTTTGTAATGATCACATACAGTTTCAGATAAATTTATCGATTTAGCCCTTTTTGTTCTTGAGAAGAAAACATTTCTATATGCATGGATGATGACTATATTTTAATTTGACAATATACTCTCTTCGACTTTCCTGTAAAATCTCATGCAAAACGTCGAATCCCCACAGTGGCTTTATCCTTTAAAGGTCATGACTTTAAGCAAATTGCAAGTCTATCACTTTTGAAGAATATTCATATGCATAACTTTAAAACCCATTTAGTACAGCTCCGATGCCAGGGGTCATGCTTAGAACAAACTTTATTCTACAATAGAAGAGGATGCTTGTTGATCAATTTCATCAATTCTGTCTTTGTGGTAAAAAGATTTTCAAATAATTTTTCTTCATGTTCTGTGTGGAATTTAAAGCCCCATCATAGACCTGTGTTGGCACCAGATGCCATGGTCTGAACAAACTTGAAAATTCACTATTTTCTGATGTAGTGATCCAGAAGAATTTTTTTTTTTTTTTTTACATCCTAACCTATATCCTGATGTGTCCTTCACTTGAAAAAGTTGGTCAAATATTGTCAAGGTAAAGTAGTTCCAAAGACTAAGTTGAAACACTGATGCCCCATATGGCAACAAAGGAATTGTGGCACCAAAAGAAAGATCTTGTCACAAGGAATACACATGTGACATATAAAAGCCTAACCATTCAAAAGTTTTGGCCAAGGTTAATGTTTATCAAAAGTACGTCAAACTCCCTGGTCAAGGTCACAGATAATGTAAATAAAGACTATACATAGAGCTATAGTTTGAACTATAGACCCTTTCAGATTAATCAGAGTTCTGAGTGAAGCATGGTCTATCTAAATGCCAGAGGATACTTAATGCACTCCTAGTCGTTTTAGCAGTCATTTTCAAATATGAAGAAAGAAAATGTTCTGTGTCAACATCGTGTATAATTTGTGAAATCATCAAAATGCAGCAAAACAGAAAAAGATTGTAATTTAGGAGGGGAAATGAGAATAACAGCATAAAGAGATTACAGTAAAATACATGTACAAGTGACTGTTGAAGCATACTTGAATATATTGTCATATGAATGCAGACAATGTATGAGTAAGAAAGACAGAATCAGTTAAAATGGTTTTGGCAATAGATTACAAACTCCTTTGATAACAATAGTACCACAAACAGTACATAAATGCACATAATTATGCATCTAGTGGAATAGATTTTAGAGATTTAGGTTCTATGTTGCATGTATGTATACAAAAAATACCCTCAATGACTTATTGAACCCTTCCAGAATCCTGAAGTAGCAAAATTCACACTTCTGGTTAATATTTTTATGTTTCTCCAAGCATTACAAAAGGACAGACAGACAATGTCATAACATTACAAATCCTGTCAAAATAAGGGTGGATAAAAACCTTGCAAATTTGTTTCTGAAAATTATTTTCAATTAAATTAAAGAATTACAACTAGGATACCCTGTCAGTGACTTCTGGCACAATTCTAGCTGTTCAAGTAAATGTGGCAAAAGCTGTCCAAGAGTTTCATCTCCAACACAACACTGAACGACATTGGAGCATTCATGTGCACGCTGCATTATCTTCACCCAAGACTTGTCAATGTTTTGAAACCTTTTCGCCTCCTGAAATATACAATTTTCACTACATATATTATATGAAAGAATATTCTGGCATTGCAAATATGGCAACGTGCCAACATATAATAAAACTTTGTCAAACATAACAGCATACTTGAATTATAAGAGAGTGTGGCTATAATGAATCAACAGATATCTTGTCCCTACCTAATTTATGGGGACTCTTTAGTAGTCTTTTGTCTAACTAAATGAGCAATATTATAATTGATTTTAATGTATTACAAAATAGGAACACAAACAAATGAAAGATAACTTAATATCCAAACATTACGCCAAAAACTAGTCAAGTGTGGCTTAATATACCATATAGTGGGTTTTTTCCACAGGTATAAAACTTTGTGATTTGCTGGCTCAAAGATATGCTCATAATTTTTGCGGAATAAATTTTTGGATAAACAATCGCGGGTAACAAGAAAGACAACTCCTGCATCAAAACATATTTTCCTAAAGGAGTTGTCTCTTTTGTAAACACTGAATTCGCAACTGGCTAGTGAAATTTTGGTGGAAAGCTATCTAACTGCTATGATAAGCCACATTTATCATCCTGAACAAAAAAATGCGATAAGGTACCAAGTACTGCTTAGTGTAGCTAAACTTCTATTTCTACTTGTCTAGAAAAATTTCAATGGTAATTACTAATGCCTAGGTCACACATTCACTATTTGAAGCAGGTTAGTTATGGATACGACTTGGCATCATTTGTGGCAATCTGTATTGATCCAAAGTTTTCCATCTTGCAGTCATAGTTATACCTAGTAGTACTTGTGTAACAATGACAATTTTTTAAACATGTTCAAAATTTTACCACAGATCAAACAACCATTGCACATCCTAACTAAATGGTATTAGAACATATCGATCCAATTTAGTCTATATCAAAATCGTATTAACCCATACTTATTCATAGGGCAGAAGTCGCCACGGATTTCAGTGATTAGTTATGGTGAACTACATACTAGTATATTTACATCATGAATTGGCTAAGGATACAAAACGGCACTATCTCATTACATTGCATTTCAGATATGTAGGGATCACCAAACTTTCTTTAGGTCTTTTACAGTTTATCAAAGCACAACAAAACATGCAATAGCATGGTCCACGACTGTTTATTACGAATCAAAATAGTACTGTATATGTGCACCAAACTGACACCAGGCTTCTGTATAAATACTCCCTGCTAATAGGGACCCCAAGAGGTATACATAATATTATCCAGCATGAACAATCAACATCAAATGCTTGTAATTAATTGACAACATGGAACAGGATATTGACATGGTCTAAAATGCCAGGACAGTACTTCAGCTACTTAAGGACAGAATTGCAGGTGACTGTTTGCAGAGATGGTGAATTAGGGACTGGCTTCTTCAAGACCCATTCAGGGCCAGTAAGAGACCCTCATGACTAAACTTTGTGTGGAAAATCCAGCTACATTTAAGAACTTTCATAGATTACATCTACGTTTCAAAAACTCCTCTGTCATTGGTCTGAGGATTACAAAAACCACCTGATACAGTCATACAATCCTTGATTGAAGCTACAGGGGATAGCTACCACACACTGATCTATGGTTTTCGGGTTATGCACAGTATCACCTGTGGTATTGGATGTATATGATGCCATAATTTCAGCACGTGCTAAGGATGTTATCAAGACTCCTACTGAGCCTGAACAGTGGCAGGCTAGAGTTAAACAGTTTACAGTAAAATGGCAGTTCTCCTATACAATGGGTGCTCTAGATGGCAAACATGTATCAAGGGCCAGAAATGTTACAGAGAATGTCTTTGGAATTCTTGCTAATAGATTCAGATATTTGCTCTCGGTCAGGAATCAAAAGCCAGATACAGTGCATGTCATAGTTCTCGCATGTGTTTGCCTTCACAACATCATAAGGGTCAGATATTCTGGTGATCAGAACTTTCTAATGGACCAGGACCATGAAGATGACGACAACCAAGTTATTCCCAGAGCCTGGAAAGATGGTGTTACCATGGATGATGTGCAAATTCCCAGGGGCAGTAACTTGGACACCTTCGACATACGACAAAATATTACATAAACTCCCCTGTCAGGTTTGCGTCATGGCAGAATACAATGGTATAAAGAATCGTTCTTTAGAACTGTTGATTTTGTTGGATTGGATATTAACAATTATTATCTTGTCTTATTGACTGTTACACAGAGGACTTTGTGTCTGCTCGTTTCTATTTAGTATGACACACTCCAATCCAAAGACTGGTGGTGCCCATCCATCTCTTTGTCTTATCTTGGTATTCTCAATTTATATGGTCAAGTTAAAAATTCTGGTTTAATATTGAAATAAAATATTTGAAAAGGTTCAAAATCCAACTCCTTAGTTCAAAACAAAAAATGAGAGAATACTGACCATCCAAAAGTAAACTGGCAAAATTTCTCAAATATATCAGCGCAAGCAAGAATCAAACCCATGCCAACTAGAGATAAGAGGCCTTGTGCTTTTGAGTGCAATGCTCTAACCACTCTGCCATGGAGACCCCTTCTAAAGATATGAAGGACATGTCATAACAATGTCAGTATGTTGTAAATGTGGACTTTGGTTGCTATAAAATCTGAACCATAATGGTCAAACCTTTAATTTCGGATCTGATTTCACCTTCAATCTCTTGAACTCTCTAAGTCCCCTGAACTTTTAAGAGTTATCTCAAGTCACCTATATTTGCTTTCAAATTACTCATTAAAACCAATTACATGAAAAGTTTTTAATTCCATTATTTTTATTCCTTCATTCATTTTACCACGTCATGGTCTTCAGAAACAGAAGGCTTTTTATAAGGAAGTTCCTGTCTTCTGATTATTTTATCTAACTTGAGACAGTGGCGTTGGTGGCCTAGTGGTTAGGCTGTTAGACTTTCAACCAAAAGGTTATGGTTTCGAGTCCTGGCCGCAGCGGGACCGACGTTGTGTCCTTGGGAAAGGCACTTTACACGAATTTCCTCACTCCACCCAAGTGTAAAAGGGGTACCTGGCTATAGACAGTGAGAGATATCGTTAGAATGTTAGTGCTATAGCACCTTAATGGCAGCTTGCACTGAGAAAGCTCTGGAATGTTATAAGGTCTGCTGGGGTAATAATGTATTGTGAAGTGCTTTGAGCAGCATATACTGGAAAGCACTATATTAACCAATCATCATCATCATCATCACCATTGCATTAACAAGCAAGCATTTATTTCCTGTATATGGAATAGTACAATCTTGATTTAATGTCTAATGAAATTATGCTTCTTGTGTAACTCAACAATGGTGTCTAAAGATTAGTACTTGTATCAAACTCTGGTGGTCTACCAAATATTATATTACCTGTGGTAGCTGTTTAGCAATATCTCCACCAACAAAGACTGCTTCTAAGTATACCCAAAGATTTTGTACAATCAACCAGTTTTCAAGGATGTCAGTTGTGTTTGAGAGTTTTGCAACCCATTCCTGAATTGTCTTCTTGAAGGGGGCATTGTACCTAAAACAATCAGTATATAAAGTAAGCAATGCAGCATATATAATCCATGAATTGCATGAGCCAGCTACAACTTGGAGGGATTAAATAATGTTTCCACTTCATCATGTCATTTCATTAATAAAATGCAGTGACAAAAATCTATCTCAGACCAATGTAATAAATCTAATCTTTGATTTTGACCTTCCTTAAAGCTTTCATTTGTGCAAACATGAACACCTTATTTTACATACTTCTGGACTTTTTGTCACCATATATCTCCTCCACTTTAAATAAAGTGGAACCCTGTTTTTACGTTCACTGTTTATTATGTTGGAACACTTATAATGTACGAGTATTAAAACAAATAACCATTTCTTAACAAACCTATAAAAAATAGACATGGTTATTACATTGTCATCAGGGCACGCATCATCATTCCATTCTTTTCCAAAGGATTCATGTGTTTAAAAAAGTGGATTATAATGACTTAACGTGACAAAGAGCCCAATTTCCATATAAGTTTTTCACATTTCTGACATAGGATTGATAGGTTTCAAGAGATTACAAAAATTCCTCTATAAGACATCTAAGGTGTTTCATAATATATGTCCCCATTATAAATACCTGTAAAATCTGTAATTTTTATCATATCTTCAAAATTAAAAGTTTGCTTTTGAGAAGAAATTAATTTTATATAATAAAAAAAATTTGAGAATTTTCTCTATGCTATGATGTCATACATGATATCATAATGAAACGTTGAAATTTCAATATGTCTGTACAAAGAACAATGTATTGAAGTGAAGTTATGTTCTGAATGCAATTCACCAATAACAGTAATAAGGATGATGCAAAGAAAGTATCCAAATCAGGGAAAACTTCATAAAAAACAGATTCAGCTTTTTTGAGAAGTAAAAAAAATAACTTTGGTCAGTTGCACTGCAAGGATACAGAATTTCAGAGATCATATGGCACTTGTCTTATCACAAAGAGGATGTCATATAGAACATGTCATATAAAACAAATCATTCTTTAATATGGCTCAACTTAAAGAATTATGACAGAAAAACTACAAATATTTGAACAAAGAATAGTTCTTAAAATCACATTTTCAAATTTGTTCAGTCTTTGGAATTAATTAAGCTTATATATTTTTTATACCAGTCTGTAAGGAGGACAGATATACTGAAACACTCTCTATATAATAACAATGAGGCGTCTCATCAATTGAAAAATATATGAAAAACAAGGAAATCTTGTTAAATAAAGTGCTGGATGTATGTATTTAGTGTTTGATGATATGTCTATAAAAAAAATGTCATTGTTATGAAGTGGCATATCCATGATTTCTGAAAAGGAGGGGTTACATGTAAAAGTGAAGTATTAGCAAATTACTCAACCTTTTTAGATCCCAAATCTACAGTTTTACATTATTTTGTAAATTTGTGGTTAAAAAAAAGCAGGGGAGGGGAGGAGAGAGGTCAGGTCAACATTAGTTTAATTTTATAGCTTGATACGAAAATTCAAATGCCTTGATAAATCTTGATAGCTTAACATATAAATTTTCTTCCGAGGATGAAAATCCATACACATGCATGTATTTTTACACTAAAAGAAAAAATATATGGTCTTTCTGAGCTAAACTGTAACAAAGGTGTGACAATGCCATGCTGATTTGATACCGATTGTTTGGATCCACAGCTCCTTTTTTTTTTTTAAGGAAGAATAACCATTAAATTTGACAAATTTTAGTATGAGAAGTTAGTTTGATGACATTCTTTAGAAAAAATTCACTTTTTGTGGGATAACATGGATGTTACTTTGACATTAATCAAAGGCCTGAAGGGCCACAAAGGCATCAAGAGCAATATCATATACATTAGGGTTCTCAATAAATTTAGAGGGCAGGTAAATTAGAGAAAGTAAGAGAAGAAATGTTTGAGTGCCACAGGGGACATTTCTTCATGTTTAAGTACACAAATAAAGCATTACAATCATTTGTAAAATGCTACCAAAATGTGTTTAATTACATAAAAAGAAATATAGAAGAGAGCTTGGGCTGAAGTTACTTATCCTAACAAGTTCATACATGTGCCCTCCTCTTACTAGATAATATTCCCTCAAGATTAGTTACTTTACAAAGGCTATAATAAATAACTTGAAATTGCAGACAAAAAATGCTGAAAAGAATATAACTGCTTCAGAGTGAGACTACTTGTTTATAGAAGTTATATCTTCTGTCCATGTATGATGTAACAATTATACAGTATTAACTCTCTGTTTTCAATCATGTCTAACAATTCAAAAGTTCAACGTAATATGTAGTAAGGTTATTGAAATTCTGAACAACATTCAATTCCCAAGGGATGCTACCTAGCCTGAGTTTCTTCGCAAAACAACCTGTTATTTATCATCTCGATTCACACACTACTTTCGTTTTGCTTAATTAAAAATCGGGATCGGGATTACTGAAAACAAACCCAGAAATGGTCTTTGTGTTTTTTAAATAGCAACCTAACCGTGAACACTTTAGTTTTATCTGTTTCTAATGATCTGAAATAAGGATTCTTGGTGCAACTATAAGACTATAGATATAAATGAAAACCAAATAAGAGCAGGTTATTTTTTAAGTACTTAAATGATATCATATGACAAAAATTTCGCAGGAAAATCGGTTTCATAATAAATCCATCCATGAATAATGAACTTTTCTTACCAAACAATCATTGGACAAAGATATAATAATAAACAACGACATCAACAATGGAAATGGTATTGTGCCTTTTAAATATCAATAAAATTCAATGTTTCAAAGTCTTGAATCAAAAGAAACATTCAAAACCAAAAGGCACTATTTGATTTCTCCCATTGAGATGAAAGGCAGTGTAGAGGCAAAATTTTGTATGATCACTAAAAGGCTCTCAAGCAAGCTCGACACCTTAATAAAAAATTATATTTCATCCATAAACATAGCAAATAGAGAAATCTGAGAGGTATTATTTTATTTTTGTTGCCAAAACAGTTAAAACAAAAGAAAAAGAATAAAAAATAAACTTAACCTCATGCAACTATAATGGTATTTACATACTGTTATTTTCGCACGTTACCAAAAATTTCTAGGAAAAAAGTTTTGTTATTTCATATGTAGACAAGCATTAAGATGACATAATTGAATTTCCAGAAGAAACCACACTTGCCCAACTTTGAAAACCAGATATTTTTCAAGTTCAGCAAGATTTTATATTAAAAAATGTGTCATAATGTTACAGATGTTATTTTTGACATATGTCAAGTAACATCCGCAACACATATATAATACCAGATTTCACCTTAAACAAATATATTTATTGAGAAAATGTGAGATCATATGCATCTTAGCTTAATTCTAAGGCAACTTAGAAAAATTGCTAAGTACATGTATATGTTTATTATCAGCAAAAAATAAAATTTCTGTGTAGCTTGTTATGTACCTTGTTAAGCAACTTATTTCTGATGTCCATTATTTTTCTTTGTATGTACATTTAATTGCACTATATTCACCAGTGTGCACCCTGATGTTTATTTAACAGTTTACACAGGTGTGTTTTGTACCTGGTACTGGAGTGTCAAAACAAAGAAATTAAGTTTCAATTTTGTTACATATTCAGCTACATATTAACACTACAATATGCACTAAATACTATTATATAAAAAAATTAATAAGCAATAATTTTTTTTTTTTATCATCATCATAAGTGCTCCTACATGCACATAAATGAGCAACATGGCCACCATGCTGGTCCTGCCTGAGAGTATTTTGTATAGCATTTACCTGATTGAGTTTGTCGACACTGTGTAGGAAGAAAAAAATGACTTGCATTCTCCTTTTGTGCAATTGTACAAGAAAATTTTGCAGCCCTAGCCAATTTTGAAATTAGAGTTTTCTTTCTTATGCACTATTATAGAAATGCCCATTGGCTAAAATAAATGTAAAAGCATCCATTGCTTCATTCCTATATTTCCACTATAATTCATTATGATTATATTTAATATCAAAAAAAAAAAAAAAAAAAAAAAAAAAAAAAGAGAGAGAAAGAAGGGGGAGGGGGAATGTAATATAATATGTCCAACTTTGCATGTCTTATAAACTTAATCAAAATAATTGGAGAAAAAGAAGGGTGTGGGGGTTGTAATATGTCCAACTTTGCATGTATTATTAATTTAATGAAAATAATTGGAGAAAAAAAAAAAGAAGGGATGGGGGATTGTTATTTGTTATGTGGCTGCATTATCATTAGTGTACATGCATAAATATTATTAGTTCTTATTGGCATGTGCAGAAATTAAAACTTGTTCGGTAAAAGTTTATTTATATCATTTGTAATTAATATACCTTTTATCACTATCTAGATGCATGTACATTTGAATAATAAACAATATAAATTACAAGATAATATAATATAATCATACACTGTAATCTGGTAAAGGCAAGTGGAACACTTCTGTAGAGTTTTATGAAGGTTATAAAAAATACAGGCACCTGCTGTTATTATTAGTATACAGATGTCATTCTTCAGAACAAAATGAGAAAAGCTAAAGATTATTATTAAATGTCAAGCAGAGACTTGCTGGACAAAAGTTCATCTAAAAAAGCTCACTGGTGCCTTTGGCTCATGTTAGCTAAATCCAGACAACCCACACACAAGATCAGTTAACAATTGGAGATGTACACATCTGTAATATATGAGAATATTTGCAATTCAAAACCTGTTACTAAGCAAGGAACTCAAAATCATTAAGCTATCCTCCAGATATGTTATTATTTCTGATGTTTCAGCTCCTTTCAGCAGTAACTCTCCTCTGGATTTGAAGTTGGAGAAAAAGAGAATCCTGCCTGTCCAATCACTAACAACTTGTGCCAGCTTAGCTTCAATATCCTTCTCTTTAACAGCAGAAATGCATACATCCTACAATTCACAACAGATTCTAAGGTATCTCCCAAATTCATTCATTAGTTATAGAGTTACCATATCAATAGCATTAGTAATTTGCATTACTACAATACAAGTCATTCCAGCATCAATCAAAACAGTTTTCAGTTTACCATTTATGATCTTACCTCAATATCCTCTTTGTGCTTCAAGAGAGGAGCTTTCATAATATCTCTCAAAGTGAAATTTTCAGAATCAAATTCAAATGTATGGCCTGTGAGCTTGGAAATTCTATCCCAGTGGCGTTCTTTCATAGCTTTGTTGGACATTAGCTCCAAAAGAGGGCAAGATTCACTAAAATCATCTATTTTTTGCTTTAAATCCTGATATGCCTGCCAGTCTTTCAGCGCTTTCGGAAGTCTCTTGCATCTGCAAACAAAACGAGCCCACTAGCTTTAATGGTTAAAAGATTACAAGCACCATACCACAAAACACTTTAAATAAGAATCAGACATAGCATCTTCTCTAACATTACAGTCACACAACATACCTCACAAAATTGTAAAGGTGTTTCAACATTATGGTTTACTCACACATTCATGGACTACTTCACTTACTTTAGTCACCTTGGCCCTGCTGTTGTTCAGCAGTTGTGATTTTTAAAAGAATATTTTTTTTTTATCGATCTTTTTCTATAAACCCACTCTTTTTTAAGTTCCACTATAAAGGGGCATGATCATGATTTTAGCTGAAAAGTTTCAAATTTTATTTTTCCATTTTTAATGTTTAATGGTTAAATTTTGGTTGACCACTAAAATTAGTTAAGCATTGTAAACATTGAAAATGGAAAAACTTGAAAATTTTCAGCTCAAATCATGACCATGCCCCTTTAAATGATAAAACAAGACTTTGGACATTGAGAACCCCCATGAAGTGTATCTCCTATTAAAGATTTTTCTTTAGTCGCTTTTCTTTATTACCGATATATGGTGGGTATGGACAGTTAATACATATCATTAACAAGAAAAACAAACTATAAGAACTCTTCAACATCAGGAATTGATGATGATATAGTCAAATCACTTATTTGAAGTAAATAGCAGTGTCAGATAATTGCACAATAACTACTAGAACTGGCCAAGGCTGAATGTAAATTTCCAGACATGAATTGTGAAGGACTGGTCCAAGATTTGGTGAAGGCATCCAGCCAAGCTGAATCTCAGCAAAGATTACATTTTTGACCCACTCTGATACCAAAACCTCTACCTCTGGGATGATGAAACCAACATTTCACTCAGGTGACCTTACAAGAGTCCCACGGGCCTTATCTGTCACTTGAGTATTAGTTTAAAGTATCACTAGCCCCAATGGCTATGATTTCCTATTCTGAATATCTAAGCTAAATTTTAATATTCAGCTACAGTATATCACAAGATATGTTTTTAAAACCTAAATGCCCTTGAAAGTGCTAATACCAATTGAAGTCTTTACATATATATGTAATATTAACACAATATGACTAATATGGACCCATCCAAGAGTTAAAACACAAGGTTGCAAAATTCAACAAGACACCCAAAAGACTTGAACATCATGCGAGTATTAATCAGTAGTATCGCTTGTGCCAAAGGCTATGAAATCTAGAATTATATCATTACATGTTCTGTATATCTAAGCTAAATTCTAATATCTAGTAAGCTGGCAACAGTATATCACAAAATGTGTTCTTAAGAGGCTGTCTATGATAGAACCATGCAAAACAAAAAAAAATATTGAAGGTATTATCAAATTTTCAGACCTTTTTATGATATTTCAATAATATTTTGCTAATTATATTATATTTTGTGGCAAAATCAATGAGTCCTCCTCCAACTAACACCTAATGAGCCATTCCATATTTAGCACACTATTCATGATAAATTTTATATACAAATGGGGTAATTTCATCATTAAAATATGAAAAATAGAATAATTATATACAACTTCAGTTCCACATAGTATTTTGAAACAGTATCTTCTAATTATGAACATAACTTTTAAGTTCACTCTCCAGACTTTAGTATTTTAAGTAATTCCCAAATTAAATGCTGTTTTTTGTGGGTAATAAACCCCAATTGTGTTCAATCCTCGAAATCATGTTTCAAAGAACAATAATTCTTGCAAAATTGGTACATGTATATATCACCAAAGATTTTGTACATAAAATTTAAATGTTTAAATTCACAAACACACACACATGGATAATATTAGTTTGAATCATTCCTTGAAAATTGAAAAAAAATGTTGGTGATATACACATGTACAAATTTTGCTAGAGTTATCACTCTTTGAAAGATAATAGATGCAAGAATTTCTATTTTAGCATTCTATTATCAAAATTGATCATGTATAAATTTGATATGCATTATCATATACATTTAAAAGGAAAATTTGATAGTTTTAGGGGACATTTCAGTAAACTCCTGCAGCATTTTGGTAAATCAAGGGCATTTTGATAATTTGGGGTACCCATCATCATCATCATGTCCATGCTATTCATGAACAAAAACTTGAAATAACAAACATGTTGTCATCCATTACATTACAAATCTGACATTTTGGAGAAAGAAGGGTGACCAAAATCCAATAGATTTGCCATAATGCACCTACTAGAGGTGAGAGAGGCCTTGTGATTTTGAGCACAATGCTCTAACTACTCAGCCATGGAGGCCCCAGCAGATATCGAAGTAATGTATTTACGCATATTACTTATGAATGTCATTGATAAAATTTTACTCCTATTTGGATGTCATTGATAAAATCTTACTCCTATTTGAAATTTTTAAGATATCAATCTGCTCACTACACAATTTTCTAGATTAAAATACAATATATTCAGAAACTATAATGAAATATAGAAGTTTGGTATTTGCAGACAGTGCACCAAGAAGCACAAAAGTTGTAATGCAGGAGGTGAAAGGTATGACAGAAACATCTGAATAAAATTGAATAGGAAATCAAGTGGCATCTTCTAACAACTAACATATTCTTTGATAGAATTATGAATGGAAACTGAATAAAATTGAACAAATGAAGACAAATTCAGGTCCAGGATTTTTCTTGAAAATGTTTCAGCAATTTTTTTTTCTTGTCTTTAGATATTTTCCAACTTTTAAAGAAAATAATAAAAGAACTGAATGAAGCAAGGGGTGTGCATTATTAATGTAGTTGTAGTTTTATTTTCTGTCAGAAAATTCATTTAGCAGTGCATGTTGCAATCAAGATAATTTTCAAAATCAATTTTGGAATAAATGTAAATAATACTTACGTACAAGTCTCTTGAGATATTCAGACGCATGTGCACAGACAATAAACAGTGCAGCATGTTGTCCAATGAGAGGAAGCGTACGATAGATAAACCCAGAATTTTGACAGATTATGCAAGAAAAGAAGCTAAAAGAGAACAAGATACAACTCATATGCAAACTAGAATTTACATGGGAATTACTATGACCGTTTGATAAACCACAAGCTACAAGACACACATGCAGGGCTTTAAAAGTAAGTCAGGGGTAGATAAATAGCATTGCCCGATGCCTGGACAACCACTTTTCAGGACTCTATATTAACTTTTTTTTCTACTTATCCATTTGGATAAGGGACAAAGATATTTACTTGTCCAAACTTCAACTTCACTTGTCCAAAATATTTTCAAAGAAGATCCAATACTGTTAACTTGAGAGCTGTATTACTTTAGATATAGTCCATTTTATGCTTCCTTGATTGATTTTTTTATCTTATTCAGTTGATAAAAATAAACACATAAACAATTTTATCTAGACTTCCTGTCTTGAATCAATGACCATGTTTGCTCGATGATCATCTAGAGAATACCAAGTTCATAAGATCCATGCCTCTTAACAAAATTTAAAGTAGTACACAATAACTGAACACACATCCCGATTGAATGTAACTCAATTATTTTACATAGCGATTAATATCAGGATCAAAGTTCATTGTTCATGCATTGCTTCCGATTCTGAACTACCAATGAACTTTCCACCAATCATTCATTTTATTATTTGGAGACTTCTTTACATGAAAAACCCCTTGTCCAATCCGATAAGTGCCCAGTAATATTCAAATGTCTAAATTTTTTTTCCATTGGTACCGGACAAGCTTTGATATTGAGTCCTACTTTTTTTAGCTGGGCAGGCAGAATTTAATGGGGAACTTGTCCGTCAAGCAAGTGAATTTTTTCAAAGTGAAAAAAAAAATTCACAGGTGTTTGATGATCGTCGGTAAGCCGATAGTAGATTTGACCAGCAATTGAATAGCAATATACATACCCCTCTAGGGAAAAATGATTGGAATCGCTAAAATGCTTGCATGCAAAGGATGAATTTAAATAGATAGCAAAGCTCCGAATCTACGTAGATCATACGCAATGTCAAGGTTAGTACACATTGTCAAATGGAACGATGAACATTTTGTGACGTTTCACAGGAAAAGGAAGAACATAACGATAGACTGTAATAATGACTTTCAATCAGCATCTACCTCAAAGCACACAAAATATGACCAAAGCAAGAAAAGTAGAGGGTATCTCAAGTCATGGGTAGGCCATGGTTGTTCTACAATGAAGAACAACATGTGATATTTTGCTCTTTCTGCAAATGTTTCCATCGATTGCAAACTCTTCAAAAACGGCAAATTTGTTTTTCAAGGGCTGTAAACTGAGTGGAATCTATGAAAGCCTACCTAGTCAGTGAATCTCATTTACTTTGTACAACTTATTATAATCGGAAAAAGGGACAACCTCAGTTGTGTATGCTGGTAGCAGATGCCCCTATTTTGAATGTGACGAACAATCTTAACACATTGTAAAAAGAAAAATTTTCTGCTCAATTTAATATTGCCTACAAAATGGCAAAAATTGGAAAACTATATTCAGATTTTGAGGCTGATTGCCAGTTATGTAGCTTGGCGTTGATTTGGACACAAACTACTTAAATGCAAACCAATGTAAAGACTATTAAGGCTATCATTGACGCAATGCAAGACTCAGTTAAAGAGGAATTACAAAATTCTCACTTTGTACGGCACAGAGGCTCGCCCAAACGGAGTCGATATATATATATATATATATATATATATATATATATATATTATTGGTATAGTTACAAAGAACATGAACTGTGTATGATACCGGTAGAAAAAAAATTGAGATCGGTGTTCAAAGTATGTTAGACAAGGGATATAACTCTAAAACTAAAACATGGACGAAGTGGAGAAGGTTTATTGAGTTGTTAAGCACGTGTGAATAATGCATTTCAACAATGATATGAATTTGAATCATTAAAAAAAACAAAAATACCCACAAAATATGGTGTTATTGCACGAAATAGAATTTGAAATGAGGTAAAACCAGAACTTTTGATTTAAAATTGTTGACCAATTCATGGCAAATCCCTCCAAATTAACCTCAAAAAAATACAACCAACTTATAGGTGGATCGACTTATAGGCAAGTATATATGGTAAGTCTGTATCCTTTATTTTGAATTTAAAAAAAAAAAAAAAAAAACCAAGCTTGTTGATATGATTTTGTGATTTATTCGAAATTGAAACCACTGAAGTTTTGTATTCTAGGTAAGCTTAAATGGGAGGGAAAAAATATTCTTCCACTGTTTGTCATTTGGATTAAATATTTGATTTCAACTAGTTTTTCCAGAGGGCAAAACTAGATTATCTTGATTATCTTTTAATAATTCCAACATTGGAAGGTATATAGATTTTTTTATTTTGTTGCTCTAAGTAAAGAGTAAATATTTTAGGATATGTATGAACCATATATCTTTGTCAAGGGATTATTTATCTTTTTCTTCCAATGTTTTATCACAGCTAAAATTATATTCAAGAAAATGCATTTTCATTCTTTATGTTGTTTTGAAGGTATTCAAGTCCATAAAAGAACCATCTTCATTTAATAAATCACTGATACATACAATATTGTTTTCATACCAATTCTTATAAGATATAGTTTTCTTACCCACTATAATATTTGTGTTGTAAAACAGTGGTTACATGGCTGTATTAAGTGTTGACTCAGGAGTACCAAAAAAGTAAATTCAAGCTTCTAATACGTCTATCCAAACTTTGTTTTTAATATCCTTAATCTATTTTTAATATATTCTTTTCCACAAAAAAATATTTGTGGGGAAAATAGTTATTTGTGGAAAATATATTTGTGGGGAAAATAGTTAATATAGGCAAGTGATTCATATGAAAATCAAAGCGGTTTGAAATGACTAGCATTCTAACATGACTCGGGGAAACAGGCTGCAAGTTTCAATTGGAATAAGACATTAATAAAAGTTTGAAGGCATCTCTTGATGCAGTTGTTGTAAAATACAGCAATCAGCAAAGTTACAGTAGCATCCCCTCTCCTCATCCAAGGAACTACTGTTCACTCTTTGGCACTATTGACACAGATTTTATGGCTTGCTATTACCTGCTCTGCATGTCACTCAGTTCATTGTTAATCTTCTCTATGTCAACTTCAGTCCACAGGATGTCAAAGTATCCATTAATGACAGTCATCACATTGGTGTATAATCCATACAGCTTTTGCAAAAGTCCAAGTTCTTTCTTGATTTTCATAAGACCTGGATATTCTGTTACAGAAAGACCAAACAGTTGTTCTCCAGCCGAGTATATCCCATACTTGTTATACAGTTCATCAAACTGAGCCTACAATTCAAAATTATATTTCTAATACAATGGGATTTCATACAACTCTGACATTTGATTATTGATCATTCTTACACTACATGATTTTGCTCACCATATTGTATTTGCATGTTTTTCACTCAATTTGCTTAGGTAATTTGATAGCAAATTTAAAGTTGGTTCTTTACATGTTTTTCACCAAAGCCATTTTGCAAACAAAAGATCAGGAAATTTGTTTGAAGCATGACATTTTAGACTGACACTGTAAGAAATCATATCAGCTTGGGCTGAAATGATACACCCCCTTCATGATACAATACATATTGCAATAATTCTGCCACGATTAAAAAATTTCAATACAATACATTTAACACAAGAAACCAATAATAATGTTGATGAAAAAATTAATTACGAAGATTCACAGTGACAACATTATACACAAAATATTTCCAAACTGCCGAACGGTTAGATATCTGTTGGCTGCATAGTTTAAACTGATTATGTTCATTATTATTTTCATCAGCCTCAAGACTAACAACAGTCTGACCGTTAACAGACACTGTTTTGTCCCTTGTGCATATAAAAATAAAAAGCCTACTGTATTCTACCAAACCCAATATTAAAAAACGTAATATTGCGTCAATGAATCCATCGAACGTTTATATTGAACAGTATCGATATTTCAGTGGATCACTTCAGCCTAAACAATGTTGAATAAGAAAAATTGGCAGACATGTAACTCATAAAATTTCAGAAAGATGCCAAAATCGTCAGAGCATCAAAACTTAAAACACAAGAATTACAAAGAGAAAAGGAAGCATTTGTTTCACCCCACTTTTCAATCTTGATAACCAACAATTAAGTAATTAATGTCAGACATTTACTACTTTCACCAGATACAACAACTTTCAAGAACTCTGAAATATACAAAGACAAACAGTAATACAACCATCACAAGCTTATATTGGGTGGGTGTGCTTTTTTAAAGCCATTAGTTGTAAAACTTTACTCAAGCTAGTCTGTATTCTGTCTACAAGGTTTTTCTATTGATACAACCCTGACCTTTGACCTTGAAAAATAATTGGCATTTTCCTCTCATCAAGGCGATCAAATGTACCAAGTTTGACAATCCTATCCGAACAGTTCGGTCTCTATCCTGCCTACAAGGTTTTCCTATTAACTGATACAACCTTGATTTTGACTTCTATAAACAATGGGCATCTTCTTCTCATCATGGTAATCAAATGTACCAAGTTTCAAGATCCTGAAGTTATGGTTCATTTTGCCAACAAGGTCCAGATAGACGAATGATTGCATACTGTAATACATCCTATCTTTGATGAAGGTATAAAAACTGACAATTTAAATAAATATAAGCCATTAGCCATCATTTTCACATATTATCATACCTCAAGGGAAGGAATATGACTTGAAATACTATTGGTTGAGCATATCTTGTGATTCAGCCTACAAATATCATATACCCTTTGATTCAGTGTGTATCGGGAGGTTATGTATGGCATACCTTGGGGTACCTTGACTACTTTCCATCAACTCTATATCTGATTATTGTGATGTCACAATACATCTGAATCATTTCCCGTAAGTAAATTCTCATCCTTTGTAGGTGCATTTATAAGCATTTTTTTTAATACTGGAATTTCTTAAAAGTTTCATCACCAACGATGTAAGTAATCAGCATTCAGAGAGAAAGGAAATATAATAAATGGTTCTTGTATTACTATATTTCAAGGGACCTCCGTGGCCAAGTGGTTAGAGTATCACACTGAAAATCACAAGGCCTCTCACCTCTAGTCAGCGCGGGTTCGAATCTCGCTAATGCCAATATATGTGAGCAAGTTTGCCAGTTTACTTTCGGAAGGTCGGTGGTCTCTTCCCGGGTACATTGTATCTGGGTTCTCTCCTCCACCAATAAAAACTGGACGCCACCAGATAACTGAAAAATTGTTAAGTGTGGCGGAAAACAACAATCAATCAATACTATATTTCATTGAATAAATTGACGGTATTGTATTACAGTTAGGGCTAGATTAGCTACATATAAATAAGCAAATACAGAATTCCATTTCAAGAGTTGTCGAAATTTTTAAATCACTGTCAAATATTTGGTCCAACAGAATAAAAGATTCTGTCTGACTCGACAAAGTTTGCACGAACCTTCTATTGCATTAAAAAAAAACCACCATAATGCCTCCAAGTAATGCATCTCCCACTCATATCCTGCCTAACATGGTCAGTTTTCCAATCATCTTAGAATTCATGAACGTTAAATGGCGACTTCATAATTTTTCAAGTGGTCCAGATTCAGCAATATTCTTCTTTCTTATCAGGTTTTTTGTTGTTTCTTTTAAGTTATATCAGGAATTTTTCCATCTAATTTAGATGTCACCAGTTGTAGGTGAAATCAAATTTAGACCTATGTGTTGTACTCATGGCACTTAGTAATGTGGCTTATTTTACATGTCTACATGTGCAGCAAAGTTTGTTTTTAAAGTCATATCTGAAAGACCCATGGTTTGACACAGTCATGCATGAGCAGAGCTCAAACTTGCAACCTTCCCGCTACAAAGCGAACGCTTTACCACTGAGCTGCTACAATCAGTCTTTTCTTGCTGGGTAGAGAATTCATTGGCCATGCTGCCATGTTGTTTGACTGACCATCCCAAGGTCTAATATAATTGGATCACATCCGATATTTTCAATTGGTCATTTGGACCATCATTTTCTAGCAAGTTATCAGTTCAGAGAAATTTTTACCAGCCTTGCCAATAGGACCAACACTTTTCAACAACGCTGCATTTCTATAACTTTGCTTTCTTTCAGCATAATAAACAATTTACAGCATGAATATTTGGGAGATACAAAGGTTTATTCACTTGAGCATTGCCCTCATGCAACAAAATTTTATTTAGGTGAATAAATGTTTAAACCTCCCTCAATATCACAATAAATGTATATTGTGAACTGAGCTGTAATAATATTTTTACATAATATACCATTTATAACATAACATTGTCTACTTTGTATCCATTTATTCAGGACAATTTCAGACTACTTTCCATCATTTTATTAAGGAAAATTACTATCAAATCTAATCATATTCTTCACTCAATGCTCATGACTTTCCTCGATCTTGCCTTTTATTTAATTCATGGTTTGAAGAATTCCAACTGAAGCTGTGATTTTTTTGGGGTTGTATCGAGCTTTAAGGAAAATTCAAGGTATGTCTGGATGCAAATACATTAGGAATTTTTTATATCAAATTTTTGAGATGGTGATGCAAGAATACAATACACATCAACTATGTACATCTTCAAATAACTTGTTCCTCTGCCTTGTTTACATAATGTATTCCTGTGCAAATGAACCACACAAGTATGTAAATGATGTTAACTCATTTGTTGTATATATGTATTTACGAAAAGCAATATAGAAATTGTTCATTCATTTCAAATATATATCATCAGAATTCTGTTACAATATTAGTCCAAGATTTGCCATATTATTTATTTTCACGAAAAATCAAACATAATATATTTAAATAAATATGAAGTCTGCAGTTTTTATTCTCCTAACCCACTTCATATATTCATGCACAATTATTAATATCATTATTTCTATAGGCTGTACAAGTGTTTGGTTAAAAATTAAATCATATACAAAACTACAATCTTTACAAACAATGTGTTTGTTCCATTGATATAATTTAGAATTTTATGTGCATTGCAATGAATTCATTTAAAAAAAACAATTAGCATAACACTGCTAAACTAAATTCAGTTGCGTATTCATGAGGGTGGTAGTGAAGAAGACAATTCACAAGAAGGACGCAATGCGTGGACGCAATGCAAGGACACTTGCTATGTGTAATTTCATAAATGAATGGCTGAAAGAGACAATTCAGTTATTCCCCTTTTCAACACATCAATTATTTATCAATGTGGTAGCGGTCAGTCAATGCAGCAAAGCCTTCATATCTGAAAATTATCATTTTTAATGATTTCTTTTACATTGGTTATAAATTACAAATCAAATGTATATGTAATTTCAAAATGTCTACACATACCTGAAACACAGTCAGACGGTCATTGGCCTCTGTTGGAGAGATCCCTTCACACATTGGTCCTTCCTAAATAACAGTAAGTTACAAGATTACACATTGTAACAGCTCATTTCCATTTACAAGAAGAATATACATGAATTAACCAAAACTTATATTGCTCTATTCAATACGGAACATCAAACTACTTTAGTAAATTTGACGATGATTGGGAGTATGGGCTAAATTATCAAATTTTGGCATTTGTAAGGATGGGTGTTGGGAGATGTGGTCCTTAGATTAGCCAACTTGCTTGACAGGTTGAAATCAATTTCAAGACTAATTTTTTTATAGATGCACCTCCTTCTCCAACACATCAATCCTACAATCAAATCCTTCTGTAGAAAAAAAAAATCATTTCTGCTTGAATTACAGTTACTACAACTCAAATTAATTTAGTCAGGAGTATAGGACTATTTTAAATGTGTTAATTTGTTTGCCTTACAGCTTTTAATTAGTTAAAAACAAATTCCAGTCATTTTAATCAGAGAAAGAACCATTTTTTAAAAGCAAAATCCTGGGCATCTGCAGGAACACTTTTATTAGTTCACTTTTTGATCTGGCAAATTATGAATTTTCCTGTCTTAAAACATTGCTTATTTTTATATTAGTGTCAAAAAATACAAATATTTTTTTTTCATTTAAGTCCTATTTGTTTGTTTTCTATACATTTTCAGTGTTATTAAGCGGATTTTTTTTTTAAATGTTTAATTATGTTATTTATATATACCGACATCTCTCAGACTTTAATGCTTACTCATTGTAAATACTTCATACTAAATAATTATCATGCACAGCTTCGTATATGAACTAAAATTCAATAAACTGTGTCATGCAACTTCGTTTTGTTTTGTGGTGTTTTTACTTTCGGGTTTTTTTTCTTCGTTTTTTTGTTTTTTGTGTTTTTTAAAAATGTGTTCATGTGTTCAGTTCATTTTCAAATATGTTTAGAAACTTTATTTCAAGTTTCCACAAAGACGAAGACCACATAGAGTCATTTTCAGCCACACAAGCTTTCTCTTTATTTCAAGATATATTACTCTCTACAACAACTACAACAAGAGTCACAAGCCTTCTCAAATTCATCTCATTATTTGTTCTACTTTCACTTAGTGCATCTTAAAATGCTTTTAATTCATTGAAGAATTTTATTTTTCCATTTATTTTAGATCTACTATTATCACTTCCATTTTGTTCTAAATCACAACAAAGTCAAAACGAAACTACCACCTTAAGCTGGATCCATCTTTGGTACTTTTATAGTTAAATACATGCAATTTCTATTTAAATCCAAAGATAAATTACCATAGAAACCACTCTAGCAAGGATTGTGCCAATAATATTTCATTTTCTTGCAAAATATTTTTATTTTAGATCTACTATTATCACTTCCATTTTGTTCTAAATCACAACAATGTCAAAACTGGAAACTACCACCTTAAGCTGGATCCATCTTTGGTACTTTTATAGTTGAATACATGCAATTTCTATTTAAATCCAAAGATAAATTACCACAGAAACCACTCTAGCAAGGATTGTGCCAATAATATTTCATTTTCTTGCAAAAAATTATTTATTTTAGATCTACTATTATCACTTCCATTTTGTTCTAAATCACAACATAGTCAAAACTGGAAACTACCACCTTAAGCTGGATCCATCTTTGGTACTTTTATAGTTAAATACATGCAATTTCTATTTAAATCCAAAGATAAATTACCATAGAAACCACTCTAGCAAGGATTGTGCCAATAATATTTCATTTTCTTGCAAAAAATTACAGCTTAATGTACATCGAATCCATTATAAAGCATTATTACTCCTTTAGAGTATGTATATCACAAAAAATATATAATTTGAACTTGTTAGAATAAGAATCTCTGCATTTATATTGTTTTTATTGCTTCTTTATACTTATTTTTTATACAGCGGAACCTCGTTATTACTTTTCTCATTTTTCCACAATAAAATAACACAATACTAAGGTTAATGTAATAAATGTTGTCAATGAAATCCAATAAAAACATCATTTGGAAATCGTAAATCTTCCTTTGATACTCTATGGAAAGGGTGTGTGAATATATCTTGATCATTTCTTTGTTTAAAAGACTATGACACCACTTTATTTATCTTATCTTAAATATCTGTAATTCTTCATGTTCTTATAGATTTTCTTTATTTCTAGTGTAGGTACTGTTAAAAAAGGTTTGATAAGCATTGTTTATACTATAGATCTGTATTTGTGTCCGACATTTTGTTTAACTTCCACTTTCTTGTTTACCTACAAAATGCGTTCAAATAAATTTCTCTCAATAATTAGTTCCAGTTAATTTTCAACATTCATACATATAATTATAAAAAAACAAACACACATCGCTTTTTTATTTTTAAAAGAGCAAACACCAAAACAGAGAATACTTTATTTACCTCAACACTGGCATAAAATTCATGTAATTCAAACACTACACTATGGGACAACTTATAAAAGCACATTTGGTCATGTTTAGGGAATCTAGTTCATGAAAATCAATTTATATAAACACTAAATGATGACACTAAAATCACATGCAAATACAAAATATGATAAAGGGATTTTAGGATGTTCAATGAGCTAAATGCCATGCACAGAAGAACTGAGAAGATAGGGTGGTTTGATCTGCATATTTATGGACAAGATCTAATTGCACCCAAGCTATATGTAAAAAATAATTGATGATTTATAAATTGCTGATCACTGCTTAATATGCAGTTATCAGTGCCAGCTTCTTTGGTCACCTAACTCTGTACAAGCTGTTGCCCTAGCCGTCTTAAGAATGTATGGGACTGACGATTTTGAAATTACCACGCAACTCCAAATGACGTAAATAAATCATGTCGTTCACCTCTTCAGTTTAATTGTGAGTACATTTTGAATAACATTTACAATGCATTTGATTTTATCAATATATTTTACATAAAATATGATAAAAATACTATCAAAATAAAAACAAATTGCACATATTTTATGATTTTAATTACTTTTCGGTAATGTAAACAACCTAATGTCATATGAGACACTTTACTCAATGAAATGCAGGGATTTCAGCCTGCCAGAGCATTCCAGCAATGTTTATTTGGCCCAAAAAAGACAATGGTCAGCTGTCTCACTAAGATACCATATGTCAGATCACCTGTATGTGTAGACGCACGAAGATTCAATGAGTCGATTACCTCCACTTGAAATAGATCTGTTCAGGTGTGTCTGTTGCATTAAAAAAACAAAAATTAATGCTGTGTACGCACTTATATCTGATGAGAAAAAAATGTTCTAGTGCAGAAAAACCAAAAATTTCAGGAAAGTCGATGCTTGTAAATATTATTGAACTGGGGACAGAAGTTTGTCAGCTGACTTGTTTCATAGACTTATTTATATGTTATAATTTAGCGATCTACAAAGTGTATGAAACAAACGCCTGAGTATGAATATGTTTAAGTATTTTACATATTCTAAATCTCACTATAAATTTCAATATCTTTTTAGTGGGAGAGACTATAAAAGATACACAATACATCAGTGGTGGATCTATATTTATTTTTCTTTTTTATAAGGGTTGCCAAATTGTTGAGCAAGATACTGCCTTATTCAGTTGTTGTTTATAGTACAGAAAACAGAGATAGGGCACTCTAAAATTCTACCATTTCAAATACATACAAATTACATAAACCTAGTGACAAGTTTTGATTTATTTTCACATTGTGTAAAATGATTTGTGTCTGCAGGAGTGTGGTGAATAATAATGATTAAAAAAAAAAATGAATTGTCACTTAGCACCAATTGATAATTCATGTAAACATCTGAGGGCCATTGCATATATTGATGGTTTTGAGTCTAGGAATTCCGAAAACAATTCAAATCCCCCCTTCCCCCGGAAAAAAACCCCCCAGCAACTACAACACTAAATACTCTTTTTACCAAGACACTTCATGAAAGAAATATTATTTTACATTATTAGTTTTCTTTTCACCTAATATATCATTTAGAGTCTTTGGGCTGAAGTGCCTGACATGCAGTTTTGATTCTGAATATAAATGTCAGCTAAATAGATTCAATGATGAAATCTACATAGACTTGTATCCCCTTTTTTGTGTAAAACATACCATACGAGTAAAACATATTTCTTACCTATATCATGGGTCATAGCCACTTTTGGTGTAAAAAATATAGGAAAAATAGGATTTTTTTTCATGAAAATAGGACAAAAATAGGATTTTTTCAGCAAAAATAGGACATATATAGGACATTTTCCTACTAAAATTGACAAAAAAATCGGAAAAAAAGAAATGAGACCCCTCCTCCCCTTTCATCTGTCCACCATTACCACCACTATTTTTATTTGAAAAAAAATATCAGTGTAAAGAACATTAAGACAAAAATAATAATTTTAATACATTTGTTTTCCTATCAAATGATATAATAAGTACATGTAATACAAATGTGAAGATTCACTTCTTTGATTTTTTTTCTTTATCTGTATCTTTATTCTTTGAACTACCATGTTTCTCTTTTGTATCTGTTTTACTCTTCTTAGCTGCTGAAGCATGCCTTTCTTTATCCTGACCAGTTGACTTTCTTTTAGAAGGTTCTGTTGATTTATATTTACCAGAGTCTATCAGATCATATTTCTTTTTTCCTATATTCTTTTGTTCCTCTCTAATTTTCTTCAGTTTTCCATTAGAGACTTCAATTTTCTTTTGGGCACTTTCTATCATTGCCTGTGCCGCTCCTGTCTTCTTCATATCCTTTTGCTTTAGTGCTTCAATCAACAACTTGTTGCCTTCCTTTAACAGCTCATTCGCAATTTCGTTATTATTTTGCTCGTCTTGCTCTTGTCGATCAAGATCTTTTTCTCTGTCGACTAATTTCATTTTGTCTCTGGCTCTTTCTCTTACTTTCTTCTCTTCTTCCTCTTTCTCTTTTTGTAACTGCTCAAATTGTCTTTTCTCTTGCAATTCTTTTTCTCTCTGTTCCTCAAGAGCAATAGTATACTGACTGTGAGCATGCCTACATTCTTGTAGGAGTGCTTTAGAAATATTCACTAAGTGAGCTTTCCCTCCATTCATTTTGACACCATCTTTTGTCATTTGAAGGGCATCTATAGAATCTTCATTCAAGGAGACCTTTTCTTGGGTTACACTTTTTCCACTCTGTGAAAAAGCCCTTTCTACGTCCGCATTCCCATGTGCCAGTGTTAAGACTGCTTTTACGACTTTCGCTAAATGTTCATATTTGAGATTTCCTGTTTGGTCTTTCATACTCAGAATCACTCTCCAATAATGATCTATTCGACCCGTGCTTTCTAATTCCTGCTCTGGTTGATAGCAACGCCATTCATCGGCAACTCTGTCTACTGGGATATCTTTACCAGTTTCAACTGTTCGTGTTAAGGTTTTGATGGATTCAACTGTCCAAGTTTCATTTTTATGGACTAGATCTAAACACTGTGCACTTTCCAGAACTCTATTATTAAAGGGCAAATTCTGTTTCAAATAGTTTGCAACAGCAGTAAGAAATTTTCTCATTTTCAACATGAAGTCCCTTTGTTAAGTCTCACTAAGTTTCTCTAAGGCTTTCCTGGTCACTTCACCAACTTCAAGTTGACTGTCTTTTAGCTGAATTGAATGGTCATCAAAGTTAAGATCTAATAATTTCCTGACTGATTTTCCTTGTATTATTTCTGGTTTCAGGAGTCTGCCTAAGACACATATAAAGAGTGACTGCAAATGTGCATAGAGCTGGTGAATCAAGGGTGCCTCTGTCTGAAACATTCCCAGAAATGGCTCAAACATGTCAGTGATGCTTACAAGAAAGGCCATGTTGATAACGGTGTGATCTTTCTGTTCTAACATAAGTCTGATCCTTTTGTACCTAGGATTCTTGTAGAGGTCGGAGCTTTTGTCTTGTAATAATTTCTTTAGAAAATATTCTTGAAGTCCTTTCCATTGTTCAACAACTCTAGCTAAGGCAGGACCAAGGGATAACCACCTGGTTTCTACGTGTTTCAGAAATCTATGGCATTTTAGACCAAGCTCTTTTTGCACGGATTCAGTCATCTAATCTAGCTGCTGATAGCTTAAACCATTTGTGAATGTCTAGCACAAACTGAACTAGCTCCTGGCCGAAATTTGCCTCTATTGCTTTGCGGAAAGCATTGTGAACTACATGTAAATTGCAAGATCCAATATTTACTAAACCTGGTCGTCCAAGATCTTTGATGCGGTCATTAACCAATGTGAGAACAGTTTTATTTACGTTCGGACCATCACTGCCAGGCATAAGCAATTTTTTCAGCTGCAAACCAGAGTCATTTATAACATCTAATATCTTGTCTGCTAAAATTATTCCTGTGGCATGACCAAGCAAATAAGTCTTCAAATGATGAACAACAACTTGCTGATGTTTGTCAGACCAATATCTGACATTAAGGTCAAGCTGTTTGTTGATCTGTCTATTTGTTGTTTCATCATACTGTATGGTGTACAGGGCATTAGATTTATTTATATCTCCTGTCAGCAATTCAAGGAAGTAAGGCGCTACACCATGAGCTATCAAATAAGAAATTTTCTTTGCAGACATTGTGAAGTTTGCAGGAACAGCACCTGGAAACATTGCTTCAAATGTATCTTTGATATCGGCACATGAGCTATAACTATAATTGGACATTGCCACCTTCAATGCCCATACTACTTCAGCTCTTGCTGCTTGATCTTTAGGTGATTCAAAAATCAAAGTAGATTTTGTCTGGTTTTGTTCTGCAGATTTGGATGAGTCAGCTGAATGACTTGTGCTTTGGAATCTCAAAGTAGTTTGGCACCTTGTTTGATTTGCAAGCTTCTTATGAGAATCACCCTTGGCATGTTGTTTTAATTGGAGGATTCCTTGATTGTCACAACTGACTGTCTTTTTACAAAGAAAGCAATATGCTTCAAAACATGATTTACTGCTTGCTTCACACCACTGGCATATCTTAAATCCTTGATGAGCCATTCTTTGTTAAATTTAGTCCTGTTCTTTGGCATTTTGTTCTAATAATTTAATTAGTCATCAATCTGAAAAATCTTAAATTTGAGTGTACAAAAGAAAGTACTTAAGAGTGTTGCCATTCTAAACACAGCCTTTTAACTGCAATACTGCGCATTGGTATTACTATTCTGTTGCTTAATTGTGCTTAGGAAAATCAAGCATGGTATTTCCTCAATAGTGAAAACAGAAAATAACAAAATACAGCAATCAAACATTTGTTCTTCATATTTCTTTAAAAAAATTGATGTTGTCTCTTTGGCCTATTCCCCATTTACATTCCTTTTTTTCTGCATTTTAGGGGCAAACTAAATTAAATTAAAGAAACAACTTACTGTGGATTCATTTTATTTCGATGTATACCAATTTTCGTGGTTTTCGTGGGTGCTGTTGAACCACGAATTCAAGTATTCAACAAAATGTATATTTTGCATTGCTTTACTAGCAGAAAAACGCAAAACCACGAATTTAAGTATCCTCAAAATAGTATATTTTTGCCAAACCACGATAAATTGGTACCACGAAAATAAATGAATCCACAGTACTAGTAACCGACTGTGATAATTCAAATGCAACACTCTTAAGTACTGTTTTGTTCATATCCTAGTAAACAGTATACAATTGTAAATTGATAATAAAAGCAGTTTTTCCTACATTTTTGGTCTGCTTGTGCCCTATTATGTAAGTCAGTCCATTTTTAAATTCACTTCACTAGCTAGTAATTTTATTAGACTAGGGGTTCGTTGGAATTGGAATCATTTTATCAGCTTTCATAAAATTCTAACAGGGTGTTCTTAAGTTATGTAATTGTTCATAATTGAATCATGATTGGATGGAAAGCAGAATTCTAAAGCCCCACTTTAAGGTAGGTCACTCCTCAGAATGAGAATATTAAGGATTTGAAATAAGTATTTTAATCTGATAGAACATTGTCTTTAGATAAATTTTAGCAAAAGATATGCATAGGTCAGTGTGCATATAAGAGTGATTCAATCATTTGAAAATTTGACAGGAAACCAAACCTCTCTAGACTTTTCATAGATTTTAATTTACGATAAAGGAATATTAAGAATTTCACTAATTTTGTCAAAAGACTATTTATGATGTATATAATCTTATTTTGGAAGAAAAAGTAGGGTCAGTGTGCAAAAAATTGCAATGCACTCGAATGGATTAAATAAGAGAAGTTCGAAAATATGACAAAAAGTCAAAAACCTGACGAGTGAGCAACCTTAAAGCAGGGGTAAAAAATGGCTGTGCAGGCAAGAGTTGCCAACCTCTTTCAACCTTCTGCTACTGTTTACACTCAAATGAGTGAACATGTAGTTATATTTTAGTGGTATTGTTTTTTGGGTTTTTTTTGGTTTTCTTTTTTTTCAAATTCGAAAATTTTAGAACAAATATAATCATGATAATGTACTTGATAAGTAATCAAAATTTCAAGAACATATGTACAAATCTTATATTTGATGTCAGCAGAAAGTTGGCATAGCCTAATATTAGCATCACTATGTTTCAAAACTATGCTTCATATTGACATATAAGTAATTCATTTCTCTTATTTGACAAAAATACCATAAATGGTGAAAGCAAAATTGCACATAATTTTTTTTAATACTGAAAACTCCAGATTTTATAGGTATTATAGGACAAAAAGCTCAAATATAGGACTTTATAGGACATGGCTGAAAAATATAGGAAATATAGGATTTATAGGACAACTATGACCCATGACTATATGTAAACAGTGCTATGCTTACTTGATTTTGTTGTAATTTGCTGCAAGGTTTCAGATCTTTATATCCTTGTACTTGTTTTTAAATTAAGTACAAAAGTGTTTATGCAGGTTAAATATTGCCCAATTCCATTACATATGATAAGCATGGCAATATAATAAATAAATATGTATGTTTATTTGCAGATGCAAAACAGTTCAGGTATGTGTATAATGAATGAATAGGTATCCCTAATATGGGGATGTTGACTATAAAGAGGTTGTGGTGCAACAGATGGAACCAGCAAAATCCACTAATTACAATTGGAGACATGGTAGGAGATTGAGTTATAGAATTTGAGGTGTTGGCAGATGCTCTAAAGGCCTTTCTGTTGTTGCTGTTTACTCATGCTGAAGAAATCCCAACTTATGGACTATCAGCCAGGGATTTCAATAAGAACCGGCACCCGGCAAAATGTCGCCATCTCGATCAACATAAATCGCCAGCTCGTATGGTAATGTCTCCATATGAGTGAAAAATTCTCAAGCGGAACGTAAAACTATATATAATCAATCAACCTTACAGTGGAGAGTATGTTTGCCTGATTGCTGCACTCTGTAATAAGTACCAACTACCTCTAAACCCAGGAAATGAAGACAGCAATCGTATTATTGGTGCCAAAATGAAGGTATTGAAGTAAACAATTTGTGATATATACTTTGTTACCTTTTATAACAGATAAATCATGTGCATGCAGTATAAAAATCTGCTTATAAAATATATACATGTGTAGTTCACATCATTACCTCATATTATCAGGTGGTATAGTAAAACAAATTATCCTACCAGTAAGATATTTTGTATTGCCTGCAATAAACTCCAAATGCTTGTTTACAATTATAGTATCTAGCATCACAAGGAACATGTTCCAAGAGAGAGTGGAATTGGGAGGCACTACATAGAAGAATCAACTCTTGGAATGCTCTAGATGCTGAAAACTGTGTGACAGACTTCCCAAGGCTCTCTGTTGATGAACTCTGCAGTTTAACAGTATGCATATACAAAATGAAACTTGCCAGGAGTTACACCACAGAGCATCTCAGTGAAGATGCGAGTGTATCATAATGGTAAATACAGATATTCCTGATGTCTTGCGTGTTTGGATTCAGAGTCAACATGTCTCCTTCAAGCAGTACCTACTGTGAATCCAGTATATTGTTCTTTGGCCCTGTGGTTCTGGAGTGTAAAAAGTTTACAGACAGACAGCCAACAGGTGATCAGAAAAACTCATTTAAACTTTCAGCTCTATTTCTACTGGACTAAACCCAAGAAGAAGAAGAAAAAAAAACAAACAATACAAAACAAACAAAAAACCCACCAGAATTCAGATTTTACGATCAATCATCAAACATCATCTAATGCCACTTTTATCTCAGTGTAAGTTTCTTTTGTCTCTTTAATGTTTTGTTGTCATTAAAATGGAAAGTGGAAAGGAAACAGAAGACTGACATATAAACAGACAGACAGACATTATGATTTCTGTCTACCATCTAAACCTTGTTTCCAGAGACTTAATTTGTTTCCTTCATGTTCAAGATTTTTAAAATTCTATGCTCTTTTTTCTTCACTAAATAATAAAAATACATAAACAGATGCACAGATTTTCAATGGAAGGTGTTTAACTATCACACCAATAAATTTTCATCCAATGCAATTTGGCAAAGTTACTAAAAATTGAACGTCCGAGGTTCTTGAAAATATTTTCAGAAGATTTATCTATACATTCCAATTTAAAATTTAAAATCGATATTGTGGCCTTATCCTTTGCTTAGGTGTCATAGTATATCTCATAGTATAAACAAACTGGAAAATAGGATTTATGAAAATGCTTTCATAAATATTAATGTGATATCTCGGATGAAAAAAAAACAAAAAAACGTGAGTTTTAGGTGATATGACAATCCTAATTTACAGGTTCAATTGACACCAACAGCAGTATCATCTGTACAATGTGTTGGTAATTCAGTGCTAGTGGTAGTGCATCACCAGCATTTTGTATTTTCTTACTGGTATTACAATTTACAGACTAGATAGCATATATACACATTTGAAACACTTTCTTCTTTTAATTGAAATAAACATTGACCATTTGAATCAAATACATCGATATATCAACATTTCACGACAAGTTATCCCCTGTCTGCTATTTTGCAGTAAAATCTAGTACGTTGGCCATTGTAATTTTTTTCTTAACAACTTTGACATTTGTTATTTTTTCCATTGATTTCAGTCAACTACAATAATGCAACTTGTATGCAATAGTTCACAGGTGTAACCTCTCACATTTTTGAAGGAGAGAAAACCTGGCCATTCACTGATTGACTTTTGGCTGAGCCCTCAAAGGGGACAATCAAAATTACTGGTTCATAGGTGTATAAAGTAAAAAAAAATTCAGATAAGAAAGTTTTTCATACAGACCAGCGAAAGAATGACTTTATTTGGCCAAAAGGCAAGTGATATAAAAAGTTAACACCCATCCCTTTGAATGTTTCAAATTTTTAATCAGTACAAAGAAATTAATACCTTTCTAAAAGATGTGTTATGATATAGTATGTACAGCTAGATGGCAAAGAATTCAATCACACATCAAACCAAAAAACAAAACCACCATATATTGGTTAATTTTCCACTGTAAATATTGGCTTTTTAGCAGATTAAGAGAACCATTGACAAAAAAAAAAAAAGCCAAAACATTTCCATTTGCATCAGCACAGCCATCAAGATTTGAAGTGCCAAAATTTCAAACCATTGGTTTAAGAGTAATTTGCAAAATATTTCATTGAAATATTCCCAATGAAAATCCCCCCCCCCCCCCCCCCAACTGTGTTCCTACTTACAGTATCATAGCCTAATCCAAAATCAGTAACATCTTTTTGAAAATTCTCCACGGAAGTCAGAAGTTCAGATTTGAATCCTGGTTGCACACGAACTAATTCATCTTGGACCTTATTCTGTAAATAACAAAAAATTTATCATGTAGCAAGTGCGCATTTCCATTGATGTAAAGTTGGTCTGTTTCCTTATTATTGTATATTCCTTATATAACACGAATTCTTAATTTGCTGCAATTGCTATTCTGCATCACTTTGTTGGTGTGGAAAAGAATCATACAAACACCTACCTATGAAGAGACCTTGTAAATATTAATTTCAATTAAGGTCATACCTTTACTTCATCTCCTTAAGTTTTAGACTAGTATAAAACACATTGGACTAGTGACAATTCAGATACCCATCTTGAATTCCTTAAGATTTTAGCAAATCTATCTGAATTTCTTAAATTTTTTACTAACGTCAATTACCTACATGGTGTTTGCATGATAATAACTTGATCACCTTCCAAATGTGGACAATTATGAAAGAGGTTATTCTAGTATGGTTGTCTTTTTCTATTGTAAAAGTCAGAAATTGAATTGTCTGCAACTGTGATTGGTTTAATGAAATGCTATAAAATAAAATGAATTGATGGGATCATATTACATGACATAGTGGATGGACTAATGAAATGGTTCGTGGACTAGTGAACATAGATATAGTCACTAGTCTGTATAGACTAGAGCTTGAAAAATTTAATTTTCAGCCCTCTAAAGGATATTGTGTTAACAAAATAAAAATTATAAAATCAAGCAGTTGCTCAAAATAAACAAACAAATAAATGGAGAGAAAAACTTAATCTCCCCATCCCCCCTTCCTTTTCTAGTCAGTTCTTCAAACTTACTGATCTCTTTATTCAAGGCACTGTCACTGTCCTACTACTGTTAATAAATGTCTTGTTTATACAAGATGTCATTTAATTGATATATAGATTGATTTTCTTGCAGAGTAATTTCATAGGAATTTCCTCAGAATAGATCCTGTTAAAATCTCAATTTTAAAAAATATATATTTACTTTATCCCCAAAAAATAATTGGAAATCTAATTAAATTCAATTGATTTTAATTAAGCTTTAAGAGAAGAAATTGAGTCTGTTAAAACTTGAACGATAGAAATTCTCATACTTTGCTGAAGTTTACACGATGATTACCCATGTATTTTCCCCCCAAAGGCATGCAGTGAAGATTACAGCAGATGACTGTTACCTCAAAACTATAGTTGTAGAGATTGCAAATTCTTATTCGTTCTTTAAAATTCATTATTTCTGCAGATATATTCTGTGAAAATTACAGCATAATATCGCTTAGTCAAAATTTCTGCTGAATATTGCAACTATTTCAGGCCAAAATACGGTATTAGATTTTCGATTATTTTTTGGGGATAAAGTAAATATATATTTTTTAAAATAATTCTTATAAAATAATTGAAGAAAGAATATTTGATAAAGAAAACTAAAATATGTTAGCATTTATTGGACTTGCATGCTTTGTAAGTTTGTAGGGATGTGGCTTCAACTGCATGAAACGTTCCTGCATGAAACGCTTTGCATAGTTTGCATGGAACGAAACAATTCTTGCATGGAGTAGAAATGATTCTTTCACGGAACTGTGAATGGTCTGCACGAAACACTGAACAATTTGCACGGAATGCTGAACGATTTGCACAGAACGAAACAAAACGCTTTGGATATGTAGTAGCACGCTTCAAGGTCTGTATTTATGGGATACTTCGATATTTCATTAACATGTACATCTCACAGGAGGATTTTATTTTGTCCCATTATACAAGCCAATTAATAATGTCCCCATTTCTGATTATTAGATTCCCAACACAAAGTGTACAGTTTTAAAAATTTATTTTCACAAAAAGGCACTGAAAATATATTTAGTTTATATGAAATAATTCATTTTCTTTACCTAATAACTTTCAAATTGATTAAGGAATTGGATACAATAAGTGAATCTACATTATAACATATATTAATCACAAAAGAAATAGTGAGGAAATTCAAATTTATGAAAAAGTTGGCGATATTTTATAAGTGTTTTAAAAAATGAATTATGATGATAGTGCTAGCTGCTATATGATTTATATAAGGAAGATTTATGGACAATCGGACCATATCACTTGTATTTTTCATAGAGAGTAAACAATTTAGTTGATAGTACTAGCAATCTAAGGTAGATTGACAGTTCATCTTACCAAAATTTCAGGTAAACTTTCTGAATCTTTGGTGATCTCAAACCCTCAAGTTGGGTACTGAGAAAATGCTATTAAAATGTTCGTAATGAAAGGAAATCCATATTGTTCAAAATTATTGGCCGCTATGACATGAAAATTTAAAGGAAATAACCCTAAGTTACATGTTTATACCTTTATTGTAGCCATGCTCAAGGGCTGGGGTTATGTCAACAGTAATGATCTTGAAATAACCAAATGCCTCATGTCCTGAGGCAGACATATAGGTGCTATGATTTCATTTTTAACCTAATTACCGTCATATGTTGATGTCAGTGGAATCAGCCAATGACAAGTCTCCTTTTATAAATACCCTTATTAGTTTAGTTCCTGTCCCCGCAACTTATTAATCATTCCAAACAAGATAAATGAGTGGTGGGGACGAGAATCAGACTGACATTTTATGTGCCTATTGTGCCTCAACCTACCCCTGTGAACCATGATTTTAACATATTTGAATCTGCACTATGTAAGAAAGCTTCCATGTATATTTGAACTTTAGTGGCCCAGTGGTTCTTCAGAAGATTTTTAAATGATCGCACCCTATTTTTGCATTTTTGTGATTATTTCCTCTTTGAAGATGGCATGGTCCTTCATTTGAACAACTTGAATGCCCTTCACCCAAGAATGATTTGTACCAGGTTTTATTGAAATTGGTCCTGTGGTTCTGGAAAAAGATTTTCAAAATTTGTTAGGGTTTTTTTTTTCCCCCCACTATTTTGCTATTATCTCCCCTTAAAGAAGGGCATTGCTCTTCATTTGAACAAACTTGAATTCCCTTCACTAGTGGATGCTTTTTGCCAAGTTTGATTGAAATTGGCCCAGAGGTTCTGGAGAAGATGAAAATGTGAACAGTTACACTAACAAAGACAACACCACCAACGACATCACTACCGACAACGGACAATGGTAAGTTTTGATTGGAAAACTTCACTTGAGCCTTCAGTTCAGGTGAGCTAAAAAAAATCAATTCCTTTGCTGGGGATACGAAAACTCAGAAAATGTATTTCATTCACTTTTTTCCTCACACAATCCATTTGAATTTCAGAAAATGTCTTCCTTACCGCACATCTCAACAAATTCTGGAAGGAATATCGCAAAGAATCTACCATGTCTGTCTCCTCTTTTTTGACAACAACTTCAAATTCATTCAGCATAGCATATGATTCCTGAAACAAAAACAGAGTATCTTTAGTCCTACTCAATATTCTAAAGACAGTTCTAGCAATAGCTATAGAATAGTATTAGAGGGCGAATTGTTTTTGTATGGATTGGGAAAATTTCATAGTATGAGTGGTTGTTTACCCTTAATATGGCTCACCCAAGTCACCTTGTTCATCTAGGGATAAAGATGTATATGTTTGAGACACTAAAAATACGAATATTTAGAAACCTATGATAGATATTGTGAAATCACATTTGCTCCGAGGTCAATGTATGGAAAAACGAGCATTCTGAAAGCAATCCATATACAGCATGTCCCCTGCTGGCCCAAGTTAATTTATTTGGATATTATCTTACATAAACAGCTTCCATACATAATCATTAAAAAGTTAAAAACTGGAGACCAACACCTTGAGGTTAAAATTTCGAATTTGAAAGAAGCTTGGTCAAGTATGAAACTTAATAAAATTTATTCGAATAAATTTCGAATTTGTTTTGACTTGATAATGACAAAGTAATTTTAGAAAATAATTAAAGACATGCCAATAAAATAGCATTATTTATAAGAATATTTGCTTTGCAGCTGAAAATTGGTCCATGTATTTAGTGACTGTGAATTAATATATTTATAAAAAATCTATCCTGTAAATGTGTACATATACATAAATTTTAGTAAATACACACAAACTTTTAAATTTTTGTTACATATATTCCAACTTTTGAGAAAATTAAAATAAGTCAACAACAATAAGAAACTTATAGGCCACATATCTCACTGTTGGTCAGCCTTTGTAATTATTAAAAAATTTTTTGCTATTTTTATTCCAACGAAAAAATCTGAACCCATATTGTGGCCCAACCTACCCAAAAGACTTGCAACATAACCATAATCAAAGGTCAAGAGCTTAAAAATCATAATATGAAATGCACGATCTTGCTTTAAGGAATCTAAATATAAATGAAGTCCATACCTTCAACAGTTCAGGAGATATTGCCTAGATTAACTTCTCTTAAAAGTAAGCCAAAATCAAGGTCAAGGATACAAAGTTAAAACTTTGGTACCAAAAGAAAGGTCTTCTTACAAGGAGTGAATACATTATATATGAAAGATGCATCACCCACCATTCAAAAAATGCAAGCAAGGTTAAAGTTTTAGTAAGTTTTGAAATTTGGTTAAGACTCCAAGGTCAAAATCAAAAGGTCAAACATCATGGTATTAAATGAAATTACTTGACATAAGAAATCTCTATATGCAAAATATGAAAGACCTACATTAAAGAATTCACAAAATATTTAATACCTTTAGTCTTTTCTTACAAGTAGGTCAAACTAAGAGGACAAGGTCAAAAGGTTAAAAACTTTTGTACCAAAAGAAAGGTTTTTGCATAAGGAATGAATATAAGAGCTCTGTCACTCACCATTTGAAAGTTATGAGCAGGGGTCAGAATCTCTAACCTGGAGATCATGAAATTTACAATTTTGGTACAGGCCCTCCTGCTCTACATTACTAAGCATTTAGTTCTTGTTACAAATGTGCCATTCTAGAGAAGAAGATTTTAGAAAATTGGTCACTTTTGGCCCCACCCCTAGGGCCTCTGGGGGGCAGGAGTCCTGAAATTTACTTTTTATGTCCGCCTTGTCCCAAAGATGCTTCATACAAAACTTTGCTCACACTGATATATGTGAGAAAGTTTGCCAGTTTACTTTAGGAAGGTCAGTTTTTCCTTCTCAGGTGCATTGTATCTGGGTTCTCTCTTCCACCAATAAAAAACTGGATGCCACCAGATAACTGAAAATTTGTTGAGTGAGGCAGAAAACAACAATCAATTTTATTAATTTCATGTACATTCTCAAATAAAACTTTGATCTACTATTCTGGTCCAACTTTAACAAGCATAAATTTAATTATCTTACGATGCTTGTATATTAATATGGCTATTCATGGCCTTTTGTTATTGAAAAGACAGTTTTTAAAGATAGTTCCTATATATTCTCATCTTATGAAGATTTTTAAATAACCCCAATCTATTCTTGCCTTTTGTTGATTATCTCCCCCTTGGAACCTTCATTTGAATATACAAAAATTCCCTTCACCTAAGATGCTTTGTGGCAAACTTGGTTGAAATGGTCCAGTGTTTCAGGAGAAAAAAGATTTTTAAAGATTTTCTTTTATATTATTATATCCCAATATAAGACTTTGACACCCTATTATGGCCTCACCCTACCCCTTGGAGCCAGGCCATAAGAAGAACCCACACTTTATCAGAAAGTTTTGATGTAAATTTCAAATATTTCCAGTGCAGTGGATCTTGAAAGATTTTTAAAAGATGCCATCATATTTTAACTATTTCTAACTTATCTTTCGTTTGAAAAAAAAAATGTGACCCACCATTTGAACAAATTTGAATTCCTTTTACCTAATGATGCTTAATGGAAATGGACACCAGACAAAAAGTGATTAGAAAAGCTCACTTAGGCTTTAAACTCTGGTTAGCTAAAATTAAGAAATCATTAAAGACATGAACCTCTATGGGTCCTAATTGCATGTCAAAAGCTATCTGGTTTTCTCTGATGTCACTCAGTGCAGACATTGCCTCTCTAACATCTTCCAGATCACGTATTGGTCTGGCAAGTCTTTTACTGCAATCATCCACAAATTTTAAAATCCCTTCCATTTTTTCCCTATACTGTTTATTAAGTTCCTTTCCAAACATCAGCTTCCAAGCTTTGATTTCCACTCTTAATGCAAACTTTAGTGGTTCTATTGAAATAGAAAAAACAACAAAAATATAAAAAAAAGCATATCTTGTAAACAAAGCAAAGTGGAACACAGTCTCTGCATTATAATATTAACTTCAACATCAAATCTTGTCATTGTACTTTTCACAATCTACAATATTTCTATCAAAAATCAACAAAAACAAGAGGCTCAGAGGCCCTAAAAGTCACCTGAGTATTAGTTAAAAGCTATCACAAGAGCTAAGGGCTATGAAATTAAAAAAAACAAAATTCTATTCTGTATATCTAGCTAATTGTAATACTCAGCAACATAACAAGATGTGTTCTTAAACTTAAATACTCCAGAAAGTGCCTACACTGATAAAAGATTATGTAATATATTGTAGAGCCAATCACTATTGTGATCAGCTGTTTTACAATTATACTGTGTTTTGACATGTTCCCTATTTTGTTATTTCACTTTGCTCGATCAATTGAGTAAATCGTCGGCAATGTAAACAAATAATACATTACAAAATAGTTATTTACCTGAGATTTCTATTCTGTGTTATGTATTCTTACGAGTACTTAGCGATTTTATCCATTCAATGTGTTTTAAGTATCGTTTTGAGTCCTTTCGTTGTTTGTCTAATGTTTCATCTACTCGCGCCATGACATGTTTACAAGTAGGAAGTAAAGAGCGCCACCTGGTATGTAAATTAGTATTTTCCAGCGAAATTTAATCGTCTGAAAAGGTGTGTATTTTACTTTAGCTCGATCTTTTGATTATGAAATTAAGTTCATAAGAGTTTTGACGGAAACAATTTTCTATATGTTTAAAGTATTCCGTCGAGGTATTAATTTTTACATAGTTTTCTTAATAAAATTGAAATTTTATTAAACATGACATGGGCGGTTTGTTGGAAACCAGCCATACCAGCGAGGGGCTTCCTTGCTGGGCGTTGCTAAGGCCGTTGCCCCTGCGAGCCAATTCTCTGTAACTATAAGCCAGCAAGTTCTACGAGGGGCTCCATTCTTGATTTCGTCTTTGAAAGGTTAGCATCATTGTGGCAAGAGTGAGATGCACTCGCATGCCATTAATTCAAAGTAGTTATCAATTAGAATTTCGAAGATAAATTTTTTTTTTTTTTTTTTTTTAAATCATTATTTATTTATTTTCCATACAATGGTCTTGAGTTGACAACTTCCTCTGGGGGAGATTGACCCCAGTACTAGGTCGTCACAATATGTAACACAATATGACTAAATTGAACCTGTTCTAAAGTCAAAACAATCTCCAAATTTTAGTACATCCTTTCCAGCTTTTCCTAAATATTCACTTAACTTTTACACCATATCAGCAAACTAAAAGAAGTCTTTCAAAAGACAATAAATAATCACTGTAATTATTTTGGCCCCACCCTGGAACCAAAACTGTTACCTCCTGAGGTCTTGAACTTATTCCTTAATATTAATTTAGTTTCAATTTAGTAAAAATACCATCATAGAAAATTTTATCTAAATGTTTTACAAATATATACTACAATAATACGAAGTTTGGACCCACACTGGGGTCAGAACCTCTATCTCTGGGGATCACGAAATTAAAAATTTTTGCAGAGGTAGGATTACTATGCATTTACTTTTTTCATAAAGATATACAATTGTAGAGAAGACTTTTGAAATTTGGTCAATTTTTGGCTGTTTTTGCCATACCCCTAAGACCCAAGGGGTGCAGGAGTCCTGAAATTTACAATTTAGGTCCTTCTTGTCCAAAAGATGTTTCATACCAAATTGAAAAGAATTGGAATGTAAGCTATTAAGAAGAAGTTCAAAATGTTCTATTGTTCTAACATTTAATAACTTACCATTTTGGCACCACTCTGATCAGAAAACCCTTTCCCCTGGGATCATCAAATTTACAATTTGGTAAAGGGCTACCTGTTGCTTCTAAATATTCATTTAATTTCAATTTAGCATCAATAGTACTAAACAAGATGTTATTTAAGTGTTTTACACATAAACACTAAATACCAATTTGGCCCTGCCCTGGGGTGAGTACCTCTACCCTGGGGATCAGAAAATTACACTTTTGGTAGATACCTTCCTGTTCTACATTACTATGCATTTAGTTTTTCTTACAAATGTGGAGTTGTGGAGATGTTTGAAAAATGGTTTGTTTTGATTTTTTTTTCAGGTTTTGCCCTGCCCCTTAGGGCCCAGGGGGTGCGGTAGTCCTAAAATTTACAATTGATGTTCCCCTTGTTCCAAAGATGCTTCATACCAAATATGAAAAGAATTGGAATGGTATCTATTACGAAGTCAAAAATCTTCAATTGTTAACGGACGACGAACGATGATGGACAACAACCAATATCCAATAGAAATACATATGTATGCATGTTTGTGTCAAGTTGGTCTCTTTTGACATCATCAAGCAAGGGAGATATTTTGATACTGCATACCACAGCAATCTGTAGTGCCTGTTACCTTGTAATTTTTTCTGAATGACTTATCTACATATATTAAGTAATTAAAGAACACATCCTCATGCAAAACAAACTTTCTTTAAAAACCGTCTGCTGAGCTGTCACCAGCGTACTGCATTTAACCATTGGCATTACAGTAACTCCATAATATCCTTATATCTCTAACCTTCTCTAATATATAACAATAGACTTTACATTTTTACATACAACAACCAAGAACAACCAAACTATTCCGACTCTAAAATAGACATGGTAACATACTAGAATTCCAGTTTTCTTGTAAAAACAAGATAGGATGCAAGGGGGTTTTACAAGAAATGTCAAAAATATATATATTACTGATAAGGGTGAAACATTTACTGAATTTTGCAAACGTTAAAACAAACAGCAGCAAACGAAACGGTACCGTTTAAATGGGAGAATATTTTGTGTTGAATTTTTAAGGCTACTTATTCATGAAACGCTAATTTAATAAACTATTCTTTCACTATAATGTAAGTATGAGTTGTTATTAGTACTATTTATTTGTCGGGTTTTATGACGAAAGAATATGCATTAAACTCATTCACTTTCTACACCGTCACCCAACATTGCATTAATGGTTTGTTTGGCTACATACCAGACGTAGAAAAAGCATTGTAAAATTAACCTTGCAAAGATGGATCGTTTAATTCCAAATTAAACATACCACATTATACCGTTATAAGCATGATAATTCGGATTTTCTTAGCAATAAAAAGCAACAACAAAGGTAATTTATTTTAGAACATATACTTGGAAAAATAGAATAAAATCATTATACATTGCAAGTATTCGCTTTTCAGAAATCAGAATTTAATATGTTATATCATATTGGGTTTTACATAGCTTTGTTTAATATCATGTTTCCTGTATCGATTAAAACAGAAACAATTGTTTGTATTCGACAAAGGCTGTGTTTTCATTGGTAAATATGAAATAAAACAACTTGTTTGCATTAAACTTTGTTTCTGATTGACACTGAAAATGCCTTCGTGTTAACGTTTACTCAATTTGTAAATGTTTAGAGCATTTAATCGAAATATTTCAGTTTACTGGTGTAATCATTTCATTCTTAATTACTGACAAATGTCACATATGTACCTAATATCTTAAATTATGAAATGTACACTCATTTACTTTCAAAGTTAATCTTTCATTACTACAGATGGTCTACCTGGAAACAATTCAATTGGACCAACAATCTCAGATGCCTGGATGTCATCTATGTTGCTCTCGAGATTTTTGAATATTGTGCACTGGGCCTTGAATTCAGAGAGTATTGGATCTGCCATCATAAATTCCTAAAATAAATGTATAAATCTTCCTTAGTACCAGAACTACAGAAACATGAGGCCCATGGACCATAACACTCATATGAGTCAACATGTTCTTTCAGAAAAATCACTTTTGAGCCCCAAAGAAGCTTAAACAAATTTATTGGTATAATCATAAACTGCCAATTACAAAACTGACTCAGTCAAAAAGGGCCCAACCAAGCACTTGATTCATGTACTAGTGCAAACTATACAAAATTCATTTATCAATGTTCTTTCCCCCATATCTACAATTCTTCAGTCAATTGCAGTATCAACTATGTTAACTTTCTATAAAATATGAAAACTGCAAGTGTGTTAAAGTTATGCTGCAATTTTGATTAACCTTTAATCTCATGACCAAAAAATCTATAGGTGTCTTCCTTTAACAGTTAATTACCTTACCTTAAAGCAAAAAACTTTTTGAGAAAAATGAAGAAGATATAGAGTAACCACAAATATGATGATGGACAAAAACAGATACAATGCCATTGTAACAAATTCAACAAATTTGGTAGCATTGGCAAGTTCTTTTCACAAGAAATGCACATACTAAATATAACAGTAGAACCTCTTATGATTTGAAAGCTATGGTTTACATTCTAATTTTCTTAAAGGTCAAAGTCAATGTAAAGGTTGCCAGATCAAAGATTTTGGTGTCAATCGATTGATGATTGATTACATATTGTTTTACGTCCTGCTTGACAATTTTTTACTCATGTGGAGGCGTCACCATTACAGGAGAAGGGCTGCAAAATTGAGGCCTATGCTCGGCGCTCAGGGCCTTTGAGCAGGGAGGAATCTTTATCGTGCCTCACCTGCTGTGACATAGCACCTCAGTTTTTGTGGTCTCATCCGAAGGACCGCCTCATTTAGTCAGCTCTTGCGACAAGTTAGGGGTACTGAGGACCTATTCTAACCTGGATCCCCACAGGGTTGGTGCCAATGGAAAGGCCTTACTACAAGGAATGCACATATCAAATATGAAAGGTCTACCTCTTTTGATGTAGAAGATTTGACTAAGGTTAAAAAATTTTTGTTGCAAGCAATGGATAGAGACGGACAGACAGGAAAAATTAGATGCTCCTGAATCTTTGATTCCTCGGGTATAATAAAAACTTTAGTTGAAAACCTTTTAAAGTCTTGTGTCAAAATAAAAGCATAGTTTTGACCTTGACCTCATGACCCCAAAATGTCTTCCTTTATATGTATTCAAAAAAATTAATCCCTGTGGGGATATGGGTTAGAATAGGTCCTCAGTACCCCTTACTTGTCGTACAAGGCAACTAAATGGGATGGTCCTTCAGATGAGACCGTAAAAACAGGCGCCGTGTCACAGCAGTTGTGGTACGATAAAGATCCCTCCCTGCTCAAAGGCCCTGAGCACCGAGAATAGGCCTAAATTTTGTAGCCCTTAATTCTCAAGAGGGATGTAAAACAATATACATTCAATTATAACCATTCACACAAACAAAAGTGATGAGGAACAGATGGATAAACTAAATATTGCAATAGGGTTTACAGATTTTTCAAAGCACAACCCAAATTAATTTGTGTCTTTCTCTTTTGGTCACCTCCCTCTATAAAATTTGAAACCATTACAATGACAACTGTTTAAGTCACTTTATTACAATATACATACAGGCATACATACTGAGTGATATGACCCAAAATTTATAAGTGTCTTTCACTCATTGTAAAGTATTTCTGTATAAATTTCAATGTATAAAAGTGAAAACTGTTTCAAATATAATTTAGTTTTAGTTAAAAACAAATGTCTTCCCAGTTCCTCAAATCAACAGTGCTCCAAATTACACCCCCACCCCCTTAGTGTACAGCATGGTATGGAGGAGAAATCATGAGCAGGAATACAGACATTATGAATTACACTTTGTGCCTTGAGAAAATATGGAGAGATGATTCATCATCAATGTGACAAATGTCATTGTTGTATATGATACAAAAAAATAATGACTGTTGTGCTGAGGTACCAGTAAGAAAGTTAACCCTTCTACATCAAAAAGATGTAAAACCATCCTCCTTGATCCACAGCAAATTGTACGAATATATTAGATCCCTGGGTCAGAACAATGTGAACACCATTAAATGATAATGAAAAATTGTACAAAATTTCAATGCTATCAAATAAGTTATATAGGAGAAGTGTTCACAAGCTATTTTACACCTTCCACTCATCTTAGATTCACTATAACTTAAAGGTAACAATTGCATCTTTCTGTTCCAACAATATGCACATCCACAAATGGTTATGGCATATTATACAAAGTTTCAAGTCTGATATGCCATATACATGTGTTCACAATCTATTTAACATCCTCCACACCTCTTAGATCCACTATAACTTTTGTGAAAATAATTGGATCTTCATGCCCAACAATATGCACACCTAAAAATGGCAATGAAGAACTGCACAAGGTTCAATCAATTCTATCCTAAAACTATATCAGAGAAGAAGTGTTCACAAGATATTGTGACAGACTAACAGAAGTTCAGAAACAATATATCTTCCTCTGGGAGAGAGGAAACACAATCATCACAATATAACAAGTGTTGATAGATTGATGGATAGACAGAGAGATGGGCAATGTGATTACTATCGACTGTTTATAAAGTCTCAAAAACAAAGAGATATAGTCACAAATAAGAAGTATGAAAAGTCCTGAAATGTTGGGGTTAATTTTGTACCTTGTACATGAAACCAACAAAACCTTCTCCTTGATCTGTATTAAGTAAACTTTTGTACACCTTATATGATGAATCAAAACATTGTTACAGTTGATCAATCAATCACTATGACCTTAACCCCTGACCTTTCAACCAAGAAATTAATAGCATTCTTTCTGTTAGCTGAGATTGTACTGGATGTTGAAAATACTTCCACATTTCGTAATTCTGATGTGACCTTCACTTGATCTTTTGAAAGAGAAATTATTCTTCCTCTTTCAATTTGTTATCATTGCTGCAAGTAATGACACCAATATTCAGGATTTTTTCTCACACAAACAAGCACATATGGGTAAGCTACCACATCTCCTGCAATTCTGTTCTGAGGGAATAATAAATCCCATGACAAAGTTTAAAAGATAAAAGAAATCAAAACAATACCAAACCTTTACAGCTTCTACCCTATCATGTTTCCACAGGAAGGAGTAATCTGAGTATCGCTGTAGTGCTTCTGATACTTCTGGTTTCATTGAGCCAAGAGCAGAAGACATGATCACCACATACTTAGAAATATCCTTGTTGTCCACTATGCTCTTATAATAATGTTTTAAAGGTGCTTCAAGTTGTCTCGGTGAGTTGTGTGTACCTACAATATTAGGTAAAAGTATCATACAGAAATTATGTAGATGATTTATGGACTCCACAGAATAGTATAGCAAGAGGCCAAAAGGCCTTATTGGTCACCTGAGTATTATTTCAAAGTATAACTAATTTCATGGGCTATGAATTTTTTTTTAAAGAATTCTGTTGTGCATATCTAACATAAATTCGAATATTAAACAAAATGTGTACTCAAAACTTGCATGCACCAAAAAGTGCCAATACTAATGAAAGACATAAAATATTGAGCATTCTGAGTGTATTGCATACAATACAAAGTCCCTTATCAGTAGGATAATTCATTCAAAAGTAAGTCACGCACAACAAAACTCAAACTTGACCTTGAACTATTCAAGACTAAGCCACATATCAAATTTCAATTAAATATCGTCATCCATTGAGGAAAAAAGTATTATTTTAAAAAAAAAAAAAAAAAATGATTCTTGCAATTTACCAACAAGCATAATTCAATCAAATGTAGGTCAAGCATAATGAAACTCAACCTTTATCTGTAACTATCCAAGACAAAGCCATATATAAAATTTCAGTTGAACATCTTCATCCAATACAGAGAAAAAAAGTCTGGAAAACTTCAAGCATTCATCAAGGAGCATAATTCAGTCAAAAGTAATTCAAGTGTAATGAAACTCTAACTTGATCTGTAACACGAGACCTTATTGATAATGTCTTGTGTTATTTGTAGTCTTAAAATCTGTATTCTAAATAAAATTTAGTTGATAATTTTATGTGTTTTGTTCACTGATCAGTGACTTTAGCCCGACTTTTAAATGTACAATTTGTTTTAATTTGTCTTGACTTTTATTGAGGTGTTCTAAGAATTTTCGTACTGAGCAGTTTTAGTATTTTTAGTATGATATATTTCATGACATTTTTATCAACCTTGGGGAGATCACACGAGACATTACCATGTGAGAAGGGGTACTACAGCAGGGCGTCGATTTATCAGGCATATCATGGGTGACTCACAAATTCATCCTTCAACCTGCATTCGAAATCTTGGTGTCATGTTTGACTCCAAGATGGATATGGAGCTACAAGTGAACTCTATTAGTAGATCTTGCTACGCACAGTTGCGGCAAATAGGCCACATAAAAAAATATTTAACAACAGAAGCAGCTAAATCACTTGTGAACTTCCGAGTTGCATCAACGTTAGATTACTGTAACACTCTCCTGGTTGGTATATCAAAGACAGTTCTAAGCAAGCTCCAACAAGTTCAAAACACTGCCGCACATATCATATCCATATCTCATATCTCGTTATGACCACATCACTCCAATACTACGAGAACTACGCTGGTTGCCTGTGCAGCATAGGGCACAGTTTAAGATACTTACAAGGCCTTACACGATGAGTGCCCAATTTATATCAAACGATTACTAGAGGTATATAGACCTACTTGAAATCTTAGGTCTATACAACAATCGGTCACTCTAGTAGTTCCTAAAAGTCGAACTGTTACATACGGGGATCAGTGCTTCATGTCAACAGCTCTGAAACTGTGGAATGCCCTTCCAGAACATGTGAGGGATTGTAAATCACTGTGCGCCTTCAAGAAGCCATTGAAAACACATTTTTTCCATCAGGTTTTCAGTAACTAGCCTCCATCAAGTTGAGATATTTTTTTTTTAAATATATAGTTTTAATTCATCCACCAAAAAAAAATCTCATCAACATTATCTCATCATCTTTACTTTAATATGCCCTGAAACTGATGTTTTATACTTATTTAGCATATGTATTGTATCTTATGTTTATATCAATTTATTTCAATGTTTTATTTAATTGTTTTATGTACTGTGAAGCACCTTTGAGCATACAAATGTATGAAATATATATCTAAATATGGTATTATTATTATTATTATTATTAACTATTTAAGACAAAGTCACAAACTTAGTTAAATATCTTCATCCAATGCAGAGAAAAGTCTGAAAAACTGATTCAGAATGACAGACAGACAAATGCTAAAGTAATAGTCCTCTTCAGCAAAGCCGGTAAGGGACTAATAAAATTACGTACCATTAACACAATATGACTAATTTGTACCTGTCCTAGAGAAAAGACCTAAGGTTGCAAACTTCACAATCTTGGTATATCCTTTCCTGCTTTTCCTAATCATGCTCTTAGTTTTTATACTGTATCAGCAATCTTAAAGAAGTTTTTCAAATCATAAAGATAATAATCACAATAATAATTTTGGCTCCACCCTGGAACCAAATTGTCACCCCCTGGGATCATGAAATTTACAATTTTGGACAATCTACTACTTCTAAATCTTTATTTAGTTTCAATTTAGCATCAATAGCATTAAAGATCTTATCTAAATACACTATATAATACTATATTTGGCCCTACCCTGGGTAAGAACCTCTACCGCGGGAAACATAAAATTCACAAATTTGGCAGAGACCTTTCTACTCTACATTATTATGCATTTAGTTTCTTTGTTGTTTTTTTTTTTTTGGTTTTGGTTGTGGTTTTTTTTTAATATTGTTTTGTTATTTTTCCATAAAGACATGCAGATGTACATCAAAAGATTTTTTAAAATTTGTCAGATTTGACAGTTTTTATCCCACTCCTAAGGTCCCAAGGCTGCAGGAGTCCTCAGCTTTACAATTTAGGTCTCCTTCTCCCAAAGCTGCTTCATACCAAATTTGAAAATAATTGAAATGGTAGTTACCACGAAGAAGTTACAAATGCAGTGACTTTCACTACTAGCAAATTCTAGCTTGGGAATCACCATGTAACACAGAGTGAAAACATATTTCTTACCTCTGCGTTATTCTGACTTTTTCCCCTCCAATATTTTCAACTTTTCTTGGATATATTGATGTTATAAAAATCATTCTATGAATCTTTGACACTGGATTCTTGGAATATTGTGTAAATATTGTGTATAGAGTGTTTCCATTTTTGGTGAGTATTTACTCACTTATACAAAACTCAGTTAACTCCTGTGTGTAGTGTGCGTTCTGCAGTTAACAATGGGTGACAAAAAGCTACTAAAACCTGTATATTTACGTAACAGAGATATACAGACAAACAAAAAGGAACTAATTTCTTATTATGCCCTCACTTGTGCAGTCAGTGCAGTAATTTCTGATGTTTCGTGTGTACAAAGAGACCGTGATTTGTGGCAAATTTACTTTGGCTCAAAGGTAAGTCGGGAGTCTTTGTCAAGCGGATTCACTATCAACAACATTAGCACTTCTGTGTTAGACACAAATCCTTTCTCTGCAGTGACAGAAAAACACAATTAAGAGATCATTAGAGTGACAGTTAGGGGAGTCACTCTCTCTGTAGAGGATTTACGTGTTATCAATATGCTTCAAAAATTTGGTGCTGACCTTACTTCAGAAATAAAATATGAAAAAATCCAAAACACAACCACTTTAAAAATAACAGAAATATTAAATGGCAATCACTTCATTTTCATGAAACCTATGTTAAACAGCAAATTCCTACCAAAAAAAGATGAATGTGCAGGGTCAAGATGTACCATTTCACACCGGAGTCAGCCCACAAAGAAACAATCTTTAAAATGTACAAATTGTTGGGGAGAAGATCTTTTTTGTTTTAACTGCGAGTATGAGACTTGCTGTAAGATATGTAAGCAGCCTGGCCATACCCCTAGAGACCAAAAGTGTGCAAGCTATGACAACAGCGACAAAGACATTACCACTTTCAGTGGCAAGAATGACATTCTTTCCAACTTCTACCCTTGCAACATCAATGTCTTTGGAATGCCCCATGCTTCTGCAGAGCATGCATTCCAATACAACAAAGTTATGAGATTTGGTGACATCGTCAATGCTTCTGCAGTGCGCAACGCTAGCACCGCACTAGATGCCAAACGCATCGGAGCCAAGGTTACATCTCCTAATGAGTGACTGCTTCAGCATAACAACGTCATGAAAGAAATCTTAGAGGCCAAGTTTGAGGCAGTACATACTATACCCTCTTTGTGGAGGCTACTTACGACGACTACTAGGGATCAGGACTTGACAAACATGGTACCTCTAAATCTTCTGTTACCGCTTGGCCTGGGAAAATGTAATGGGGCAGATACTCACGAGTATTGCGAGATCCAAGTGAGAGTGTACCCTACCCCAGCGCAACCAGCCGTCATGTCACAGAAGGTCAGGGAGTGTAAGTAAGTAATCATATACAATGTGCTTATACTTTGAACAGTAAGTCCAGTAATTAATATATATTGTAACAAACTGAAATTCTTCGTGCTATTGTTTACTAAATCCCCTTGGTTCACCCTTCCTGTTATTTATATAATAAAGCCATGAGGAGCCCCTTGTTTTCATACTTTAACCCTTGGTTCTCATGGTTACATAATAACCCTGTGGGGAACCCCTCGTTTACACCTTAAATTGTAAGGAAAAAGCATGCACAGTGTAGTACCTGGGAAAACAGCAGCCAATAGACATGTTCGGCAACCCACCTAGTGCTACCAGAGGTCTGACTTTAGAAAAACATCAGGTATTTAAAAACCCATACCTCTCTCTCTGTTAAGTTCTTAACAACCAAACAACCAGTGTTGATTAGTTTTTGGGTAGTAGTTTTTAATTATTATTTTTCTCAGGGCCTTGTTTTTCCCTGTAAAAGTCTCCCTAACAGAAATCAATAGCTGTCGGGGGTATGAGAGTTCTCGGGTGCTGAATTATTAGTAGATATCATATCACTGAAACGCCTTTTTCAATGTTATGGTGATGTTTGATAGAGATATTAGTGTGTGAACAAACTATGGCGGTCTGTATGACACATCTCTAAATCCAGTTCATGATTGATACTACCTGGCAGTGACCCACATGTAAATTTTAATTATTATTCAAAGTCTATATAGAAAACAATTTCATTATGAAAGTTCGATATTATTTGATACTTATTTGTACTGTCTATTTTGAATTTAGTTATGAATGTTCAGTTTTATTGCGAGCCATTTCAAAAGCTTGGTCTAACCATCGGGCCATTAACTCCGGAACCTCAGAGGAGGAGGCATCCAGTGTGCCACGCAGCCCTGACGTAATTATAAACTGTTCCGTGCAGCCTACAATAAAAGAAACTGAACCACACCATTGATACAAACTGCTCTAACACTATTTCTGTCATTGTTGTGGATCAAAGCCAAACACAAAAAAAGACGTTATTTCTATTCATTTATTTATTTTCATTTGCATAATTTCTTTTGTTAATTTTCTTTGTTGAATTTACCGCTTAATTCTTCTTTAAATTTGTTATTAAATATTTTGTTAAAAATTTTATATTTGTTCTTTTGATTTATGTAGGTTCATCAGGGTGTATAACTCACCATCTCATCACATATACAGATAGATAGATATGGATGTTCAAATTTTGGCAAAATTGAAATAAAAATACTCATTCACTTTTTTTTTTTTTTCATCTGCTGACCGTTCCATTTTCAGCAAGAGAAAAATGAAACATCAGTTCAGTTCCTGTCCCCACCACTCGTAAGCACTCCTTTGGAGTGATCAATGATTGGAAGGGACAGGAACCAGACTAATAAGGGTATTTATAAAGGAGACATGTCATTGGCTGATTCCACAGACATCATCCAATCAGGGACATTGAAATGTATGATTATATTTAGCCCGAAAATGAAACTGAAGTGCCGAGACAAGATGTCAGCCTCAGCTTAGGACATGAGACATTTGGTTATTCAAGATAGTTACTGTTGACCATAATGGTAAAACTTTAAAATCATCTTAATAGTGAGTCTTGCTTTCTCTGTCAATGATGTGATTAACGAGAGGAACGATTCTGTGCCGTTATAAAATGTTATGCTGAGGGTCATGTTGAAGTTGACAGCAGTGTTGCATAATTAGCTCTGTTAGCTATTTGGACTAGTAAATTTAGGCATCAGTCCAAATATCCAACCGAACCAAATCTCAACCAATATAATATCACTAAATATTTCATTCACACACTTTACAGATTTTTAAATACTGTGTTTTTGTTTATAAAAGTACAAGGAAAAGACTGAGAATTTCACTGGACCTATGATGGAGGAAATTCCAATGTAATTGCTCCACAATAAAATCTATCTATATATACTTGTATCAATTAAATGATGACATCTTATATAAAATAGCCACGTATTAACAGTTGTTGAATAGTGACAGTGCCTTGAATAATGAGGTCCGCAAGCTTGAAGATGAACTGACTAACTTGATTTAGCTATTTCAAACCTTTCATGAAATTCATTTTTAAAAGCATAAAAATCAAATTTCATTGAGTGAGCAATATAAACAAAAAATATTTCTTAAACTACGTCCCGTAGGAAGAAATCTGATTCAAAATTGTCACATGTTTAAAATTATTAATTTGTTATGCAACAGTTATCTATTCTACAGCATAGAATAAAAGATGAACTGAATAATGGACTGGCAATCAAATTCCACATTTTAAAGTCATCTTACTTTCCTCTGCTTCAATGAACACAGGGTAGTGGACAGTTAACAACACACAAGAAATTTGAGTATTGTAATGAACTCTAATAAGAACAGTGTTCTGATTAGTTCAAAGTATAAACACACTCAAAACTTACTATGTGACTTTTTGGCTATGTCATCGCACTTACAAAATTTAATCTAATTCAATATAAGCTAGTTAAATCAAGCTATTTCAAATAGCTTTTCAAATAGCTTTCTATAGCTTAATAAAGCTGGACCTGTAGAAATTGTGTGTGTGTGTGTGTGTGTGTGTAAATAAAAATTCCCCTCTATTTATAGGTTTTATTTTTTGGACTGACTGCTTGAATTTATAACTTTTAATTTTATTCCAACCCCCTCAACCCAGTTTTTAAAACAAAAATTTCTTGTAAAACAAATATAAAAAAAAGAAGTTGGTCTTATTGACATACGAAATACAATAACACTTTATTAAATAAATATTATTATGGCTTGAGTACAAAAATTTTAATAACCAAGCTCAAACAGATTACTGAGTAATTATTTGTTTATAAATAGGTGTAAATGGCAGCAAGCTTCAATGAATAATGGCATGTGTATCAATATAGTATTCAAACAACGTAGGATTGCAGATAAGCAACATTATTTATACTTCGTATGCATAATATGTAATTTTTAAGTGATCACAAACAACGAAAATTAATCAATACAAAATTGTGTTCACTTTTAAAACCACAAATTTTTCCCCCAAAGAAATACATCCACTGAAGAGACTACATGACGATATGCAGATATATATGTTAATTTTTCACATTTTTCTTAAAACGGCCTGCAAAACCACGACACTTGCAGGCCAAAACGACTGAGAGAATTTTTCTTTTCAAGTTTCATAAACTCTGTATGATTAGCAACTGGTCAGCATGTCAATGACAGTTATTGACAAGTTATGATTTTAGTGGTATATCTATGGCCTGCAAAACTATGACTCTTGCAGGCCAAAATGACTGAGAGAATTTTTCAAGTTCCGCAAACTCTGTAGATTAGCATCTGGTCAGCATGTCAATGACAGTGATTGATAAGTTGATTTTAGTGGTATATTTATGATAATATTGTGAACATACCTTGGCTTACACCTTGTACCATGGCAAGTGATAGCTTTTTCGAAGTATGCTGTACATGTTGTTTTTCTCGGTCTTGGTTCCATTGGTAGACCCCTTTGCTAATATCCAACACTAGCTGAGTTGCTTTGTTCAGTGCTGCTTGTATGTCCTCAACACTTGGCCGCATTACCTGTATTCAGATAGTTGAGACATAATAGCACAAAAATACAGTTCATTTCCTATTCTTAGGATCTTAATTATCATTGAGGTAATAAGAAGAAACAAATAAGGGGTAGTGTGCATAATTTTATCTTCCAGGTGGAAGGTGAAGTTCCTAATAGCTCAAGTTAAAAAATCAACTACTACACCCTGTGTACTGTAAATTTAAAATTTTTACATCAGGGTTTAAACATTTTTCCTTTTTGTTTGTTCTTTTCTGCATTGGACACTTCCACTTACTGGCAATTAGCAGTGTTATATTACTGGATTATACCTGTAAGTTTCCAGTGTTTTACGACCAATGAGAACACGAGTTATTTTTAGATTGTTTACAGTTTAGAAAAGAGATTTGTGATGAGCAGTTGTTACAATTTTTTGCCTTCCAACAGTATTTTGGGAATTCCTACTGTTTCATACAAGAAATTCATGAATCACTCAAGTGTTGCATGCTTTACTGGAAATACAGTGCTGTGAATTAACACCTTAATTAACTAAGCTACTCATGAGGACATAGTCTGTTTGACCTTCAGAAACCAATGTTGTTCTCAACTACTTCGAATCATTTTCAAACATTTGACATACTAAACTATGAATGAAAAGAAATGTTTATTAAGCCATCATTTCTGGATCATACTTAGCAGATTCTGACTGAACAGATTCAAGTATGGGTCCTATTCACAACAAAAATGTGCAAGGCCTCTATCATCCTGAATTGCCAGAGAACTGGACTAGGAATAAACTTAAATAAATTGAAACTTAAAAATGTTATGTTTCCTGTTAATGCAAGAACTTTCTTTTGAGACTGGAGAAATTCACCAAGAAATGTTTCATATTATGTAGTGTGCCTTCCCGAGATGCAACATTAAATGTTACATAGGATGCACAATCTCACAATGCGCCGCTCCTTAATAACAATGACTGCAATGAAAGCAGGAGAGACAAAACGCTAACAGAAATTGTGTCAATGTTGACCAACACTGTGCACTCCCTGCATGAAAATGTAACAAATCTTACTAATAAATTAACAAATACAATGAATGCCAATGTGACAGGGCCCCATTACAGTTCATGGTTCCACATAGTGACAGTCGCACTTTAGCGTTCAGAACGTTTAAATCACCGGATGCATGATCGCTGTTCCCTTCAGCAGTGGTTGGTAGTGAGGAACAAGCACGTAGTAGCAACAGATCCTTGGGTACACACTACACAAGGATATTCGGTTATTCATTCAAAAAACGAGTATGAAGGGTTCCAAAAGAATAGGACCGAGAGTACCAAGAAAAACTAAAGAGTATTATTTCAAAATGAATCCTCCAGTTACAACTCTCATTAAAGTGGACCATTAGAAATGGAACTTCTGAGACATCCACAAACAGATTTCAAAGGATTATTTGTACCGAGTTCCTTTCTGCAGATTTGTTATCCCTCCTTAAGACATCACATGTCCATAACAACTGTGCAAAGTTTCGAGAATGTGAAGCTAGAGGTTCATAAATTAACAAAGGCATTTTGAACATTTTTTTTCCTGGGTAAAATCCAACAAAGATTTTGAATATCGCATTAATATCTATTTCAACATGATTATGAACATGCATTAAAGCAATCCATGCCAATCTGATGTAGGCAGAAAATGGAATTCGGCATGTCATATCATGAATGCAAATTAAAATGCTTTACAAAAGTCAAGAAATTTCTGGTTAATCAATGTAAAAGCAAAAAGTGTGAAAAATCTTGACATACTTTCAATCTATATGCATGGTGAAATGCCTAATATAGTTGATGAAACTAGTCATGTTTTAACATTTAAATGCAGGTGTTAAAACAGTCTGATTACTCCCCCTCACGCCCCTCCCTCTTTCTTTTCACTTGTCAGGAGTCGTGTATCAAAATTATTTGTTTTGTTTTTTTTTTAAAAAAAGAAATTTACATGACTTGGATAAAAATGAATAATCCAAAATCCATATTCATTTTTTACAATTTGATAATATTTGCTGCTCTGTTTATAACATAAAGCAATAAAACAAGAAGACATGGGCGGCGGGAATGGTGTTACACATCTAAACTCTTGCCTCCGATTATTTGTTTTCAGGATGTGCAAAGTCTCATAGTACACAGATGCCACCTTCAACATCATGAAAGAGCTCTTTCATCAGTTGCTGTCAATCCATACATTTATCAAGATCAATGACAGCTTCAAACAGGTATTTTTTTTAATTTGGTTAAAAAAAAATCCCCTACAATGTAAATTGTAAAACAAATATGTCAGGAAGAGCAATGCAATGAAACAAAGGTATTTTACATATGAGTCAAAACTAATTTTCATTAAAACATGATAGCAATCTATGTTATATATAGCCTCTATGTAGAAAGTTTTTGTAAATCACTTTACAGTATTCCTTAATAAAATTCCAGGTTCCACTCCTGTTCATTTTGATGTAAGGAAAGAAGAAATGTGATAATTTCTGTAATTTCCTCTCTAGGACATAAAATTGAATATAAAAATAAATTTCTAAACTAAACACAAAAATACAAAATCACTGAATTGGGTCAATTTACAATGACCCCACCTTGATTTTGAACCAAGAAGTCATAGAATTATAGATGATACTAATGAAGGTCAAGGGAAATCCAACTATACTTAAGTATATAATACACTACATATTTGCTTATATGGATATCTTCAATGTTATAAACATTCATCCTTTTGAATGTGCAGGGATTTGGAGAATAAAATTGAAGTAAAAAAAAATGTATTTATACTTCATCATAGTGTTTTACCGACATGACAGAAAACTTTGATTGTCAACGGAAAAAAGCCACTGATTTTGATGATTTTTTTTTTCCTGCATTTGATCATCAGATGTCTATATACTTCTTATAGAATGCATTCTGGTATTAGCCCATGTCCACTTCTACAAAGCACAAAGATTGCAATATGAACTTCTAAACATACATGAGTTAAGATTTATTTAATATATAGAACAGAAAAATTCACTAGATTTTGATGCCCACTTCTGCCCCTTCCGGGCATTGAATTCACAACTTGCAGAATCAAATCTCTCAACAGCCTTTGACAAGTGCGCTAGACAATTTAGGCAAGTCATTAAAACTTGCTTTTAATGATGATGAAATTCTTGCCATGTTGTCACTCATTACATTGTCATTGAGAATGCATAATATAGTAAGTTTAGAAGAATGCTGCATTCAAAATATTTTATATAAAGCACAAAGATTGCTCTGAACTTTTTAACAAATATATCTTTACATATAATTATATATGTGTGGTAAATATGTAAATATACATATGTAAACGAAAAAAAAATCATGAAATACTTCATAAGATTATGCTTTTTAAGATTAAAATGTTTTCCGATTATAATCGGTAAAATCGCATCTGAAGCAGAAACTGATTCCAATTGATGATCAATTTTGAAAATTAAGCAATGCCCCATCACTACTTTGTCAGCAATAGTAAGAGACTTTTGTTTAAAAATTTTAACTTATAATTGCCTTACATTTAAAATTGGGGAAAACACATATATATAATTGGAAAAAATTAGCTACTTTTTGCCAGGGAAAACGGCCAAATATTGGTGAAATTTTCCCCCCTCCAATTACTGGATACACATACAGAGCATGGACAAAAGAAAGCAGTTGGTAATATATGGAAGTTCTTTTATTGGATAATCACATTTGTTGATATTATTGATTTCATCCATCTTATACTGGGCATGTTAAACCTGAGAAGGGACACTTTTAATTTTGATAAAGTTGATTTTCCATTATTTTATGTACAAAGTTATTTTGCCATGCAAAGTTAGATACATGGCTGTGTTCATCTGCCTGTGTAGCTCATTGATTTTCTTTTTCTTCTCATTAATAATTGTGAATTTCTATTGCCTTTCCATATATGATTATATCAAAAATCTACAAACATATACACTTGATATTTGTTAACTTGTAACATTTCAAACGTGACGTTGTAAGGTACGAAGATGTAAACACTAAGTATACAAACAGAAAAACTATAGGAATGACCATGCATAACTTAGGAAACAATGATACATTTTTATAAAGAGAAATATAAAATAAGAAATTGAAACATTTACACAAATTAAGAATACAACACTGAGTTATACATTTCCGATAAACGCCAACCTTTTTTTTTTTATTATCATTTGTTTTACAGGAGCACCGACCCAACTTTAGGCAAAACTGAAATAAAAGTACCCATTCATTGTTGTTTTTCTTTATTTCTTCCACTGACTGCTCCATGTTGAGTGAGAAAAAATAAAATGTCAGTCTGGTTCCCATCCCTGCCACTCATGAATCACTCATTCAGAGTGATCAATGAGAGGCAGAGACGGGGAAACAAACTAATAAAGGGTATTCATTAAAGGAGACATGTCATGGGCTGATTCCATGGACATCATTCAATCAGAGATATCAAAGCATGACAATATTTAGCTCAAAAATGAAACCGTAGTGCCAAGATGTCAGCCTCAAGACAGTTACTGTTGACCAAAATGGTAAAACTTTAAAGTCTGATTTAAAAAGTGAATCTCGCATTCCCTGTCAGTGAGGTCAGTACTGAGATGAACAATTCTGTGACCATTATGAAATGTTATGGTGAGGTCATGTTGAATTGTACAGCAGTGTTTCATAATTGCCGAGATTCAGCTGGATAATTGAACTGGTAAAGGCATCAATCCAAATATCCAGACAAGCTGAATCTCAACCAAAATATATCTCTATCATATTTCATTGACACACTTTATAGATCTTTCAATATTCAGGTTTTTGTTTCTAAAAGTACAATTAAAAGACAGATTGAAAACTTAACAGAACCTATCAATGAGGAAATTCTGATAAAATTGCTCCACAATAACATAAATCTACATATCAATTAAATGATGAAATCTTCTATAAAAAGGCCACTTATCAACAGTTGTAGGACAGTGACAGTGCCTGAATAAAGAGACCCGCAAGCTTAAAGATGAACTGAAATTAGAGGAGGAAAAAAATTTTTCCCTCTATTCAGTGGTTTTATTTTTTGGACATTCTGCTTGAATTTATAACTTTTATTTTTATCAAAAAAAATTCTCATAAAACAAATAATTAAAAAAGGTAGCCTAACTTGCAACTCCTGACTTACAAACATGCATAGCTGAAACTGAAAAGTGAACACAGTTGCATGTTTAGATTAATAAGCATATATGCTTGGATTTTCAAACATGATTATCCTCCATAACAAACTGGCACACTACGCAATACCATAACACAACCCTATATTGGGCATATGAACTTATTTAATAACCTACCACATTTGGTATGGCAAGGGTTATATCTGCCGTAAAGAAAGGAACTCTGCTGCCATCATTCATTCCTCCAACACCTTCATCAAATTGCATCAAGGTAGATCGTCTGCCACTAAGAATATACAGTTTAATAAATTTCTAGACAACCAAATAATTGTATATATATGTCAATTTCCATCTTTTATGCAATTTGGACTTTTGTTTTCAATAAAAAAGGATAGGAGATGGGGGTTTGGGGCAATTTCTTAATAAGACGACCATGGACTACACTGCTCACCTTAGCTATTTCAATTTTCCATGTAAAATGTGACCTATTGAAATCTGGTCTCATGGTTGAATAAATTTCAGTCTATCTTACACTAGATCAAATGTTTGCATATTCATTTGAAAAAATTATATTTTTGTGGTTCATGAGATGATTTTCAAAACATTTTCCCACAAATTCCTATGCAAAACTTCAAAGTTTTACTGTGGTTCCACTCTTGCCTCCAAGTGCTTTGGTATAAAAAAAACAAAAACAAAAACAAAAAAACACACACTTGTCCACACTCTATAAGGAAGCCTTCATATCAACTTAACAAACTGTACCCTTGTGGTTCTCAAGAAGAATGTACCACTTTATTCATTTCTCCACCCTGGTTTTGAGATGATGTGTGTGTGTGTGTGTGTGTGTGTGTGTGTGTGTGTGTGTGTGTGTGTGAGAGAGAGAGAGAGAGAGAGAGAGAGAGAGAGAGAGAGAGAGAGAGAGAGAGAGAGAGAGAGAATCTTAAAACCCTATTGAAATACTGTGGAACTTCTCATGCAATACAATTACAAAATATCATGGTCAATGTCTTATGATAATTTTTCAACCACAAATCTGTCCAATGCTTTTAAAAGGGCGTGATTTTGAATACAAATCTGTACACAAGTTTGCAAAATGTGGTACAAAATATCAACCATAAACAGGTTTAACACATCTACAAAAGTATAAATACAGAGAAAATTTTCACAAATAATATAATTTAACTGTTGTTGGGACCTTTAAATATTTCATCATTTCTATTTCTCCAATCATACATCATTGCACTTGCGATTTATAAAGATTTGAGAAAATTTGGGTGATCACATTTAGTGATACAATCACTTTATAATTAAAGTGATTATATGATCATAAATATTTTATCAATTATTCCAACATTTGGGAAAATTAGAAAAATGAGATATTAAAAATGTTTTCATAGTAATAAAATACATTTTCTCAGAAATAAACCTTTTTAGCCTCATAATTACATTGTGTATACAGCCTACAGTGACAAATTATTTTAAAGACTGCTATTATTTTACCTTTAATTCATTTAAAATAAACTTAAATTTAAAAGATGTAAATTAACAATAATAATTCAATTATATGTAGACCAAATAAAATAATTATAAATTCATTTAATTCTTCTTCAACAAAACACTTGTTTGACATATTTCTCCAAGATCTGTCAACCATATCAGTCCAACAGTAGGTAATTGACAATGTATGCAATCAAAACAATGGGCTTGGGAGTGAAATAACTGTTAGACTGAATTTAGAGGGCCAAACTGAAGATCTGTACAATTTTTATTTCGTGTGAATTTATAATGTACAGGCTAAGGGTGCAATGACACACTTCCTTCATGATAAATATGTATCACAATACATACCTGATAATGATAGGTATCATAATAATTTTAAGATGCCTTGAATAATTACACTGATTTTGGTATCCTTTAATTGCACCCTACTGTAACAACTTCATGTTCTTCTTTAAAAAGATCAAAACATCAACATGACATAAGGACATATAATATTAATAATAATAATAATATTAATAATAATAATAATAATGCACTTATATAGCGCCTTATCTAAATATACTCTAAAGCGCTATACACTATACTAAAATGCAAATCAAAATTGTACAGAATACATAAAATACTTAATAATGCCAGATATCAGTATCGCACAATGATAAATTGAAACTATGAAAGAAATAATTTAAGAGAAAATTAGAAATTAATTCATATTATAAAAATCATAAAATATGTGCAAGAAAAAACTTTTTTTGGATACCGTTCTTTGGCATGTTGCATAAAATACTGATTACAAAATACATCAAATCAAAAAGATCACACATTAAAAGCCTGACGAAAGAGGTGGGTTTTTAAATCTTTTTTTTAAAACAGTCAAGTTTCTGAATTTCCCCGATTTCAAATGGAAGCTGCTTTATCAAACCTGCGTTCTCCATACATCTTTGTCTTGGTTACAGGCATTTCTATCAGATGTGCAGATTCCGATCTAAGAGATCAAGCGGGTTTGTATGGTATAATAAGTTCTGACAGATATACTGGTGCCAGATTGTTGAGGAACTTAGAGACATACATCAGTTATCTTGCACTGTATACAGTAGTTGACTGGAAGACAATGTAGTTTGACAAGAACAAGCTTAATATGTTCATGTTTTTCTAGTCCACGTTACTAATCTGGCAGAAGTGTTTTGTACCCGTCGAAGTTTGTCCGTATATTGTTTGGTCCATTGTACAGCAAGCATTTCCGTAATCGATTCTGGTGGTTACCAATGAGTTAACCAGTAATTTGCATGCCTCATCAGAGATGAAAGGTCATATGCTACCTATTTGGCAGATGTGCATATAGCAAGATCTGGCAATGGCTGTGTGGTGTCTGTCCATGGTAAGTGACTTGTCAAAATAGGTCCAAAGGTTTTTCACATATTCAGCCTCAGATATAATGTTTCCTTCGAGCGAAATCTGGAAGTCAAGGTTCCTATATCGATTGCACTTTGGGACAAATACCATGAGTTCTGTTTTGTCCTGATTGAGTTTTAGTAAGTTTGAACTCATCCGGATGTGCCATCCTGTTAGATACGCCATGAGCCTTTCAGAAATATCAACCCAGTTGTCACGCGGTTCAACTACAATGTAAATCTGACTGATAATCCATATTATGAGCATCACATATATGACCAACGGGTTTGCTGAAAAGGCAGTGAAGTCTAGGCCCAAGAACGGAGCCTTGCAGGACACCAAGTTTCATTTCCTGGGATTCGGACAATTCGGAGCCGATCGCTACACATTGATGTCTACCGCTCAGATACGATTTATCAAAGAAAATGTTCCATTCATTAGAAAAGAATTTGATGGTCTAAAAAAACATCAAACGCGATTGAGAGATCCAACATCACAAGAATACAACTACAAGTATGATCTAAAGCTGAAGCTATGTCATGATGAACTTTCAACAGAGCAGTTTCGGTTGAATGGCAAGGTCAGTAATGCAACATTTCTCAACAATTTATATTATTTCGTGAAAATTTTTATGTACAATACACTTGCATTCTATCTTGTTTCAAGAGAGAAAAAAATTGTGTTATGTTACTAGGTCTGTTTTAAAGTTAGTATACTTTGATAGTTCCTAGTTTTTACAAGTAAATAGTAAAATCAATAGGCATTACTGTAATAAAGGAGAGAAATGTCTTTGAAACAATGGGGTATTGAACCCAGGACCCATAATTTACAAGTTAGGTGACCTCATCACTGAGCTACCCAGGGTTATGTAAAACTAGTGGTAATATTACTAAATTACAAAATCTACACCTATTATTCTTTATATCGAGGAGGTGAAAACTAAATTTAAAGAAAATATTGGAAACATCACATGTGCCCTTAATACAGATCTTTTTGCAGTGACAATGTCCCATACTGGAAATTTATGGATCGCAGGGGAAGAAATTAATTGAGAAGCACACTTTCCATTACCATTTTTACAACATAATTTTAGAGCCAAGTTCAATGTTTTAAATTAATTCTGACCAAGAATACCACACCATGATATAGTGTAAAGTATCATGAATTGAACCATAGCATAATATTACTTTGATATACCATTTCACAAATAATCGTTCCACCTTTACGAGGCAGTGTGAATGGGGTTGAAAAAGTGTGGAATTTTGTGTACAGTCTGCATGTACCACATGTATGCACATTGATATTTTGATAAATTAGTATTTAGAACCTTGATAAGTAGATCATTATCAGCGTTTTTGAACTTTTTGAGTGGCAAGGGTCATCATTGCAAGCCCCTAGCTGCTGAAATGTATGCTCCTCTCCCTTTTCACCCATGGCTCTCAGCATGAAAATTTTCTCATTTCTCATAAATTTGCATGATGAGAACAATGTAATTTGGTGACTGACAGAATTTATGGTTAGCCTAAAATTGAAGATCTGGTTTAGCATAGCTGCGTTTAACTCAATAACGGCTGCAGCAGTGCTTTATGCTGAGAGATTATCTTTTGACAAGAAATCGTATACTCCTACACATCTGTTTGTTCATTTGTTAACTGTTCAATGTTGAAATCGCCATATCTGTATACATACAGGTTCTGTTTTGGTTAGTTTACTGCCAAAGTAGAAAAATACGAATTCTAATTGGTCAAGAGTAATTTGCTTGTATTCTATAAATAGTTCAAATCTCCAACTAACTTGTGCTTGGAAGCTTAGTGATTGGCTGAATTGCATAAAGTAAATTTATGAGAAACAAATAATTTTTCACACTCAGAGCCATGGGTGAAAAAGGAGAGGAGCGTACATTTTAGCCGGGAATTGCAACAATGGGTGACCTTCTGTGGCAGAATTCTAGGAGTCAAAAAGTTTTTTTTTGAGGGTTACACTTTAAAAAAAAAAAAAATTAATTTAAAGCATTTAATTTTGATCTACACTGTATAGGTACACTACAGTGCTTTGTTCATGAAATGAATAAATGTTGGTTTAATGCATATGATATGAGTACCTTCATCATTTCTTAATATACAATGGATCCTTGTTCTACATTCATGGTTTATTATGTTTGTAATGTTGGAATTATAACACAAAAACCATTTCTTCACAAACCTATATAAAATAGACATGGTTATTAGGTTGTCCCAAGATGCCAAGATTCGGTATTACATTGTAAAAAAAAATCAGAAAAACATAATAAACCCCTACATAGTCACTGTTGATTATGATAATCACACTACAATCAATAAATTAACACACCTGGACTGTCCAAGGCTATCAGTGTGGTCATTTCCTAGTTTATTAAGAGATTAGTGACACCTGACTGATCACACTTTGTTTCACAGATCTAGCAGGGTCCCTCACATCAAAGCCAATGATAAACAATTATATGCTATCATTTTTATTTAAAAATTACACATCCTTAAAACTTTTAGTAACAACCACTTCTGGTATCCACAAACAGCATGGACAATAGTTATCAGTCCCTTCAGTGATATCATAAACGAACATTTTATTTCTGGTAGGCTTAAATATGTGTGATCAGTGGGGGTTTAACTGCTGGTAAATAATAAATGTGAAAGTCAAGGATCAACACAACATTTTGCATATTGCATAGTGTTATCATAACAAAAATAAAGAGTTATGAATAAAAACTGGATGCTTCTTGACTTTTCTCTTTTGTACAATTTGATGTACAAGTGTTGAGTACAAAGGAATTCTCGAGTGAAATTTATATGAACGTATTATGCAAGAAAACGGAAAGTTATTATATGGTCTATGGTGGACACTTGTCAGATGCAGATCACACAGATAACCAAAGTTTCATAAGATCCTATACTAGTAATAAAGAAAAGGTAGCATAAGGACATGAAGAAACATGTACATTTATGATAAGCTGTTAAAAAAAACCCCAGAATGTCAAAGTCATTGAAAGAAGGTAACAGGAAAAAAAAAATATTTTTCTTACATACTTTTTGTAAGTATGAGCCCAATTGCAAAATGTGAATATTGTATTTTTTTCTGCATCATGGTGACCCTATAATTATTTTTAATGTGTAAATTACACAGAAATTTGCATTAATGGAAACACTGATTATATCATTTACCACAAGAATTTAAACAAAAAATTCTGAAGATCTTGAAGAATTTGTGACAAGATGTAATAAGATATGCTCAGAATGATGATCAATTTAAAAAATAAAGTAAGCATTTTTCTGGATGTTGCAGATTTACCTCTGAGGTTGTTTGAAAACAAGTGTCTTTTCATTGAATGTCAACATCAGTCATTTATAAATTTGTAACATACATTAATCGATTTTTATGACAGTGAAAAAAATTGTCAGTCAATGATATTATTGTTGCATTAGCAAAACAGGAAGTGTAACATAAGTAGGTAGAATCCTGAAAAAACCATAAAAGAGGCCTACATCTAATAGTTTTTTATGGTATAACAGGCTTATCAGGTTGAAGACATAAAACCAATACAGTATCAATAAGTATTACATTATATACCCTTACATTTATTTTTCTTATGAAAGTATTGAAGAATAATCAACATTTCTTTGATCTTTGCAATAACCGTGCATAAATTCATGCATGAGCTTTGGTTCAGGTATCCAAGTTTGAAATGCATATATAGCACAAGTATTTCATGCCCTTGATGCTAAGCAATTAGGCATATCAATACTTTCTGCAGGACCATCATATTTACCCAGAGAAGAATCTCCTCCTCATTGTGTCTAGAGAGTGTCTGGTTGCCTTCAATAGAGACTCCACCAGTCTTTGATTGAAGAACTCCCTAAGTTCATCACAGGCTTCCCGTATGTGTTGTTCATCTGTCACATCATTTTCTTCACATATTGGAGTTACATCTGATCCAGTTATTGCTGACAACTTTGCAGAAACAGCTGCAATATGCAATTTCAATTACTACGTATGTAACAATGCACCTAGAATGAAAAAGATGGGAGTATTAAACAAAAACTATTATAAAATATATCATTCCAGCATATTTCAGAAAATTATAAATCTAAAAGTGAACAGCAATATAGGTCTCTGTCACAAGAGAGATTAACTCTCTTTACCCTTTCATCCACAGTTCCCAGTAGACCAAGAACATGTTACACAACTCTGTCATCAGAGTTCCCAGTATCAGGATTTAACACTCAGTGATGATTCTAAGAAGTTTCAAACATATCTGAAATAGGCTGCTGGTAAAGGGAGACGATGAAGCCCCCCCATATATTATAGAAATTTAAGGGACATGGTCATGATTTGAGCTGAAAATTTGAAAATTTTATTTTTCATGTTTACAACGCTAACTAAGTTATTTCTAATGGTTACCAAAAATTTGAATGTCAGTTTTCAAATTACAAGAGCTCATTATTCTTTGTTATGTAAACAAGGCTGGTGTAATGTTTGTTTTCATAAATTAAATATACTAATAAACATTTCATTTACAGCAGATTTTTCAATTATCAAGTTCATTCTGAGCTCAATTAAACAGTTTCCAGTCTTTGTCATATTTCATTTTGTTTTAAACATATTATTTCTCATAAGCAACCAATATGTAAACAAAAACATGGCACAAACCTTGTTTACATAACAAAGAATAGTGAGTCAAAAGCTGACATTCAAATTTTTTCTGAAAAATTTGCTGTAAAAATACCTTAAGTAAACATTCGAAATGAAAAAAAATAATTTGAAACATTTTCAGCTCAAATTCTGTTCATGTCTCTTTAAGTATCTGCAAACCCAAAATAAGCTGGTACCAATATTAATGGTTCTCCGATTAATATGCCAGAAACCAGTAAAAATCGGGATTGGGCTTTTAAAAAAAATGTAACTCAGGAGTCCAGCAGGCCTGTAAATATTTTCTTGTAAGTTCTATATAGTTGCAAATAAGGCATGAAATTGACTCAGATTTTGATATTTTGTTATGACTTAGTGATTTTGAATTGGAGACCATCGACCATGTTGCGTTTCCTGAAGGGACTCATTCGAAAAAAACCTCTCAAGCATATTTTGTAATCAGAGCCATCAGATCTAAATCTCAAAAAATGGTCATACGAGGAGAAACAAGAATGAAAATTCATGCCCCATTGGACAGAGGGTAGACCATGGTTAACATTGATTCAGAAGAAAACAATGTTTTGTACATAGTGTATTGAAAACAGAGTGTCTGACTGCAAGTTTATTCAAATTTAAATTGTTTGCTGTAAAATAGCATGAAGCAAGTAAATACCACAAACACTTTGCACTTAAATACCAGTTCAAGCAAACCATCGCTACCGCAACTGTCTCGAGGCAGAAATCAGATGCCCATAAGTGCATAAAAATGCTGAAAAAGGCAGATTATATGATCAACTAGTCATTAAATTTAGAACAGTACATGCTGTCGTAAAGCATCGTAAGTCATTTCATGATTATAATTTTTTTATGTAGACTAGATGTTATGAAAGGGTTAGACATTGGCAATCAATACCACAACAAAAAAGCAGGGGCATCTGTTGTTAAGTGTATTTCAAATGTCACAAGGAATGATATTGTTCACAAACGTTTTTAAGTTTTACCTGTTATGGTAGCACATATTTTAATGGAGAAGAGCAGGAAAATTTTTATGTTCGAGTGTGTGCCAATAGCACCATCGAAGATATATTGAAGTCCCAAGTCTACCTGTGTCCAAAACATTCATTACTATATCTTAGGTGTATTTTAGTCGCTTGGACTTGATGAAGCATTTCAAAACAAGTTGGTTGGATTTTGTGTTGACAGGGCATCCAATATGAAAGGAAAATATCTACATGATATAGAGTTGTCTCAGTGTAACATGTAATTTTCAAGTACATTTAAAATTAAGTAGAACTCAATTAAAGCTTTAGTTTCACAAAGATTTATCATAGTTTGTTTTATTCGCAAAGGACACAAGTCTGGATTAATGAAGGAGTCAAGCCATACTTTATTGTTACTCACTGCCTCGCTCATAGACTCATGTGGGATTCAAAGACACTATAAAATGGCACAGAAACTTTACATTTAACTTTGTTATGACTCTACTAATAGGACTGTATTATCTATACCACAAAAGCTCAACCCAGAAGAAAAGTTTGAAGAAGATGTTTTCAATCATTAGAGCAAACCCAGATTTTACCAACCAGAGTAGGTAGTACACACTGACTACCACACACTCAGAGGGCAAGCAAACCCACAGTTTACCAATCAGAGTAGGTGGTACATGCTGGCTGCCACACACACACAGAGGTCAATCAATGCACCAGTTAAAGGTCACTAAGCCTTCAAGATGCAGTTGGACTCTTCTCACAAAAATGCTAAAGCTGAGGGATATGCAAAAATTTTACAGGATGGACACATTGCATATTTACTGATGCTGAAGGTAAAGAATTACAGTACAAGTAATGTTATGATGTTACAGTAGCTGCTGATAAAAGAAATTAACATAACACCTATCAGTTCTATGATAATAAGCAATGATTTGTTTTCTAATTTTTTGCTTATCTTAACTTTTTATATTTTGGGAGCTTATAAGTCACCTGATTCAGCTCTCTTTGATTCTATAGAAGAACCTTATTTTAGCTGATGCATACATCAAAGTTTCTGCCACTCAGAATTTTTTGGAGATGTTGTCAAACATGTAAGCAGCATCAGTCTGAGTGATAAATGCTAGTGACAACAGTAGTTTCAAATGTGTGCAACACAAATTCAGATATATGATGAATACTGTAATGTATCAATAAAAAAAATGTATAGGGTGATGGAAACAGTATCTGAAGTTGTTACTAAAGAGAAGTATCGGGGGGAATAATGGACATTCAAGGGAACAAAGTCAGATGGAAAGGTCACTGGTATAATATCAACCCTAGAGAAATCACTGAAAGGAAGATTCCCTTAGGATGATGTCTAAAAAATCCATAGGGATAGCAACTTTCAATAACTAGCCACAACCAGAATCAGATACTATGGGAGGTTAAAAACTGGTCAATTTTTGCAACACCCCCCAAACTTTATTGCAGGGAGTATAAAAATTGGAGAGGGTTCCCCTTGTAATATGCATGCCTACACATTGTAATCTTCCTTTGTACCAAGTTTCATTAAACTCCCCTAAGGGTTGAGGAGGAGTTGCAAAGACAAAGTTAAAGGGACACGGACATTCAAATTTTGTTTTTCTATTTATAATGTTTGCAATGCTAACTAAGGTATTTCTAATGGTCAACCAAAATTTTAATATCGGTTGTTGAGTCACAAGTGAGATACAGCTCTCGCCCAATTCTTCATTATGTAAACAAGGCTCATGCCATGTTTCTGTTTACATATTGATTGCTTGATAGAAAATATCATGTTTAAAACAAAATGAGATGTGAAAAATACTAGAAACTATTTAATTGTGTTCAGAAGTAACTTGTAAATTAAAAAAATCTGTTTTAAATGAAACTTTTATTAGTATATTTAACCTAACATACTTGAATCTCCACAATGTCAGAAAACTGTCATGTAAATTTGAACTTTTCTGGCTTAGTGGTTCTTGAGAAGATTTCAAAAGATCTTTTCCTATATTTTTGCATATAAACCTATTGTGTCCCCAATCTACTAGGCCATGATTTAAAAAAGAATCTGCACTATGTCAGGAACCTTAAATGTGAATTGAAACTTCTCTGGCCCAGTGGTTCTTCGGAAGAAGATTTTTAAATGACCCCCACCCTATTTTTGCAGGTTTGTGAGTATCTCCCCTTTTAAGGGGGCATGGCTCTTCATTTGAACAAACTTGAATTCCCTTTACCAAGGGATGATTTGTACTATGTTTGAAGAAATTGCCCTATGGTTCTGTAGAAGAAGATATTCAAAACATATCAGTGTTTTTTCCACTATTTCACTATTAGTTCCCCTTGGAGAGGGGTGTTGCCCTTCATTTCAACAAATTTGAATCCCACTCACCAAGGATGCCTTTTGCCAAGTTTAATTGAAATTGGCCTAGTGGTTCTGGAGAAGATGAAAATGTGAAAAGATTACAACTACTCCAAGAACGGAAAGTTTTAATTAGAAAAAGCTTGCTTGAGCTTTCAGCTCAGGTGAGCTAAAAATGCTATACACATCATATCAACTTACATGTTGTGGCTGCTCCATCTGAACTTTCATCATTTTCTAATGAGCTCTGTTCCAAATGTGCTCGGTGTAAAAATATTCTGACTAATTCTTTAACTGCATCTTCTACCACTTGGCTCATTCTGTTTATCTCCAGTGCCATTTCACAAGAATATGTCTATAAATACAGTTTGTATAAAATCATTAAATACTGTATACAAACACATATTTACTACAGTTTAATTTGTTTTTCTGCTTCAACTTACAGTAGGGTTAACTTTTTTTCGAAACTTCAAATTAGACCTAATAAAGTGGTATAGATTTCAATTTTTAATAGGAATTTTCAATTTATTTTATCACTTCTGGTGACAACTGATATTTTGAACTCAATTGTGCATGCCTACAGATAGAGATTTATCATACCTGAAAAGTTGACGATTCTATCTTTTACTGTTTACAAGAAAAAACTTGGACAATTTTTTTTAAATAAAAACAGAAAATCAGCCAGATTTGCCAACCGGAAGTGAATTTTTAAAAACAAAAACAACAAAAATTGCTTCTAAAGGGTGTTAAGAAAGTTCGTTCCATGATTTACAGCATGCCTAAAATTATTTATAAACAATTCATATACAAGTTTATATGTTTTTAATAACCAGACAGTCCACCTTCGTTTTTCGATACATTTTTAATTCTATTTGGAATTGACTGAATCAAAGAAATCAAATGTTTCTGAGGTATCTCCCTCCATGCACGGTGAAGTCGGCGTCGTAATTGGCACATTGTCGTTGGGCGCGGATCCTTGTAGGCCTCGCTTTCCAGAATACTCCATAGATTTTCAATGCAATTTAGGTCTGGGGAATTGCCTGGCCATTCTACTTTGGTAATAAAGTTTGGTAGATTATTTTCACACCAATTCTGTGTTAGCAGGGCAGTGTGAGGGGTCGCTCCATCTTGAACAAATGTGGCGTTTCGTTCGTCGATCCTACCACTATTTTTCTGTCAATTTAGAGCAGGTTTTAGTTCTTTTTGAAGGATATTGTTCACATAATAATCAGCATTAATAGTTTTACCGGCTGGAACAATGTGAAGTTTGGATAATCCCTGTACTCCCATCGCACCCCATACCATGACTTTAGCGTTCGACTTGACGTAGTTTACATCTGGAACCTCATCTGACTGGGACCCCCATACAACATTGTCCTGTCGGTTCGGAACATGAAACAAATATTTCGTAGATTCATCACTAAAGATGTAGTTTTCCCAGTCTTCAGCCGTTAAATGCTTGTGATCACGAGCAAATTTCAATCTCTTTTGCCTCTGTGTTTTCGTCAATAGTTGATTTCTCGGTCTTTTAAATGCCTTCCATTTTCTAACTTTTCGCAAATAATTAAAAACAGTTACATGACTCACATTAAAGCCTGAGTTCTTAAGTTCCTTACTGCATTTCCTTGTTGATTTTCCTCGTTTGGATTTTATGTTTTCCACTTCTCTCTTCACTACCCCCACTATCTTCGACGGCCGGCCGGATCTCGGTTGATCGGATAGTAGTTTATTTTGCTCTCGCCTTCGCCTCCACTTTGTCACCCATCGCTCACTTTTACATAGCTGCTTAGCCACATCCTTCACACTTAATCCTGCATCTAATAAAGCCAAAGCTTGAGCTCGTTCATTAACTATATCAACACTTGTACAGGACATCTGCTTTTTCACTGAACTCGGCATATTTATTTCATGACGTAATCGACACTTTGTTTACATCACACTATAGTAACACAAGAGAGTGCACATAGGGAAGGATAACTGCTGATATAATGAAAAAAAAGTCTAGAGAGTTACCAGTAAAAATTTGAAATAAAAACATGTCGTTTTTCTATTTAATTTTTCAAATTTACAAACGGAACGAACTTTCTTAACACCCTTTAGATCATTTTCTAAAATATCTTTCCTGAGAATTTCAAGAATATCTGCTAAGACATCTTTGAAAACTTGCTTTGAAAAATAAAAACAGAAAATGATCAATTTTGTCAACCACTTCTGGTGTACACTGAAAATGATGGACAAACATATAGACAATATGTATAGCATGGATTTTTGCTAATCTATCATACATGGAAGTTTCAAACAGCTATTCTTTATTCATTTTTGAGAAAATGAAAAACCAATGTCTAAATTTGTCTATCCCATATCTCATGACCATATGTGAATTTTCACAAAACTTTTAACGACACTCTAGACATGTACAGTGTGTACAACACATGTTAAATGCAAGTCAAACACCTAATTATTAAGCAGGATTTAAAGCATTGAAGAACAAGAATTCAAAAAGTTTCTTTTAAATAACCAAAAGTTGATGTTTCGACTTCCAATGGGGTTAACATTTTTTCAATACTTCCAACTAGACTTAATAAAGTGGTACAGATTTCAATTTAAAAGAAATAGTTCAAGATTTTTATTTCTTTTCTCACTTCCAGTGACGACCAGGAGTGACAGCTGACATTCTTAAACCCATTCCATATACCTACAACTTGAGGTGGGGACCCAGGTTGTTAGAATAGGCCCTAAGTACTCCTTGCTTGTCGTACGACATGACTAAAAGGGGCAGTCCTTCAGATGAGACCGCAAAAACAGAGGACCTGTATCACAGCAGGTGATCTCTCCCTGCTCAAAGGCCCTAAGCGCCGAGCATATACCTAAATTTTGCAGCCCTTCACCGGCAATGATGACGTCTCCATATCATTGAGAGATTCTCAAGCGAAACGTTAAACAATATATAATCAATCAATCTATTAGCCATAAAATTTTGGTGTGTGAATCTGCTACCATTTACAGACAGACAGATAACAAACAATGGGTGATCAGAAAAGCTCATTTTAGCTTTCAGCTCAAGTGAGCTAAAAATGTAGCTACTGTCACAGTCAGGTTATGAGCCGTTTTCAATAAATGAGAATAGATTCCAATGCAGTTTTTTGTTTTATTTCAATAAACTTTTTTAGAGACATATGCATTTTTAAACAGTAACAAAGAATGATCATTTTAAATTCAATATTTTTGAAATGGCCCCAAAGCATTCCGACACAGTATATTTCAGAACATTTCCACCATTTTATAAAAAGTGGGCCCATTGGTCACAATTGTTGTTTGTCCTTCCCAGGCACTCGAAAGGAAGAAGCTTTCGAAAGATTACATCATTTTTTAAGGGTCTATCCCCACCCTTCATGCCTTTGCATTAATATGTTCCACACCAAATTTGACAAAAAATGGTAATGTACTTTCAGATAAGTTATAATGTTCAAAAACTAATGGAGGACAAAAAGAAGACCACCAATCTCAACATGATATTGTAAGACAGCTAGTGCTATATTGTAAGATAGCAAGTGCTATAAAATTCTGAACATACAAACTTTCCATTGTAGTAACTTCTTCACAAATTTTATACTACTGTACACGTCACCTCTGTCTTCTGAAGAAATTCTGCAACAGTCCACGGATGTCTCTCTGGCAAGTCACACAGCAATGTTTCACCAATTTCTTTGAACATGTTGTCAATCCTCGTTGTTTTAATATCACAGATCTGTTTCATGAAATAAAGAGTTTGGCAATAATCTGGTCAAAGTATACATTAAGGTAAGTACACTTCTTTACTTACAACATATTTGGGTAATTTTGGCCTAGGAAAACTGTGGCACATTAGAATTCAAATAGAAGGGGGTTTTTTGTTGTTGTTGTTGTTGTTTTTTATTTTTGGTTGGTTTTTTGGGGGTTTTTTTTTTTTTAAAATTTGATCTTATTCAAGTTCTGGCTAATTTTCATCTTAAAGAACTAAAAACAGGCCCAGGGCCTTAATGGTCACCTGAGTATCATAGCCCATACATAACCCATATAGGGTCATATAAGCCTCAATATGGAGTTTTCTTGCACATGTTTATGATCTTTCAAAATACATACAATTCCTATTCAATTACAGAAGAAGGAAAAATGGAAGTTTAAGGCATATAAATCATTTTAACATTCCCTAATCATCTTTAATCATTTTCATTATGTAGCATATTGGCCCTGCACAAGAGCCTGAACCCCTGAACAGGAGCCACAAATTTCACAATTTAGGTAAAAAGCTTCATGGACATCATAATCATGCATTTAGTTTTACTCAAATATCTAAGGTAATTAAGAAGATTTTCTTACATTTAATACATTTTCACTAAAATGGCAATATTGGCCCTACCCTAAGGCATGAACACCTGACTGAGTAGCCACAAATTTCACAATTTATGTAGAAAGATTTACAGACATTATAATTATGCATTTAGTTTTTCTCAAATATATATATGAGAATAGAGAAGGCAATTTTTTAAGATTTAATATATTTTCACTACAAGGCCATATTTGCATCGCCCTAAGGCCTAAATTCCTGACCCAGAGGCCATGAATTCCACAATTTTGATAGAGGATTTCACGAACATCATTACCATGCATTCAGTTTTTTTCCCACATGTGTGGGAGTAGAGAAGAATATTTTTGAAAATATAGCCTTTTTAGCATATTTGGCCCCACCAATGCAGCCCCTGGGGTGGTAATGTCATAAACTTCACATTTATATTCCTCTTATCCTAGAAATGCTTCACACCAAAAAGAAAACAATTCGGCCTTGTAGTTTTCAAGAAGTTAAAAATATAAAATTATTATAGGACAAAGACCAACAGCAATAGGTCACCTGAATGATTCGGATGACCTAACAAGAAGCCTATTGGCTTGAATATTTACCTATGTACAACACAACAAATAAAAATATTGTGGTTTTTTCCCATTACAAGAAAGTTTTCAAGGCTAAATTCACATTAAATGAAGAAATACTGAAGTTTCAAAATGTAAGGGTCCCCCTTGAGGTACCTGTCCATACTATGTTCCCCAAACATAGTGTGAGAACATGTTGTTTTTACTGTTTTTTATTATATGTTTCCTAAAGATGGTGAACAAGTTTTTACTCCATTTTTAATTAATTAATAATCTAAATATTAATGTCTTCTTAATAGCGATTCTACAGTTTTAATTAAGGTCTTCCATTCCAACAGAAGACCTTACTATTATTCCTAACAGGAGCCACCAATTTCACAATTTAGGTTGAGAGCTTCATGGCCATCATTATAATGCATATAGTTTTTCTCAAATATATATGGAAGTAGAGAAAATTTTCGAAGATTTAATACATTTTCACTATATGGCCATACTGGCCACATCGTCCAAGAATTTCACAATTTTGATAGAGGGCTTCATGGACATTATAACCATGCATTTAGTTTTTCTTCCACATGTGTGGGAGTAGAGAAATAGATTTTTAAAAATATAGCCTTTTCGGCATATTTGGCCCTGCCCCGAGGCCCCAGGGGTGGTAAGGTCATAAATTACATAATTTATATCCTTTTTATCCTGGAGATACTTTACACCAAAAATGGTAACATTTAGCCTTATAGTTTTCAAGAAGTTAAAAATGTAAAATTGTTAACAGATGACAATGACAGATGAAGACCAACAGCAATTGAGAGACTCGGGTGACCTAATAAATTTTATCTCAAAAGAACAAAAAAATCATTTCAAGAATTGGAATGGCCAGGTTGCTTTAAAATATGTTATATATGATGGAGACAGTAGCATCACTCATTTGCTACTATGTTGAATTTTGGGAATGTCTACTGGGAAACCTGTGAGAGGTGCTGAATACACAAACTGGGTACCATATTCACCATATGCAGAGAAAATGACAAAATTCAACTATTTGTAATTTTTCTTTTAAAAAGTCTGAGCAAGTTCAAAAAGTAACATGCACATCTTCAACACGTCTATAACAACTGCACAAGGTCTGAAGAAAGCAAAGTCAAAGCTGTAAAAGGAGTTGTTTACATAAAATAGGTACCGTCTATTTAAAAGATGTTGAAAAATTTTTCAATAAATGTCCAAGCTTCCAAAAAAGTCACATAACTATACAAATTTTGGATAACTTCAGCCTAAAGGTGTGAGAGGAGTTGATTTCACAAAATAGGTACCATCTATTCAAAAGATGCTGAAAAAATGACAAAGTTCAACTGCATGTAAATTTTTTGAAAAATGTCCGAGCACTTCCAAAAAGTCACATGCACATCTTCAATGAGTCCATAACAACTGTGCAAAGATTGTGGAATGTGAGGTTGTAGTGAGTGAGGAGTTGAGCACACAAAGTAGCTACCCTATATGAGGGTATATATACTCACCATGCATTCATCAAACTATGAGCCAGATGCACGTTGTGCTACCTGGCCAAAAACTATAACGGTCCTAACTGGACTAATACCTCCCCAGGGCACATTGGATGGTGCGAAATAGTAAATTTATGCTCATTGAAGAGTAAACACATCTTTTTGACATGAAGAGGAACTCTACTTTTCTGAGCACAATCGATGTAAATGCAAGACTATATATTCTGCAGTAAAGCATTATTCAGAATATTTTAGATATGCTTAATATAACTTCTGAATATTATTTCAAGGATTCCTATTTAACATACACGAGCAGGTGAATGACACATCTTATCTTTTAACAAAATCATATCCTCAGGCAGATGGGCAGACAGTCAGACAAATGGATTGATGACTGAATTAGACCCACTCATAAACTTATGCAGTAGTCTCTGTGAGAGAAAATGACCAAGTCCATAAAGTTGTAAAATGAAAATATCCATAACTTCCTTAAATGTTAAAGAATCTCAATAAAAATGACAGGTGCACAACTTCAATATATACATAAAATATACACAAAGTTTGAATAAAATCTGGTCATTGGTTTTTAAGATACACTCTGGACAATATGACAATCCAGTCAAAATGGAAAATATATCCATAACTTCTTTGAATGTTAAAAATTCTCAATCAAAATCGCAGGTGCATAATTTCATTACACATTTAAGATATACATAATCAATCAAATCTGTTCATTAGTGTAAGAGATATATTCTGGACAAATTGCATCTATGGACAAAAGGACACACAAGGCGACATTCCAGTATACCCCCCTAAACTTTGTTTGTAAAGGGTATTATCATTAATAGGTTCCAAAACATATTTAATTTCAAGAAAATAAGTGTAAAGCTTGATAACTCATTGTAACACCAATTACTCCACCCTGATTGTGTTTTAGCTGTGTATTGACTGCTATAAATCTTTCTTTCATTAAAATAGATAGGTACCTTCAACCCCTATTATTGTAACAAAACTCATTGGGATCTTCTTGATACCTTTTTGTATCATACCATTGATATTTTATTTGTTTCAAAACAGTCATTACAATGTATGAAAAGGAATAAGTAGAAATCAAATAAAACTACAGCATAATGCCAAAATGAGTCAACTTTAACATTTTATGCTATATATTTCAAAAATAGCTTTGTTTGAACAACCATTCTGAACTCACTTTCACTCTAATTTTTATGAAATCTAAAACCTTTATCACAAAACATCTAGATATAAATTCTGTTCATGACTAACAACGATCTTTTAATTTTCCACAGAACAGCTGAACCAGTGAAAATGATGGAATTTGAATTTCAGGTAAAATTAGAGAACAATTAAAATTAGAAATTACAGAAATATGACTAATGAAACTTTAACATCAACTTTCAGCATTCAAATTCCTTATATAATCCTTTGTGAGAGTGGAACCAAAACCTGAGTGTGGTGTTCTTACATTCATATAATGTGTATGGATGTACAAGAGAAACAAGACATCAAAACCAGAAACTGCAAACATTTATGACATTAATGGCACAAAAGTTACCATAAATTGCATCTTGACAAGTTATTAAAATGAGTTAGAAAAGTGGTTGTTTTCAATATAATAAAATAAACAGAAATTCACTCATTTATGGCAATATGCTGTATATGGATTATAACATCATTCTATTGCCCAAGTAACTAGAAATCTTGCTGTAAAGGAAATGCAAAAACTTTTCAAACCTCTTTGACAATGATTCGTAGCTTTGCCAAGGCTCCTTTGACATTAAGAAAGTAATCTGGCAAACTAAGAGATGTCCAGGTATGAGAAATCAAACCAGGGAGCACTGCACTGTCAACCTTGAGTAGGATAACAAGAAAATGTATCAGATACAATACAACAAACCCATGGGCTGTAAGATCATCTGAGTTACCTTGCTTATACAGGCATTGGACTAAGTTTCAAATAGTGGCTGTTAACATTATTGCCCCTTATACATGCATATGTATCAGCTACCTTTTGCCAGGTTGAAAAGTATGGTTTGTACAAAAATGATTCTACATGAAATGTGAACTTATTCAGTCAAATCATAGCGTTGTTCTTTCTTAATAAATTTTAACAGAATTCCTACTGTTACACTTTGCACTCATAAAGTGAGCAGTAACCCTGACTGTCAGATCATGGTTTAAATAATCTTAAGAGATTTTCCTGCTTATTATTATGTAACAGGAGGAAAGCTCCATTATGACCCCATGGGTCATGGTATGGACTGGGCTCTGAATAGACAAAATCAGAAAATGAAAGCTCCTGCCAGGAAGTCCTTAGTGTGAACTCAACCTTTGTCAAGTGTCAAATGTAAAGTTTGCATGCAAAATATTATTCAGATATACAATCTTCAATTCATTTCATCTAGTAACCTTAAAGCTGACATGGTGTCTTGTCAGGGCTGTAGCAGAGAGGGTTCTTTAACGTGCCAACCCCTGCTATGACGAGGAACCTCCATTTTTAAGGTAATGTCTAAAAGACCTGTGATTCTTACTTCTAAATGTCGAGCATTGGTACTAATTTTTTTGTGTTCGGTTTGAAGCAGCCATGGCACAAATGGAGTTCAAACTCACAACCTCTCGGTTATGAAGCAAACACTAACAACTGAGCTACCATGACTGCTTTAATTAGTAATTGACACTATCATAATATCACATGTTTAAAATCAGTCATACCTGTTTAAGAGCTGGTCTAAGAAGAGGTTCAAAAATTGGTGGGATTTCCAAGTGCAATTCTTTGTATTCATCCAGCAAAAGCTAAAATCAAAAATATAGTTCATCAAAGTGCTGCCATCAGAGGTTATGAACTTCTGGTATAGCTCATAGTTGTCCAACATTAAATTACTTACGTGAGGATATTTACAAATTAAAGTGCATAGACAGTACACAAATTGAAGTGATTTATTTCCAATTTCCAAGCCTATCTTATTGAAATATTGAATCAAAGGACTAAGTGCAGTATGAGCTATTTTATGTTCCCCTTCAGATATCAACAATTTTTCACTCAAAAATAATCAACTGGGTGTAGGCTTTGTAATCATGACTTTTGCTTTTTGTGATGTCATATCAACAGCTCATTCATTTACACGGGTAAAGGTATTTTGAGGATTAATAATGTATAATATATATATATAATATATATAATATATATATATATGTGTGTGTGTGTGTGTGTGTGTGTAAAATGCCCCTTTTATCATATTGAAATACAATACACGGCACAAGTTTTATGCATGTGGTTCATACAACATGGTGGAAAACTTTTGCACCAAACTTTATGGACCTTCAAAATTTTTGTCACCTTCAAATTCATTTTTTTCTGCTCAAGCTTGACTTTCAATACCAAAACGCATCTTCGTGGACGTCTCCTTGTACACCGAGAAGCCAAAAGTATTGCAACATATATGGCTGATGTCATCACAATTTTCCATCCTTCAAATTTCATTTTTATTGCTAACGCTTAACATACTAACCATGGGTCTTAATATCAGGTGTGTGAATTGATTAGGATACGAATTATATGGGGGATTGTTTGTAATATGATTAGTTTCAATTTGAAAAATAGTATGAATTATAGCAGAATCTCAAAGAAAAGTGGACCATAAAATGACAAACTAGTTTTTTGTAAGACAAAATGGACATTCAGTGCACCACAAATCTTTTAATTTATAGTTTCCATTGTAATTAAGAATAGATGATTTAGATCTGCTATATACATGTATACATGGAGTGTTGAAATATCACAAACATGTCATAAAAGAGTACAGTTGATAACTCAACTGTGGTTATCACTTAATGCAAGATTGAAATAAAAATGATACAATTTTTTTTGTTTTTGTTTATTCAATGACCGTCTTGTGTCTTCAGGTATAACACCTGAAAACGGTGATAAAAATCTTTTTCCATAGCCAAGGGTTTTGGGTTCACATATTGATTGTAGGTAGGTAGAATCAGGGATGGGGTGCCTTCCACTACTTTTGATTTATTGTTGTTGTTTTCCGCCACACTTAACAATTTTTCAGTTATCTGTGGGCGTCCATATTTTTTATTGGTGGAGGAGAGAACACAGATACAATGTACCCGGGAAGAGACCACCGACCTTCGAAAAGTAAACTGGCAAACTCTCTCGCATATATTGGCGCGAGCAAGAATCGAATCCATGCTGATTAGAGGTGAGAGGCCTCGTGATTTTGAGCGTGATGCTCTAACCACTCGGCCACGGAGGCGCCTCCCACTACTTTTGAAAAGGATAATTAAATTGGATGCCCTTCCTATTTTGATAGTATAGCAGTGAATGAATGTGAGAAGAATGTACATGTAATAAGTAAGCTTGAAAGTTAAAAATTTAATCTATGTAGTGTCCCACCCACTACATGATTTAAGAAATTTAAGTTGGGAAGGGGAATCGAGGAAATCTGAATTCATGAAGACTAACATATAGATCACTTCATAGAAATTATCAAGTTTAAAACAAAATGAGATGTGACAAACACTAGAAACTGTTCAAGTGTATTCAGAATGAACTTGTAATTAAAAGACCTGCTTTAAACGAACTTTTACTAGTATATTTAACCTATGTAAACAAAAGCATGGCACGAGTCTCATTTACATACCAAAGTACTGTGAGCTCTGTATTTATCATGTACCCCAACAACCGACATTCAAATTTTCCTGATTATTATAAAAAATACCTTAGTTTTAATAGAAAAACACAAATTAAAAATTTTCAGCTTGAATTGTGTCCATGTCCATTTAAAAGTAGGTAAAAATGCAAGGTAAAAATTTTGGTACCAAAAGAAAGGTCTCATCATAAGGAATGCATGCATACATGAAATATGAAAAGATATCCTACTGAATCAACACAACTTAGGAACATGATTTAGTATCGTCATGCTAATCTTGAAAAGAACTTATTTAATTTCATGCATATTCCCATATCAGACTTTGATCTCCTTTGCATGTTTTATGGCCTCACCCTACCTCTGTGGCCCCTGTATTGAACAAACTTTAATATCTGCAGTTCTTGAGAAGATTTTTAAATGACCCCAACCCTATCTTTTTGCATTATCTTGATTATGGATTATTGGAGAGAGCATGACCCTTCATTTGAACAAACTTGGATTTTTTTTCTTCTAATTCTTGTATTCCCCACTTCAAATGGGTATGTCACTTCATTTCAACAAACTTGAATCCTCTTTATCTAGACATGCTATGTGTCAATTAGTACAATTAGCCCTGTGGTTCTTGAAAAGAAGTAAAAATGTTAAAATTTTACAGACCAAAAAAACCTTTTCTACAATACCTTCATCTGTGAAACATGAGCTTTCAGTTTCTCTCTTGAATGAACAAGAGTCCTTGCTGCATCAGGAATTTCAAGGTTCAGTTTTATCATGTACTCTGATTCTTTTATAACTTCAAAAATGTATGAATCAAAGTTCACCAGTAAAACTCCAGAGATCTGTGGTAATTTCACTAAAACTGGTACTTGCAAGTCTAAAAAAGATAAAATTTCATATAATTAACATCAACTAGTAGGCTTATTGGCCACTATGTAATACTCACCAATAACTTTGCTTATCAGATAATAACACTTAAAAGGTTTTTCAATTGGAACTCTGAAACTTTAATCTCTACTAACAGATAAACTGTTCTATCCACTATCCAAAATATTGTGTAAATCATACACATACCTATACTTCCTGGGTTCATACAACCCACCATAATTTTTAAGCACTTTTCAAGCCAAATTCTCAGCACTTTTCGACTATACAATCATGTACACACAAAAAAAATGCAATATACTTATTTGATTTTTTTTTTTACAGTTTCTTTAGCTCATTTAACCTTTTGTTTTCTGGGATCATTTCAAGATCAACAGTTGCTTGGCTAGCTTCACTTTGATTACTTGTACCTTCCATTTTCAAAAGTAAATTGTCTTTCTTACAGTTGCCCAGCTGCAGAAGAAGATTTGTTAAAATTAATCAATCTTGATCAGTTTTTGTCGCTTCCTAAAGACCCAAGGGTGCAGAAGTCCCAAAATCTTCAACTTATAAAACATTTAATCACTTAATCATTTTGACTCTACCCCAATACCAAAACCCCTACCCCAGGGATCATCAAATTTACAATTTTGGTAAAGGATTACCTGGTGATTCTAAATAATTCATTTAGTTTAAATTTAGAATCCAAAACATTAAAGAACATCAATTTTAATTGCTTTACACATTGAAGTTATATACCATGTTTGGCCCTGGAATCAGAACCTCTACCCCGTGGATCACTAAATTTACAAATTTGGTAAAGGCTCTCTTGTTCTACATTATTATGCATTTAAGTTTTGAAAATTGGTAAATTTTTGGTACTTTTTGAACCACCCCTAAGGCCCAGGGATGCAGGAGTCCTGAAAATTATAATTTATGTCTGCCTTGTACCGGAGATCCTACATATCAAACTTGAAAAGAATACAAATTATAATTATCAAGAAGAAGTTCAAAATGTTCAATTCTTAATGGATGACCGACGACGACAAATTCCAGTAGATCACCAGAGCTTACATAATATGAGCCTTTCCTAGCAAAAAGGGTCCTTAAGTAAATTTTTTCCGAAAATTATTTTTTTATGCTAAACTGTAGTATGGGATATAGAGAACAATCCCTCAAAATATTAGAGCGATATTGATTATCGTTATGATGCTGTAGCCAGTCAAAGACAACAACTAATAAATACAATTAATCATGACGTCAATTTATTACGTTGTCGAGAAACGACGTTACTTCTCTGGAGCAGGACGCGTCCTGTCCTGGGCAGCTGGTCTCACCAGGTGGCGAATGAACCGATACAAATATTGCCGTCTCTCCTCTGTTAACCCTCCTGGATGCAGCAACTGTGGGAGTTCCAGAAGAGAGGATGCTGGAGCATTTTCTTCAGCAGAAGGATTTTGCTTTCTTCAGAATCGGCGAGCTTTTGTAAAAAGACGTATCCTGGACAGTCTGCGTTGAACCGAAAGTGTTGATACTGTTGTATTCCCTTAGAAAATAAAGCAACCATATGTTTTATTTCAATACGTACGTGTACATTATAAGTTATTTGTATTGATTTACCAATGTGCACATCTATCTGTGTAGCTGTGTAAAATTAATATCAAATTTATTTAGGATATTGTCATAGTTCAAGTGAGCGGATTCGAGAAATCATACCTTCAGACTTTTAAATCTTTCATCAAGATATAGTTTCCAATTTCTCCACACCCACGCACTTTCATCTGAAAATTGGATAACCTTATTCGATGCAGAGGAGCGTTCGATGACTCGTGCAATATCTTCCTTGCTGTCACAATCAGTTCTTCGGTAGAGCTTTTTAATTTGACCGAATCCCGCATCCACCAAACACCTGTATAATTATATATTTAATTATTGTTAGTAAATTGGGAAATAGCAAGTACTATTCTCAATTTAATGATTTGTTTTTATTTGTGTTTTTATTTGTGATGTGCATTTCTATATGCGGAAAATTAGTTACCGTGTGTGGCCAGGTATTTGAAGCATATATGTTATGCTGCGATGCAACCCGATAATGACTCTCCAGCAAAAATAGGCTAAAACGAATCTATTCTTGTTTTGTCCTACAATTGAACTGAAACTATGAGATATATCTTCTGCACTAAAATTTTCATTTACACTCCACGAGAGTGTTAAGAATTTTTAAATTATCACCTCCACAATTATCTGCGTGAAGCATGCAGTGCTCTTCTCCAAGACCAAAGTTTTCAAAGGCATGATGAATCATGGATATCACAGAATTTGGACCATGGGCCAGTGAGCCATCAGGACCTGTTCAAAATCGAAGTACATTCTCTTTTTCAATTTGATTTCGATTGTTTTATATCAGAGAAATGTGAACGATGCTTTCTAATAAAGATCAGATTGTTAATTACAAAACATATATTTTCGTCATTATTTTTAATTGACGTTGACCAAAAAAAAAAAATTGATTTTGATGATACCTATAGTTTCATCTTCGTCAATCATATAATTCATCTGCTCAGAAAGTCCATCAAGTCGCACTCCAAACAAATGAATTTTTCTTGGTGTTGTAAAATACAGCTGGCCAATCTGTCTGGCATGGTGTGGGAGGATTAGAGATTGAGCAAAGTCAAATGTATAATGCATATGTGATAAATTTGATGATTGGGGTTGAATTGTTCCAGCAGGTCTAACATAACTAGATAACTCCTCTTTGGATGCATCCACACATTTTTTGTAGACCTCTCGCTCTTTGCGTGCCTCACTGATGTGTAAAAGGTAGGCTTGTGTAGCTTCAATTTTTTCGTCTTCTGTCCTAGCATCCTCTACTTTCTTTCTATGGCATTCACACTTCATACAGACATCGTCCCTTGGTGTGCTTACTTTTAAGTGTGAACACAGTTTATTCCATAGATCATAGAATACTGAGGGACTTACAGATATTCCTGATGCTTCCTTGTATACACCATAAACATCTTTTTTGGTGTGTGACGCAGGCAAATATATTGGAGCGTCGTCATCTCTTCCCCTAGGGGCAGCTGGCTGTGGTAGACCGTAATCAGCCGCATAAGTAAGAATAAAGGTTTTCACTCGTTCATATTCTTCAAACGGAAATGCATTAGGCGCCCTCTTACCAGAATTCCCATGAACCCGTGGGCATACACCATTCATGTGTACATGTTTAGATATGTTCTTAAGAACCTTTCCGCTTACATCATATACAATTTTGAATGCTGACACACAAATTTCAACTCCATTGAAAGAGTAACAAAATCGATGACGCTTTCTCTGATCACTTTTCACTGACGTAGACCCGTGAACCTTAAGAGCACCCATTATGTACATGTCTTTTTCTGATTTAGATAGTTCTCTTAAATTTTGAATATGGCAAACAATGTTTTCAACACTAAATTTATTCAAACAAGATTTCACGCACCCACAGCCCGCATTAATGTCACTCATGTCTGAAATTGGCAAACATGAAGAAGCATTCTCATATTCTATACTCTCGGAACATTCATTTTCTTCATCTATGTTATCATCTTCATCGGTAGACCCTGGCTGTGTTCTTGGTCCAAAATGTTCAAGAAGCAGTCTATCTAATTCCTGTTGAAGTGACAATGAAGGGTCATCAAAATAACTAGTCAGGTTGTCAAAATTACCTAATTTATCGTATGGCACATGCAACTATGTGTAACAGGAAAGAAGAACATGCAATGGACTATGTCGGAATTAACACAGACAACTTTTATCAGCCGATATTACCTGCCTGGAGCTGTAATAACATACAATATGTGGTGCCTTGATTTTTTTACGTTCAAATTTAGCAAAATATTACCTATATCTTTTTTTCTATATATGTATATTTGTTTCTATATTTGTTACTAAAAGAACTAAACTTCTAATCTTAAATATTTTATAGTATTTTAAGATCATACTGATATCATCCACCCCGAGTCAAATGTTGTTAATATATCTGAATAAAGCTACTACTACTACTATAACTCAGTTGTGTGAATTAGGGTACTAGTGCATGTATTATGCTGGGGGGGGGGGGGGGGGGGGGGGGGGGGTTGATAATGTGTAAATCCTCTATATTATCTTTTTATCACACATATAGCTTCATGTAATTTTTGTTTTTGTTTTTTGTTTTCTTTTGTTTTTGGTTTTTTTTTTTCATTTTCTTTTGTTTTTGTTTGTTATATTGTTTTTATGTTTATTGATCTGTTAAAGACAAACATTTCAAATCAATTAGTAATTAATTAGTAAGTAATTTAGTAATTAATTATTGAAGTCAAAAAATACGATTTTAAAAAACTGCTGAAACCGACACATATATATTATAAGTAAATTAAACTCGCGAAATTTAGTGTGTTTTATAAGGAACTGCACGCCATACATTTCTGCCAGTTTGTCAACGCGACGCGACGATGTAAGTTGTTGAACTTGGGGGGAAATTAATGGGGTAATATTATTACAGATGACTGGACACTAGATTTTCCTGCATTTTTTTCAGTGATGTTTAGTATTTCTTCTATTCAAAGACAATTTCCACTATTATACAGTTCGATACGGAGTTTGTTTATTTTATTCCGATCTCGTTCGAGAGCTTGAAGTGCTAAGTGATAAGCATTACTACCATATCTAATTTAGCTCATATAATTCATGTTGATAATAAAATATCGTTGCATTTGTCTCAATATTACTGGAATCTTCAGTCCTTGTATTTATTTTCAACGTAAAAGCAACGAGTCGAGATTCGTGTTTGAAGTACGGAAGCCTATCACGACTGTATTTATTGTATTGACGATTGACAGCCAAACGTTCATTATCTTTGGGACATCTTGATTCAAATAATATCTAGAAAGTACAGAGTTGTCCAGAATAGATAAATTATGCCTTTAAGTATGTTTACCTCAAATTCGTCCATGGAAATCTTCTTTGAACCAACAATGAAAACAAATCACACGTTCGTCTGCGATAAAAAAATTCCCGTAAAAAATTACGTCGCGTTTTTCCTTTATGACGTAAAATTTTGTTGGATAAGATAAGGACCCTTTTTGCTAGGAACGGCTCATATAATATTTTACTCAGAAGACTTAAAAAAGAAACTTACATCTTGTTGCAATTTCAACAGAGTCTTTCCATGCAAGATGAAAAAGAATTTCATACTCCAAAAGAACCTTTGCAAGTCTGTTGTATTTTTTGATAATTCTTTTGGCATCACTTGTCTTCATACAAGATGTCTGCTCCTAAAATCAATCAAAGTTTTTCTGAGCTCTTTACAAACAGTGCATAGGCCTGTGGTGATATTTTATTTCTTTCCACCAACATCCATTAGAACAACTTGACAACTAATATTGTGCATGCCTAATTAATAATTAAAATAATTTGAACAATTTTGTATACATACATATATTTTCAGAAATTTTACAAGAGGCCCACAGGCCTTATCAGTCAGCTGAGTATTAGTTAAAAGTATCACTAGTCCTAAGGGCTACAAAATCTAAAAAAATTTTTACTGTTCTGAATATCCAAGCTAAATTAAAATATTAATCAACAGTACAAAACTAGATGTGTTCTTAAACTTAAAATGCCCTCAAAATTGCTCATATTAATAAAAGGCTTTACATAATACAGTTGGTGCTCATTACGGTGGCTCGTGATTTACCGGTAAATTCATCCAACAGCGAAAAATTGCTGGTAAAAAATCTGCACAATACTATATATCACTTGATATAACAGCATATTCGTATTCCAGCACCAGCATCAATCATCAGTAACGAATGTGCATTTTGGCACGATATAAAATCCAGTATAACGGCAGGCTACCTGACATTGTCAAGTTAATATATGTACACATATGACAATTAGTTATCTGCAATATTTTCAAACTTGACAAAGATTATGTAACAGATTAAAAAATTTCTTGTCCCTTATGCATGAGACAGCTGTCCAAGTAACGTTTGTTTATTGAAAGCATGGACAGGGCTTATTGATACACTAATTAGTGTTTGATAGGATGGTTTTAAAAAATAATTGCATGGGTATGTTTGATGGCTTCCTATAAAATAAACATTCAACCCAAGGACACATATGGAAAGGTATTCCTTATCAAAAAGAAGAAAAAAACAAACACAAATTTATATTCTATTCAATTTTATACTGAAACAACTAAGGAGAGGGTTATCTATTCTGTAGCAGACTAGAAACAATACATGGAAATTAACACAATAAAGCCTCAATGTGTTTGTTCAAATATTATACAAATGTCAGATTGCCAAGTCATCATCAAACAGAACTTGAATTTAAATTCAATTTTATCACAAAGTTCTTTCTTGATTTCAAATGGAAAGGGGAGTGGAGGGGGGAATGAATGTACACAGAGATCGTCACCGTTATTGTGATGATAAATAAACAAAGGGGAATAACTTATACTGATAATATCAGCATACCGTTTCAACTGCTGATTCGTTATAATGGCAAAATGCTTGGTAACAAGCTTGGCCATTGTAACAAGTGCTGACTGTATTAACACAATATGATTAATTTAGAACCATCCTGAAGTTGAAACACTGTGGTTGCAAAATTCACTATTTTGGTACATCCTTTCCTGCTTTTCCTAAATATGCATATAAATCTTATGCTGTATCTTCAATTAAAAAAAGTCTTTCAAATGACAAGACAATAATCACTAAAATTATTTTGGCTCCGGGCTGGAACCAAACCCTTACCCCCTTAGACCATAAAACATACAATTTTCTAAAGGAACAACTTACTCCTAAATATCTGTTTTGTTTTAATTTAGTATGAATAGCATTCAAGATCTTACTTAAATATGTTTTGTGCATATACACTATATATACCAAGTTTTACCCCATCCTGGGGTCAGAACCTCTACCCCTGGGATCATGAAAGTTACAATTTTGGTAGAGGCCTTCCTGCTATGGATCACTATGGATTTAGTTTTTCTTAACATGTGGTTGTGGAGATTTTCAAAATTAGTAAATTTTTGACCTGCCACAAAGGCCCCATGGGTGCAAGAGTACCAAAATTTACAATTCATGTCCCCCTTGTCCCTTAAATGCTTCACACCAAATCTGAAAAGAATTGGAATGGTAGTGAACAAGAAGTGAAAAATGTCCACTTGTTAGAGCATGACACATAACAAGCGATGATGATGAATGCAGACCAATTGCAATTAGGTAATCAGATTTGAATTGGTTTATTGATCAAGATCAAAATTAACTGATTTAAAATGGACAAATGAGGAAAATTTCATTAATTTTGAACTAAATCCGTTCATCCAACAGTACTAACAACTTTAACATTTCTAATCAGCTATCATTGAGAAAATCTTACAGCAAATATCATCATTGGCTCTTGAATTCTCTCTGCAAGTTGTCTAATCCACATAATTTTACCAGAAATAGGTGGCATATTTCTTGCCATTGGTGGATCATCCTTGTACTTTGTGTACAGCTGCAAATAAAAAAAATAATTTCACAAACAAGAGGCTATATTCACATGCTATATAAAATTTTTCCCCATTATAACCCTATTCATAAATTCAGGATCCATACAAGCATTCTGAGTGTATTGAAGGCAATACAAAGTCCCCTACCAATAGGATAATTCAGTCAAAAGTAGGTCAAGCATAACAAAACTCAAACTTGATATGTAGGGCTGAAATGATCCACCGAAACATTAATACTATTCAATATAAATGCTCAATTCAATGTTTGATTCATTGCCTCGGTCTTCAGTTCAATACTTTTTATTAAAATCGGGTTCGGTAAAATACATCTGGGTTGACCTGTGCTCATTATTTTTACATGCACGAGGGACAAAATGGTGTCCATTAATGGATGGATTGTTGTTATCTTCGAGTTTTATGAAAACAATTACGAACTTAATCAGTTTAAATTACAAGCCAACTGACATCTCACTGTTCGGCAGTTTGGAAACATTTTGTGTATAAAATTGTGATTATGAATTTTCGTAATTGAAGTCTTCAATGTTATTATTGGTTTCTTTTGTAAAATGTATCATACTGAATATACTGAAGTACTGCAATACGTATCATATCATGAAGTGATGTATCGTTTCAGACCTATTGATCTGTAACTATTCAAGACAAAGCCACATATCACATTTCAATTGAATATCTTCATCTGTTGTGGAGAAAAATTTGGAAAACTGATTCTTGCATCCCAGGCCCCAGAGGTACAAGAGTCCTCAAATTTACTTTTCCCTTGATCCAAAGATACTTTATACCAAATCTGTCCAGATTTACAATGACAGTTATAAAGAAGTTAAAAATATTCAATTGTTAACACATTTAATTACTGATCATATTGGCCCCATCCTAATACTAAAACTCCTACCCCTGGGATCATCAAATTTACAATTTGGTAAAGGGTGACCGTCTAATTCTAAATATCCATTTAGTTTCAATTTAGTATCAATAGCATTAACGAAGATGTTTTTTTTAATATTTTGCACATAAATACTATATACCAAATTTGGCCCAGCCCTGGAGAAGAACCTTAACCTGGGGATCATGAAATTTACAATTTGGGTAGAAGACTTCCTGCTTTACACCACTATGCATTTAGTTTTTCTTCCACATGTGTGGTTGTGGAGAAGATTTTTGAAAATTGGTTAATTTTTGAAAGTGTTTGCCACATCCCTTAGCCCCCCAGGGGTGCAGGGGTCCTCAAATTTACAATTTATGTACCCTTGTCCCAGAGGTGCTTCATACCAAATCTGAAAAGAATTGGAATGGCAGTTATCAAGAAGTAGTTAGAAATGTTCACACTTGTTATTGGACAACAACAAAAGCATACCAACTGCAAAAGGTCACCAAACTCAAAATTCATTACAAAAATCAATAGGGGGACAAAATATACTATATTCAGTTACCAAAAGATTGAACACATAGTTGTGGATTATTTGTGTCATTAAGGTAGTATGCAACAGGCAATGCAAAATTTTCTTAAGATTCAAGAAGAAATTTAACCTGTAGGATATATTTTATAAAGGTCACAAATCCACTCTTGGACACCCTCAATTCAATTCATCAGTTTTCATTAAACTACACATTTTGAAAAATCAATTGTGAAGAAAATGTAGATTTTATGATCAAACAAAAAGGTAAATGAAATATGTTTTGTTTGTTTGTTTTTTATTTATAGTCACCTGAGCAATTTTTCAGCTATCCGGCGACTGTCACTATTACCGGTGACGGGGCTGCAAATTTAGACCTATGCTTAGCACTAGTGGCTTTTAGCAGTGAGGGTTCTTTTACGTGCCACACCTGCTGCGACACGGGACCTCCGTTTATAAGGTCCATTCCAAAAGACCTGTGACTCTCACTTCGTAATGCCGAGCTCTTGGCGAAGGAGCAATCACTACCTATTTTAACGTCTTAGGTTTGACGCGGCCGGCCCGAGCAGGGCTCGAACTCACGACCTTCCGTTCACGAGGCGAGAGCTCTACCACTGAGCCACCGTGATCGGTAAATGAAATATGAAAAACAAATTAAATAATAATCAAGAGTCACAAACCAATTTTGTAATTACATAATCAGTCTTGAGGATATGCATGCAGGTCAAATTTGCAAGCTATCTGTCATACTTAGCACTGTATTAAAAAAAAAAATCTATAATTCAATTTTGAAGAAACACTAACAAATGACATTTCAAGACATATAGATTCAACAATATTACAAAAATTTCATTTTAACAGGCAGTTTACTACCCACCGTCCCCTCAATTAATGAGAAGTGATCAGCAAACTGTTAAATTCTATGCCAATGTTTTGTTTTAAATATTACTCCTTATTTTACTTTTTAAATCTATTTGAACCCAGTATTTATAAATTTATTTACCCTCTCCCCTTCCTCTGCAAGTTCTTTTAAATTCAACCTGTGAAGTGAACAATAACAAAACCATCGCCCACCCCCTTATATCAATATTTCGTATGCAATAATAAGTTCTACATATAAACATACTGGAGATTTTAAATGAATGTTCAAAACTCTGACATACATGTAATTCATATAATAAGTTTCTTCAATGAAAAACATGTGCAAGTCCATATCATGTTTCTTTCACTGTGTATGTGAAGTGAAGCAGAAATTTACATATTTGGCAAAACATTTCTTTAGCTAGGACATGTGTGTGTGTTTTATTTAATCACAATGACTCACAGATATGTTGCCTAATTCAATGATTCTCATTCCCTCACTACAATCTCTACTTGCATTTGTGTCATGTATGATCCCTCCACTTTAATTCCGATGTCAATATATTCAGCATCAGTATGGCCAGTTTCAATATCGAACAATAGTAATGCATAATTATTATCTTGAATTTCCACCCCACACCCCAACCCCCAATAACCGTCACTTGGATTTTACAAACATTCCATCACTTATTCTCTTTCACTCCATACTGATGTTATTCTATAGCCTAGTACCTGAGGCCTTCCATTTGTACTTGGAAGGCCTCGGGGAATAGCCTATTGTCGTATTATTTGTTGATACAGATGCTTGATTCAAGCGCTTTTAAACTATGTCAGGTAAATGTCTGAATTATGTGAGATGCTTCTGAAATGATAGACTATTGGACACTGTTGCATACAACCTAAATTTCACAACTGAAAGTTACATTTTGAAAACAATTTGTGCATTTACACAACTATATTTTCCAAAAATTATAATTGAACAATCAACAGCATCATTATTTTGGGAATGTTACCAAAATGTGTATTTGCAGGTTTTGATTTTGAAGATTATCAAAGTTTAAATGCAAAATATACAAGAACATTTAGCGTTAGCTTGGATTTAATGTGCGCCAATTAAACATGACTATTTGGGTCTCTTGTTTTCAAATAACATTTACACCCCTGACGATACATGTACCTTTCCAATCTGCTCAAGCTCTTGTTCAAACTGCAAATATATGGTCTTGTACTTGTCCTGTATGCTCAGATGTGGAATATTCAGTTTTTCAAATCTATAACAGGAATACACAATCCAAATACTTCTTTTATTTATATATATATATATATATATATATATATATATATATATATATATATATATAGAGTTAGTAAAATTATAATATACATATATATATATATATATATATATATATATATATAAAGTTTTTTGTACAATAGTTCCTGTATATTTGATTTCATATACCTTTTTCACACAGTATTCAAATCAGTTCAGTATAACATAAACCCTAACAAATGCAAAGTTTGCTGCAAATGTGTCGCAAGTTTGCAGCAAACAAATCAGTGTGCCAGAATGTGCAGCTAATGCCACTAACTGCAGTGTGCCACTAATTGCAGTGTGCCAGAAGTGCTTCAAAACTTTTCCTGCAAGATTTAGAATTGAAACAGTGTGCTAGAAGTTCATCAGAACTTTTTTCTTTATCATGTTTTAATTCACTATTTCAAACAAACATAATCATTTAAAAACTAAAACACAAATATAGAAACAGTTCATCTGCACAAGTGCAACAGACTTTATTGCTCTATTCAAATGTGTATATAATGAATCTTCAGCTACACTTCATTCAACATTCTACAATTGAAAAACATCAATAACAATTTTAAATATGTGTATTGCTAAGAGAAGAATGAGTGGGTGAGGGTCTGTTGCACAATGGGCAGAGAATTCTTAAACATAAACACAAGTAAACTTCCATATGCATGAATAACATTTTTACAACCAATCAAGGATTTGATATAAATATAAAAGTCAATATTAAAAAAAACCTCACATGTTACCTGTAATGTTTATAAATTCATAAATGTATCTAGGATCAAAACAGTGTCTCAGAAGTTCACCACCACTTTTTCTTGAATTTTTTTTTATTAATTGACACAGTGTACAAAAAGTTCACAACTTTTTCTTTAATATTCAAAATCAAAATAGTTGTTCCATCAGAATGTTAAGTCCATCACAACTTTTTCTTTAATTTCTTCTTGAACCATTGAACCATTTTCAGAAAGGAATTCAAAATGTTCTTGATCAATTAACTCTTTATAATATATAATTTCTTAAAGATACACTGTATATTATCCAGTATCTTTTCTTACTATTTAATCGTGGTGTCCTAATCTTTCAATTTTGTGTCCATAATAATATTCTTGATTTCAAATTCATAGATAATAAATAGGTGCTAAGTGAGTTTGTGTTAAAATATCAAAGAGGCCCATGGGCCACATTGCTCACTTGATTCACCTTGGCCCACATTTAAAGATTTTCCCTGTTTATTCACATTTAAAACTTTGATCCCTATTGTGGCCCCACCCTACCCCAAGGAGCCATTACTGTAACAAACTTAAATCTGTATTATGTCTGGACAATTCCATAAAAAGCTGAACTTTTCTGGCCCAGTGGCTCTTGAGAAGACTCTTAAATGACCCCACCCTATTTTTTTCATTTTTGTACTTATCTCCCCTTTAAAGGAGGGATAGCCCTTCAATTGAATAAACCTGAATCCCTTTCACCCAAGAATGATTGATTGCTGTCTAATATTCAATTGAGGCAACACACATGCATCGTCTTTTAGAGGTTCAATTCTTTGAAGGACCATAACATTTGTTTTCATCAAAATCTTTAGAAATTTATGCTCCAGATTTACCTTGGTACTCCTTACAATTTGATATGGTGAAAAGCATTAGCCAGGATGTGCATGCAAATGTGTTAAATTCTACATGATTTTAAAATCACTCTAACTTTCTCATACTTAATGCAAACGTATGCAATTCGTACTATTGGTACACCATACAAATGCTTGTTGGATAATATCAGCATAAGTGCAAAGTCATATTCTCATGCATGCTAGTGCATATGCATTGATTTCCTTTCCATTTTATGGTACTAAAATGGCCAAAACTCTTTTATGAAAAACAGCAATCAAATGACATTTATACTGTAGGCATATGATATATAACTGCCTAATGAATGATGTAAGCAAAACTTGCTCAACTAATTCACCTGTGCAAGAATGTACATGCAATGTATTTTATGTCTAAAATCAAGTATTTGTCTATAGCATATTTAGTTCTCATAGTTTTCAATGAAATGTGTTGAAATTTAGTTTGTAGATGTATTTTCAGATTCTCTACCGATCTGTATGGTCAAAATCACTTTCCAGCATGTGCAAGCACGTGTGCTGAATTTTGATTGGATAATACTTAATCATTAATAACTGTTGTATTATGAAATGGATTGATTGATTGATTATATATTGTTTAACGTCCAACTCAAGAATCTTTCACTCATATGGAGACATCACCATTGCCGGTGAAGGGCTGCAAATTTAGGCCTATGCTCGGTGCTTATGGCCTTAAAGCAGGGAGGGATCTTTAATGTGCCACACCTGCTGTGACACGGAACCTCGGTTTTTGCAGTCTCATTTAGTGGCCTCTTACAACAAGCAAGGGGTACTGAGGATCTATTCTATCAACCTGGATCCCCACAGGGATCAGTACAAACACCTTGGCATGGTCAAAATCACTTAAAATCAATGTGCATGTATATTTCCATATTTTTCATTGGATAATTAATGCTTAAATATTGAAAACATTCTTGCTCTTCAACAAATTTGATTGAAAATTCTACTGTATAGGTATCTATTGAGATGCTTAACATTTTGGCATGGTCAAAATTATTGACCAACAAGCGAGTGTACATTCAGTTTTGATTCTAAATGCTCTAACTTCCATAGCTCTATTATAACTCAAGAAAATAAAGTGAAAATTTTGTGCCTGTTGATTCAATACAAATTTTTCAAACAAAATGGCACCACTTTCTAAATAGGGCATGTTTTTGAGAACATCTGTAATGACCCACTTCACAACTGCAACTAGTTTTATATAGTGTTTGAATGGGTATTTAAGATGTGCATGTGGTAAGGATTTTGATTTTCTTCAATTTCTAAGAAGTTAAAAGGCACACTAGTTTCAATTCTGAAAGGCATACAGTTCTATATTATACATACTAATGATTACCTTTTCAAGAGCTGGAGTGCTTGAATAGTAGATGGAGTTTTTAGGAAACATGTGTCCATGAAATTCTGAATATTAACCTAAAGAAAAGCAACAATAATAATAAATAAAGATATTTTAAAAGTCTTTTCACTTTTGTCTGCAATGAAAACATGATGTCAGTAAGGCATTTACAAAGAGTTTTCTTCTTCTTATTGTTAGAGGCACCCTGTCAAAATTGACTATTATGTGCCTTAATGTTTTATTACAATTAATTCAAAACAAGAGGACCATAGGCCTTATCGGTCACCTGAGTATTTTGTTAAAAGTATCACTATTAAATCTAGAAAAATTTCCCTGTTCTGCATATCTAAGCTTCAGCAACAGTATAAAACAAGATGTGTTTTTACATGCCCCTGAAAGTACCTGTACAATACATGTGATAATTTTTTAACCACAAATCTTACAATGCCTTTAAAAGGGCATGGATTTGAGTGAAAAATCTGTTCACAAGTCTGCAAACTGTGGTACAAAACCTGTACAGAATATCAATCATAAAATGGTTTTATATGTTATAAAAATATAATGCTAGCCGAGATATGTATTCACAAATTCCATAATTTGATTTTTGTTGAGACCTTTGAATACTTCATCATTTCTAATATTTCTAATCACACATACAATGCATTTGTGATTAGTAAAGATTTCATTATAATGTAAGCAAGGCTCGTGTCATGTTTCCATAGGTTAAGTTTCATTTAAAGCAGATTTTCTTCAATTACAATTATGAACACAAATAAACAGTTACTAGTTTTTCACATCTCATTTTGTTTTAAACACTATATTTTCTATCAAGCAATCTATATCTAAACAAAAACACGGCACAAATCTTCTTTACATGACAAGGAATTGTGAGTGCTGTATATCTTTCGTGACTTTACAATTGACATTCAAACTTTGCTGACCATCCGAAATACTAAAGGCCCTGTCACATTGTTATGATTTATACTAAGATTTCCCACAAATTGCTCAGAGTTAACATCGCCATCATTCACAAGGCTTGTATTCAGATTTTTAACTGACAGTGCTATTTTCTAATCAATTACAATACAACTACTTGAAGATCAATCACACATTACTCACCACCAATCAAATATTCAGTGTCATATGCACATCAGATCACACTACATTCCTATTTCTTCGAGGAATATTCGCAGTAACTTGTACGACACTTGAGGTGACTTATAGGACAGTCGCAGTGCCACAAGTACTACGAAGTTCAGGGAGTGTCCGACAAATCTCAAAGATTAACTACAAATGTGTGCACAAGTGCAGTGTGAGTGTAGCACAATGGTCTACAATTCCTAAATAAAAGGGCTGAAGAGCCACAAAGGCATCAAGTGCAATATCATATACATTATAGGGCTCTCAATAAATTCAGAGGACAGCTAAATTAGAGAAAGTAAGAGAAGAAATGTTTGAGTGCCACAGGAGACATTTCCTCATCTTTATGTACGTAAATAAAGCATTACAATCATTTGTAAAATGTCAGCAAATTATGTTTATTTGCATAAAAAGAAATAAAGAAGAGAGCTTGGGCTGAAGTTGCTTATCCAACAAGTTCATACATGTATCCCTCCTCTTGTTAGATAATATCCCCTCAAGACTAGTTACTTTAAAAGGCTATAATGAATAAATTGAAATTGCAGACTAAAAATGTTGAAAAGAATATAACTGCTTCAGAGCGAGATTACTTGTTTATAAAAGTTATATATTCTGTTCATGTATGATGTAACAATTACACAGTATTAACTCTCTGTAAACTCTCTGTTTTCAATCATGTCTAACAATTCAAAAGTTCAACGTAATATGTAGAAAGGTTATTGGAATTCTGAACAAGATTCAATGCCCAACGAATGCTACCTAGCCTGGGTTTCTTTGCAAAATAACCTGTTATTTTCGTCGCGATGCACACACTACTTTTGTTTTGCTTAATTGAGAATCGGGATCAGGATTACCGCAAACAAAACCGGAAATAGTCTTTGTGTTTTTGGAATAGAAACCGAACCGTGACAATGTGCAATCCATCCAATTTAGTATTTATCCATTTCTACTGATCTGAAATAAGGATTCTTGGTGAAACTGCAAGACTATAGATATAAATGAAAACCAAATTTAAGCAGGATATTTTGTAAGTACTTAATGTTATCGTGCAACACAAATTCCATGGGAAAATCTGTTTCGTAGTATATCCATTTGTGAATAATGAACTTTTCTTACCAAACAATCGTTATTTAACTATTGGACAAAGATACAATAAAAAACAACAACATCAACAATGGAAATGGCATTAAGCCTTTCAAATATCAATTAAATTCAATGTTTCAAAGTCTTGAATTGTAAAAAACATTCAGTACTAATAGGCACTATCTGATTTTGCAAATTGAGATCGGAAAGGCGGGGTAGAGACAAAATTTTAAATAATCGCTAGAGGGTTCTCAAGCAATGTTGAGGCTTTAAAAATCATACTGTGGTCAAGATTGTTTTGAACATCCTTAAAATAATCGCCACATTTGCAGATTTGCTGCGATACAGGAAGATAGCCAATGACTATGATAAACATCAAATTACTGCAATTTTTTTAATTTGTACGCTATTATATCTCAAAATCGTGACAGTGTGACAGGGCCTTTACTTAAGCATTGTAAACATTAACAAGAGGCCCATGGGCCAAATTGCTCAATCGAGTAACCCCTTGGTCCATATTTATAGATTTTCCCTACATACTCTCATTTAAACTTTGATCCCCTATTATGGTCCCACCCTATTCCCAGGGACCATGATTTTAAAAACTTCAATCTGCACTATGTCAAAAAGCTGCAATATAAATTTTGACCTTTCTGGCTCAGTGGTTCTTGTTGAGATTTTTAAACATTTTCCCCTACATTTTGGCATGTTAATCTTTGATCCTCAATGTGGCCCCAACCTACCCCTTGGGGCCATGATTTTAACTAATTTGAGTCTGCACTATGCCAGAAAACTGCCATATAATTTTGAACTATTCTGGCTCAGTGGTTCTTGACAAAAACAGAGACTCATTTACTCCTTCTGACTGATGTCATTATTCTAGAAGCAAGTTGTTCATATTTTGAACACTTTGTCAGTAAAATTTACCTACTACAATTTTTGAACCTAGAAACATCAGTTTGAATGCTTCGTAGAAAGTATCAGCAGATGCGAGACAGAAATTCTGTTCAGTAATTAATTCATACATCACAACCTCTATGCTAGTTATTGCACGCTGATGATTAAGTTCAATATTGTTAGGAACATCCATGGAGTTTGTCTTTAATATATTAGATACTTTCAACTTCAATAGCTGTAATTTCACTACTGACTACCTTAGAAAATATTTGCCTTTCTATCGTAAAAAATAAGGTGTAAATGTACATTTAAACAGGTCTGGAAGATTTTTAAATATATTTTCCTGTATTTCATATGTATAACTTTGATCCCCTAATGTGGCCCCACCCTATCCCCAGGGGCCATGATTTAGAAAAAAAATTGAATCTGCACTATGTCAGGAAGTTGCCATGTAAATTTGAACTTTTCTGGCTTTATGGTTCTTGTGAAGATTTTTAAAGATTTTTTTCCTATATTTTCACATGGCCCCAACATCTGAGCAAATTTGAATACCCTTCACTAATGAAGAAATTGGCCATATAGTTCTGGAGAATATTTTTTTTTCCCTATATTTTTGAAGATAAAACTTTGATCCCCTATTGAGGCCCGACCCTACCCCTAGGGGCCATGATTTTAACAAACTTGAATCTGCACTATGTCAGGAAGCTACAAAGTGAATTGGAACTTTCCTGGTTCAGCAGTTCTTGAGAAGATTTTTTAATGACCCCACCCTATTTTTGCATTTTTGTGATTATCTCCCCTTTTGCAGGGGGCGTGACCCTTCATTCGAACAACTTAAATCCCCCTCACCTAAGGATGATTTGAAACTGGTCCTGTGGTTCTGGAGAAAAGAATTTTAAAGATTTTGTTCCCTATATTTATGCATATAAATCTTTAATCCCCTATTGTGGCCCCACCCTACCGAAGGGGGGCATGATTTTAATAAACTTTAATCTGCATTGTATTAGGAGTTACCATATAAATTTGAACTTTTCTGGCCCAGTGGTTCTTGAGCAGATTCTAATATGACTTCCACCGTATTTTTGCATTTTTGTGATTATCTCACTTTTTGAAGGGTATATGGCCCTTCATTTGAACAATATTGAATCCCCTTTACCCAAGGACGATTTGTATTAAGCTTGATTGAAATTGACCTGCTGGTTTTTGAAAAGATTTTTAAAATTTGTCAGTGTATTTTTATTATTTTGTTATTATCTGCCCTTGGAGAAGAGTGTTGTCCTTCATTTGAACAAACTTGAATCCCCTTCACCCAAGGATGCTTTTTGCCAAGTTTGCTACCGGTGGTTCTGGAGAAGAAGTCGAAAATATGAAAGTTTACAGACAGGTAGACAGATGGACAGATAGACTGATGATGGGTGATAAGAAGAGCTTTCAGCTCAGATGAGTTAAAAATTTATTTAATATATCATGTAAATGTTGACCAGTTTTCCATTACATAGTGTGAAGAAAATTTATTATAAGGTTTAGTGAGTAAACAATTACATCACATAATACTCGTCATTATTACTACTGTATTGAATTTTCCAAGGAGGTATCTACTTTCATTTTTAAAGTTTCCAAAAATGTTGTCTACTTTGAAGATATATCAAAGTGCTAAAACAGATAAATTTTGCATTTATTGGTACATTTGCATAGTAAAGTGAGTAATTAAATGAGAATAGTTATATTTCTGCTGTAAATATTTCTTTTTGTAAACTGGCGTGGGTTAGTCGTAAATGATCACATCTGTCCCTGTCCAACTCTCTAATTTGTATTCCTTATAGGATTTATGAGACTGATCACTGTTTGCTATCTTTGCCTTTTATCCACAAGCAGATTCAAATCAAATACAACAAAATTGATAAAAAAGTTTAATCTTATGTGGTCTAAGAATAGAGAGCTGTTAAGAGCTGTCACAGTCACTGCTTGTAAATAAACAAAGTTGAAAATGAAACTTTAGGGGTTTTTTTTCGTCTGATAAATGTTTCATTTCTCTAATAGATTTTCTAAATTATTCGTAATATTCAGGACATAATGTCTGGGGTTTTTTTTTTTCTTATTCTCTTTTGCCAACTCTCATCATGTCAACAAAGTTGAATTGAATCTACATGAGGATGCTTGCATATTGATTAGGACAAAGGACAGAGGCCTTAGCAGCAGCCGGAGTATTAGTTACTGGCATCACTAGTCCCTAAAGCTACAAAATCTATAACAAATTTTCTGTTCTGCATATAAGTTCTCACATTCAACATGGCTATCAAAGTTCACAATTTCTAATTCCCTATATTCAACATCAAAATACCCAACATTCACAATTTTTTACAAAATTAGTTTCCTATTTTCAGGTCGGTTGAAAATGCTCAAACGTTTATGTCAGAGAGATAAACAGATGCCAGACAAAACTTGATCAATAAAGTTCACTTAAGACTTGAGTTCAGGTGATTAAAAAATATACTTACCTCTAGATCTCTCATTTGTCTTTGAAAATCATCAAAATCTGTATCGAAATCTGTTTTTCTCTGATCCAAAACATCATAAGGTTTTTTTTTTATGGTCCCATAAATTTGTCCAAATCTTGACGCAAATGTCTCAATGCCCTCAATCTTGGAGAATGACAGGGTAGAAAATGACTCAATGTAATTCAGCAATGCGATGATCTATCAAGAAAACAAAAAATGTTTCAGAAACATGTATGCCCCTCATGGTGCAAAATTCAAGAGTTTTTTACATATGATTCATTTAATTGACAGTTGTGTCAAACAATTCAAGATATTGAACAGAAAATATCTGCCTATGTCCAGAGTGGATTGACCTTTTGATCATGTGACCTCCAAATTAATACGGGTCATCTTTTCTTTGTAATGAAGCAAGTTTAACATCAATCAAGCAAATGATTCTCAAAATATAGAGGAGGCAATATATTACTATGTCCAGTTTGACCCTTGACCTTTGACCATCTGAACCCAAAACCAATAGTCTGTCAAGGAAAAGGTTCTCAAGATATTGATCAAAAGTACCTTCCCATATCCAGAGTAAATTGACCCTTGTCCTTTGACCATGTGACCTCAAAATCAATACACCAGTTTCATGATGCATCCAAGTTATTTCCCTTTGGAGAACTCTCAAACATAATAAGGTGCGAAACAATTTATTCACATGTGGGAATGGGATAAATATTCGTCACTGCACAGGTGAATGTACTCAGCAAGTTTCTCATATGCAGTTTCATTCCCTGTAATCTATCTATACACAAACTAAGCAAATGACAACTATCATATAAGTATTCGGAGAGTAATCAAATCATGGAATTCTTAATATATCATGTAATTTCATTGGTTGTGCATATAATATTCAGGATATTACTTGCAAATATCACACTGTTTCCACTACAGTACTTTTTTTTCAATAGACTAAGCATTTTGTATTTCCTACATTACATATCTAAGAGAAGCCGCTTTTAATATATTTTATCTTAGTCACTGACTTTAGTCCACTTTGTCTCACTTGGGCATTCAAAGTTTCACTAAATGCATCTCCTACACAAAAGAGCTCTTATCTCAAAACTGGTATATAGGGATCATCTACTCCTTAAAGGGGTATGAACATGATTTGAGCTGAAAATTTTCAAATTTTATTGTCCATTTTTAATTATTACAATGACTAACTAAGGTATTTCTAATGATCAACTAGCAATTCTTCATGATATAAACACGGCTTGTGCCACGTTTTTGCTTACATATTACTTAATAGAAAATACCATGTTTAAAACAAACTGAGATGTGACAAACTCTAGAAACTATTTAACTAAATTCAGAATTAACTTGTACATTAAAAAATCTGCTTTAAACAAAACCTTTACTAGTATACTTAAACTATGTAAACAAAAATATGGTATGAGCCTTATCTACATAACAAAGAATTGTGAACTCTATCTCTCACATAACTCGACAACTAACAATCAAATGTTTGCTGACCATTAGAAATACCTTAGTTAATTAAGCATTCTCAACATAAAATATGGAAAAATAAAATTAGAAAAATTTTAGCTCGAATCCTGTCCATGTCCCTTTAAGGTAGTGATTGCAAGGATCATTAAAATGAATGAATCTATGAAAATTTTTGATCTTTACATATTTTGTAGTTGGCAGTATCTGTAACTCATTATAAGAGAATCATATATGGTTGTCATAATAACCCTCTTTTTGACTTGTAAAATAAAATCAACACGAAGTATTAGTACCAAGTAGATGTGCTTAAATTCACATGGATGCAGCATGCATCTTTTTTTTCAGGCATTTTAATATTTGTTTGGGTAGATGAAATTGATAGAAATACATGTCTGTAAAAGCTTTTGTGAGGACTGAGGATACTTCATGCCAATTTGGTTGAAACTGGCCAGGTGGTTCTTGAGAACATTTTTAAAATGTTGAATCTAATTTTTCATCATTCTTGCCATCTTCCCTTTGAAGAGAGTGTGGCCCTCCATTTGAACAATTGCTCAGTAGAAGTTTTGCATACGCAACTTCACCATATTTAATTACTTAATTATATATGCATTTCAAAGGTCATAAGGAAAAAGATATAATCATGGATGCCGCCTTTTGACACATACACAATTCATTGCCTTCTTTTCAGATTTTTCAATTTTTTCTTATATTTTGACATGATTTCTTAACACCATGACACGATGTTAACATCATCAATACGAAGGACCAAATATTTACTTTAGCCAACATTCTTTTGGAAAGTTCATCCTTTGAAAAAGTATTTGTCATGTTATTTGCACTTCATTGCATTTAAACCCATTTTATGATGAACACTTCATAAAACAACCATTTTACATGTTTCACTGTAAATACTGAATCATACAAAAATGTGTAAAAATTTGATGATACCAATCTTTCAGCTACTGGACACATTACAGTGTGACATTTGGGAGTGGGGGTATATACCTGTATGCATTCAAAAACTGGTACTGTCACAAAGAGAATAAATTATAGGACTTAATACTTTAAAATAGCAATGAATATGTAACCTTTACTTAAATAGTATCATATCAAATTTTCCAAGGAGGGTATCTACTTTCATTTTAAAAGATTATGACCTTATTGCTGTTGTAAAAAAATTATTTTGAAGATACGTCAAAAGTGCTACAAATGGCAAATTTTATATTTACTGGTGCACAAATACATAATATATAGGATAATAAAACATTAATATTATATTTGTTCTACAAACATTTTTGTAGACTGGGCGTGGGGGAGGGGGTGAGGTAGAGTTTATCATGTGGAGTCCACAATTGAAAATGTTACTGAAGATATATTACAGGATTTTGGCGTAAAGCATTGAAACTGGAATAGAAGGAAATAATCAGTCATATTACAAAGAGGAAGGATTGAATAGCTATTTTGCCAGCTGGATTTGGAAACACTTGAATGTGACAAGTGTAAACAGACATGTGTAGAACTCTTATACAACATCTACATTCTATGAGAATAGGTACTGCTCAGACAATCAACCATGTCAATAAAATACTCTCTATATACACATAATATACATAATGTAGTATGTCATGATCATGTTTTGCACTTTAGCTATCATTTTTCTCTACTACATGTTCACTTTATATGTGCATATCATGCTTTATATACTTGATGTGTTTGTAGCACTAAATCTATACTGTGGGAAAATTTTGTCTAGACATGCCATTTATAAAGTACCAATATATAATTTTTGGAAATACTTATCATTTTCTGTAAATTTCTTTATCATTTCTTGGAAGTAATATGTCACCTACATGCCCAATCATTTATCCAATCAAAACTATCATAACATATCTTCAGACCAATCAGTTTATCAGGGTCTCACATGTGAACCCAAGCTTTCCTATAAGCACATCACTTTAGAAGATAATTCTGAGGTGAAAGCATGTAATATCAGTTGGATTTATAGAAACTGTTATTACAATTTTTTTTTCCCGTCTGTTGTGTTTGTGTGTGTGTGTGTGTGTGTGTGTGTGTTACAACTCATGTTACAATTGTATATGGAAATCTGATTATGATTTCAAAAATGTCATTTTTAATCTGAACAATTTCTTGATCAGAATGTTACCCTTGCTATGCATCTCTTTCATAATAAAAGAAAACCCACAAAGACAGCATACATAAGTCAGAATACACCCTCGAAACTCGGCCCTCTGCAGTGTTATCAGTGAAACTGTGGCCATGGCCATACTGCATATTATTTATTTGGATTTATCGAGATACTTCAGAAAAGGTACAATGTTCCAAGATGGACAACACCGAAAATTTATTATGCAACACTCTGATTGGATAACATCATAGGTCATGCTCAGGTGACCGTAACGCAATTTTGTTAGATCCTTTGTGCAGCAATTGTAGCTGAGCAGATCAAAGGATCTAATGTTAATTAGATTGGAAATTTACAATACATGTTACCCTTGTCTCAATGATGCTTCATACCAAATGTGAAAAGAATTAAAATGGTAATTATCAAGAAGTTAAAACTGTTCAACTCTTAATGGACAACACATGACAACAACCAATTGCTATAGGTCACCTAAGTTTACTCAGGTGACCTAAAAAATAAAATACAAGTGACTTTCAATGACTTCAACTTTGATTTCTCCAAGAAGTGAATTTAATAATGGTCACAATTTTTTTCTTAAGGTCTATAAAACTAAGCAAATCTACTCTCAATCTCTTGAAGTTCTAGATCTCATGAAATAAAATTTGGATCCTGGAAAACAGAGAAAATCGGCATCACATTACAAGTTCTCTATTTAAGGTCAAATGACATCTTCCCTTCTGACTGACCTAGTAAACAACAGTCAAACAGTCTGCCCCTTTTTTTCTGCACAGGGACATAAGATATACATTGTGTCAGGTCATTACACCACCATCACCATTTAATACATCATCATAGAGATTTAGGAACTAAGCTGTTCAAATCCAACTTAGCTGTAGTTTACAGAATAAATTCACTGTTTAATATCATAGTTCTGATAAAGCTCAATTTCTTAAGTTCACTGCAATTTCTTCAACGAAACTTATCTATTTTACTAAACCTTGTCAAGCCTCCTGCAAAAGGTCTCAAACTTTCCAAAGATGTACATTTCTGAAAATTCAAAAGGTCTCTCTCCAGGAGTTGCATCTATTTTTTCTTTTGTCCTCTGAAAACTGGCTTGGTAATTTTCATATAGAGACAAACAATGCTGAAGTTTCTCTAATAATGGTTGCCTGGGTTGATCCCATAGTCTTGTAACACCATCTCCAGCAATGTACGTCTTGCATGCTGTAACCATTTGGTTTGTCACCTGCCAAGTTTGAGACAATAGCAGTAATTAGTGATGAATAATCGAGAAAATGTCATAACTGATCATCAGTTGAAATCAATCTTGAGCAAATAAATGAAGATAATCAGTGACATTTGGATTTGAAAATGGCTATCTAATTCTTACTACAAGACTTCTGATATACACTATACATCAGAAAAATAGTTTTTTTCATTAGTTTGAATGATCTGCTCATAATTCATTTTTACAGCGTTTTTTTCTTAAAAAATTAATTAGTGGGTACCTGTGTTACCAGAAAGAGACTGGTAATGACAGAGAATCTTAGAATGTCAGAATGGGTTTGAATCCTAATAAAGAATTACACTTCTTTATCTTTTCACTGTGCAAACTCTGAATTTTCTAAGATTTTCTCCTTTCAAAAACCAGCATGGATATCCTATCTTTAATATATGTGACATGCTTGGCATATCAACATGTCTAACAATTCAAAAGTTCAACATAATATGTAGAAAGGTTATTGGAATTCAGAACAAGATTTCTTTGCAAAATAACCTGTTATTTTCGTCACGATGCACACACTACTTTTGTTTTGCTTAATTGAAAATCGGGATCAGGATTACCGCAAGCAAAACCAGAAACAGTCTTTGTGTTTTGGAATAGGAACCGAACCGTGACAAAGTGCAATCCAATTTAGTATTTATCTGTTTCTATTGATCTAAAATAAGGATTCTTGGTGAAACTACGAGACTATAGATATAAATGAAGACCAAATTTGAGCAGGTTATTTTGTAAGTACTTAATGATATTGTGCGACACAAATTTCGTGAGAAAATCTGTTTCATAGTAAATCCATCCACGAATAATGAACTTTTCTAGTCAAACAATCATTATTTAACAATTGAACGAAGATACAATAATAAACAACAATATTAAGAACAGAAATGGTATTGTGCCTTTCAAATATTAATTAAATTCAATGTTTCAAAGTCTTGAATCGTAAGAAATGTTCAATACCAATAGGCACTATTTGATTTCACTCATTGAGATTGGAAAGGCAATGTAGTGGCAAAACTTTGCATGATTGATAGAAGGCTCTCGAGCAAGCTCGACACCTTAAAAATCATATTGATACTGACAATTTTGAACAATAAGAATGCATTAATTTGCTCTCAACTGTGCTTTGAAGATCATCCAGAATTCAAAGGCTTCTTCATTTTACATCATGTGATTCAGATTGACAGTAAACTTGTTGTGTAGAAAGTTCTTTAAATAATCCTAAAGTGGTCCATACTTGCTTATCAAGTATGGGATTATTTCCTGATTCTTATAATCAAGTAATTATGAATTATTATTCAAACAGAAACCATTCCATGTCCCTATTGACCAAACAATTTTTTTAAAAAAAACATGTGACATGTTCAAATAAAAATAGCAATTACTTTTAAAGCCCTGCACATGTGTCTCATAGCTAGGGGGTCAAAGTAATCCCCATGTAAATTTACTAATAGGTGGGTTGTGCATTATATTTGGCAAATTATGGTAAATATTCACCAAAATGTAATATCATGTGGTTTTTAACATTTAGAAATGTTATCATCAAACTCATTCGTGTAATTGATGTCAGATGACAGAAACTTACAGAAGTTTTTAAACCACCACCATCCCCCAACTATTTATATTTTTATCCGATATCAATCTTTTGATCTCACCCCTAAGAAAATCAAAGGAAGCTTACTGCAGTGGTGAAAAAAGATCAAAAGTATTTTCCATATATTATCAACTTTAACATGAAGACATCCTGGAATTCCCATCTCATCTGTGCCTTGTGAGCGAGTTTTCAGTCTGGCTGGAAATATTGTTTTAAAAGGCCCAGCATTTGTTCATTCATTGATAGATCAATGAAAATGGATCAGTATTGGAACGAGTGAATCGAGTAATGTTGATTAACATTCAAAGTTCGTTGACTCAATAAAATTATGAAACTTGATGGTTAAGACATGAATTTTGATTTATTCATTAGGTTGTCATTTAATCAGAATAGACATTATACATTGTACATGTACTTTATTTAATGCAACTGTAAATTGAAGTTTAAACTATCAATTATATAATCAAATTGTGTGTTGATTCAATTCAATAATCCATTGTAACTATGGTAAGATCTTGAATTACTAGTTATGATTATATATCCTGCATATTTGCTGACTGTCAGTGATCCTGTCTGTGAACAGATGCAAAGTTTTATTGTATAGTTTGATGAATCAGGTGTTTCCCAATCAAAACTGATTTAGGAATTGGTAGCACAACTGAGAAAGTTTTTATCATAATCCATTGTCTTTTCAATGATAACCATAAAATCCCAATTACTGTGAAAGCAACCAGATCAAGGCCAGTTTGGGCAAACATCCACAACTTATTTGATTACATGTAAACATTGCACACAACTATCAATCATAAAAGAGGGCACAATTATGGATCCTCCAATTCGTAATGCTTTCTTTTGAAAGAAAATCTTCACATTAAAAGTTACCTTAATGAAGAGGGATGTCATTCTCTCTGAAGTGTTATAATATCTTGATATATTGTGGATCATTCTAATTGCATTGAGCAGGCCTGGCAAGCAGTCTGTCATTGAAATCTGCAAAGAAGGTAAAATGATAACAAGTATCGAGCAAGAGTAGTGTATTGTATACACTGGACTCTACAGCACAGGTTCAAACATCAACAGAACAAAATGCCTTGTAATTGTCAACCAGACAGACAATTCTTTTCAGCATTATCTATAAATCTAAAATATAACTCATAAAATAAAACTAGACCTGTCCTAATGGGAATAATCCCCTGCTGCAGGGCACATAAAAAACTGGGTATAATTTTGAAAAATTAATACCAATATGGATTGTCTTCATCCCCTGGCAAGTCTATCTGTAAATATAGCAACTCCAAGAAAAAAGAAATCAAGTGACAAATAGGATGATTTTTGCTTCTCCATTGTTAATTTCCCATATTTAAGTAGCAATATTTCATTATCACCTGCATATGGTGTTTATATCTCCCAAGATATTTGATACACAAGAGCTTAATTTGCGTATGATCAGATTTCACAGTAAATTCCCATCCCACATCAAATAACGCAAGGAACGTTTTTCATGTTAATGCAACACCTCCGATCCTTACAGAATATGGCAGATAATTCATATCCTAATGATGTACCAGTGTACCAAGTTTGATGTCTACCAAGCAAAGGGTTCTAAAGATACTGAGCAGACAGTATCGTCCTATGTCTAGAGTAGCTTGATTTGAATCAGTATGTTGCTTGATGTATATTGTTTAACGTCCTGCTCAAGAATCTTTCACTCATATAGAGTCATCACCATTGCCAGTAAAAGGTTGCAAAACTTAGGCCTATGCTCGGCACTTACAACCTTCGAGCAGGGACTTTTGTCTTGCCACACCTGCTGTGACACGGGGCCTTGGTTTTTGCAGTCTCATCCGAAGGACTGCCCCCATTTAGTTGCCTCTATGACAACCAAGGGGTATTGAGAACCTATTCTAATGAAGATTCCTATGAGAAAATCACAAATAGGGGTCATTTACTCCTTAGGATATACTAGTGTACCAAGTTCAAAGTCTGTCAAGCAAAGGATTCTCAATTACCTTGACCTGAAATATCATCCTATGTCCAGAGAATTTGAACCCAGATCTTGTGACCTCAAAATCAATAGGGGTCATCTACTCCTTATGCAGAACCAGTGTAACAATTTACTGACCGTCATACAAAGCATTCTAAAGATATTGAGCGGACATCATCTTAAGGTCAGAGTAGATTGAACATTGATATTGTGACTGAAAAATCAGTAGGGGTCATTTAATCTTTAGAGGAAACAAATATAACAAGTTTGATGTCTGACAAGATATGGGTTCATAAAATATTGAGGGGACAACAAGTGATCTGCTGACCAAAGACAATACAAAGAGGGCATAACAATCAACCCCAACATGTTAAAAAGAGTCATATTAACATCAATCCATTCACACAATATTTTCAAATATGACTGAAACAAACAATAAAAATTTCGTGTTTTTATATTGAAATTTTGTAAACTTATTCAACCTATGAGAACTTGGTAAATTGAGACTAAAAACTTCAATCTGGACACTAGCACCAGTAATACAACTCAAGTTTTCCCAAATTCCTTACAGTGAGCTACAAAATGAAACTTCATGTGCACTTTGAAAAATTCTTGGCCTATCCTACCACATTTGAATATGAAAGTAGATTGACCGATTGATTGTATAGTGTTTAACGTCCCTCTTGAGAATATTTCACTCATATGGAGACATCACCATTGCCAGTAAAGGGCTGCTAAATTTAGGCCTATGCTTGGTGCTTATGGCCTTTGAACAGGGAGGGATCTTTAACATGCCACACCTGCTCTGACACAGGACCTCGGTTTTTGGGGTCTCATCTGAAGGACCACCCCATTTAGTTGCCTCTTACAACAAGCAAGGAGTACGGAGGACCTATTCTAACCCAGATCTCCATGGAAATGTAGAATGTAAGGAATCATGCAGTAAAAGTTCCTGGTTATAATACAGTACTCAAAATGGCTTCCAAACCAAATTTCTACAACTAAACCCTGACATTCTGAATGTTTTTTTTTTTTTTTGGAACAGACACTCTTAGAATATATATGTAGGTGAGGAGAAAGGCAGCTCACATTCCGAGGCAATCAGGCTGCAATCTCTCTCCTGGTTTTCTGCAGACATGAATTTTCTCCTTGGCCAGAACTAACCCTTATCCATCACTGAAGATAACCCGACACTAGTTCTCCTCCACTGTCCACTCCAATTTAGAATGACAACATGAAACTTTGGCTTGACAATTTGGCTTAGAAATCAGTATTTTTAATCTGACCATTATGCAGGTACATTAAGGTCACTCTGAGGAAATTGTTGGTGGTAAATCATGTATGTTCCACTTCTAATAATAGACCCGATTATCTTCTATAAAGGCATTACTCTTATAAACAAACGAGTTTTACTTAGAGTATTTGGTTACCTCCCTTGAATTAATGTGTACCTGTCCTCGCATAGCATCTAACAACAGCACAGGAAAAGTCCTCAATAAGAAATCAAAAGTAACACAGTACCCCGAATGTATAGAATGCATCTTGATTGAAACTTTGTTGGCAAAGGCAATGAATTCACTGGGAAATACAGCAAGAATCTTGTCACTTAATGTTTAAAATAATGGAACTGTAATATCTGACTAAACCTTTCTTGATTTTCCCTTTGCTTCCACCACTTAATGAATATATCTCAATATATTTCATACTTACATGATTCTAGCAACAAAGACACAAATCTTTATGTATTATTATAGAAATATACAAATAAAAGTTGTTTTGATATCCGGGGTAGTGTGTTACTTTAGTAATTTTATTTCAGTGTGTACTGAGGAAAATCGGATTGACATGCTAAATGAATTGTTTTTCCGTTAAACAAACTCTCAAAGAATGGAATCAACATACCTTTATAATATCATTAAATTCTCAGTGTTTCACATATATACTCTATATATCCCATGATATATATTTAAAATACTCCAGATTTTGTCAATATTTACATAACACAGTTCACAAATTGTTAACACATGTGTCATCATTATTTGCTGCATAGTTATGACATCATCAGTTTCCATTCATATAAGACACAAATTACTCAACAGCAGTTTAACATTTTGTATTTTTTGGATCTTAATAGCAACATGGTTTATTTTGTGTATGGATAAAACTTACATGAAAATAAAATCAGAGTTAAATATGTCTACTTAGTGATATACTTAGTTCCATTTTGACATCACATTTTTTCGCAGATTTAATTCCAGCAAAGATTTTCATAACCTGTCTTAATACCCACGTGTACTGGTATTTCTGCTCCCTTAACCTCCTTCTTACCATTCTCTCAGAAATATCCTGTGGCAACAATTCATTAAATACAATTAGTTGACTCTTTCACAGTTTTTCTGCAATTTTTCTTCACCAACCTTGACAAGAAACAATCAACCACCAATCATTTTTCTCCTAGTCTTTGTTTTCAACAACCCCTTTCAGCATTACATTTAAATTATTCACTTCTAATAATTTAAAAAAAAATTTTGACCACTCAGATCAATCACATTAAATTTAAATATCATCTGCTCCTTCTCTTGGTGACATTTCTATGATGTATGCTTACAGGGGTTTTCCTATCATTTTCACACAGGGTTCAGGGTCCATATAATTGGGAAATTGATGCATAAAATCTTCAAATTGGGAAAATTTCGAAAGTATTACTTTGTGTTTAATAACAAATAATACTGAAGAAAATAAATACTTTGATGCCTTTTAATGATCATTCAGCGAAACCTGGTATATATTCATCAAAATCTTTTGTCTAAAATCTCATTCCTCTGTCTAAAAAAAAATAATACATTCAAATTCTAACACATACTGAACACAGAAACCACTTCATAAAATTATTTCTATCCTGTAATTATATCTATATTAAACATTTATCTTATTTTTGTGGGTTTTTTTAATTGATATTTGTTAAAAGAAATCTTTTTTAATAAAACTTATTTAATGTATACACATCTACTTGCCATTGTTTTAATATAAGCAAACAATTATCAAGACACTGAAATTTCTTGGGATGTTTCTTGATCTGCAACAGTCGAGTTTACCACTACCACTTTACCAATACCATTTTCCACTCATTGAAGAAATTTAGTGTCATCCTCGCACAAGAACCACTTATTGAAATGAAATTTGTAACATTTGTGGAGCTTTAAACTGTCTTTTTTCAATGTTTTCATATGATATATGAAATATATATCTATGATATAATTATATTCCCCAAACAAAGTTTGGGAACATATTGGTTTTACTCCTTTTCTTATTATTATGTTCTCCAAACGAAGTCAATTTCATTTTTGACATCTAAATTCAAGTATTGGTCCACAACATTTCTGGATTTGAATGAATGGTTTTCAAATTAATGTTGCAGATATGTATTGGGACTCCCTACTCAATGGTAGTGTCAAAATCATTTTCCCCTTGCATATGTGCTAAATTCTGATTGGCCGATATTGAAATTGCCATAACTTTATTATAAATGATGCAAACTATATAAAATTGATATTATAATAATATCTATAAAATGTCCATAAAATGACATCAACATCAATGTAGTGCTTTACTCACGTGCATATATATGCACATGCATTGGTTTTCTTTCATTTTTGGGTACTAAAATAGCCATAACCTTCAAATTAAAAGTTATATGGAAGGGAAATCTTAGTTGTGGGTTTATGATTCAAATGCCTATTGAATGGTTTGAACAAAAATTCTTTCGTTGAATTCGCATGGGCGTGACTGCACATGCATTGTCATTTTTGATGTCTAAATTCAAATATGGTCTATAACATCGTTGGATTTCAATGAATTGGTCTCTTCCCGGGTACAATAAATCAGAGTTCTCTCCTCCACCAATAAAAACTGGACGCCACCAGATAACTGAAAAATAGTTGAGTGTGGCGGAAAACAACAATCAATCAATCAATCAATTGTATTGAAATTTGTGTTGCAGATATATTTTGAGACTCCCTATTAATTGGTGTTGCTAAAATCACTTCCCCGCATGTGCATGCACGTCCACTCCAATTTGATTGGCTACTATTTAAATAAATATATGTCGCTCATGAATATGGTATATTCAACGATATTGAGATGATAGGTACACACTACTAAAACCTAAATTATAAAATCATTGGATGTGCAGATATACACTCGTATGTGCGTGTATGCAAGTGCATTGTTTCAGGTGTTTGCAACTTCTACTCGCTGTTAGTTTCTCATTTGTCATTGAAATGTTTTGAAATTGATGTTGTAGTTTTATATTTAGACGTTTAACATATTTACATGTTTAAGTTACTAATTAAAACATGCATGCATTGAATTCTCATTGGTGAGTTTTTAAATGTTGATAACTAATTTGTTTAACTATGAAATGGAGTGAACGTTATAAATTAGTTATATATTTAGATGTTATGCGGTTTCTTATAGTCAAAATCACTTGTCCTGATACAAGTGACACCACTTCCTACTTGGAGGAATGTTTGGGGAACATCTATAACGGTCCCCGTTACAATGAGTACTAGTTACAATCAAACTTACTAACCAAGTACTCAATTTACATTTTATACAAGCATTTTATATGAAATACTATGGATTGATAAAGTTTAACATAACTATAACATTCCTTTTGCAATTAAAGCTCATAATGCTGTTTACAGTCAAATTAGCCAGTTTATAAGCACCACTCAAGCTTCTTCGTAAAACATGGTGTAGTTCTCCAAGGAATGCCTATCACTTTTTACAATTCTGTACTTTCTGTATTTTACAATAAAAGAAATTAATATAAATTATATCTTACTCTTGATGTATGAAATTTTAAGGATACCCAATTCTGAAAAAAGATGGAAAATTGGGGAAATATTGGTGATTTTTGGATTGGGAATGAGTCCATTATCTGAACCCAAAATAAGCCGGAAAGAAACTCTAGCTTTGATGTTCACAACAGATGTATGGAACTTCCTTTACTTGTGACATCAGATATGGCACTCATAGACTGCATGTAACTGTCATAATTTCTTACTATCAAGGCCAGGTTAAATAAGCATGGTAATTTAAGAAAAGAGATGTTTAATGCTTATTTGTACATTAATGTCACTAAACAAATTCAATGTTGAATAATTCTAAAATTTCCAAAAGAAATAGAAATTGCATCAATTTCTTTTTAGTTTAAACTTGGGTTTCAAAAGAAAATGTGTATTCTACAAATGTACAGGTAAATGTTCAGAATCATGGTATGATCCTCACACAAGGAATATACATGATAGATATCAAAGTATTATAGATATCAAAGTATTATCTCTTTTACATACAAAGTTGTAGAAAGTGACTGATGGACAGACAAGAAAAACCCCAACATGTTGCTGTGCTTTGTAGGTGAATAAGAAAAGCTTCTGTTAAATCCTGCTATACCTTTAATATACAATAACTTACTGGATCACTTCTGTACAATGGTTCACAGTACTTCTCCAATGTATACAGAAACTTCACATTGTCTTTTGCTTCATTGGCATTGTCTGTGATGCGCTTGTCAAGATCTTTCCACTTCTGGAAAATTCAATTGATGGGATGTAACTGCAGTACATTTTCAGTACAAGACTTCGTGTTCAAAGCAAATTTGCAACTGATCTTGGAAAAATTCTTGTTAAACTCAAGCTTACTTACCCTCAATACTTTTGACTTTGCAACATTTAAGATGTTAATGACCATTCTGCAGTTATGGCTTCTTATTTGTTCTAACAAGGCATTAAATCTGGCCATCAGCTGACGCCAGTGTTCCAGCTCTGCTAATGGGCCTGTATCGTCAGCTTCTTTCCGCATTTGATCACTCTCAGCCAAAATCTACAAATTAATTTTTAATATCAACACACAAGGCAAGGGTATCACAAAATACTTATGCCCAAAATTTATCAAACTCATTGAAAGTTTTCACTGCCAATTAAATTAGACTGAAGGAAACTTTATGTAGTTTACCACAAACTTTTAATACAAAGATTATAATGTCAGTAACTCCCCTTTCCATCTCACAAATGAGGTCCAAGGGTCAAAATGCTCATCTCAGTCCTCTTATGCATACCAAGATGAGGAATAAATGCTTGGGACATTATTAGTGTAAATCCATAATCCCTATTTTGGAACTGCTTTGGTTAAAAAAAGCAATGCTCATATTGCAAAATTTGCCCATCCACTATATTTAGTAATGCAGTACATATAGTAATCAAAGAACTCAACATCCAATTGAAATAAACCAATCCTTGGTCAAAAAATGCCTTTGACAGTAATAGATTATATGACTAAAATGCATTATATCCTAACATGAATATATGTGCACCAATACTGTCATGGTTAGCCGAAAAGTTGGTTTTTCACAGTAAAATCACATTCAGTTCAGTTTGCATTTTCTGGATTTTGATTCAGTTTGTTTACATTTAACAATATCCCGTTTTGTTTGCTGCACACACTATGATGGTTCAATATTTTTATCAATGGTACTCTAACAAATGAAAATTACATGTAACATTAGTAATAGTAAAATGAAACAGGGCAACATGTACAAAGAAATTACAAGGGTGGGACTCCTTTAATTTTCTAAGAAAAAGAGAGCCAGAAATTTTAATCAAAACAATCAAAGTCTGCAAAATATACAAGTGCAAGTTTAGGTATACAAAGGATCAGTGTAGCTTAGTGGGGGGTTTTTTTGGTTTGTTTGTATATTGTTTAACATCTGGCTATTTTGTCCCTGCACAAAGGCTTCAACCCCTAACCCACGAATTTCACAATATAGGTAGAAAACTTCATGGACATCATAATCATGCATATAGTTTTAATCAAATATATATAGTTGAAGGGCATTGACCTTCATTTGGAGAAACTTGAATCCCCTTGACCAAAGAATGATTTATGCCATGTTGGATTGAAATTGGCACAGTAGTTTGTGGAGAAGACGTGAAAATGTGAAAAGTTTACAGACAGATGGGCACACAAACAGATGACCAGAAAAGCTCCTTTGAACTTTCAGCTCAGGTGAGCTAAAAGCTGTCTGTTCCACTTATTCTCCTTTACTGAGAAACCAAGTCAATAAAACAGTAAAACATAGTCATGTGGTCAAAATTACCATATAGATGGTTGAAGTTGCCTTCTTTTTGATGTTACTAAAAATGCATTTCCTTACTTTTCTTCTTTAAACATATTTAACAATGAAAAATTTATGACATGATGAAAGCAATTAGGATATCTAAGAATCAGTTTAACTTAACTCTATCATGGACTGATATACATTGGTGTCTGTTTAGTGTGACGGTTGTTCAATACAATGTTATGGTGTACTGTGATTTTTTTTCAAAAGACAAAACTTTTTCTTATTAAATCTATGCAAATTTATCTTGTTATTACAATGTTTCAGAATGCAAACACCGCATATTACAATGTCAAAATCGTCAATTATATTTTTTTCACAGTTCCCATTTCCATGTCAGTTTTATAGTGAAGATGTTAAGCAGAACATTACCTGTTGTGTGCATTAGATAGTCTACAAATTCAAAATTCCTTTGATGTTAGCTTCACTGGGATTAGTAACACTCCAATGCAGCAGTATACGTGCCAACTTTTGAAAATCCTCATGGGGGATTTTGCGAGTGACGGCCTTTTTCAAAGGTCTAAATCGCGACATTTTGCCATGAAAGTAAATATTTGTCTTTTCAAAAATGTCAATCTAATCATTGTACATGTATCATTTATTAACACAACATCAAGTGTGTTTTATTTACCACTAATTAATTTCAACAAAACTCAAAAAACACACTTTGAAAGATATGGACGATTATTTCATTAAAATCATCACTTATTCAGGTGAATGTTTTATAAAGATAAAACTAATATACCCCCCCCCCCCCCCTCCCATCTCAAAAGTTACATATATGTATTATTAATACTCAAAAGTTGCATTCTTTTACACCATAATATGACTGGACTAGATGTCAATTTTTTTTTTTAAAAGTTTGCTGTCTGTAAGCATTGCCTTGTAGAGACTGGTAGAACTATCTGCAACCAGAAAAGGAGTGTTCTGCTCTGACACGAAGTTCGCAAAGAAAACCTTTGCACACATGACATCTGAAATAATTACCAGGGAAAAAAATCACCAAAATATATTATTGTAAATTTAGGCCACTTGCTTGTATCAAATTCCATTTGAATGACTACAGTGACAGATTTATGCGAATTACACATCACAAAGTCTACTAAATACTAGGCCCCCTATAATCTTATAATACACCAATATAAATTCGGATATATAATTAGCAAAAAATATTTGGGGTACCTATTGCATATCTTGGATGCTGTCTGTTATCCCGAAAATCAGGAATGTCCAAATACTATCATCATTGTCATTCTCATTGGTGTAAAGAATATGCCAATTTGAAATCCATCTTCCCGATTAATTACTAGCAAAATATCAAAATATGCTTCTCATTGTCCAATAAACACTCGACATAGGTAGACCAGGCAAGTTACACCATCCAGATACCAAGCGACATGGGTAAACAGCAATGGCCGACTTATTTTCCCGATTTTTGATGGTGCGGGATTTCAAATTCGGATTGGAAATCACGATTTGTCGTAAATCGGGGGAAGATTTTACAAAATCGGGGTATTTGCTTTCCCTATCAGCAAAGAGGGAATCATTCAATGTGGAGAAAAAACAATTCTTGCAATTTATCAAGGGGCATAATTCAGTCAAAGGTAGGTCAAGTGTAACAAAACTCTGCAACTATCCAAGACAAAGCCATACATCAAATTGCAATTGAAGGTCTTTATCCAATACAAAGAAAAGTTTAGAAAACTGATTCCTGTAATATATCAACGGACATAATTCAGACAGAAGTAGGTCAAGCATAATGAAACTCACACTTGATCTGCAACTATTCCAGACAAAGTCATATATACAATTTCATTTCTTTTGATCCAATATGGAAATAAGTCCGGAAAACTAATTTGAAATGACAGACAGATGGACAGATAGACAGACGAACAGACCAAGGGTAAACTAATAGTCCCCTTTGGCAAAGCCAGTATGGGACTAAAAAGTTTAGTAACATATCATATGTCCTTAAAGTCTTGTAAACAAAGCAGAACAGAAAGACACACAAACATACCAGCAAGTTACTACCTACCTACACAACCATTGCAGAGTGATGATAAAATACATAATATTCCACTATCTTTAACAGACTGATACAAGAACCATAGAATTATTCATTTTACCTGCTCAATTTGTTTGCACCAAGTTGATGCAAGGTCTTCCATATCTGTAACAATCTCTGAATTGGCTGCCAACTGAATGCATTTGGAGACAGTTCCAACTTCTCTAATATTAATCTTTTCACTTGTACTTTTTGCCAATTGAACTCCTTCTCCTGAATTTGCTTGGGCACCTTAGGGAAGAAATAAAAGGCATGTTGGCCACGATGCTCACCTGAGTGACTTTCCTCTTCCTCACAAGCTTAATTTGTAGTTCCTGAGATGAAGATTTTAAATAATAAACCCCTTTTGTGATCTAGCCTTAGAAATATGGTTTGGATAAATTTAAATCTAAAATGCAGTATAATCTGTCTAAACTGACAGAATGTAGTTCCAAAAATATTGGCCAGTTTACGGAGTTCAGAACATTGACAAGTATTAGAGTTGCTTTCCTTGCAGTCACTGTCTATGCATACAAGTGTAATGATTGCCAACATCTTATCATACTACAAATACATTTTAAAATGTAAAAATGTAATCATATATATGAGTGTTTCGATGTTTTATTGACATACACATTTGAATTTAAATAGATATTCACATTTTTGCCAAGATGTACAAAACCATTCCATTTCTTGAAATAAGATTCCAGTGATATTTGATATGATTTTGTTAAAATTATTTTGCTTTCATTTGTAGATTTTGATTCTTGTATTGGAATTAAGTAGCTATTGTCATGTTTGAAAAACAAGTTTCAATCTTTATCAAACAGATGAAAATCTTGGAAATATTCCCCCACTAAATTGTTGATTTCTTCTACACAATCATCGTCGTCAAGTGCTATGTTTGTCCTGTTGTTTTTGTCTACAATTTGTCTTTCCCAGTGTTTTTCATAGATATCTTTAATGGGAAAATTACTTTCAACTGTCTCCATTTGTGAAATGGAAACTTCTGTAATGCCAAATGATCAGACATGGCAAGTTGAGTTAATTAACCTGATTTCAATGGGCTGTAACAATTAGAGTGGGGTATCCTCAAGTGATTGGTTTACACACGATAATTAAAGGTATTGATAGCAGTTGGGAATTTGCAAGCCAGCCAATATACAGAATATACAGTTTCAGTTTCTTAAATTACCTCTCCTATCAAGACTACCAGGCCCTTCATTCAATTAAACTTTAAAACCAATTTACCAAAGGTTACCTTGTACAATGTTTTATTCAAGTTTGCCCTGTGGTTTAACAGGGAAGATGAAAGTGTGAAAAGTATTCAATGATATTTATAGCAGACAACAATCAAATTTTCAATCAGAAAAGCTCACTTTGACTCAAGTGAGCAAAAAAGTGAAAACTTGATATATTTTTCCATTAGGATTACAAAATGATCTTTGCTGAGTTCCTTTCTTTAAACAGTAAAACTAAACAATTATGAAAATGTGCATATTTAGACTATTTCAGAAGTTGTTAAATATAAAGAGCAATTTACACCTTAATTGCTGCTTAATAATGTACAAAATACACTTTGGACACATTTTGCTATTTTTAATAATGCCATGATAATGGATACAACAAACTGCAGAATTATTAAAGGAGACATTTTTCATGTTCCATGAATCTCATTGAAACTGTTATCCATTGTAAAATCTTGGACATTACCTACAGATTGATTAATGATTATATATCGTTTAATGTCCCGCTCGAGAATCTTTCACTCATATGGAGACGTCACCATTAACAGTGAAGGGTTGCAAAATTTAGGCCTATGCTCAGCACTTATGGCCTTTGAGCAGGGAGGGATCTTTACATGCCACTCCTGCTGTGACATGGGGCCTCAGTTTTTGCGGTCTCATCCAAAGGACCACCCCATTTAGTCACCTCTTACGGCAAGCAAGGGGTACTGAGGATCTATTCTAACATCCCAGATCCCCACAGTACCTACGGACAATTAGAGTGATTCCTATAAATACCCCAACCAACAAGTTTCAGACCTTGAAAAATGGACATCACCTAAAAGACAACTAGGGCAATTCCTATGAACACCCCAAAAAAACTATTATAACCTGCAGGATAGACAGGATGATTCCTCTAAACACTCCCAAAAATTTGGGAGATATGATAAAATACATGTATTCTTAAATCTGAAAAATTCACTCCTCATTTCAATACCCCTTCTTTAAAAGACAAGAGACCCATGGGTCTTAACGGTCTCCCGAGTACCATAGCCCATACACTGAGTCTCATATTTCCATATAAGCCTCAATGTGGAGTCTTCTGTGCACACATTTATGATCTTTCAAAATACATGCAATTCCTATTCAATTACTGAAGAAGGAAAAATGGTAATTTGAAGCATATCAATCATTTTAACATTCCCTAATTATTTTTATACATTTTCATTATGAGACTAAGGTTACCTAAAAATGTTTTACAGTGTGCGAAACTAACTTTTAAATCCTGTAGACATTCGGTCCACAGTCACTTTACTTCTTATAGACCACAACAAATTTCTATCGACCAAAATGCAAAAGCACAATTAGCACATGAAAACTGCAATTGCTGAAGATGCAAGATATACCATGGAAACCTTGTAAATATTACAAACATTGATTTGTCAGCTGTTTTCTACATTCTAAAAGAACATTTATTGCCTCTGATAGTTTGTGCTCTGTTGGTCCCCTAACTCTTATGGAGGAGAAAATGCATGTCTGTGTAGAAATTAGCCACCCAGTTACTCGGCAATATGCCAGTTTCAAGATAAGACCTTTTCTGTGTAGGAGGTGCATTTCGTGGAACTTTGAATGCGCAAGTATGACAGAGTAGACATACAGTCAGTCAGAAAGATGATAAAATGGATGAAAGAGGCTTCTCTTTAAATATGTAAATGTAGAAAATGCAAAATACTGTATTTTACCACAGTGGAAAGATAAAAACAATGTCATATTTGCAAGTAGTATCCTGAATATGTACGAGTACTGAAGTAATGTGATATAATAAGAATTTCATGTATTTAATTACTCCCTGAATATTTATCAATTACCTAGTTTGTGTATCAGTCAAATTTGGGTTTTGAAACTGCATATGAGAAACTTACTGAGCACATTCACTTATGCAGTGATGAATATTTGTCCCACTCGCGCAAGTACACAAGATGTTTCATGCTTTACTATGTACAAGAGTTCTTCAAAGGAAACAACACAGACATATCTTAAACCAAAATACTACAAGGACTGTGATCAACAGCTAATTAATGGCATCAATATTGGCAACGAAACTTGGATTTTTTTAACCCCATACTAAACGCAACAAGGTATGAATCTGAACAAAGGTGCTTGAAGATGAAAGTGAAAGTATATATCTAGTTGTTCTGTTCCATTCCAACCTCCCACCCCACCCCCATCTTGTTAAAAAAGGAATACTCTTATTCAACTAATTCATCATTAGATTGTGGAACATTTTATTATAGCAAAGGAATAGGCAGAAACAAATCAGAGTAAAGCAGACATTTATATGACTTGGTTAGATTTCCTACAGACAATCGCCATTTCGATCAATATAGACCAAAAAGATTTTCTATAGACACTGTCTATCAGTCCAACGTTAATTTCGCACACTGCAAGTTATATAACTATGTATTTATTGTATTTACTTCTCAAGTAAACCAGAAAGTTGCCAAAATTATCTATGAAGTTTTTCTTTGCTTTTCTTCCTTGTGGAGACTCCTCCATTTCTCCCCATTTGTCATATGCTTTTAGTGCTGGCATATACACTCTAGACATCACCAACTCAAATGCAGCTAAAATTCCTGTAATTTGATTCATGTCCAGGTATCCAAAGAGTATCTCCTACAAAATAATCAAATGAAATTTACATCTTTCATCATAAAAATATGTAATGACATCTGATAGTGACATCAGAATTTAGCTCATCTATTCTATATCTTAGGATGCTTTATGCTTTACCAGCAAAACATCCTGCTTAATTTAAGTATTTCAAAATAAGGCTCAGAACCATGGTGTTTCCCATGTCACTGTCTTTCATCATTTTACAAAGTGTAAAAAAAAAAAGGTCCTAATGCAGGACTGACAGTCATGTCTTCATAAAAAGTCACACAACAAAAATTTGGTCACTTCTAAATACTATCTTCAAATTATGCATTTGCAAATAGGTCATTCTCAGATATTCAGCAACTTTGTATATTAACAGAACAAGGTTTTTCCAACTAAATAAAGAAGCAAAATACAATTGCTGTTGTTTTCATTTTATTCATTGATGTTTCATCAAGATTAGATATAACATAAAGGAAAAAATGAAAAAAAAATTGTCCAGCATCTGCTTGTTACGAGGGTACCATTTTTTGAGATTTCAGAGTAGCTTTGCTCACTTCAGTTTCCTGGATTTGGTGAAATATACTGGGCAATTGACAACTAAAAAGTAATTACTATTATTTAACAAAGAAACCAATCTGAAAATAATAGCATAAAAACAACAGTGAACTTGATTTTTGAAGCATTAAAGTTTAGCATATGGACATCATGCAATTGGTCAAACATACATCACTTATACACACCGATTCTATCTGTAAAGCAAGAGGCTCATGGGCCACATCGCTCACTTGAATCACCTTGGTCCATATTCAAAGATTTTCCCCATATATTCGTATATAAAATTTTGATCTTCTATTGTTGCCCCACCCAATACCTGGGGCCATATTTTAACAAACTTGAATCTGCACTATGTCAGGAAGTTTCCATGTAAATAGGAACTTTTCTGGCCAAATGGTTCTTGTGAAGATGATTTTAAATGACCCCACCCTATTTTTGCACTTTTATGATTATGTCCCTTTTGAAAGGGGTATAAGCTTTCATTTGAACAAAATAGATCCCCTTCACCCATGGATGATTTGTACAAAGTTTGAATGATATCGCCCCGTGAGGATCTGGGATGTTAAAATAGATTCTCAGTACCCCTTGCTTGTTGTAAGAGGCGACTAAATGGGGTGGTCCTTCGGATGAGACCACAAAAATCGAGGTCCCATGTCACAGCAGGTGTGGCATGTTAAAGATCCCTCCCTGCTCAAAGGTCGTAAGCACCGAGCATAGGCCTAATTTTTGCAGCCCTTCACTGGCAATGGTGACATCTCCATATGAGTGAAAGATTCTCAAGCGGGACATTAAACAAAATGCAATCAATCAACCAATCAATTGAATGATATCTGCCAAGTGGTTCTGGAGAAGACTTTTTCCATTATTTTCGCATGCAAAACTTTGATCCTCTATAGTGGCCCCACCTTACCCTGGGGACCATGAATATAACAATCATGAATCTGCATTATGTCAGAAAGTTTCCATGTAAATATGAACTTGTCTGGCCAAGAGGTTTTTGAGAACATTTTTAAATGACCCAACCCTATTTTTGCATTTTTGTAATTATCTCCCCTTTAAAGGGGGCATGACCTTTCATTTGAACAAACTTGAATTCCCTTTACCCAAGGACGATTTATATCAAATTTGAATGAAATAGCCCAGTGGTTCTGAAAAAGATTTTTAAAATATGTCGTATATTTTTGCTACTTCACTATTACATTCCTTGGAAAAGGACATTGCTCTTCATTTGAACAAACTTGAATTCCCTTCACTTAAATATGCTTTCTGCCAAGTTTGTTTGAAATTGGCCCAATGGTTCTGGAGAAGAAGTCGAAAATGTGAAAAGTTTACGGAGACAGATAGACGGACTAACAGACAGCACGACAGACAATGGGTGATCAGAAAAGCACACCAGAGCTTTCAGCTCAGATGAGCTAAAAAGGCACATGTCACTTATTTTCATTACATATGTTATCTTTACACAACTAAGCTTACTTATTAACTTATGTGTGATAGTCATAGCAATTCTCAACTTCTAACATAACTGATTAAATTTCGGTCAAAAATAACAACCATACGATTGACTGTTAGTATGAATCAGAATCACATGCACTTGTTGTATATGTGTGGCTTTGAAGAATAGACTTGTCTTGCATTTGATGCCACCAGTTCTTGTACACAATATGCAGATATGGTCTAAACATGGAAGTAGGTCGAATTCGGTTAATAGTTTAGCACATCATAAAGTCCAAAACGAGCTGCCATAAAACGGCCAAAATATTGCCAACTAAATCCTAAACAATAAATCATTCCAAAACAGGAAATATTTTCAAACATGCAACCAAATTTCTATTATTTCTTGTTATGATATTGTTATTGAAAGGATGAATGGATAATGTCATACACTTTAATTAACAAATTATGAAATAATTTCACAGAAAGCGATACCTACACGGTTCTACATTTGAACATCATACTTTTGACAATGTAGAAGTATTTTGAGTGACTAAAGCTCATTACAAATTAATTTTATTCAAAATTGTGGCAAACAATGTCATCGATTATTTTAAATTCATAGTGAATGTTCAAACCATTCTTTTCCATAGAGAATAAATTTTTCAAATGAATTAAGTTCAAGTTGTGGAAGTGACACTTGAAACAGACATAGAAAACAGTGATGAAAAAGCATCCAATAATGATAAAAATCAGAAACATTTATGTTCATAAATAATATTATTACTTTGCATTCAAAATATTGAAGAGTTGATGCATTTTTGTTTCACAGAACCTTGCCAGCAGAAGTGGAAATTTATAGGGTAAGATGTTTTGTCCTGCCCTAACGGTACCAGGGGAGTCAGTAGTGCATTAGAAGGTACATCAGCAAGGGAATTCTCATTTGCATAATCATTTCAACTTCCATCCCCCCTTCACCTATTTTTCACATTTGAGAAGCAGTAGATGATGTTTGAATGTTGATTATAGCCAAAAGAACTTTATTTACAAATCACCATGATGATGTGAGAGATAAGACTTCACAGAGTTGCTTCTTAATGGTAGGGTCTAATAATATTGTATCAAACTTTTCATTGAAAATTGCAAGTGATGCAGCTTGTAATAAAGAAAACCAAGATGGTGGCGTGATATACCTTGTAAATAGTTTGTTTGCAGGAAGACAATTTTTTTATTATGCCTATAAATATTTAGAACATCATAATGCCTGTGAGGTAGTTAGTTAGGCATACAATCCATGTACTATCTGAAATATTTCCTCATGACTAAGTTCAACATGTGAAATTTTCTATAAATAAAAAGAAATAAAGAAAATTAAAGTCCTTGGTATATGCACATCTTCAATACCCATACAAACACTCCTTAAAATAAGGTCCTAACTTGAAAACTGTGGGAGGAGTTTGCTAGACAAATTACTATTCTCAAAACTGATTACTGTAGATGCATTTAATTTCATGTCAGATTAAATATCCTTATTTTTGTGTCTAGGAAAAAACAATGAAATTAAATCCAACATGAATTTTTTTATAACAAAAAATATTTATTTCAATATAAGAAATATACAGGTCATATTTCGCCATGAATTTGTTTTTTGTAATAGATTTCAATTTTCTGTTAGTTGGTAATGTGAATGATGTTCTTCCGTCCAGCTGGGGGATGTTGAGGGTGTTAAACATTGTTCGAATATGGATATTTTGTAGCAAGTCGAGGGAATTTTTGTCCTCATGTGCCCAGTGAACATCAAGCTGGGCAAGGACCCAAACCTTAATTTTACCGGTTCATCAGATTTCTTTACGAATTTTATTTAAACGGAATACAACGTAAACACTTCAACAATATTATTGTAATGGCTTGAGTAAAACAAATTAATGACCCACACTTACACAAGTCGCTGAGTATAGGTTTGTATGTGAATAGATGATAATGACGAGACATTTCGTCAACAAAAAGGTATATCAATGGCTTGTATATTGTAACACTTTTTATGCAAGTTAGGATGCATAAATAGTTGGAAATCCTAACTATGTAATTTTAAGTGATAACAAAGAACAAAAATTAATCTTCACAAAATCTTGTTTACTACAAAAACAAGGAAATTTTTTTCCCAATGAAATAAAATATGTCCACAGGAAATTCAACAATGCATACCTTCAATACCCATACAAACACTCATTCAGGCCAACTTCTTTTATTATTTGTTGTACAGGAATCTTTCATATTAGCATAAAACACCCACATCTTATGCAAGCATATAAAAATTGCTGAATATCTGAGACTGACCCAAATACTTACTGTTTCAATGTTTTTGCTTGTGATGTTGACATCGGTTTTTGTTCTCAGAAAATACACACATGATCCCCTTAGTTTATCACTTGTACCACTAGTAACTATCACCCGCATCATGACTGTGCCTTTAGATATTCCATAAATTGCTCTCCCACACTCTATATAATAATAAAACCAGTAAAACCTTGTTCAAATGAATAAAACCTTTAATCATCTAAAGATCATTCTGCAAGTACTACATTCACTTGTTGCCATGTTACTTTTTGAAAATTTAACTACACTTTCTCCATTCCTTAATCATGTTAAGAAAAAACAAGAGGCCCACAGGCCTTGGTAAATCCTACCTTGTGGTTCTGGAGAAGATGAAAATGTGAAAGGTTTACAGATGGATGGACAGACAGACAACAGAGAAAAGGTGATCAGAATTGCTCACTTGAGTATTCTGCTCAGATCAGCTAAAGACGAAGTACAACATGCTTTGGTGAACCAATAATAAACTGCCTTTGCTGTTGATTTGATTTTTTCTTCTTTATATCAATGCAACAATACTAATTATTTTCAGTTTGTCATTCAGGTTAAATAATTTGCTACATGAATAGATGTTTATTGCTAACAAAACTGATGTGCAACATGCATTAAATTATATCAAATTAATTATCTGGTTCTCAGGCCCTCCTGCATCTATTCAAGTGGTGCTGCATGGCTAATTTTATTGTGGTTATATAAGTATATATTGGTATATGTTTGTGATCATATTAAAAAAAAATCCTCCTGTATAAGTCTTATTTACATTAAAATAGAGAGGGGGAAAATGCCTCCCTCCCGCAACAAATATTGGAAAAACTGGCCAGAGAACAAGACAATTACCTTTTTTTAATGGCCTTATTAATTTATCATTCAGAGATTACAAGTTCTGCTGATTTATTGTTTTTATTTACTTTGCAAATTACACTGTAAAGTATATGTCGCAAACACAAGATGATGTTTCTTAAATATTTGAATATAGTAAAAAAATCAGCAATATGGATCGCATTTCATTAGTCTTTATAATACATATCAAAAACACAACTATGTATAACATCTACAATGGATTGTATATTGTTTAACATCCCACTTGAGAATTTCTTTTTTCAATATCCTGCCCTTGCGAGTAAGCAATGCAAGATCAATTAAATCAATTAATCTTGAGAGCACTGTGGGAAATGACTCTACAATCATTAAAATCTTATGAGCATGTTCGGATGAAAATTCATTTTTTATCAATTTAATAACGGTGTGTTACTTCCATTGAATTTGTATGCAAATTTCACTCACTGATTTGTCATAAGGTTTCAATAAATCATAAAATCTGAGTATGGATGACCACACTACACCATTTTTTCAACACTGACTTTCACTGAGAACAAAAGTAAAACTTGTTTCATTGAAATCTATTAGAAGACTCGCCCAAAAATTTGCACACTTACTTAAGCAAAGTGACACACTATAACTGGAACAATACTTACCTTCAAAGCTGGGCATTACTGAATCTTGATAGTAAAATTTCAAACTCCTAATTCCATCTTTGTCAAGAAAGCTGCTGAACAATTGCATGTGCTGTTAAAAGATACAAGTAATTCACATTACCCATATTAATAAGAGGCTTATGGGCCACATTGCTCACCACAGTCACAATGTCCTTGCTGTTTTTCAGTTGTGGTGATTTTTTAATTGTTTTTTCTTTTTGTTTTCTTTAATCCATTGATAAAATGTTGACCATGTATTGTGGCCCCAACCTAGTCCAAAGCGTCACAACATACCCATGATACATGGACACAAATTATCATATAAACTGTAAAGTCTTGCCATTAGGAATTTGATGCCACAGAACTTCATCATCACAAGCCACAGCTGAATTGTATGCTCCTCTCCTTTTTAACCTGTGGCTTTCTACATGAAAATTTCATTTCTCATAAATATGCATGACGAGAATGATGTAATTCATTGACCAACTGAATTCATGCTTAGCCTAAAACTGAAGACCAAGTTTAATGCAGCCGCAATAAACTCAATAATGGCTTCAGCCATGAAAATTTGTGGTTTATGCAAAACTATTTTTGACAAGAAATCCAACATTTGTTTGTTCATTTGTTAATTGTTCAATGTCAAAATTGTCATATCTGTATACATACAGGGGGCCTCCTTGGCGGAGTGGTTAGAGCATCATGCTCAAAATCACAAGGCCTCTCACCTCTAGTCTGCGCAGGTTCGAATCTCGCTCGCGCCGATATATGTGAGAAAGTTTACCAGTTTACTTGCGGAAGGTCGGTGGTCTCTTCCCAGGTACATTGTAACAGGGTTCTCTCCTCCACCAATAAAAACTGGACGCCACCAGATAACAGAAAAATTGTTGAGTGTGGGGGAAAACAACAATCAATCAATCAATCAGTATACATACAAGTTCTCTTTTGGTAAAGCTGCAACAGGTATCTGAAATAACCAAAAACTGTGGGTTGTGTTCTTTGAATCACATACACAGCTTTCAGCATTAGTAAGCTGATATTTTGAAAATTTTACAGATGCAACATTTGAGTCCAATTACGTTACATCCATGATATAACTAAAATTTAAGGGATCCAGGTGAGCTGTGGTTTCACAACCTTATTAACTATCTAAACAGGTACAATACATAGTCAAGTTAAAAAGCAGGTAGAAATCTCAAAATATTTTAGAGCCGTGCAATTTGTGTCGAAAAGTTGCTTCTGGAATTCAGATGGTAATCCCATAATATATATTGATCGTTTCTTGTATCAGCCAGATTTAAATGTTTTGGATACTAGTTAGAGCAGGACATTTTCATGTACATTTGCACTACAGATGCCAAAAGTGGAGAAATGAATGAACACAAGTCAATTCACAAATCAGTGAAGTCTGGAATTGTACCCATCACAGAGTTCGCGAAAGACACCAGACAACCGGAGATCTCCAGTAAATTTCCAAATTGTCAGGTTAAACTTAGAACCTGATCTGACAAACTATCCAACAGATTGATTGATTATTTATTGCTTTCCGCCACACTCAACAATTTTTCAGTTATCTGGTGGCGTCCAGTTTTTGTTGGTGGAGGAGAGAACCCAGATACACATAACGCCGCTGCTGAGATTCGAACAAGCGCCGACAGAGGTGAGAGGCTTTGTGATTTTGAGCCCGATGCTCTTACCACTCAGTCACAGAGGCCCCTCTGTCCAATAGATATTAGCATACAAAAGTAAAAATAAATGATCATATCTGCATTATTACCTATTACATAAACAAAACTAAGTCGATAAAGATAACTTCCTTTTTCATCATGACCATCAACAACTTGCATTCCCAGAAATTGTAATTTCATTCCATGCATGTACTTTCAATATTATGCATATTTTACTATTTCTGATTATGTGGCCTATTGAATTGTTGAACAATCGTTCAAACAAAAAAAAAAAAGAAAGCTAAAAGCATAAATGATAAAATACAGGTGTGAACATGATCGCAAATCCCTTCCCCCTTACTTTACAAAAAATATATAACCATTACTTCTGTGGCAATAAGCTCCGATAGTCATCAATTTTAAACACATAAATATTGGCTGGTTTTATGTTGCACAATTATTTATTTATTATAAGGTTGAGCAAGTAAACAAATACATCACATCATAATTCTTAGCTTAAATAGCACTGTATCAGAGTATCTACTTTTATTTATAAAGTTTACGAATATCGTCTGTAGTAAGAAGATTATTGTATAATCTTTAACTCCTTATCCCCCCCATATTTTAAATCTACATAAATTAACTACCATACAGCCATAAGCCAGTCAAGCTTGTAGCAGCCGGCATTTAATATGCAATGCCATATAAATGCACATTAAGTACTGCTTTTTATTAAGTGTTTAAATGAACCCCCATCATTGACATTAAAATGCGCCCAGGAAAAACCATAGATGGTCAACTATGGTAATTGTATAAATGTTTCTGGGCAATGCCGGACGAACATTTAAGCAGAACTGCAGTATTAAACATTGAATAATGATAGTAATAATATGAGTTAACCTTTGAAAATTAATATATAATAAATGAAGCTTGAGCACCTCATGTGCAGCGCTGGCTTAGAATGACCAAACTTTAGCCTATTACTCAAATTCTATTGGCCTTCCTATGGCCACGCCTATTTTTTGACACTTTGATACATTTCTATCATACAACATTTTCCTGCTATTCTACAAAACGCAGGAAAAATCTAGTATAATCTTCAACTCCTTATCTCACCCCCCCCCCCCCCATTTTAAATCTACACAAAATAACTACCATATGGCCATAAGCCAAGCAAGCTTAGAAATTTAGTCATCCAAAAGTTAGATATTAAAAACAAAGCAATTACAAATCCAAATGAAAAATGTTCTCAAACACACATGAAAATATTGCCATAATACATCACAATCCCAGATTTTTTGAGACCGACATCCAATTTTCAATATTGTCTTGACATAACCGTCTTTTGAGAAATCCAATGCCCATGCTCTTTCCAAATTCTGTCATTAACGTTAGAGTTCGCTGTAGAAGTAGCTCCACCAGAACACAAAGAATGCAAACCAATATTTACGTTGCCCATAACTGATTTAAATTTTGAAACCAGACACTCCCTTGCACGTGTTTAACTTACTTTTTCGATTTTGTTGATTTTGTTCCATCCTTTGATTTGAACAATGGTTTAATTACAAAATCACGTGAAGAGGAATCAATGGATCCTAATTCAAAATGTCATTCTGTCATTTTAATGAGACAAGCTGATGTAGTAACATGTGCTATCAATACTTCGTTCCTTTGTCTGTACTGGTCGGTCTTGCTTTTCCTAATAAGCACTTTCGTGTAGTCATCCATGAATATGATATCGGAAAAGGTCTCATTGAAACGTAGAAAAAATCAGAATCATGAGCAAATCCCATATATCAGCAAGATTTCAAGTTCTCTTGCAGAGATCTCACAAAGTAATAAGATCACTTGTTGAGACAGGTATGATGATATACAGATTAAGGTCAAAACTAAGCAAAAAATATCGCTGTATTAAAGTTCCCGAGCAGGTCTAGTATCTTCCATCCTAAGTACATAATCATGCATGAACATATTGATGTGTCTGCAATCTAAGTGTGGTTTACCTGATTTCTTGAAAGCCACGGTTTATGAATTGACCACAAAAGGAATGCAAGTTACCTGTGTTATGCAACCTGTCGAGGTTTATGATAAAAGATGACACTTCCTTTTGAATTTATCTGATCTCCAGTATTTTGGTTCTATTTCGTTAATAACATGAGAGTACGCATTTTTCCATTTTTCTTTAGTGATTCTATTAAAAACATCAGTGATGAGCTGTTTAACATCAACTGCTTTGAATGTTGAATTGTGTTGTCCAATGAATCCTTTGAGATCTCCCCATATTAATTAAATTGGATTAAAATCACAATGATATGGTAGTAATCGTAAAACTTCATGTACATGCCGCTTCAAAAACTTGTCAACCTTATATTTCGGTTCCGGTTTATATTGTTTTATAATGTCATATAATTGGGGTTTCAACATTTTGCTGGTAAAAGGTATACTTTGTTTTGTGAGCCAGTTCTACATGTCGGCTTTCCTTGTATTAGAAGTCAGCGTAGTGGTTCCCTCTTCCCTAACATTGTGATACAACGCATTATCCATCACAATTAGAGATTTGGATTGAAGAGCGGGAAAAAGTTGTTCAGTGACCCATTTCATAAATATAACGGAATTCATTTCAGAAAGTAAGTCTCTACCATCAGTATGTATTGTTTTAAAACTTAGTTCGCACCCAGGAAGAAAACCGTTTTCTGAACCAGCATGCAAAATCATAAACCTTTGCCCTTTATTGAACGGGATTTTTCTGGCATGTTCAAATTTTGGAGGCATCCATTGCTTCGATGGCGTATGATGACTGTCAACCCATGTTTCATCTAAATATACAATATTAAAACCATCCTCTCTTTTCTTTTTAATTGTGCGTAAATATTGTATTCTTCGGTTAACAATGTCTTCGAGTTCTACAAGGGCCTTTCTGTTCCCATCAATATCTTTGTATTTAAACCCCAATCCATGTAAAGATTTCCATAGCTTATATTTTGAAATAGTCAATGACTGGTTTTCTGCAAGATGATTTTTAATTTTTTTAAAAGAAACAAATTCATTCTTTGAGAACAGCTGTAGCACCACTCTTCTGATAAGGTCTTTGTCAAAAGAATCTAACAAGCCTCTTTTCAATGACACACCTTTCACAAAGTCCTTAAATTTTTACGACTCTCTGAGTATGGAATAAAGAGACAATCTACTTACTCCAAGTGCATGGATTGTGGAAAAATATTTGCGTGGAGACAAATATTCAGCGATAGCCAGGAATTTGGGTCTTTCTCGCAATACTGTATATACTGTTGTACAACGTTATTTGGAAAGAGGGTCTGTGGAAACACTTTCAAGAAGGATGAAAAAGCTTGATGCCCGAGACATACGAAAGTTTTTGCGTGTGACAAAACAGAACCATGTGCTGCCATTAAAAAACATTACATATTTATTTAATCAGGCCAGATACTCTACTGTTTCATCAAGATGGTTCAGAGCCAACAAAAACGAAAGGGTCATTTGGAAGAAATTAGAATCACTGCAGTGAACTGGCAAAATCGCATTTCCTGGGCTGAGGGAAAATTAATTTGGACACTGGAAAGGCATTGGAATAAAGTGATATTTTCTGACCAGTGTAAAGTCGCAATTGGGGATAATTGTTGTGTTTATGTGTGGAGACAGCCTGGTCAAGTTTGGTTACCCCAATGCATATGCCCTGATAGGCAGGTCAAGGTCAGTTTGATGATATGGACTCACATACTGATCAATATCTCTTGAAATGTTGTTGAAATAAAAAAAAATTCTATTATAAAAGACCTATGTTGAGTGACCTTGAACCTTATTAAATTACCTTGATACCTTGGTCCACAAGATCAACAACTGTTGAAATATTGTTAAAGGTTCTTTTTTTCATATAAAGGTATATGAGTGACCTTAATCTTTTCAAAATGACTTCGAGTGACAATTGTCTGAAAGCCATTTTCCTGTTACAGTCAAACCTGTATTAAGAGACCATCAAACGGAGAAAAAAGGTCACATATGACAGGTGGTCTCTTAATACAGGATGCTGTAAAGGCATTTAGCAAATAATATACTGAAATAATTTGTACAATAGAGAATTGTATATGTATTTGAAATTCATTATTATGAATAAGTATGGTTTTAACAATTCTAAAATACATAAAAAGAAAGTTTTTCTTTATACAAGGTATATGTTCTGAGTGACCATGATATTACCAAAATGACCTTGGTCCAAAACTCCATCCAAGGGAATATTTGTGATCAACAAGAGGTACTGTGAGCACTCCTCACTAGAATACCTCCCACTCACCCCAATCTGCCAAATCCAAAGGGCATTCCCTTGACTGTTTGATCTCCAAATCAATTGGGATCATTTTTGTCCCATGCGTAGTCCATATGTGTGAAATGATGACTCTATGTGAAAAAGGTAAAATCAGAGCTCAAAACAAACGCATGTCCATCAGTCTGTGACACAACAGCAACTATATGCTCCCCCAGAAAAATTGTAGGGGAGCATAAAAATATCCAATTGTTACAGCATGAGCTTATTCAACTATTCGATTGACCTAAAATTTCAAATATGTGACATTTCCAGACACCATAAGAGACTGACAATGGAAAAACTTTGATCATAATAGCCCACTCGAGCTAAAATCACTAAGCAATATATATTGGGCAGGTGAGTCAAATACATTGAACAACAGTCTTAATGTTAGTCTCAACAACAGATATATTGTTACTTACTCTTTCAGAATCCAAAACAAACTCTTCTACAGCTCCTTGATCCAACCCAATGTGATTTGCAACTATCTTTATAATATGCTTATGTGCAGCAGTAAGACACATTCTTCTAACCTCTCGTTGGTCTTTGGCTCTTTGCTAGGAAAATAAAGTGCATTGCTATGGTACATGATACATGCATATATAATGCATATCTGTTTGGCCAAAATAAAAAATACCTTTGCTTCCGGTTACCCAACTGACCCTATTTCTTTCCCACTGACTCTATCTTTTTTATTTAGGTTCAACTATGCAAATCTGTGATACACAAATCTGAATTCAACAATCCAATGAACTGGGTTACAAATTTAAGTACCGGAACTCCCATAAATCTGATGTTAACTAATATATGAGAAACTTTTCATGTGCAATACACGCTTTTCATCCCAACATTTTACTTGTATGCAAAATATAGTTTTTTATTATTCAGTATGATTTCCATACCACAGACAACAATGGAATGCTTAACATTTTTCTTTTTTTTTTTTTAATTGAATATGTGACTGTGACCAGCACATGTTCTATGAAGTCATTGTTGTGTACATGTGTTTTTACCGACATCCCTCAGAGTAGTTGTTGTCATCTGTATGTGTATTGGATACTGAAAATTAGTTCACTACTTCCTGTCTGTGGGTTTCTGCATGATGCACAAGATTCAGAGAATGGTGGATATGCAATTAACCCATCTACATGTTAATGCAGTTTTTTTTTTTTAAAATCATATATCCTTACGTTGGCCTTCATAAATTTCCAATCTGCAGTTCTGACTTTGATATTTCTTCATCAATGGCAGTCAACTACAATAATGCCAAGGGGTGGGGCAACCCATAAACTTGAAAGAAAACTTAATAATTAGCTAAATTTCGCTGTAGTGACCTCCTACAATTGGTAAGGTAAAGAAAGAAAATTGATTTTTCACTGACCTTTGACTAACCCTGCGAAGGGATGTAACTCATGGTAAAGTGTTGATACATGTATGGTATAAATCACTTCAAACTATTGAGGGAAAAAAATGGCTGTATTGAATGTTGCAGTATGTGATGATTGTAATGAAAACACTGAAAATTCCAGTTGTACTACAAACCTAGTCAGTCACATGCTGAGACACCACACCAATGTTAATTGCAATTTGAGTCAAAATAAACAGAAAATGGGATCTTTTCAGGTTTTATCGACTTTACTAACCCCAATCATGTTACACTTCCTGGAATGATGAATGATGATTTGGGTTGAAATATCATAGCAAGAGCCCCAAGAAATTCAGCAATGACTTAACAAACCACCTAAAATATCTACTAATTTAAACCATTTTTCGATTCATCCATTCATTTGTTAATGATAAAAGTAGAATGAAAGAAAAATCTGAAAATAATTCTTTTTGTTTTATTTCATAAAGATTGTTGTAATATTGTAATATATAGAAATACAAAATTTTATATCGCAATACAATTTTCAAGTCACAATACCCAAGACTAACCCAGGGGCCATACTTTTAACAAACCTGAATCAGCACTATGTCAGGAAGCTGCCATGTAAATATAAACTTTCCTGGCCTTGTGGTTCTTGAAAAGATTTTCCCTATAAATTTAATCCTCTATTATGACCCCACTCGACCACCAGGGGGCCATGATTTTAACAAACCTGAATCAGCACTATGTCAGGAAGCTGCCATGTAAATATAAACTTTCCTGGCCTTGTGGTTCTTGAAAAGATTTTCCCTATAAATTTAATCCTCTATTATGACCCCACTCGACCACCAGGGGGCCATGATTTTAACACTTGAATCTGCACTATGTCAGAAAGTTTTCATGTAAATTTGAACTTTAATCCAGTGGTTCTTGAAAAAAAGATTTTTCAATGACCCCACCCTACTTTTGAATTTTTATGATTATCTTCCCTTTAAAGAGGACATGGCCCTTTACTTGAACAAACTTGTATCCCCTTCACCCATGGATGACTTGTACCAAGTTTGATTGAAATTTACCCAGTGGTTCTGGGAAAGATAAAAATGCGAAAAGTTTATGGACAGACAAATGACAGACTTTAAAAGTGATCAGGGGCCTCCACAGCCAAGTGGTTAGAGCATTGCATTCAAAATCACAAGGCCTCTCACCTCTAGTCAGGGCGGGTTCGATTCTCGCTCGCGCCGATATATGTGAGAAAGTTTGCCAGTTTACTTTCGGAAGGTCGGTGATCTCTTCCCTGGTACTTTGTATCTGGGTTCTCTCCTCCACCAATGAAAAAAAAAATGGACGCCATCAGATAAATGAAAAATTGTCGAGTGTGGCGGAAATCAATAAACAATCAATCAATCAATTAATAGTGATCAGAAGAGCTCACTTAGCTTTCAGCTTAGATAAGCTAATAATCACTATTATAATCTTGGCACCACCCTGGAACCAAAACGAAACAAGCATTCTGAGTGTATTGCAGTAAGTAGGTCAAGCATAACAAAACCCAAACTTCACCTGTAACTATCCAAGACAAAGTCGTGTATAAAATTTCATTTTCATATTTTCATCCAGTCAGTGCAGAGAAAAGTCTGGAAAACCTCAAATGGAATGACAGACAGACAGATCAAGCACAAACTAATAGTCTCCTTCAGCTGAGCCGGACTATAAAAAAAGAATTTTTGAAAATTGGTCAATTTGTGGCATCAGGCATCAGGGGCGCAGGAGTCCTGAAATTTACAACTTATGTACCTCTTATCCCAAAGATGATTCATACCAAATGTGAAAAATTTACTCAAGTGACCTAACAACAGAAACAACCACCACCCACCCATAAGTAACCAAGGCTTAATCATAGCTTTGGTGGTTTTTTTATTACAACACATTAAAGCAATATAAGCTGTCAAAATTGTTATTTTGGGGTCCCTAAAATTTAATCGAAATTTTGTAAACATCTACCTTCTAATACCTGATTTTATCGATTAAACTTTTGACATGTTGTATTTTTTGCATTAAATGTAAAAATTGTTCGACAGTTGAAATTAAGTCTTCCCGTACCTTAATTTTTCCGACATTATTTCCGTATGCAATGACTTAAAGTTGAACTCATTCGGCAAAATCAAATGCGCAAGCGCAATATTTCCGGTAAGCACGAAAGATGTCTGACACGAAAGGTTCGAAGCGAGGGAGAAAGCCAACTTTGACTGATTCGGAACGAAAAAGATATAAAAACACATAACAGCGTCAACAATGCCAAAATAATGATGGTAACTAGATTTTATCTCACCTCGCCGTCCATATTTGAATGACCGGGATACAACTCGATCCACCCCGATCAGTATCAGAATCATTCGTGTCAACATCGGTTATCTTCGGGATTGTCGCCGACGATTAATCAGCTGCCATTGTTAGGGTCAAACGGAATGTCGAGGAATATATTTTTCATCACGAAAAGGTGTGTAAACGATGCATAAGAGAGGAAATTCGATGCAGTTCTTTTTTTCAATCATATCAACGTTCATTTAACCTCTTTTAATGCCACTATAAAAAATTGCAATTTTGGCAGCTTATATTGCTTTAAACAATTGTTAAACATGTTGATTTTATTTTAATATCATTGTCTATTTAATTATGTTCCCCAATCAAATAATTGATTGTTTGAGGTTTTACACCATCTTGGCAATACTTCAGCCATTTTACGGCAGTTAACGAACTGAAATATGCTTGGTTGTGAGTTTCCCTGACAGCCCCTAATAAGCCTTCCCTAAATGAACTTAAAAATTGCTCCTGCAGTATAAATCCAGGAGAAGTTCATGTTTTGTATTCTTTTCATTCATAATTCACCTGTTTTTCTTTCATGAATTCTGTTGTCATCATAACACTGCCAATCGAGCTCATTCTTTTGCCAAATTTTCCAGGTTTCACTTCAGGAACATCGCTCTCTCTTCTATCATAACACACATGAGATTCAGTTTTACTTGACGAATGTGGATCATGTCCACCCCCTCCAGAACCTTTTGGAAAGGACATTACGAAATCTGTAAAGAACAAGTACATGCTATTAAAATTTATTGGATCACAAAAGTTAGAGATCAAGAAAATCCAATATAGAACAAGAGACCCATGGACCTTAAGAGTCCCTAATATCACTTGCACAAAAACCTTGCAGATATATAACAAGTGTTGCATGTTGCAGACCTGTTTACCCTAAATGAAGCCTGTCAGCAATATTGTCAGTATTTTTAAGAGTTTTGTCAGTAAAATCACAAGTGAGTGCCATGAAGTGGTATGAACTTCTAGGGGTGGGGGGCATGCCTCAAAGACAATTTTGAAAATTGGATGCTTTTTCCTGCTATCTGAGTCTGGAGATGAAAACATACCAAGTTTTTTTATGAACAAATAATAGGTCAATTAATCAGTCTTCACAAAAACTTTTATCGAATACATACCCATTATGCATCTATTTCTATCAATTTCACCTGCCCAAACAAATATTAAGATGCCCTCCCCCCCCACCCCACCCCCAATAAATGCAACAAAAATATATTCCTGTTTCCTGTACCCAGTTGGAAAAAAATGGGGTGATTATGTTCTAACTACAGAAAAAAATAGGGTAATTATGTACTAGCTACTTTATTGGAATTTTAATTGTTGTATGATGGTTCAGATTAATTTGCCTAAGTACCATAATGACTCAGCTATTCTTTAATTATGGCAGTACATCACAACACAGTGATTAAATTCCCGGTGATACTATCTGTTATGTCAATAGACTTATCCTGGGTCTGAATCCAGAAGGGAGTTATCTTTACATGAATATTACACTAAATTTTTATCCTGTAAAATTCTTTTGTGAAGTAAATTAAAATTAATTTATCTTTAAATATATATGTGCTAATAAAAATTATAAAAGTAAACTAAATTTTATATAAATGAAATTATCTTAATGTCTCCTTATACAATGCAGTATACAATATTTCCATTTCTGGTAATTAGAATCCCCAAACGAAGTGCACACTTCAAATATTACTTCTACACAAAATGCAGTAAAGATATAGCTGTCTGTATAAAATAACTCACTATCCTTACCTAATAACTCTCATGTGGATACAGTAAGTGAATCTACATCATAACATATGTTAATCGAAAAGAAAAATGGAGGAAATTCGGTTTTATTGAAAAAGTTCGCGATATTTCGGAGTGTTTTTAAAATGAACTATGATGGTAGTGCTGTTAAATGATTTATATATGGGGAGATACATGGAAAATAGGACCATATTATTTGAATTTCAAAGAAAGTAATTTAACATTTAGTCCAGGTGGACCAATGTCTGATGCGACTAAACATGCCCGGTGGGCTTCTGCTTATGCAATTTCTACATGCCCGACTCGATTTTACCAGGCCCCAGGCATAGGGCTACCAGGTTATTTCAAAGATTGATAAATTTTTAAGATCACTACTGATTACCGCAAAACATATTTTTTGCCTTTCTACCACAAAAAATACCGCGAAAACATACAAGTCAACACATCTAATGTTGATGGTAAAATCATTAATGCATATTTCAAATACAGAGAATACGATGAGCTTCAGGAATTATGAAGTACATGCCATGTGTCATAGTTTCATTAAATGTAAAAATAGCACATAAATATGAAAACAAGAGGTACTGCAAGAACTGTTCACTAAGAATTAAAATAGTTTGAAGAAACAATTGTTTAGAATATGATAAAAAAAAAAAATTCCAATACAGTGCCATTTCAATGCTCTTCCCTAAATATTAGTGAAGCATTGAATAAACAGTTGAGACATCATTCAAATGCTCCATAAATAGCTTATTTTAACACAACTCTAATGCAATTTCAATGCAATTCTAATGCAATTTCAAAAAAATCTGCGATTTCAATCTTTACTTTCAGATACTAAGCTCAGTCCCATTATATTTCCTCATGGCAATTCTATTTCAATGCTCTGAATAACAATACTTTTTCAATGCAAAATCAATTCTGTTCCTTTTGGTAAGGTTTTACTTGCCATAAAAATATTATTCATTAGTATTTGTACATATGCTTTAATTTTAAACTCATTTTTGATTGATAAGCTTATTCTTCAAATATATTTCAGAGTATGTAGATCTTGGCTACAGGCGCTTGCTTTATAATCTTTGCAAGGTATACTATATAGGGAAAATGTTGATATTTCAGACAGGCATGGTATTTCGGAGAACGAATAAAAAAAGCATTGTAATGTTACATTTCCACTGTTATTTGATCTAAATTCAAACTTATTTCCATACATTTACAAAATGGAAAACACCTAATTATATGTGTAGGTGTAACTAAGCTCTGATTGGTTGATTTATAAACATGACCTTCACTAACATTGCTGAAAGGTGCCAGCATCTATTTTGTTTGATCAGCAAAATCAAGTCTTGATGAGGCCTATTTTTCTGGTAAAAGTATTTCTGATTTTTATAAAGAACTGTTCGAAATATCAACACATTCCCCTAGTATAGCTTGTGAAGTTTATGTAACTAGTACCTGTGATCTATGTCCTGAAGTATTATTTATTTATTCTCCATATTTTTTTTTTTTTTTATGTTGACCAAGGAGTTTACATGCAATCAAGGGCACAAGGCTATACAAAACTATGTTGGGGAGGTAATGTACCCATTGCAAGTAAACAAACGCTGTTATGCAATGAAACGTAATGCATGTAAACAAATATTTGCTGTTATACATTGAAATTTAGCTTTGTTATTATGACGACTTAAAGCTTATCTTGTCCCCTTGCTGGGCCTATATGATATGCCATACGTGAAAATATATTTTATAATATGAAAATCCATGACATAAGGCTATTCGGAGAAGGGGGAGGTACATCTGTAAAGCCCCCACACTCTATGTTATCATGACCCCCCCCCCCCCCCCTCAAATTGCTATATGCATTTGCGGGTGGCTGAAATTGATCACATTTGAGATCAAAGCTTTATAAAATGGACAAACCCTAACCATTCCTATCTGTACCATCAGCAGATCGAATTATGTCCTACTTACCATCAATACTTCTTCGATAGCCTTTGGTAAACGGGCCTTCTGCGATTTTCTGACTTCTGCGTCAACTAGATTTATGCGCGATGCAGACGAGTATAGTGTACGAAAAAGTACTTAATATTTAGTATCTAAAGAACTTCTGATATTAATTTATGAATGTAAAATGCATTCGTTTTTAATGGCGTTATGTTCAGTTCCACTTTGTGTGCACTATTTTGTTATCCGCATATTGATAGATAGTTAAGAGTCTTAATGGCGGGAAATATGTTGCTGTGATGTGGACAGGACCAAGATGCGGCTTACACCTTGCATTTATGCTGACTGAAAATGTATTTTTAAACACACACACACAGATCAAAAAACTAAAATCATACAATATAAAGTCATCATCATCGCAAGCCAATGGTTTTCGGTCCACTACACTCCCCATAGGGTGTGCGAATGCCAACTCCGTGGCGGGAAAACAGTTTAGCTCAGCACTCTCGAAACACGGACGCCAACATGAGCAGTTGATCTTCTGTACACAAATCGCATAATCGACATCCGGTTGCCCCACCCCCTCCCTACACGTATACCTTGGTGGCTCGGTAGACGAATTACTTTGTTTTCACGCGAGAGTCAGTGGGGATAATAACTTTTTAGGTTTCCTAAAGTTTCCTCTTTCACAGGCCTAAGACTTTGGTTTAAAGCATATGTTTAATTCAGTTATAACAGATACATACAGGCCTACCAAGTTGTAATGTAAGACATAGGAACTATTGATTTGTAGATAACTTTTCAGCTTAATAGATATTGAAGATACGTACACGAACCAAGAATTAATGATAGATATATTTTATTTCAAGATAAGTGCAATTGAACTGTTCAAACCTATTTTTAATTATAAAATAACTAATCCCCATAAAATTTCACACACACACACACACACATATATATATATATATATATATATATGAGAGATTCTTGTCAACAAGATCATGAATACTCTTATCAAATGCACGCATCCCGAGGTGGTGGAGATTGAAACGTGTCACAGGGGTAGGATTGGGCCGCAATAGAGGATCAAAATTTTATATGGGAATATACATGGAAACATATCTCTCAAGAATAGCGGGATCATGATTATGTTTTGAGTGATTCTATGAGGAATCAGAAAATACCAAAATTAGGTTAGTTTTTCTGATTTATACTTAAAGTTCAATGTTGAAAACGTGCATGTCTTTTGTGACCATAACATCAAAATTTTGTGCATTTCTAGTCCCCTACCGGCTTTGCCGAAGAGGACTTTTAGTTTAACTTTGTCTGTCTGTCTATCTGTCTGTCCGGCCGCCTGTCTGTCATTCAGAATCAGTTTTCCGTTCTCCACATTTAATGAAGATATTCAATTGAATTTTAAATATGGTTTTGTCTTGGATAGTTCAAGTACAGATCAGGTTTGAGTTTCATTACGCTTGATCTACTTGTGACTGAATTATGCTCCTCGGTGAATGCATGGTTTTCCGGACCTTTCTCCACATTGGATGAAGATATTCAACTAAAATTTAATACATGGCTGTGTGTTGGATAGTTACAGATCAAGTTTGAGTTTCGTTACGCTTGACCTATTTTTGATTGTATTATGCCCCTTGATGAATTGCAAAAATCAGTTTTCCGAACTGTTCTCGTCATTGGATGAAGATATTGAACTGAGATTTGACACATGGCTTTGTCATAGAAAGTTACAGATCAAGTTCGAATTTTGTTATGCTTGGCTTACTGTTGACTGAATTATGACCCTTGGTGAAAAGTTTTCCGAACTTTTCTCCACATTGGATGAAGATATTCAATTGGAATTTGATATGTGGCTTTGTGTTGAATAGTTACGATCAAGAGCGAGTTTTGTCACACTTGACCTATTTTGACTGAATCTGGAACCCCCCCACCCCCGGAATTTGCAAAGATAAAAAACATTACAATATAACGATTTATAAGAAAAATGAGTTGACTGTTATTATATTATAAATATTTCTGAATTAACTTTCTTAGTATTGTTAAACCTTGAACAACAATGTTTGTCCACATTACAGTTCTCTGATGAAGTCTCATTTTCACTTTCACGTTTTGAATGATATCATTTATAACTTACATTATGCTTGACAGTGGCGTAACTAGCCTTGACGTGAAGTGTACGCACGGTGACAAATCCAGAATAGGCTGGGGGTCTGGGTCGCTCCCAGTGGTCCAGGGCAAGGCCCTGGTGGGGGCCCAGGTAGGCGAAGCCCCGGAAGCTCATGGGTTTTGAGGCTTTTTAGGTTACATTTATGGGTTTTTCTGGCTAAAATCATGCATGATAGAATGAAAAATTAACAATCAATTTTTGTTGTTGTTGTCAAATTGATGTGTACGCCCGGGCGTTTTGACGTCAATGGCAGCTACGCCACTGTTTGGATGATACTAGGTAATATCATAATATGTCACTGAATCACGATATTCTATATGTTACCCGTCTCCGTAGCTTTGACATATTGTGATATCTTTATATAAAGGAACATACATAGATTTGAAGTAGTGTTAATTTGAGTAACTTAGTATGAAATCCAACAATTGATTCAATATCTCCCCCCCCCCCCCCCCCAAAAATCTCCTTCAACTCAACAGGACAGAGAGAAAGAGAGGGCGGAGTAATTATCTAAAATAATCGTTTTCTGCATATTGTCAAAATAGGGAAATAATAAATGACATGAAGGTTGTTTATGGAACATCTTAATCTACTTCTGGTGGCATTACAGTCAGGATAGCATATTAGCCTGATTAAGTTGATCATCGTCTGACTGATACTAGTAATCAAACTTTTATATGAATGACAAAAACTAATAGAATGCATGAAACTTGCACAGTCATAATGAGCTACAAGACCCCTGAGATCACTCAGGGTCAATACTGAACAATTCATATATATCATTAAAATTTTGATACACCCTTTTGCAAACAACTGGAGATATATTAAATTTGTATAAACACCCCGTACTAGTGTTTCTTTTTAAGATATAGAATTGTTTTGATTAGTTTCAACATTTATTACAGGTACGTAGAATAGGGGTAGAAGGTTACACTTTATGTCCCGTTACTTGTAATTACATGCAAATAAAGCTATATATCGGGTGATCCTCCTGCTACTTTTGACAGTAGTAGTGAAGGGGGGGGGGGGGGGGGGGCGGGTGTTGTAAGCTTGAATTTATGACTATACTGACCCATGTGTGAAAGGAAGAGCCTCCCAACCCCACGTCCATCCACAGACTCTTGGGAATTTCTAAGATTACTGAAAATAAGATACTTAATTTTGAAACAAGTGAACTTCTGCCCCGGCTGTCCCCCTTGAAAAATGATTCTACGTGCCCGTATTTGAGATAAAATAAAATCTTTTAAAAAATAAGTTATAAGCCCCCTCCCTCCTCTTTCACGCACACTTTTCAGGATGGAACTTCGCCGTTGATTGTATCCTCTTGATCGTCCTTTGAGTTTCTTTCCTCCAAATATGAATAATTTGAATTAGCAGCTAAATAAAACCCAATGTGTTTGTAATAAAGGCCGAGTTATTCCTAAATATTACACAATACATGCGTACTTAAAGAAGTGGATCCTGAAATTTTTCGAAAGGAGTGGGTCGGTGTGAGCTAAATTTATAGTTTTTCCACCCAGAAAGAGTGGGGAGGGAGTTTTGAGAACCCACAACGACAAAATCGACCATTTATACTAAAAATGTCCACGCCAAAAAAAAAAAGGGGGGGGGGGCACCAATCTGCCACATACTTAACATTGCTTATAATAGTGTTAAATAGTTACTTCACTAAATAGTGTTATTTACTCCAGGAAGCTGTTTCATTATTTATAACAAATCATCTGATTTGTACCATGAATTGTCTACATGCACCTTTAGATATTTATATATACTTCTTTATCCATCCATTGTTCGTGTATGCGGATGTAGTGGTTGGCGGATTTTTATTTCATATATATATATATATAAACACACACACACACAAGTGGGAACTTCTTGGACAATGTAGATCCAACAGCAGTTTTAATTGTTGACTTCGACTGAGAGAGAAGAGATAACCCAGTGCATGAAAATAGTTCAGTTCAAAGGGGCACGGACACGATTTGAGCTGAAATTTTTTCAAGTTTTATTTTATTTTATTTTTTTATTTCTTTTTTTTTTTTTTATTTCTTTTCTTTCTTTTTTTTTTTTTTGTTAATTTCTTCATTTTTTCATACCTTGGTTAAGCATTCTGAACATTAAAAATGGAGTAAATAAAATTTTAAAGAAAAAGGGAAAAAAGGAAAGAAAAAGAAAAAAAAAAGCGTTCATGCCTCTCTAAGTTGGGATTTTAATCGGTCGACCCGGGTTCGTTTGGCGAACACGCCACTAGAGTAGAGTAGCACAGGTTTTCCTCTTCTTCTCCCCTTCCCCTTTTAAAAAAGAATATATAGTTATGTTCACTTATATTTTTTCATATTATGAAACTCAGTCGTCCCACTTGCTCGGCAAGCTGTGTGGCAACTCTCTGTAACAATGCTAGACATTACTCATTCGTTGATACCTCGCATTGGTACTTTTTAAAATTTCTTTATTCCATTTTCAAATTAATTTCATTTTAAATTTAATTCATTTTAAATTTTGATTTAATCACATTTATACTATATGGACATTGACTTTATTTTTATAACAGCATAGCACCGTGTGATAATGTTTGCACTGGAATGTCGACGACGGGTCTCATAGTTTTATGCAAACATACAATCAATTAACAGATTATTTTCAATGCATCAACCAATACATGTAATTAATAGTGTAATATATATCCCTGAAAAATCGACCTGATTTTCTCCATAGCCCTCTCTCTCTCTCTCTCTCTCTCTCTTTACAATTTTTTGTTTTAAAAACAAGACTCGTGCCATGCTTTGTCTTTACTTTTCTTTTTTTTTCTTTCTCTTTTCTTGAAGATCTCTCTCTCTCTCTCTCCCTCTCTCTCTCTCTCTCTCTCATCAAAATTTTTCGACAAGCCAGTGTTCCCAATTTCTCTTTCGCCCCTTCCCCTCTTCGGACTTCGAAAAACGATGCCACGTGCCTGTTTCTGTATTTGCTATACAACTCAGATTCTGTGATTGCAGATAACAATATGAACACGCATCAATAGAAAGTTACCAGAATATTAACTCCCCCATTTTTTGCTAATGACGAAATGCTTAGTGGTGATTAGCGCCCCCTCCCCTCCTCCCCACTTTTACTTTAATTGCTTCCGACGCCCATGAATATTGGATATAATACTTAATAAAAATATAAAGTTTCAAATAGCAATAAATCATCGCCAGAACACGGTCAGTCATTTGCATCAGAGTACCCCGGAGGAATTCATTAGAATTCCGCAATTCGAAACAATATGACAAATTTATTAGCTTGCTGAAACGGCTTAGGGAGTCAGTCCTAATTCTGTACCACATTCTTTTAGTATCATATAGTTTCACACACACACACACACACACACACACACATATATATATATACACATATATACTCTCTCTCTCTCTCTCTCTATATATATATATATATATATATATATATATATATACGTGTGTGTGTGTGTGTGTGTGTGTGTGTGTGTGTGTGTGTGTGTGTGTGAGCATCGAGTTCCAACAACACCCGATACCTATAAACGTTGATACAAAGGGCATGAACATGTTCGGGACTACTGTTCCTCTTCAGGACAACTGAAAAAGTTTACATAAGATGGCTAAACACACACACAGAGAGAGAGAGAGAGAGAGAGAGAGAGAGAGAGAGAGAGAGAGAGAGAGAGAGAGAGAGAGAGAGAAGCACTACCACTACAAAAGTATTTATACTGCAAATTACAGGTTTAAGTGTGCTAAGAGGCTACAACTCAGAAAGTGTTTCTGTTCCTTTTTTTGGATCACGTGTGTATCAAATAAAAGTGAACTACATGTATTTATACGGTTATGGCAGCCTATATCTGCCATGCCTATTTTGGTTGGTTGTGATAATGTGTATTTAATAGATTGGATAAGTTAGCTTAATATATGATGCTGTACAATACTTTAAATAGGTGACCATGAGTTAGTACTCGTAGCTTGAGTCAGCTTTTGGACAACCAGTAGCACTATCTATCTTGGCTCGGAAAACCAATCTGGATTGACACAACACTTCATCGGGGTACGAGGTACAGAAACTTCCTCGTCAGACCAAACACAAAATGGTATTCGGATGATCCGAAGGCTGCAAAACAACAATAAAGGAAAGAGGAAAAACGTTGTCGAAACACAAAACTTAAAATTGATCATCAATGAGGAATGTGGACAAAATTTGAAAGCGTTTTTTAAAATCATAAACCTGAGGGGAAAAAACCAACAAATTCCTCTACCAACATTTACATCAGATAAAGTCTGATCGAACCGGTTTTCTACCCTTTTCATTGACAAAGAGGCACCGATCAGAGAAAAACGGAAGGTAGGTCAAACTACATGGATGCGGATTTACTCTATACAGGTCCATCCCTAACGATGTTTCAGCATGCCACTAAACTAGATCTCAAATCTATCATTACGAAGCTCCTAAGAAATTAAGTGAACTCGACCCTATTCCCTCGTTTCTTCTCAAAAAGTTCATTGAACCAGTGCTACTGTTGACCACCATGATAATCAACTCCTCTATTGACCAGAATATGTTTCCACCACTCTTCAAGGAAGTGCTTGTTCGACCTCTTCTAAAGAAATCAGGATTTGACAAAGAGATCTTGAAAAATTATCGTCCAGTCTCCAATCTATCTTTTATTTCCAAAATTCGGGAGAAAGTTGTGGCTAGTAAAGTAGATAATCAATCTTTACGAGATCCTCTACATCGGCATACCGTGCTCACCATTCTACTGAAACAGCACTCATTAAAGTTCATAGTTATATCATGTCAGCGCTCGATTAACAATCAACGGCAGTTCCTGTCCTTCTTGACTTAACAGCAGCCTTCGACGTCATCGACCACGTAATACTACTTCAACGCCTTTTCATATCCTGTGGTGTTAGTGGCGATGTCCTTTAATGGACCAGGTCCTATTTGCAAGATAGGCAACAGTGTGTTACCATTGGATCCATTAGGTCAGAGACCCGTTAGTTACCTTTCGGTGTTCCACATGGATCTGTTTAGGGACTCAAATTATACTGTCTCTTCGCAAGACCCATAGGAACAATATGTCATCGACACGGCATGAAGTATCATTGCTATGCGGACGATACACAAGTTTATGTGGTAATCAAACCAGAGGACAACTGGTCAAACTACTTATCCTGCTTGGAATCCTGTATCGCTGACATAGGAGCTTGGATGAATTCGAACCTTCTTAAGTGAAATGAAGACATGACTGAACTAACTGTATTTTCAACGAATCAAAGTCTACACCGCGCCTCTACGTTACATTTCAAAATGGGGGACCATACAGTCAAGAGTACAACATGTGTGAAAAGTTTAGGCGTATTTTTCGATCAAAATCTTACAATGGAAAAG